>OX336389.2:1325703088-1326303088 GCA_946902985.2 Meconema thalassinum
ACTCTTCGTTCAAAGTTGAAACTGTTTTCGTGTAAGGTGCGTGTGAATAGTGGAGAAGAAAATCAAGCGATTGTTTAAGTTATGGGGCCGCACGACGATAACTGCGCGCGAAAGGGGCTCAGCAGTATGCAAAGGATGGTTTATATGCCACAGATTCAGTGACAGTGTTTTATAAATATTGTAATTGCCGAGTTGCGTGGGAAAAAAAGGATAGCATTGCAAAACATGTTATGTCGGAAAAACACGTGGGTAAGCGATGCGATAACAAGTTCAACCCTTGCTGCTAGTACGTCTCAATGAATGCAAACTTCTGTGCTTACACAGTTGGATAGTTGTAAACGATGACAAATTTCCAGAGATAACTTCTCGAAACGCACAGTTGAAGTATTTGCCAAAGCAAATATACCTCTGGAAAAGCTCGAAAACAAAGAGCTAAGAGCCTGGATTACAGAGTTTTCAAATGAAGAGCTGCCACGTGTGAAAACTCTACGTGAATTATATTTACCAGGTTAGTTTCAACTTCATTGATCGGGTATGGTTTAAATATTACGACATCGAAACCGCACTCAGAATTGAAGGAGGCCGAATTTGAGCGCGATTTCCGTATCGAACTATCATATCCGTACCCAATTGATCCAGTAATTTTGAAATTATTTTGTTATAATTTGAGGTCTTTCTTCCTTACTAGAAGTTGCATCTTACCACCAGAAAAGAACAGCAGAGGCTCTGATGGGGAAGAACAACATACTCTGATGAAACTACAGATAGAATAGGCCGTTGTGTTTTTATCATCATATTCCAAGTCCCAGCCGGATCGAAAAGAGAGCTGCACGTTGTTTCTGTGAACTACCTTGATGCAGGAAATGCTACAAACTGCTCCCATGCGGTTTTAGAAGCTCTGTGGAGTTAGTGTACAATATGATGCGGTTAAAGTGTTTGTTAGTGACAGTGCCCCATACATGACCCGATGTTATGAAACATGAAGAGTGGTCATAGGGGATCATTTAATGCATGTACAGTGCTGGGCAATAAGATCAGCTTGGTTGGCAATTGTTGGGTCGCAGTGATGACAGATTTAAATCCTGTGGTTGCGATGGTAAAGTCTGATTTTTGAACAGAAGAAAGCGAAAATATAATTATTTACATTTCTTAAAATCAAAGTATGGGGCTTCAAAGGAAGCAAAGCTTTTTCCTGCACCTGCCATAACCCGATGGAATAGCTGGTTTCAGGCTGTCTTCTATTTAAGTGATTACTTTACAGATGTTACATTTTTCAAGATGTCTGACATGAAAGTCATCAACAACTGTGGTAGTAAGTACCTGACCGATCTGACTGACCGAGAAGGGAATAGACTTCACTCCCACATGGTTTTTGTCACAGATCATGCAGCTGGATTGGTTGACCTCCTGAAGGGTCTCTGTATCCTACCTCTCATCTCCTTTACCCCAAATTGCATAACCTTGACACCAGTCTTACCTTAATTTATGCAGGGAATTTTTCTGCAGCAACTAAAAGTGCTTTGATTAAGCTCACTCCTCTAGAGCAGGCTGCATGTAGGGACACATTTGTCAAAGCTGCTCATCCTTCAAAGTGCAAGGTAGCCACATTGAAAGCTAAAGACCTCAACCATAAGCATTTTATGTCAATTTCTCAAGCTCTGTATCCAAAAAATATAATTTAGAATAACATTGATATATTAGCTGAGCTTGAGAAATTGTTTGGAGTGCTCTCACAAATAGAAATCTGGTCTGGTTACTGTTCTCTGAAAAATGCAATTCAAACCCAGACGAAAGAAAGTGAAAAATGTGATATTATGCTTGCATTAACTGCAGTTCGGACAGAGTTCAGCATATTTGCTAAATACTGTTTTGAATTGTTGTGGATCCCAACGAACAATGTATATAGCGAGCGTGTGTTGTCCCATTACAACACAGTGGTTACAGACAGACGGTGCAATTTGAAAGAAAGCAATGCTGAAGTACTGACAATGCTTTCGTTTGAGGACTGTAACTGCATTTCGTAATCTTGGAGTCGTTAAAATAATATTACAATGTGATGATTTTTATCTTTGTAAATAGATGCTAATTTTGAAGGAAATAGATACTAATTTTTCCGGTCCCTAATAATAAGCTAAAAAGCTACTTTAAGATCATTAAGGAGGCCTAGTTATTTAGAGTCTTTGAAGAGAAAATTTCCACCACGCAAGACAAGAAGTAAAACATCTACTTTCTAAATGGTTCACTCCAGGTCAGATTCGGTGCGTCTTACGTGGAAACAAGTTAGTAAAATGTTCTTGCACTGAGAGCACTTTTGAAGAAGACCTACGAGTAGTTATGAAAGCGTAATTTACCCTTACCCATTCGTTCGACACTTCAGAAGTGGATGCGGCGTTTTAAATGCCGACAGGGTATCTTCATGAAGTTACTTCATTGTTAAAAGCTAGGGCTACAAACTTTGACGAAGTTTTGTGTTATTTCATTCGGTGAAATGAATATCGATGGGCGTGTATGCTACGATTCGACCGACGATGCAGTTTTGGCTCCCTACAGGAATGTACAGGTTACAATTATTCAAGGTTTGTTTTCGAAGCAGAAGCAACCTCTTTATTACAACTTCGGCGTAACAATGACGTCTGATCTACTTAAAAGCATCCTTAGTGCAGTCGAGGGCTGTGGCATTTTTGTGGCTGATGTGACGTGATATTGGGGGGCGGGGGAGAATTCCTGAGTCTGGAAGGCATTAGGTGTGAATACTGACGAAACATTCTCCTCTAACCTAGTTACAAGTGAGAAGGCTTAGGTCGCTTCGTCATCTAAAACTAAAGTCGCATAAAATAATAATAACAATGTTACTGGTTTTACGACGGGGTGCCGGAATTTTGCCCCAAAGGGAATCTTCAAAGTGCAAGTAAATCTACTGACACGGCTCCCTCGCATTTGCGCACCCTCAAATGCCAACTGACTGTCAGGATTTGATCCTGCAACCTTGGTCACAACAGGCGAGAATGTTACCACTGAGCCACACAGCCA
Organism: Meconema thalassinum; assembly: GCA_946902985.2. Classification (NCBI taxonomy): domain Eukaryota; kingdom Metazoa; phylum Arthropoda; class Insecta; order Orthoptera; family Tettigoniidae; genus Meconema; species Meconema thalassinum. The sequence continues at coordinate 1,325,706,119 of OX336389.2, forward strand.
GTCCAAGTCTCATAAAAGGTGTTTATAAACTGATCATTTTCACACTAATATTACATTAGTATTATACAGGTTGTTGGGGCTGGGAGATCTTGGTCATCAGCTCCGTGTATTTGTGTGTTCAATTAGCAATCTGTGCTTTTGAGGTGACTGTTTTAGTGTGTGTGACCATAATTATGAGGGATGGAAATGGATAAGTGCTCGGGGACTTGAAACAAGGTACTATCTCGGCATTTGCCTGGAGGAGTGTAGAAAACCATACTCAGGATAGCCGCTGTCAGTGCCCCGATTTGAACCTCGGGACTCCTGACTTGCTGCAGCTTCCCATCACGGCCATAGTGAGCAATTTAACGCTGATGGCTACACCGCAGGATCGCTAAAGCATGATTATGTAGCCTATATATTGCTATATTGCACTTCTTTTATTATGTTTTTTGTGGCTTTCTTTTTAGCTTAGTTGATATTAAGGTGCGGCAACAGTGTCAATCTAAAGTAAATTTCGCATTAAAAATCACTGCAATTCATAGTTTATACCTTTCTCTTTATAACGAGCATATTACCATTATTATGATCATATAGCGATCAGAGAAGAGAAGTGAAATATGAATGTTTCCCTTAAGAAGCATTGTAAATATAAGCTGGCATGCGCCTGCCACAACAGGGCTGTGTCACAACGTAGCAGCCAATGGGAACGAGAAGCACAGGATTGGTCTACCTTATAAACTCTACTTACCTTGCCTGCAGTAATTGGTCAGTTTCTCAAGGTTGCGGCCCAATTGCAAAGAGTCTTCTCGCGTTCTGACAAGCGCCAATTCAAGGCAGCGGTAAACACGCATGTATTCATGCATTTTCTCAGCTAGTTAAGACTTCCCACAGGATGCACGCGGTGAACCTCAATCTTATTAGAGGAAATATTCATTTTAGGTTTCGTGTTGACAGTTGATATAAAAATTTAAACTTTTCCAATTTTTCCGCCTATTCAACACCTTTTATTCCTAGCGCTTTTATGGGTACATGTTTCGGAATCCAACGGACTCCTTCTTAAGCCCACACTCCTTATGATTAAGACACATCATGAACATATAAACATCACATTCCTCATCAAAGACAAAAAACACTTGATACAATAAATTCACTTAAAAACTGTTTAGAAAATTAAAAACAACATGCATGCAAGGTTTCAAGTTACTCCGGCACTTCATTATACAAACTACTGCCCTTTTTGAATGAATGTTGATTGGCATTCATAATACTGTTGGTTGCACAATATTGAGTAACATTTTTTTTTTTAATTTGCTGTTGATGATAACCACATGTATACAAAGCACTTCAATTACTCGAGTACTTCCTTGTACAAGTTTCTGTCCTGTTATGATAAATGTTAAATTTACCACTCATGGCACTGATTGAGTACGAAAAGTTGTGTGACGTTGAAAAAAAACCTGTCATTTATGCTACTGTTGTAGCGTATCTTACGTAGGCTTTGAAGAGTGCTTGGTAAAACACTTTGTCCGAAGATGGTTTACACTTAGGCATTGTAGTCAAATGTGTTGTTTCATAGGAGAACATTAATCTATCTGTCATTGAAAAAGTTTCTTTTTCCTCTGCTCCACGGCACTGATTCAAATTTGAAGCTGATCGTGCCGGTTCACAATCTTGAAAAATTAAAGTATTCCTTACACTGACGTCAAGTGAAACAGTTGTTGTGGGTCACGGGAGGTCAAGCGGGTCACGGGAGGTCAAGCTCCGCGTAGTGTGAACTGTGAGCCACTACTGCTGCTTCTCAGTCTCAACCGCAATCTTGCCGTTGCGCGGCAATATCGTGGCACTTTTAAAAAAAGCTTGTTTCCATTCGCAACAAATTATGGTATGGCTTAGAGATTTTTAAATCTTGCGTCATCGCAAAGGGAGTGACGTCACTCTTCGCGTAGCAAGGGAGAAAATATTAATTTGCAAATTGTTTGGGACAGTACCAATGTTAAATCAACACAGATTTTATTCCAGCGGTCCAAAAATTCGAGCCTTAAATGGAGGTTAAACGCAAAATCGGCAAACTTTAAAATGAAGCCCGATATACATTGCTTCTTATGGCATAATTGCCGGGATCATCGGAAAAGAATGTTAATCAAATAATATGATAAAATTGGTCCGGCTAGATCAAACATAAAATGCCAGCGTTTCGCCCCGGTGTGCCGTTGGGCTCGTCAGTTGGTACAGACACACCTCACCAATACGCATGGCTAGCACATACTGAGAAGGCCATCACAAGACACAAAATACAAGTAGTATTGACGCCACGAGTGATGCCAATGGGCTACGGAAGTCAAGCTCCCTTTCATAAAACAAAAACCTTACCTTGGCAATCCAAATAGGTTATGAACATTCCCGAATGGGAATATGATGTTATTTCCGTTTGATCAGATAAATTATCAAATAATATGATAAAATTGGATAGTTTATTCAGTTGAAACTTCCCGTCAGATCAATACAAAAAATATTTGCGCTATTATTGCGCTATTTGGTACATGTTTCGAACCTTGTATACCGGTCCTTCATCAGCCCTTCACAAACAACAAATGGCCACACATCAAATCAACACTCAACAATCCAAAATGCATGCACACTAATAATACATATTAAAACCATTGCATTAAAATTCTGTACAAAACATATTAAAAACACATGTTAAAAATTCTAAGAGTCCACTTCACTTGTTCATAAGCACATGTCTTTCTGGTAGGAATCTTGTCCTATTCTGTTGTCTGCTTCCTGTCATGTGGGGAACTAGAATATTAATCCTATTTGAATGGTCCAAATGCGAAGACTTTAGGTACTCCCTTTTGATAGGAGACTTGTCCTGTTCTGCCTCTTGTCATATGTGGAACGGAAATAGAATAGTATTCCCATTTGAATGGTCCAAATGCTAAAGACTTTAGGCGCTCCCAGACTAAACCTGTAGTCTTCTGTTAAAAGAAAATTAAATTGATTTAGTGAATGGACTGAAGTAATGAATCTAATATATGATCTACCAGAAAACGATTGCTATGAAATCCTTACCTCCCAGCGTGTGCAATGAACCTGTGTGCTTTAAACAGCTGTTGCAACTCAAGTGCTGAGCCTAGGCGAGGCGAGGCGAGGCCACGTGAGACATGTAGGGGGGGAGAGTATCATTGGTGGAAGCAAAGAGCGGAGGGGCGACTTAGAGCGGGAGGGGAAGGAAGTTTGGGTGGTACTGCAAACCCAGGTCTAATATTATGGAGGTTTTTTATGTTTGTTACTGGTGACAAAATTTGTCAATGTTTCGTATAAAACATTGCTATCGAAACATTGCACACAGGTTCACTGCACACGCTGGGAGGTAAGGATTTCATAGCAATCGTTTTCTGGTAGATCATATATTAGATTCATTACTTCAGTCCATTCACTAAATCAATTTAATTTTCTTTTAACAGAGGACTACAGGTTTAGTCTGGGAGCGCCTAAAGTCTTTAGCATTTGGACCATTCAAATGGGAATACTATTCTATTTCCGTTCCACATATGACAAGAGGCAGAACAGGACAAGTCTCCTATCAAAAGGGAGTACCTAAAGTCTTCGCATTTGGACCATTCAAATAGGATTAATATTCTAGTTCCCCACATGACAGGAAGCAGACAACAGAATAGGACAAGATTCCTACCAGAAAGACATGTGCTTATGAACAAGTGAAGTGGACTCTTAGAATTTTTAACATGTGTTTTTAATATGTTTTGTACAGAATTTTAATGCAATGGTTTTAATATGTATTATTAGTGTGCATGCATTTTGGATTGTTCAGTGTTGATTTGATGTGTGGCCATTTGTTGTTTGTGAAGGGCTGATGAAGGACCGGTATACAAGGTTCGAAACATGTACCAAATAGCGCAATAATAGCGCAAATATTTTTTGTATTGATCTGACGGGAAGTTTCAACTGAATAAACTATTCATATACGTCAATACGGACCAGAAATGGCAACTAGTATTCCCATCATTGATAAAATTGGTCCGGCTAGATCAAACATAAAATGCCAGCGTTTCGCCCCGGTGTGCCGTTGGGCTCGTCAGTTGGTACAGACACACCTCACCAATACGCATGGCTAGCACATACTGAGAAGGCCATCACAAGACACAAAATACAAGTAGTATTGACGCCACGAGTGATGCCAATGGGCTACGGAAGTCAAGCTCCCTTTCATAAAACAAAAACCTTACCTTGGCAATCCAAATAGGTTATGAACATTCCCGAATGGGAATATGATGTTATTTCCGTTTGATCAGATAAATTATCAAATAATATGATAAAATTGGTCCGGCTAGATCAAACATAAAATGCCAGCATTTCGCCCAACGGCACACCGGGGCGAAACGCTGGCATTTTATGTTTGATCTAGCCGGACCAATTTTATCATATTATTTGATAATTTATCTGATCAAACGGAAATAACATCATAACCTATTTGGATTGCCAAGGTAAGGTTTTTGTTTTATGAAAGGGAGCTTGACTTCCGTAGCCCATTGGCATCACTCGTGGCGTCAATACTACTTGTATTTTGTGTCTTGTGATGGCCTTCTCAGTATGTGCTAGCCATGCGTATTGGTGAGGTGTGTCTGTACCAACTGACGAGCCCAACGGCACACCGGGGCGAAACGCTGGCATTTTATGTTTGATCTAGCCGGACCAATTTTATCATATTATTTGATAATTTATCTGATCAAACGGAAATAACATCATATTCCCATTCGGGAATGTTCATAACCTATTTGGATTGCCAAGGTAAGGTTTTTGTTTTATGAAAGGGAGCTTGACTTCCGTAGCCCATTGGCATCACTCGTGGCGTCAATACTACTTGTATTTTGTGTCTTGTGATGGCCTTCTCAGTATGTGCTAGCCATGCGTATTGGTGAGGTGTGTCTGTACCAACTGACGAGCCCAACGGCACACCGGGGCGAAACGCTGGCATTTTATGTTTGATCTAGCCGGACCAATTTTATCATATTATTTGATAATTTATCTGATCAAACGGAAATAACATCATATTCCCATTCGGGAATGTTCATAACCTATAAAGAATGTTAATTGCGGGGAAACGTTAAATCGGGAGTTCACTGTACTTGGAATGTCCGTAGCTTGTTTCAAAGTGGAAAAACTCATAATGCTATCAGAGAAATGGAAAGACTCGGTATTGATGTGCTTGGAATCCGTGAAATGCGTTGGCCACATTCTGGAAGATGTGTAGTCAATGGTTATCAAATTTACTTTTCTGGTAATGATGATCCTCATCACTTTAATGGTGTTGGTTTCATTATACATCATGATATCAGTAAGTCTGTGAAATCATTTGTGCCCGTATCTGACAGAGTATGTTTACTACAACTTGATGCAAGTCTAATTTCGGTGAATATCATCCAAGTATATGCTCCAACATGTGATTCGTCAGACAATGAAGTTGAAGACTTTTACACCAAAATAGAGACAGCCATGTCTTTCACCAAAAGACATGATATCAACATTTTAACGGGTGATTTCAATGCTAAGGTGGGCCATGGTAGACGTGCTGATATTGTTTGTGATTTTGGTTTAGGTGCAAGCAATCTTTGAGGTGATCGATTGGTTCAGTTTTCAGTTTTGTCAGGAGCAACATCTTATTATAGCAAACACACATTTTCAGCTGCCTCCACATCGCCTCTATACGTGGATCTCTAATGTTAATAGCAACATTAGAAACAGGAACCAGATTGATTACACAATCAATAAGCGTTTCAGAAACTCCATCAAATGTGTGAAAACTTATCCTGGAGCTGGTATCAACTCAGACTGAAGAAATACAATTACAAGTGAAGAACTAATTGTATGGATTGGCAGCAGCTCTCCATTCTTCTTGTTTCTCTGCTTTCCTTTTCAGTTTGTGGTAGGAATCACATCTCATGTATTCTAATATTTGCGTCATGTACTGTATCTCGTTTTGGTCTTCCTCTATAATTTTTGCCCTCTATGGAACCCCGATGGCTATGATTGCAAAACATCATAATATACTGTATTTGTGTGCCCATCCGCAAACTTGAAACAGTTGGGACAGTGGGAATCCTTTCAAACAGACTAGGAGCCAAGTTTATGAAGGAACATTACGATTCTTGCCTCAGCTGAACATCCGTGTCCAATGGTTCAGGCTTCTAAGCTTGGCAAATATGCACACTGAGATAATAGTGATACTAGTGCAACGAAATTACCTTGGAAGTTGCCAATCAAATTGTTAGAGTGACCTCTTAATTATATTTTAATTAATTTCTATAATGATTTGAGACTAGTGTCATACCTGCCAATTTTATTAATTACAATAATTATATCTTATGAGTTTTGACCAAATTAATCTCCACTAATATTTCTGTACGAAAGTATGGACATTGATAAGTGTGCCAACCCACTAAATATGGCAATGACTGAGTACCCGTAGCATTGTGATACATATTCTCCTTGTGCTTTACACTGCAAGTTTGTGATCAAAACATAGACACAGTGGGAATTATGTCAACCCACTGGTTAGGAGTGCCGATCACGTACCGTGGTGATACCTACTCGCTAATTTTGGCCATGCCTGAATGCAAACTTGCAACTACCACTTGGCTAAGACAGTGGGAATCTTGTCAAACAGCCGAGAGTGTTGCAGATTATATAACATCGCTATATTTCTCCATGTCCGATTGCGAAGAAAATGACAGGGTGTCTACTGTAAGGATGAAGTAAAAATTAGTTACTTTTTAGGTACCTTTTAGTTAATTTTAGTTACCTTTGAATTCAAGTTACGTCTGCGGTCTACAAGCATAGGCGCTCATCACGCGGTGAAGAAAAACAACAATGAACTGTTTTTAAAGAAATTTTTTATTTATCGTATGGCTTTTAGTGCCGGGAGTGTCCGAGGACATGTTCAGCTCGTCTGAGTCTGTAGCTGCTTCCAACGGACACCCTTAGGGTGAGCTACAAGTTCCGTTCAATTTCAAGTAGCTACCAGATATCAATGATACCTAGTGGTGAACGTTGGAACTTTGATAGAGCGTTCCAACGAAATATAACCTAACAATTTAGCTTCACACAAGTTTTGTCTGTGGAAGAATCCTTTACATGCCATAAATCCATGACATGGGACTGCCGGTTTTACTTTCCCTCCGAAGGAAGGCATACTGAAGGATTTTTAACGCTCTTAAAAAATCCGACGACCTCGGCCGGGTTTGAACCCGCTATATTGGGCACAGCAGTTCAGCATGCTACCAACTACACCACCGAAGCTGCTTTAAATGAAATTCACATGTTACAAAAATTTAAAAAATAATAAATATATACTAGATATTTAATATCCAATGAGTTGTTTCAGCTAATATGTCGCCTTGTGCACAATATGTTGTTATAATTATGGTACCAAGAGGTTGCTCTACTTTTGACCATTTGGCGAGATTTCCATAGTCCCCGCAGTAGGTCGCGAAGAAATGTATGCGATGTTACGCGATCGTCACCGAATTCTGTCTTCGCAGTCAAATGCGGAGAAATGTCGAGATGTTACACGATCGGTGCTGGTCTCAGTTGTTTGTTGAGCTTCCCGTAGGTTTCACGATAGAACACGGAGAAAAATCGCGATTTAGATCATCAGCGTCACTTTTAGTCATTCGAAGAGATTTCCATTGTCCTTGAGTTCGGACACAAGAAAATATAGCATTATTACGCAATCGGCGCCACTTGCTGTCCGTTTGACAAGAATACAGTTGTCCTCGTCATTGAATGCGGAGAAATATCGCGATGTATCGCAATCGCTGCCGCTCTCGGCCGTTTTACGTTGTCCTCGAGATATTATGCAATCGTCGCCGCACCCGGCCGTTCAACGATTGTCTGCCTGTCTATCTGTCCTGATAGAATGGCGGAGGCATGCTCAAGGTTGGGCATGGTTAAAATTCACGCGTAGTTATGAACATGTTGTTCGGTCGGCGCCGTGATCCCCTTTGTCCCTATGCTGTAGTTGGGAGTTCATGAGTTCAGGGTGGATCACGAGGAGGATTTAGTATTTCGATGCTACGTAGGCTGCCATTTTTAAGTCGGTTGATGCACTTCTCGCTCCCCGCACGCTTTTAAGTATACGGTCATGGGAAATGTGGCAAGTAGGTTTCGTGATGGGTGCCCAATCACCTTCGACAGGATTCCCACAGTCCTCGTGGTCACAAGTTCGGGATAGGGGACGGGTTTTATGATTTTACGCAACTGACGTCGATCTCGGTACGTTTGACGAGATTCCCGCAGGCAAGTCGTGCGGTCAGTCGGCCGTCTTGAGGATGAGATTTTGGAGGATGAACGTTCGAAGTAGGTACGGTATCGAATATTACGAATTGTTCTGAGAGGATTGCACGAATAATACGACAAGAGGGCAAGTTTTATTTCGATTGAGAACCACGAATTATCAACAAGTTATCGAAATAATCGGTTAGATTATATGAGGTGCCTAAAATCAAAACCCGCCAAATCCATTCCTTCACTTTTTCGGCAAAGTGGCGAAAACTGTCACAAACGAACCAATACCCAAAAAGAAATACTTTTTTCACTAAAAATTGAATTAATTATTTTTAAAAACAGTGACGAAGTACAAAGCTGATCCCCGATATAGTTAAAAATGTATGTAGAAAAATATAAAGCAATAATTCGGATTTGTCGGGGTTTGTTACTAAGATTTGGATTTGGCCCTAATACATTTGAAGTTGCGAAGAGATTGTAGAAACTACGTAAGCTTTATTCAAAAATTAATATTTGAATGAAAGTTAACTAAATATAGGTTATAAAATAAAAAAATCGTATAATTTTTGTGTTTTGTTGTTGTTGTTGTTATTGTTGTTTTAAGGGGCGGCTTTAGTGATTTATTAGAATAAACAGAAAAAGAATAAAACTCATATTACCCATTCAGGATTCGATTGCCGCTGAGTGTGGCTGAGCCAGCGTTTATGTTTATTGTAGCATGAGCTCTGCGGGGCGATGCGGAGGACACAGCGATGACAGAGTGCAATCTGCACATATGTCACGCTGCATTGCGTCAGATAAGTGTCACAGGAGCTCATGTCACCATGGACAGTTAAATGATGACTGGGGGTACTGGAGCTGAGTCATATCCTACGCGCGCAACTGTACCTGTCAACGAAGCAAGCTGACGTGTGACACAATTACATAAAGAGTAGTTCCCATCTCCACCGCCGGCAATCAATTCCTGAAAGGGTAATAATACTGTACAGTAAATAACCCCTGGCACTACAGCCCGTGAGGGCCTAATCCCCAGCCATTTGGCCTGCAGATATTGGGGTGCCGCATGACCAGCGCATCGGGTCCCCACGGCCGTTAATCTTGGTTTTCGTGATCGGGGCGCTGCCTCACTGTCAGTTACTCAATTGTCCTCACGAGGCGGAGTGCACCCCGTTCCAGCCCTCACGTCAGTTTCCAAAATCCCTGACGGAGCCGGGAATCAAACCCGGGTCCTCCGGGTGAGAGGCAGGCGCGCTACCCCAACACCACGGGGCCGGCAATACTGTAGCCTATAGTACTGAACAATAATATTAATAATAAGGAAAAGCGTCAAATTAAATTAATATTCAATTACTATGGTCCAGGCCTTTAGAGAAAAAACTATCGTCATTCAACTATTAAATCACATTATTTACTGGAAGTTATAGCTACACAATTCCTGTTTCTACCTCATCCTCAATAGTAGTTTCTCAATCATCATCATTCTCTTCGTGTTGCAATAAAATTGCAGATTGCAATAAAACTGCAGCTCTACACTTTCCCCTCCATCTTTCTCCAAAATGCTTCGAAAGCAGTCTCGAAGCATCTTTCACTTCTTGAGCCTGAAGGACAATCCCTCTTTTTATGGCTTCTGGCTTTACGTGAGTCATATCAAAATCAGGTTTCGTGACACGTTTGTGTTCGCAAATGTCAGTTCTGTGGAAAACATCACCCAGACCAAAATGTTCTTGTTCTTCTTTTTCTTTGTCAAAATTATCCAAAACAAATTATTCTCAGAAAGTAAACAACATAAACCATTCTTTTCACGTCAGGCAGAGGTACATTCTCTGACTAATGCACGTAGGTAAAGAATACACACTTCGCAAAGCATCATGGAAGGTAAGATGATGGAACTGGGTGCTCCTATTGGCTGATGTGGATGTGGCGGGTTTTGTGACCAAAAATGGCGAAACTGTCGTTGGACTTGGCGGATATTGCAACTAAGCCTCAACTTTGACTTAGTTTTACAGTAGGATGTAGCGGGTTTTGTAACAAAATAATAGTTTTAATGAATTCAGCGCAGCAAAAGCTATATGAAACAATGTTTATCTCAATTTTCATAAAATATGGATTTGGCGGGTTTTGATTCTAGGCGCCTCATATATCCGATGGAACGAAAGTTCGAAGGAAAAATCGACTTATAACGGAATTTCGAATTAACCATACTGGATGTCGCAAATTTACTTGACATATTTTTTAAATAAGTTATATGTATTTCGAAGATTTTTCGCATTTTTTTCGAAACTGTAATATTTCGTAAGATTGCGAAATTAAATTGTTTCGAGTTATTTCTGGACTTTAATTTGACATCGTTTCCAAATAACAGAAATGAGAGATTTCTTTTTAGTTTCGGAAGTATTCGCGAATAAACGTCTCGCGAAAAGTCAGGTTTACTAATACAGTAACACAGAAAAATATTTCACACGAAACTTAAGACTTCTTGATGCCTAAAATATACGTTGAACCGATGTATACCGCTCAAGGTATCCTCGGTATGCATTTCCTTGAGGTCGGGCACGGAGACATATAGCTTAGTACTATGCAATAGGCATGGCGCCGCTTGCGTGAAACTTGCAATCTCTGAGCCTAGTGGCGCGAGTTTAAATGATTCAACCCGCCTTCAGAAATTTTCGTTACCCGTTTGTAAAATTCGTTACTTTTTCGTTACCCATTTGTAAAATTCGTTACTTTTTCGTTACTTTCGTTACCGGTAGACACCCTGAAATGAGAATCTCATCTCCAAGATTAAAAATGAGTTTTTTTTACTTACATTAAATTTGAATTGACCAGGTTCTACTGAATGCCTCTACCAAAAATTTTGAGAATATTGGTTAAGAAACACTAGGCTGATGGTTTCCTTTCTTGTAAACTTGAATCCAACTAACTTTTCTTGTTCCTCCTTCATAGTTATCAGTGCCTGTCTTCTCGACAAAAATAAAGGTGATGATAATTGTTTTAAGAGGCCTAACATCTGGGTTATCGGCCCCTAGTCACAAAAATTAAGATCCTGGTACTTAGTATAAGATCAACTACACACACAAAAAAAAGTTTTGCAAATTGCCAGGGAGGATATTGGGGATGAAAATGAGGACGGACTTATTTATTAAGCAGTGTTCACGCCTGCTCTACAGAATTGAGATCGGGAGCATAGGCAGGCCATTCCATTCTGCGAATACCATTCTCCTGAAGAAAGGCATTGACAATGCCTTCTTGATCTGTGCGGGTGAGCGTTATCGTCTACGAAAGTGAAATTTGGGCCGAAATTGTTAGCATAGCCATTCACTACAGGTGTCAGGATAGTATCCCTGTAACGTATGCCTGTCATACACCCTAGGATGAACACAAGAGGGGTCCGGCGACCATACATGATGCCACCCCAAAACATTGCACCACCGGCCACGGTGGCCGAGAGCGCTAACGTGCTACCTCGTGTCTTGCTGGCATCGGGAGAGCGTGGGTTCGAATCCCACCTCGGCCGTCCTGAAAATGGTTTTCGTGGTTTCCCATTTTCACCAAAAGGCTAATGCCGGGACGGTTCCTTTCAATAGGTCCACGGCCGATTTCCTTCCAATATCCCTTCCCTGACCCGTCCTGAAAAGAAAAGTACATGGCCATTGGCTGCATTACCAATAAAAAAAATAAAAAAAAAACCAACATTGCACCACCTCCTCCCTGTTGGTATTGGTCGAGCATACGTTCACCGGGTCGTCTCCACACTCGCACAGATCTATCCGCAGGCAGGTGTACACAGCCGATATACACGCATGCAAGAACGACTAATGGGTTTGAGACCACTACAACTCTTGGCCAGCAATAGGCAAAACATTTTCGGATGTGTGTATTTGCAATAGGAAATTTGCTGTCAATTTACTCACAACCATTTTTTTTGAGCCTCAGAGAGAGAGAGAGAGAAAAAAAAAAAAAAGCACCATTACAGCAAACCCTTGTGTACCTTCACAAAAGCAAAAAAAGCACTGGTTATTACATATATATAAAGATAAAATTACAAAGCACACTTACCTCCTAACAGGGCAAATGCAATTCCAAGGGCTTCAATCGTTTTCCCAGCATGCAGTCTGACATTAACATCTGAGTCAGAGACTCCAACATTTATTGTTTCAATGAACCAATCTATGTATTTGAGTGCCAAAGGCACAAAATAATTTTTAGCTAGGCACGTGAGGACTTGAAAGGATTCAACCCTCACAGTCACTGGAGGAATAGCAGGTGATGTCATTTCTGTCCCATGAGGATCTATACCAAGGTTCCGCAAGCATATTTCAAGAATCCATGGAACATCACCAGATGTTTCCAGTTCTTCATCAAGATCTCCATCCAAGCCACTCTCACATCGCGGGTGCCAGTCTCTTCCTCCAGCAGCTCCATCGTAGTTGTCGTCTCCTTGATCGGATATCACTATTTCAGCAAGAATCTTTTCTACTTCTGCGACTGCTGGGGTGATAGAGAGTACGGAACCAAGTGCAGTTAAACTCGCAACTTGAACTGTCCACACTGAAAACAAACATTTCACAACATTTGAATGGCTGTTAACTTAAGACATGTCACGCTATTGGTATGATGAGTAACAATTAAAACAAGATGTTCAGTAAAGAACATATAGCCTACTTTCTCTTTAATGTGTGTGTATAGTTATAATTTTTTGTCCTTTTCAAGCAGTATGCAGTAATTGAATGTTCTTGTGATGAACGTGAAGAATTGTACCTTTGGGTATAAGAACATCGTATACCAAGTTTCATTGTAATTTCAATCTTGCATCCAGAGGAATTGATTCTAAGATTTGAATAGTACGTTGTTTCCTGTAAACTTTAATCTTTAATTTTACTTATCACGCTAAAGAAGAGCTTTGAGATAAAGCTCGAAACATAAGTTTGAACTTTAAGTGTAATAAAACAACATGTATTGACTAGGTGGACCTATCTCCGAGATAACAAGAATGTCAGAAATTAATGCGAGATATGTCGGCCCCGTGGTGTTGGGGTAGCGCGACTGCCTCCCAGTCAGAGGCCCCGGGTTCGATTCCCGGCTCCATCAGGGAATTTAGAAATTGACCTGAGGGCTGGAACGGGGTGCACTCAGCCTCGTGAGGACAATTGAGTAGCTGTCTGACAGTGAGGCAGCTCCCTGATCACGAAAACCAAGATTAACGGCTGAGGGAACCCGATGCGCTGATCACGCGTCACCCCAATATCTGCAGGCCAAATGGCTGGGCAGCGGTCGCATGGTACGCCCAAGCCCTTCATGAGCTGTAGTGCCAGGGGCTTTATGTCCAAAGATTATTTCCCCTGCTATTTCAAATTTTTTTAAATGGGGTGAGAGATCTATGTGATGGAGAGTTACATGCAAGTAAATACGGAAATAACTATTTTATAGCTATGGTCTATGTTATTTGGGTAGGAATGCTATAAAACCATTAGCATGGAACAGCAGTGCATTAAAATCCAGCTCCACTGAAGACCCCATCTCAATTTGATTAAACAGAAAAATACTTGTGCTTTGAAATTCTAATGAAAAGTTTCAAAAACAAATGGTTACATGGTCAAAATTTTAACAAGCATTGTTCATTAAAACAAGAGCCTCATATGTAAGTAAACTACGGTATATCTTAAATGACAGTACGACTTAAGCTCCTGTACTAACCTTTATGAGACATGAACTTCTTGACTAACATTATCATCTTTGTCAGAAGGCCTGGAGTCAGTCGATGATAAGTTGTATTTTGAATTAACTTTGCAACGCATCTCAAGAGATGAACAATAACCGGAGTAGACTTCTCCTTCAACAGGGCAGAGCTGAGTGACGAATGAAGTTGGATCACCATGTCACCGAGAAGGAGCGAGAATGGTCTGAATGAGCCTGAAGGCTTTTCACTGAAAGCAATTTCAAAGAAACATACACATGAACAATACGATGTATTACTGTGAAAGTTGGAAATGTGGCAAATATCAACAATGAACTATTGTCGACATAATACAACCGATTCTTGTGAATGTCAAAAAGTTTCTCATATAATAAGTATACTTGACAATATTCACTGGTGAATGCCGACAATCACAAGCTAGTGTACTGGAGAAAGTCAACACTCACTCTTCAGGTTGTGCGAGTTGGTAATAACTTGTTCGCAACATATCCTCAATCTCAAATGCTAGTTTTCAACTTGATAGAACATGGCAGCAGCAACAACAACAGAGAATAGTAGAGTCAGTCATGAGCAGTTCAATGTGAAATTTGATCAATTAGTGAAGAACAAGAAGAAGACAACAGTTTCTTCCTCAGTACAGAAAAGTATGGCGTCTTAATCAATGAAGTGAGATTTAGAGAAAACGACAGGGAAGCTGCTGGTAGAATGTAAATGTTTGAAGAGTTGTGATATGTTGGTTGTTGACAAAGTTAATTGCTCCACAGCGGGTGAGAGACAAATTCAGTAGTTTCTTACAAATGAAGAAATGTTTGAAATGCTTAACAAAACACATTTATGTAAACAGCATCAACTTCAAACCTAGTCTCAGGGTGTGATGGCGCAGTGGTCAAGCTGCTTGCCTTTCACCAAGGTACACCAGGTTCAATTCCTGGTTAATGCATGTGAGATCTTTTAAGTGAAATGTTGTTCAGATTCTACATAAAAAGAAGATGCCGTGGCTCATGATTACGAGATTAACTGTCATGTAAAACTTAGAAGATATTTTTTTTACAAACCTAGTCTTATTTCCTGTAAGTTAAATTCTAGGGAGAAAATTTTATTTCACTGATGTATAATATCAGACAGACTAATTATAAATTTAGTATGGTTCCTCAAAGCCATCTGAGTTTGTCCAAAAAACCTGAAGGTGAAAACTTTAGAAAAGGATGCATTAAGATTTATCAATATTTGTATAATTTTTTGGAGGGCCGACTGTTTTACAGTCCGACAATGGATGAGCATACAATAATAACAAAGCTATGTGCATTCTGGGATGGTGTTAAATAGGTACAGGGTATGCCATGCCACAGCCAGAAACATGGTTCCATTGAAAGGGTCAACCAAGAAGTTGAAAAATTAAAAGCTTGGCTACAGTGATAAACATACAAAAGTGGACAGAAGGACTTAAATTTGTGAAATTCATAAGATATAAAATATTTTTCAAAGGTATTACTCAGACTCCCTATGCAATAATATTTTCTTGCAGAGTAAAATATGGCCTTTCAACGTCTTCCTTTCCTTGTAACAAAATAAAAGATATTGTACCTCAGCAACAATTACGAGGACTTGGCCAACAATGTACAGAAATTGGTAAACATGCGTAAACCACTACACCACAAGTCATACACAGGAATCAGGAATACGTAACGACAACCATCCAGAGGATCTCAGGAAGATGGTAAAATATTTACTGAAGAATTTTCTTATAATATACATTCTTTGTACAATTACTTTCTGGCACTATCACAACTTAAACGGTGTCGAAAGATTGCACTCTCGACATTGCAACATACTGCTGGCCATGACTGAAAACTTTATGAGGTAAAACATAATTTTAACTGTAATTTTTATTTCCAAATCCAAGTCATTTCCATACATATTTCATACAATTAATCTCCAACTGGGGTGGTTTAGAACAGCGGTTCTCAACCTGGGGGGCATGGAAGAATTCCAGGGGAGGCATCAGCAAATTTTAAAAAATTAAATTAATTTGTAGTTTTTAGAACAGTTGTTTTTTCATCTATATTTTAAAAAGAAATTGAATTTGTCATACGCTGAACACAAACAGACGATTATTGGAATTGCTTTATAGCTATAAAATGTAATATGCCCCCTGTAGCTCATACGCACGAGTCAGTGAGCGTCCGGCCAGGCGTGAGAAACTAGCTGAATCAGCATCGCAGGCCTTTGTTTACCTGTAGAGCGGCGTTGAGCGCATATCTGCCACAGTGACACTGTCCACCAGCGCCACTAGTCACACAGTATCAAGTCTCGCGTTTGCCTTTGCCTGTGAAGTAGTTTTATTGTAACTATTATAGCGGTTATGTTGTTGATTGTAAACGCCATAAGAGTGACAATTATTGTGAGTTTTAGTGGTTAGTTGTTATTAAAAATGGCTAAATCACTGCCGAAGAAAAGACTTCAGTGACGACTATATGAAATACGGGTTTACATTTATTGAGGAAAAGGGTAGTCATTTACCTCAGTGCGTAATTTGCCATCTAGTTTTGAGTAATGATGCAATGCGACCTGGACGTTTGGAACGCCATTTGACTACAAATCATGCTGCCCTGAAGGACAAACCTGCTGAATTTTTTGTTTCTAGGAAAAGTTGTTTTAAGTGATTGAAACTTGATTCCAGTGCAAGTTTTCGAATGGAAAATGAAAAGGCCGTTGAGGCTTCTTACAAAATAGCCTTGTTGGTAGCTAAAGACAAGAAACCCCACACAATCGGTGAGTCACTGATAAAACCTTGTTTGCTTACTGCTTGTAGTAGTGTGCTCGGTGAAGACAGCTACAATAAAATTGCCACAATTGCTTTATCAAACGATGCAGTCAAACGTAGAATTGATGATATGGCTATTGATTTGAAAAATCAATTGATGCAAAAGCTAAAGAACTCTCCATTCTTTGCATTGCAGTGCGATGAACCAACAGACATTGCAAAACTGTATATATAAATAGATGAAAAGGAATTCCTTGAAGAAATACTGTTTTCAAAAAATCTTGAAACAATAACTAACTGTTTTCAAAAAATCTTGAAACAATAACTAAAGCAGTCGATATATTTTCTGCTCTTCAAACCATTTTAGAAGCTAAATTGACCTTCCCTGGTAGAGAGTTATGTACTGATGGGGCTCAAGCGATGTCAGGATGCCGATCAGGATTTATTGAATTGGCTAAGAAACAGAACCCTAAAATAATGGGATCCCATGGAATCATCCACAGACAAGCATTGGCTTGCCAGACTCTCCCTTAAACACTTAATATTGCTTTGAAATTAGCAGTTCAAGTAGTGAATCACGTCAAATCCGGTGCTTTGAACACCAGACTTTTTCGAGTGTTGCGTAAAGAACTGGATAGTGATCAAGAAACACTTCTCTTTCACACCGAAGTTTGTTGGTTGTCGAAAGGTAATATGCTTGCAAGATTGTTCAACTTAAAATCAGAAGTTTTAATCATTTTGACGAGTTCAAGTGAAGAACTGTACAAGAAATTTACAGATGACAAATTTATCTTTTACCTGGCATATTTGTCAGACTTTTCCGAAATAATCAATCTTCTGAACCTAAAGCTACAATGTCATAAATGAACCTTGAAGAACTATCATTCAATTAAGAGTTATGCTGAGAAGGGCTCTTTGGCAACGCCGTCTTCAGAATTCGGAGCCAAACTTTTCTTCCTTTCCAAAATTAAACAACCTCCTCGATGATACCCAAAGTCTTCCAAAAGGCCTGGTTAATTAAATGAAGGACCTTGTTCTGAATTCCCCTTCACGATGAACACATTTGGTATCTTTGAAGAACCAAATCGGACTCTATTTCCCAGATAAAAGCTTGGAAAACTGGGAATTCAAGTTAAAAAGAAACCCCTTTCAAATCAACATTGATATGCTTCCTGCTCACATTCAAGAACAAACAATCGACTTGCAATGTGATTCCAAAGCTAAAGTGGATTTCCCAAACATGGATCTCGAAGATTTCTGGCTCCTATATCTTCCCATTTACCCAGAAGTAGCAATGGAAGCAGCCAAGTTGCTTGTACAATTTTCATCAATTTATCCACGCGAGTCAGGATTTTCAGCCTTGGCTAATACAAAATCTAAATATCGAGTCAGACTTGATGCAATTTTGCATACGTCCCCCTTAAATTGCATTTGGGACAATTTTGAATCTAAATTACATTTTGTGACGGCTAACGGGGCTCTGGTGAAGCTACGATAGGCCCAGCAAGCCAGTAGTGGATAAAACCAAATGCTTTCAAAAATGGAACGAGCCTCGGACAGGATGGATTTAATAGACGACGACACGGCTGTACACATGGACTAAGATTTGGAACTTTAAACCTAAGAACGCTGACGGGGAAGGTGGAGGAGATAGTGGATATGATGGAAAGAAGGAAGTTGGATTTATTGGGATTGGCAGAAACAAAGTGGAAAGGGGAAGGAAGGAGAGTACTGAGAAAAGGCTATAGACTGTACTGGAGTGGGAACGAAGAGGGAAAGAGGAATGGAGTGGGAGTAGTAGTACGAGATGGTTTAAAAGAAGAAGTGAGGAGAATAATGGATAGGATGATGAAAGTGAAAGTAGCACTGAGGGGAGAGACCGTAGAAATAGTGCAAGTGTATGCTCCACAAGTAGGCTGCGCTTCTGAAGAGAAGGAGGAGTTTGAAGAGGAATTGCAGAAGCAGCTGGTAGGAAGAAATATGATTGTTATGGGGGACCTCAATGCCCATGTAGGAAGAGAAAGACAAGGTTATGAGAGTGTTCTAGGACCAGAGGGTTGGGGTGGAAGAAATGAGGAAGGAAAGAGACTGTTGGACTTCTGCCAGAGGAACAGCCTGCTAGTTGGGAACTCCTGGTTTAAGAAAAGAGAGAGCCACACAATCACATGGTACAGTGATGACTTGACCAGGAAGTCGGTGGTCGACTATATACTGTATGAGAAAGAACTAAATAAGAACATCACGGACATCAAGGTTATACCATCGGAGAACCTGGATAGCGACCATCGATTACTGGTAATGAACCTGAGAGGGAGTAAGGAGAAGAAAGGGACTGAGAACCAGGAAAGACGTATAAGGATATGGAAACTGAAAGAAGGGGATAGAAGGGTCGAGTACCTCAAAATGGTAAAGGAAGGAATTCCAACAGATGAAGAAAGAGGGGTGGAAGAGGAATGGGCTAGATTTAAGAAGACACTAGTGGGTGCAGCAGAAGCAGTATGTGGGAGGACAAGTAGTAAGAAGAGGTGGAAGGAAACACCATGGTGGAATGAGAAGACAAAAGATATTGTAAGGGAAAAGAATAGAGCCTTTAGGAGGTGGTATCAAAATAGGATGGTAGAGACAAGGGAAGAGTACCAGGAAAGAAAGAAGGAGGCGAAGAGAGTGGTGGCTGAGGAGAGAAGGAAGTGGATGGAAGAGTGGACAAAGATGATGGAGGAGGATAGTGAAGGTACAAAAAAGGTCCTGTATGGGATGGTAAAATATAAGAGGCGGAAGGATCCTACGGATTATGTTAGAATGGTGAACAAAAGGGGACAAGAGATAGAAAATAGGGAAGAACTGAAGAAAATGTGGAAAGAATATTTTGAAGAACTTCTGAACCCAAATGGAAAAGATGGTGAGGAGGAAGAAATCGGGGAAGAGGAAGATGAACTGCAAACAGAAAAGGACTTAACATGGAAAGAAGTGGAAGATGCAGTGAACAAGATGAAAGGAGGGAAGGCACCGGGTGTGGATGAGTTGAGTGTGGAGATGGTGAGAGCAGCAGGAGAGGTGGGGATACAGTGGCTGTACCGAGTGATGAGGACAGCATGGAAGGAAAGGAAGACCCCCAGAGGACTGGAAAAAAGGAATCATTGTCCCGATCTTCAAGAAAGGTAGTAGAACAGATTGCAGAAACTATCGGGGAATAACACTGATGAGTCATTGTGCAAAGATCTTCGAGAAAGTTTTGGAAAAGAGAATTAGGACAAGGATAGAAGGAGGGATGAGGGAAGAACAACATGGCTTCAGAGCAGGAAGGTCCACAGTGGATTTGATTTTTGCTGTAAGGCAGTTACAAGAACAGCACTATGAGTATGGAACAGATCTACTGATGGCCTTCCTGGACATTGAGAAAGCATATGACAGTGTATGCAGAAACAAAGTATGGAAGTCCCTGGAGGATAGAGGAGTAGAGAAATGGACTATAAAGAGGATAAAGGAGATGTACAAGGGAAGCGTGAGCTGTGTGAAAGTGGGAGGAGAGAGATCTGACTGGTTGGAACAAAGAAACGGCCTGAAACAAGGAAGTGCACTGTCACCGTTACTTTTCATTGTGGTGATGGATGACATAATGACCAGAGTGGCACAAGTAATTGGGGACGGAAAGATGAAAGCAATGGTGTTTGCAGATGATTTGATGATTTGGGGAAACAAGGAGGAGGAGTTACAGTAACAGTTGGACGTGTGGGAAGGAATAATACAAGGATATGGGATGAAATTTAGCATAAATAAGTGTGAGATGGTGATCACAACAAGGAAGAAGGAAAGAACCACAACGGGAATAACAATTGGTGGGGAACAGCTGAAGAAAGTGGAGAGCTTCAAGTATCTGGGAAGCCTGATACAAGATAATGGAAGAAACGGTAGAGAAATAAATGAGCGGGGGAGGCAGGCAGAAGCATTTCGGAGGAGTGTGAGAAGCATGTTATGGAGCAAGGATGTCCCTCAGAACAGCAAAAAGATCATATATCGGACGTACTATGTCCCTATCCTGACGTATGCCTCGGAGACCTGGGTTATGAAAGGAAGGGAGAAGAGCAAAATACAGGCCAGTGAGATGAGGTTCTTGAGAAGCAGTATTGGAGCTACAAAGATGGACAGAATAAGAAATGAGAGGACCAGAGAATTAATGAAGGAGGAACCATTACAGGATGGTATAGAGAAATCTAGACTTAGATGGTATGGACATGTAAAACGAATGGAGGAGAAGAGGATACCCAGGAGAGTACATGAGACGAAGTGGGAAGGAAAGAGACCGAGGGGAAGACCGAGAGACAGGTGGCTGAAGGGGGTGGAAGAAAGCGTGAAGAAGAGAGGAGAAGACTGGACAAGGGTGGAGGCTGAGAGATGGTGGGAAGACAGAAGACGTTGGAGAGGCTTGTGTTCCAAACAGACCCGGCCAGTGGCTGGAAACTGTGCAAGATGATGATGATGATGATGAAGTATTTTCTATCTAAATTGCATTTTGTAAATATTGCCAATTCAAATAACAGTACAGTAAGTATGTAGTTAGTTTTAGTTGTAAGTAGGTAGTTAGTTTGTCTATTAGATATATGTCATTGTTCTATTAGACTGTGGTGTGTGAGTGTGTCTGGTAGCAGTTGCATTGTTTATTAGTTATAGTTCATTGTTTCAGTAGACTGTGATGTGTGAGGGTGCATGTGAGTGTGCCTGGTGACAGACTGTTTTAGTGGTAGTATTTGTTGTTGGTGGAACTTAAGTTTTTTGTTAGTAGAATTTTCGTATTTAATTGTTAGTACGGTAGAAGGTTAGTATTTTTGTTAGTAGAATTGCTCTTTACTTATTCTGAAAGGGAGTAGCAGCCTTTCAGAATAAATCAATTCTTTACTCGTCTTATAGACGGTTAAGATATTGATAATATAAGCCAAATAATGGCTACACTGCGTCCTGCTGCACGGCTGAAAGCAACGGGAAACTACAGCCGTATGCTATTCCCGAGGATATGCACCTTTCTATGCATAATTACATGTGATGATGGCCTCCTCCCTTGTAAAATTTCAATCCGGAGGTAAACTAGTCCCCCGTTCGGATCTCCGGGTGGGGACTACTCGAGAGGGGGTTAACATCACAGAAGTGACAAAGAGGAAATCTGACATTCTACGGATCGGAGCGTGGAATGTTAGAAGTCTGCTAGGAAGTGGAAGGTTAGAAAACTTAGAAAGGGAAAGGGATAGGTTGAGGTTGGATTTGGTTGGGATTAGTGAAATGCGCTGGCAGGAAGATCAGGACTTTTGGTCAGGAGCCTATAGGGTCATTAGCACTAAATCAAACAATGGCCAAGCAGGGGTTGGCCTCATATTGAGTAGGAAACTTGGACAGCGGGTGGAATATTATGAGCAATATAGTGAACGGATTATTGTAGCAAAAATCAATACTAAACCTACCTGCACCACAGTGGTACAAGTCTATATGCCTACCAGTCAAGCTGATGATGAGAATGTTGAAAAGGTCTACGAAGAAATAGACGAAATTCTGAGGTATATCAAGGGTGATGAAAATGTTATAGTAATGGGAGATTGGAATGCTGTGGTAGGAAAAGGGAGAGAAGGGAAGATAGTAGGAGATTTCGGATTAGGTGAAAGGAATGATCGAGGAAGCAGGCTGGTAGAATTCTGCACCGAGCATGAATTGGTCATAGCTAACACCTTATTCAATAACCACAATAGAAGAATATACACATGGATGAGACCAGGAGATACAGGGCGTTACCAAATCGACTTCATTATGGTCAAGCAGAGGTTTCGAAACCAGATTTTGGATTGTAAAACATATCCTGGTGCTGACATAAACTCTGATCACAATCTGGTTGTAATGAAATGCAGATTGAAGTTGAAGAAACTGAAGAAAAGTCAAAAGCCAAAAAGGTGGGCAATAGACAGACTGAAAGAGAAGGATGTAAACGAAAGATTCAAGAAGAGTATAAAGGAAGGACTAATGAAAAACCCTAAACAAACTTCAATTGCAGACGAATGGGCACTTTTGAAGAATGAAATAACAAAATCCGCAGAAGAAAACATTGGTAGGAAAGAAAGAATAGGTAGAAAACCGTGGATCACTCAGGATATACTAGAATTGATGGATGAAAGGCGGAGACACAAGAATCTAAGAGATGAAAAGGGGAAAGCAGAATACAGATGTCTGAGAAATGAGGTTAACAAGAAGTGCAAGGAAGCGAAAGAAGAATGGTTGAAAGAGAAATGTGCAGGTATAGAAAATTGTCTGAAATTAGGAAAAGTAGACACAGCTTATCGAAGGATTAAGAATACTTTTGGGGAAAAGAAGACTAAGTGCTGTAATATTAAGGACACAAATGGAAAGCCTCTAACAGATAGGGAAGAAAAGGTTGAGAGATGGAAAGCTTACATAGAGAGTTTGTATAAGGGAAAGGAGATTGAGAATCATGTAATGGAAAGGGAGGAGGAAATTGATGAGGATGCGAAAGGAGATTTAATATTGAGATCAGAATTTGATAGAGCTTTGGAAGACTTAAGCAGGAACAAAGCACCAGGCATAGATGATATACCGATTGAGTTGCTACGCTGCATAGGAGATGAAGGTCTGATCAGGTTATTTCACTTGGTGTGTAGGATTTATGAGACAGGTGAGGTACCCCCTGATTTCAAGAAGAATGTAATCCCTATACCAAAGAAAGTGGGAGCTGACAGATGTGAAGATTACCATACAATCAGCTTGATTACTCATGCTTCAAAGATCCTGTCTAGAATAATTTACAAGAGGATTGAAAGCCAGATAGAAACGGAGTTGGGTGAAGACCAGTTTGGTTTCAGGAGAAATGTAGGAACAAGGGAAGCTGTACTAAGTCTTAGGCTGATTTTGGAAGGTAGAATAAGGAAAGATAAGAGAACGTTCATGGCTTTTGTAGACTTAGAAAAGGCTTTTGATAACGTTGATTGGACTAAATTGTTTGACATTTTGAAATCGATTGGAATAAAGTACAGGGATAGATGGGTGATATACAATCTGTACAGAAACCAGACAGCAGTCATTCGAGTTGAAGGACATGAGAGAGAAGCTGGTATTCAGAAAGGTGTAAGGCAAGGCTGCAACTTATCACCCATACTTTTCAATCTTTACATTGAACAAGCAATGAAGGAAATTAGAGAAAAATTTAAAGTGGGAGTGAAGATTCAAGGAGAAATAATTTCAACTCTGAGATTTGCTGATGACATCGTCATCTTGGCTGACAAGCCTGAGGATTTGAATGAGTTTTTGAATGGTATGGACTCCGTCTTACGGAAAGAATTCATGAAAATAAATAAATGTAAAACAAAAATACTGGAATGCAGCCGAAATAAATCAGAAACCTCTATGGAGATCAAATTGGCAGGTGATGATGATGATGATAATTGTTGTTTTAAGGGGCCTAACATCTAGGTTATCGGCCCAATTGGCAGGTGAAAAGCTGAAGGAAGTAGGAGACTTCTGTTACTTAGGAAGCAGAATAACCAGTGATGGACGAAGCAAAGAGGATATTAAAAGTATGTTGGCTCAGGCAAGAAAAGCATTTCTACAAAAAAGGAATCTGCTGACATCGAATATAGATTTAGGTATTAGGAAGTCATTTTTGAAAGCCTTTGTCTGGAGCGTGGCGCTCTATGGAAGTGAAACTTGGACTATTGGTGCAGCAGAAAAGAGGAGAATTGAAGCATTTGAAATGTGGTGCTACAGGAGAATGATGAAGATCAGATGGGTAGATAGGGTTACAAACAAAGAGGTATTAAGACGAGTGGGAGAGGAGAGATGTTTCTGGCGACTGCTAATGAAGAGAAGAGATAGGTTGGTAGGACACATACTAAGACACCCAGGAATAGCAAGCTTAGTTATGGAAGGAAGGATCGAGGACAAGAACTGTAGGGGTAGACCAAGGTTAGAATATGTTAAACAGATTGCCTCGGATGTAGGGTGTGGTAGCTATGTAGATATGAAACGATTAGCTCAGGACAGGGAGGCATGGAAAGCTGCATCAAACCAGTCAAAAGACTGAAGACTCAAACAACAACGACCTAACCCAACCATATTCCTTACCAGAGTATGTCTAGCCAAAGTTCCAAGTCATTTTACCCAAACATAAAGTAAGTAAATGTATCATATACAGGCCTAAAGTAACTTAATCCGTAAAGGGAGGCGTGATCTCACACCAAAGGATGAAGGGCGGCTCAGAGCCTGAAAGGTTGAGAACCCCTGGTTTAGATGACGCAATTGTGAGGGAGAGATGATTAATCTAAAAATACTCGCCGACACACTACTTTCTAAACTTAAAACATTTTTTCCTTGTTCTGAATTCCCCTTCATGATGAACACATTTTGACTACCTCGTGGTGTAGTTGCTAGCCTTCTTGTTTATCAAGAAAGAAGGCCGCGGGTACACGACACGCTGACAATGCGTCAACTATCCCCAACCGGTGAGAGAGGTGGCACACCTACCTAATCCCTCGTAATATGGCTAACGGCATTCAAAATACTCAGTCAAGTTATCATGTCTGGCTGGTAATTCAATAACATTTGATTTCTCACCGTCCACAGAGGGGTAGTCGCCGTTAACTTGTAGCAAAAAATCAGATAATTCTATTTCATCTGGTTTTGTTTGCGTGGTTTTATGTAAGCGAGAGTATTTTGGAGAAGGCCCAGTGAGAAGAGTATTTGATACAATTGTGAATAACTGTTTGATGAGAAGCGTGCGGCACAACAGGCAAAAACTACCTAATGTCTCCTCCAAGAACAATAACTTTCCCCATAAAGAGGAATAATGTCATTACGTATAACATCTTTCAGAAGTCTATTCACACACATTAATGAATGAATATTTGCCATTGGAGCTTCATCCCACATTATGAGCCATGCTAATCTAATATCGTCAGCTGGATTGCAAATTAATTTACAGGTGTTTTGAATGTTGAATGTAGGGGTTATGCTCTTGCAAAATATTGTTTAAAATATGAAGTGTGCCCTCCCTGATGCAATAAATCGCTTCATTTGTAGATCTGATTTGACCAGCTTCTGAGGAGTCTAATATGTACAACTGGCCGCAAGACCCGTGTCGCTTATATTTTTGGAACACAAGGAAGAAATGTGATGATGTGCCATAAATTTTAACACAATATGGACCGTATTCATGTGGCACGCTAAGATTGGCACCAAAGGAAATGAAGGGCATAACATTGTTGTACTACCAAGTATTGTCTGAAATTCTCTGAGATGATATCTCCAGTGAAAATTGTTGCAGCCTGTCAAATATTTTATATTCCGGCAGATCAATTTTACTATCACAACAGCAAAGGCCAAAGTAAACAAGCGTAGATTTCTCGTGAGAGAAATACAATGCATTTGTATTACATTTGTTCGGCAAGGATCCTACACTATACTACATAATATCTGGAATTGTTTCTGAAGTGACATATTTATATTGGATTTTAAAAGTGGCTCCATACTTTCTCCGATTTCTCACTTTTTTTATTTTGCGGCCAATGTTCGTTTTCGTCAAATGGGTTTATTTATAGTAGCATTTCTCCCCAAATTAACGTCATATTCAAAAACACTAGTGTCCTGCATCAACGGAGTCGCTAAATATTAAAAGGCAAATAATACTTCCATTGCCAAAATCAACAAAGTGGCTAGACTCATTGTTATGTACTCTAAACCAATAAGCAATGAACATTTGGCTTATACAATGTAATTCAACATGACCAGTTATTTACCATCCAGAGACTTTCATACTCAAGTTGGTTGCTGAGGAGAATGCGACGAGACTGATCGCCAATAATAAAATAATTATCCCTGCTAGGAACATTTTTTGCAATAGCTTGCAAACGCACCTCAGGATGATGTTCTTCATTTTGATATAAAAAGTACGAAACTGCTCTAAAGGAGCAATATCCACCACCTGTTATAGGTACAATCCTTGGAGTAATTTCTACTTTCTTCGTTGTACAACATACAGGAATGCACGCTTTCCTGCCATGTCTTGCTACTGGTAACTTCAGTCACAATAAGCAGTATGGTAATGAATGGCATTCACGAAAACAGCTAACCAGACAATTGGCAGTCTGCCTGAGGTCTGGTAAATATGATCATCAATGCATTTCAGTCAATGCCATTTAAATAAGATTTTGCCAGGCAAGAATTTTTTTGAATTAGCACAGAACAGGAGACTCTTTTGCTGAGCTATGCTTGGATAAGTCACAAATTGGATAATCCTTGTCCGCATAATCAAGAGTTTACTGTACCGTAATTCCAACAGCTTTTATGTTGTTGCCATGGAGATATTTTTTATGGTGTATATTAAAATATTGGACCAATAAACTTTATTTATAAGACATTAAATTAATTATTATTCCAGGTACTAGAGAACTGCATGCATTTCTCATTATCAACATACACAGAGAGATCTTCAGGACTGTGACATATGGAAAAGCAGTTTACTTCTCTAAAATTTCCAACATTCACAAGAATTGGTTGGTTAACGTCTGCAATAATTGTTTTTCAATGTTGAAGTCTGTCAACTTTTCAACATCAGTAATATATACAAGTAACATACACAATATATAGCTTAAATCTACATGGAAAAAAGGCCAGGGGTAAAATTAAAATTTTGAGATAAAGTGTATGACTTCCTGAATATGAATCCAACTTGTGAAATTCAATGGAGTTTTTATAGACATAGAGAACATTTTAATACCAATAACGAAAGTAAGCTTCATACCAGCACTCAGCATGAGACAAGTATTTTCTTGAACCACACAACATATTGATTAGGACATTCAAGGACTCCATTCGAACATTCTGTGAAGGGTCATGTGTCAGACAGCTCACTAGGTTGCGGTGACACACAGTGTGAGGGCCATCAGGCAATAAACACCGCCAAAACCCAAACATGGCCTTGTGTTCAGTTTCCTGCAAAAGTAATTAAAACACACAGATTAAACAATATCTGGTAACAACTGAGAGAGAAAAACATACTTATCAGAGTAATATGGTGGTTGTTTCATTTAGGTTTCCAGCACTTACATGAGATTAAGGGTTTATAGGGAATTTATTAATCTCATGTAGCTTTTTTCAGGTATAGAGAAAAACACCCAGTAAAATTGGGAAAAATGAAAAGCATATCAATCTTAACCTGCATTATTATGGAGACTGAAGACCCACTGATATGAGTACATGCTAAGATACCATCTCCCTCACGATGGTATCCTCATCTTGACGTGATGTGGGGGCTTCAGAGCTCAAATGATCCTGCGAGCTATGCCGACGGGAACGTAAGCTCCTGGCAGTGCCACCCATGCCGGACAGGTCAAAGGTGATGGGCCAGACTAAGAGGGATACCCTGGTCATCCAGGTTGGGGGTTGGGTGTAGGGTTAACAACCCTACCCTGTAAAAAGTTTTAAATGTTACGGATACCTTACAAGTGCCTCGGAATGCTGATCACCCGATGACGAACCGGCAAAGGAAAAGGTTAATCAGAAGGAAAGCGGATATTATGTTAGCAACAAGGAATGTGAAAACCCTAAGGAGACATGGAAAATTGAGACAGATTAGAGAAAAAATGGGAAAATACAGAGTGGAAATAGCCACACTACAAGAAATACGATGGAAGGGCCAAGGAATGATAGCGTCAGGGGAACATATAATGATGTACAGTGGAGGAAACACCGGGTATGGTGGCATAGGCTTTCTTATACCAAAGTCTGTTAAGTCAAATGTAATAAACGATAGGATGTGTTCAGTGCGACTACGAACAAAATTTTTTAACATCACCATTATCTGTGTTTATGCCCCCACAGAAGAGGCAGAAGAAGAAGAAGAAGAGGAAGAAGAAGAGAAGGATAACTTCTACACTAAGTTGGAGGAGGAGATCAACAAAGTACAAAGACATGATGTGAAAATAATCCTTGGGGACCTAAATGCCTAAGTTGGGAAGGAAGAGGTGTTCAGAGATATAATAGGGAACGAAAGTTTATAGGACAGGAGTAATGACAATGGACTGCGGTTGATAGACTTTGCCATTGGGAAAGAAATGGTGGAAGTACTTGGCACCCAAGGAAAGATATCAAGCAAGAGACCTGGGTGTCTCCGGACAGAGTTACATGGAATCAAATAGATCATGTGATTATTGATAAACGACATGCATCAGATGTTACGGAAGTAAGTAGTTGTAGTGGAGCAGATGGGGACAAGATCATTACTTGGTACGAATCAAGTATAGACAAAAAATTGATTCAGCAAGGACACAAAGAAGTAAAAGGAAGATGTAGCATAATGTCGCAAAGCTTCAAAGCAACAAGGAAGAACAAGATGAGTATAGATTGCAAGTGGGAGAAAACATGGAAAACAATAAGAACCTCTGGGAAGAAGGTACTTCGGAAACTAAATGGGAGTTGCTGAGAAACACCATCAGTGAAGTTGCAGGGGAAAACACTGGGAAGAGCCGAATTCAAGAAAAAGATACAATGGTTCGATGAAGAATGCTTGGAGGCAAACCATGAAGGAAACTAAACAAGACAAAGAATGTTGCAACGGAGAACAAGACAGACAGTGGAGGAATATAGACCGAAAAGGAAAAGGGCAAGTAAGTTGCGTAGGGTTAAGAAAAGGCAGTAAGAAATAGAAAGAATAGTACAACTGGATAAAATGGGGGAAAGTGGGGAGATACAGAGATTTTATGAAAGATCAAGAGAATTGAGGAAAGAATTCCAACCAAGAGCAGTCTTTTATAAGGACAAAGAAGGAAATTTTATAGGATATGAAAACAAGATGGTACAGAGATGGCAGGAATATTTCACAGAGCTAATCAAGGGACGGGGTGAAGAGGAAACCGCAAATGGGGAAGAAGAGGAAGATGTAGGAATTGTTGAGGAAGAAGAAATTGAAACACCGTATTTAGAGGAAGTTAGAGATACAATCAAGGAATTGAAGAACAAGAAAACTGCTGGAGAAGACTGAATAGAAGCGGAGTTGCTAAAATTCGGTGGAGCGGTACTGGTAAAAGGAATACATGAACTAATAAAGGAAGTATGCACAAAGAAGAAATGCCCAGGGATTGGACTGTAGGAATAGTAAGTCCTTTGTATAAGAAAGGAGATAAATCAGTATGCGGCAATTATCGTGGGATTACTGTTAGATATAACATATAAGGTGCTCAGTAAGATTTTAGCTTCCCGACTGGAGCATTGTGTAGAGAAAATATTGGGCGACTATCAAGCTGGATTTAGGAGGAATCACTCTACAATGGACCAGATATTTGTAGTGAGGCTGGTACTGGAGAAGTTTTATGAACGTGATAAACAGCTGGATCAATTGTATATGGTGCAGAACAGAGTCTGATGGCGGAAATTCGTCAATGTCCTATGCTCCACTTAGGAGATAAAGGAAATAAGTCAAGTAAGTCTGTGTGTGTGTCTGTCATTTCCTATGTCTGCCCCCACTTCCCTAACAATTCAAACAAGGTGAAACCGAATTGAACAAAATTTGGTACAGAGGTAGCACAAGCAAAGGACACCCCAGTGTCATGTTTTATATAGACGCCATCTTGATGGAAACGTAATGGCGGCCACCCAAATGTTCAAAGCTTAAATTAAATTACGACTAACCTAATCAACTGATCTCTACCAAATTTTGCAACAACATACCTTCATGTGGGAAGCGTCTTTTGACCAAACTACAAGGTCATAGGCCCAATAGTTTGCAGATGGCAGCCGTGTATGTGTGCAAATCGATCCCCCTTCCAATTCGAACACAATGAAACGAAATCGAACCACCTTTGGTACAGAGGTAGCGCTCGCAAGGGACAAATCAGCATCATGTTGTATATTGCCGCTATCATAGCAAAGAAAAGATACGAGCCTTACAGTAGTCTCATATGATGTGTAACATCCGACATGTTATCCTACTCGTATACTACACAGCTTGGACATTCTTAAAATGTTAATTTACACTCCATTTTTATACTGGTACTATGATGAATGTATAGATTGAATTGGAGATATGCTACTGTCACATTTGTGACGCAGCGGTCAAGCTGTTAGTCTCTCACCAAGGTAGACCGGGTTTGATTCCCGGTCAATACATGTGAGATTTTCGAATTGAAATGCCATGCCCTGTGGTTCGCATTCCACGTAAAAGGGAGGTACCGTGGATCATGATCGTGAGATTAACAGACACGCAAAACTACAAGCTTCCTTCCTTCCTTTTACATTAATAAATCATGATAACAAAGTGACACACAACATCGACAGTACTCTCAAATACTGTGAGCACATTCCTCAGTAACTATAACATTCATTATTCTCATAGCTCTCATACAGTTCGTCGTAAACAATCAAAACATGGCTTCCTACAATCATGAAATGACCTAGTCTCACTTATGATGAAAATACAGCTTTTATTCCACTCATATAACAACATTCTGTTATGCATTTAATATTTGACTACTCACCCACAGCTTGACAATAATGCCGCTTACTTAAATGTCATTTGTCGTCTTTGTCCTACCCCATGTGATATTCAACCTTGAAAGTGAAGCTTCATAAACTGCTCAATGACAAATGAAAGTCGGTGAAACATTTGCCACTGTGCTCGTCAAACCAGTGCCTGCTAAATGCACTGCCTACTGTATTGCCATAACATTCTCGCGCTACAGAGCACACACTGCCTTGTTTCCAATACACACATTTTCAATTGTACATCCAGCTGGCAGTGCGTCTTCACTTCCGTCCGATCCACTTCCGCCCGACTGACTTCCGTCCCCAATTTTCAAAATCACTGCCACAAAACTATGCAGCAACCGAGCGGAAAGATGTTACACATCAAAAAGAAATGGCGCACACCCAAATGTTCTGAGCTTAAATCAAATTACGACTAACCTAATTATCCGATCTCTACCAAATTTTGCAACGAAATAACTAAATGTGGGAAGAGTCTTTTGGCCCAAACTACAAGGTCATCAACCAAATAGTTTCAAGATGGCGGATGTATGAATCGTGCAAGTATTATAGCCAAACCGTAACTAATGATTCAACAAGGCCTGGCCTGACCAAATACACTCATCAGACATAGGGAAGTTAAAACTGTCCTCAAAGAGGTGACCGGTAGGATATTAGCATTTTAAAATAGAATATGTAACTGCAGTAGTGACAGAGTTCAGGCTGACCGTGGCCTATTGTCCTTGTCCATGCTGTCCCGTTGGATCAAAACGGCCGCCATTGTTTGCTCGTAAATCCATATATTTCCCTAACTTTGTAAGTTGTGTAGACCAATGGACTCAAATGCGTCCTACGGACAGAGCCTTTTGAGATGCGAATTTTATAAGTTACTTGCCGGGAGCCTCTCGATTATACCTTCATTTCAGTATTGAAAAAATTTGGTAATTCATCCGTAAACTGTGTTAAAACTCCCATGAAAAGAGCTTTCCCGACACACCCTTTTAGGAATGTACGGAACAAAATAATACATACTTAGTATCAAATGGTTTACAGAAACGGCAGAAAATGCTAATGAAATCGTTGATTGCAAGACATAATATCATGGAGTTATACTAAACCAGTTGTTAATCATGTACGGCATCTTTGGCGTAGTGGCAG
The DNA here is from genome assembly GCA_946902985.2 of Meconema thalassinum. Classification (NCBI taxonomy): domain Eukaryota; kingdom Metazoa; phylum Arthropoda; class Insecta; order Orthoptera; family Tettigoniidae; genus Meconema; species Meconema thalassinum. The sequence continues at coordinate 1,325,738,524 of OX336389.2, forward strand.
TGACCTGGACTCACAGTTCTGAGGTTCGTACATCAAAACCCAACAGATTCAATTTATTTCTTCTTTTTTGTATTTATTAATTTATAACTACTCACAAGTTATAATGTTGAGCATATATAGTGTGTATTTGCGATCGAAAATATTGTATATACTTATGAGTAACATCACATATTTCAACACTACTACAGCGATTAAAATCTGTTGTTGTTTTTGTTGTTGATTCTTTAGGGGCTTTACGTGACCATGTAGCCCCGTATACTTATATTATATCATCTGTAATTGGGTGCCTATCCTGTTGATGGTAAATAAATCTATCTATCTACTTGGGTGAGTGCTGAATTTTGTTTGATAAGCTGTGTTAATTTGATGGCTGTATTAGTGTGTGTATATAATTCAGGTGAGGATTCAATCTACCAAAGTATAATATCCGTATAGCACATTGTATTTCAACAAGCTACTACAACCAACTACTCTTTGAAAAGGACAAAGAGTTATAACTATACTCATGCATTTAAGAGAAAGTAGGCCATATGTTCTTTACTGAACATCTTGTTCTTTAATAATTTGAAAGTATACGGCAACGTAAATGGCAGGGAATTCATTACTTTACAGGAATGAAAAAAGTAAAATATAAGGTGCGTTCAAAAGTAACGAGCCGGAGGCTGGAATGCCCAAACCGGTGATTACATCGGCTAATCGTGGCGTGTGTAACGAGGTGTGGTAACGACCAGAGCGAGGAAGGTCACAGCCCGTCGCAAGAGGGCACACGTGCAAGTCATGCGACGATACAAAGCGAGCAGCAGCATGCATCAATCATCCAACGCTGCCAGTCGCATTGCTAACAGTGACATGGAGGCGTCAAACGAAGAGCAAAGAGGTGTTGTTCGGTTTCTGACAGCAGAAGGAGTAGGGGAACAGACATTCATCACTGAATGTCACATGTGTACGGCGAACACTGCATGTCCCTTGCAAGGGTCAAGGCGTGGCACAAGCGCTTCAGGGAAGGATGGGTGTTGTTAGCTGATGATGCCTGGTCTGGGGCACTCCCCTGCATTACCGATGACAACGTCCAGCTGGTTGATGAACTCATTACCCACGACCGCCGAGTGACGGTGAACGCCATAGCCGCCGTGTTCGCTCCACGACCTCATACGGCCAACACAGTCACGGCACTCCTGCAGAAATTCAAATGGGAGGTTCTCGGCCACCCTCCACACAGTCCAGACCTCTCTGCCTGTGATTATGCCATGTTTGGTCCCCTGAAAAGGGCTCTGCGGGGCCAACGATTCACCTCGGACGCAGACGTTCAGCTGTACGTGCGGAACTGGTTCACATCGCAGCCCAGGGAATTTTATGAGACAGCCATTCACCGCCTCGTGTCATAGTGGGACAAGTGCCTCAACAGCCAGGGCCAATGCTTCAAACATACAGGTACTGGTTTCTGTAATTATGCCTCCGGCTCGTTACTTCTTTAACGCACCTTATATGATTTGACAATGGAATACCAATAGCAGGAAAGAAGAATATGGAAATAAATAAAAAACATATTCGAGGTGGGATTCTAACTCCTTCGGTGATTCATAATAGAATTAAAAATCTGCAAAGTTAGCCACCGGGCCACCCTGACAACGGAAAGAGAGCAGAATTTTAAGTTACATAAATAGCATACACCCTTAACTAGCAGTTTAAGTTATTCAATATGTCCCTAATTTTATAATTCTATTCCAGTTTATATCGTGGAAACATCACAAACAATATCCCCCCCCCCTTTAATTCCATAAACAAAGGACGCGGAGGATCTTTTATACCCTATTGTCTCTCGTGTACGAAAGCCATTGTGTGCTGGCGCGAGAGCCACAAATATTACATTTTTCTTTATTAATTTAAAAATATACCGTTACATATATTTTCCTTTCAAATATTCATCATACCAAAAATTAATATAACTAGTTCCAATCTACAAGAACTTCAGGAGAGGCAGTCGTTCGAAGAATGTTATCGACAGTTCTATCTAGAACAGAAGCGAGACGAGTTTTGAACGAGTACCATCTAATATTGGAGAGATGCAGATCCAGAAACCCAGAGGTCAACCGACTACACGATACAGAATCCAGGAAGACTAGTACGAGGCGATCCTCAACTCGGGAAGACTGCCAGTATGAGCAGACCATAATTCCACCAGGTTTGGAAATGCAGATTTTCAACAAGGCAGAAGGTAGAGGAACGACTTGTATTATTTCAGTAGCTTGATATTTGTGGATATTTCTTTGACCATGACCATATTCTAGGAAAGATCTATTTATCTTAGACTCCCATTTCAATTTAGCTTATTTGGATTTTCAAATTAGATTTGATATTTTATTTTTATCGACGAGTTATATTTTAGGATTTCCTAGTGTTGCGTTGTAATTTTAATAGCTAAATATTTTATTCAGCATTTGGGAAATGTTATGGACAAAGTTTAGATATTTTATTACTCGAATATAGTGTTATTCGATTGTGAATTTAGATCTATTTAGATAGATTTATTAGAGTTGATATTAAGATTTGCGAAGTCATTTGAGACTTGAATATGATTTGGCTATGAACCAATCAATTAGAAACATTTTATGGAGCATTGATGAAGTATTATTAGTTTATAAGGAATGTTGCGGTGATAATACAGAATATTGACAATTCTAGATGTTAAAGATTAACCATGGGTTAATGATAATTTTTGTGATGTAATGAGAGAGAAGTAATTGAAACTTCTATTTATGAAAGATCAGAGAGGCGAGACAAGGATGTATTTTTATTATATATAATGTTGTTAAACAGAATAGGAAGAGGAAAGAGAGAGCTTGTAGTTTAACGTGACCGTTAATCTCACGATCATGAGCCACGGGACCTCCTTTTTATGTGGAATCCGAACCACAGGACATGGCATTTCACTTCGAAAATCTCACAAGCACTGACCGGGAATCGAACCCGGTCCGCCTTGGTGAGAGGCCAACAGTTTGTCCGCTGCGCCACCACGCCCCTAAAGAGGAAATAAAGCAAGTCATCGTTACAGAATTATTACGATATTGTTACGGTAAAGCTGACTGTTGAAAACAGCTGATATTGAAGATAAATAATATCGTTGTAAGCAAAAGATTTAAGTAGACAGGATTGTTAGTTTGGTCTACCAGTATGTGATGGAATGTCAAGGTTATATCTCTTATTGATCACGGCGACAGCAAGATGAAATATGTAAAGAATTATGAAAGTTTACGCTGGTATGTTAAACAGTTAGGAGTCAACTAGGATATTATTGATTAAAGGAAATCGGTCCTTTGTTAAGAATGTCAAATAAGACTTGTGAAAGGTGAGCTGATATTATGGATTGAGAAGGTAGCAAGATGATATATGGAATTACAGCTGATCAGAAGTGAAATTTTATTGTAATGCCATCATGATAGTTAACATGAGTAGATCGAGGAAGGATGTTCTTTGAAACATGTTTTTAATGAATATTTTAACTTTATTTTGACAATTCTAACTAGAATTAGCTTAGTTGCTTGTTCCAAAGTTAATTGATTTTGACAAGAGAAGTATACCAGAAGTGAACGTGAATGTTATGATGTTATGGCAGATAAATAGTGAAGACAATTTGGAACGATGGCTGATAAGGGCTTTGACGAATGTTTCTCAACTACATCATCATCATCATCATCATCTTGCACAGTTTCCAGCCACTGGCCGGGTCTGTTTGGAACACAAGCCTCTCCAACGTCTTCTGTCTTCCCACCATCTCTCAGCCTCCACCCTTGTCCAGTCTTCTCCTCTCTTCTTCACGCTTTCTTCCACCCCCTTCAGCCACCTGTCTCTCGGTCTTCCCCTCGGTCTCTTTCCTTCCCACTTCGTCTCATGTACTCTCCTGGGTATCCTCTTCTCCTCCATTCGTTTTACATGTCCATACCATCTAAGTCTAGATTTCTCTATACCATCCTGTAATGGTTCCTCCTTCATTAATTCTCTGGTCCTCTCATTTCTTATTCTGTCCATCTTTGTAGCTCCAATACTGCTTCTCAAGAACCTCATCTCACTGGCCTGTATTTTGCTCCTCTCCCTTCCTTTCATAACCCAGGTCTCCGAGGCATACGTCAGGATAGGGACATAGTACGTCCGATATATGATCTTTTTGCTGTTCTGAGGGACATCCTTGCTCCATAACATGCTTCTCACACTCCTCCGAAATGCTTCTGCCTGCCTCCCCCGCTCATTTATTTCTCTATCGTTTCTTCCATTATCTTGTATCAGGCTTCCCAGATACTTAAAACTCTCCACTTTCTTCAGCTGTTCCCCACCAATTGTTATTCCCGTTGTGGTTCTTTCCTTCTTCCTTGTTGTGATCACCATCTCACTCTTATTTATGCTAAATTTCATCCGAAAAAGTGTAAATAGAGTGATAAATGTTTTATTTTGTTTAACGATAGTTACCATTATTAAGAGAATGAATAGGATTATGGAGTCAGTAATGAATAGATTAAAAGAAGTATTTGTAAAGTGAGAATATTATTAATTACAGCATAGAGGAGTTGTTAGAAGAGAATTTTAATTTATTTAAAACCCCTTAACTAGTATGGATCTAGGAATTCATAAACCGAATTCACGGTCAGATAATAATAATAATCGAAAATAAATAAACTATTATTAAGTTTTTCATTTTATTTTTGAGAAGAAGTTTCAGGAGGAACATTTTAGTGTATTTGTTTTTATTAATAAATTAGCAGGTACTGTTTAGTTTGCTTGCTCCATTTTATAGAATCCATGAAGTTATCATTTCATAGCGAGAGTAACGAGTGTACTATGGATATTCTAGAGGCGCCCAATCCTTTTTCCACACCCGTCACACCCCGAGATTCCACGAGTCTCACTCTCCCTATGTAGATAGATGTGAACCCATTATAGTTAGAACACAGTGCATTCGTATTTCAGTAAACATTAATACGACTAGTTCAGTGATCGCCGGCCAGCAGGGAACAGTTGGTTTATCTAGCTGGGGATCAACGTCCTTTGCTATCCTATACATCTTCGGATTATGGTTGGTAATTACATGAATTCGGGTACACTACGTACTTTCCCGACAACACAGATGGCAACGTTTTATGAAGAAGGCATACAAATTCGTGCACCACACTATGACAAGTAGAGCCGGGTAAAAGCTCTTGAGTTCCGATCGGTCTCGTAGGACGAGAATGAAGAACGGAAATGCTGGTTCCAGAACTGGTATTACCGATAATGTGGGCTCAATAACTATTATTCTCGGCATTATCGCTCGTTCTCGCCTGGGCAATATGGCGCTGCCTGAATGCACTGAGGCTTGTTGTGTAAGGATTCAATGGAAATTGTTCATTCCGTTGACTGGAGTCTGCGAATTGGAAGAATCCACTGAACTTCAACGACATCATATTAACAGACTACGTAAGGTATATTGAGCATATCATCCTAATAACATATCGAAGGAGATTTTGATAGTCAGTCTGTATTATTTGGTCATTAAATTTCAGCAAAAGAAAATTCTATTTGACGTGTACATATTACAATTTTTTAGTGTAATGCCACATTCAAGCACTATGTAACTTTCTCGTAATTGAACCTGAAGATTCATGCACTCGCTATATTACTAAAGCCCCTGTAACGCAACTGTGTACTGTCATATCAATCTTGTAGTAAGATACTGGTAAAGCGGTCGAGATAAACAATAAAACTTAACAAAAAAAAAAAAATTACTTCCCTTACCAAATATCGAGCCCCAGTCCTTTCATTCACGAGTCCAACGCGTAGCCAATTCAGCCACTGAGACTCTTATACACAGAGGGAAAATGTCACAAACATACACAGTGAAAACTTTTGTGTTGGATACTTGACTCTCTTTATCTCAAATGCTCCTACCAGTTTGAATAATATTCTCTAGTCGTCGGGCATACAAAAAAATAATGTTCACCTTCAAGAATAAAATTGATTTTATCTTTCGTCATAATGGCTTTGCCATATGCTTAAGCCACCACCATTTCAATCGCATCCCTACGCTTGCATCATGGGTGATAGTGAGAGCAACGATATTACCTTGTGATCAAACGAGACTGTGGAGTATCAGACAAAGTGACATTCCCGCAGTAATGAGTTGTTCTCAGTGCAACTCCCGTCGCACTATTCTCACTCAAACTGTCATATCTTTGGCATTTATGGACAATCAAGTGAGGTGATTGCGCTGACATTATTAATACACTGCATGCCACAAACTGGTATTGCTTTCAAGCACAAAATCATTGTTTTTAGTAGATGAAATTGGTTGAAACATTTTAAGCGAAATATTTTGCAAGTGTATTTTCACCATCATAGCTAATTTTGGCACTATAGTTGCCTCGAATAACAACCAGTTACAAGGTGGAGAAGAAGGATGAAAGTATTCTTTAAAGCAAATTCCTGGTCAGTTGGGCTAATAATTCATGAGCCATACACGTGAGACTTTCTTTCAGCTCTTCTCCGTTACGTCAATTATCTGAGTTATATTTTACTTTAGGGGCTACAAAATAGTGATCATTTTTGCGTTCTTGTGTGTCAACTTTGTCTAATAACCTGAGTTATTATGGTGTCTGTAAGAGAGTGTGTATATTTGTAACTGAGGGTAGGAGTGGTAAGGAGGTGGCAGTGGCCTTGAATTACGAACCATGCCACAGAAGGCGGGTGATATTTGATGTTGAATACGGTACATGAATATCCCGTCAAGTAGGCTTCAAATGTTTATATGCAAAACGTCATCCTATTAAATATTAAAAATTCATCCAGATACTTTGACAAATAAATGAATGTCTGTTTTGGTTCAACAAGAAACCAAAAACACTTAAAGATAGAGCTTCATGAATCTAAATGATAAGACAATATACTGCGTGAACATGATCACTTCCAATATGCATTAATAATTTTCATAATAGTGGTTTACATTCTGGAGTTATTACAGAAGGCTTTGACTTAACACGTGCAGCGGCTTCAGTGAGTCTGCTTTTACCTTTAAATAAATAATGCCGATAACCCCGAGAAAAAAAGGAGTTCCGGTGTTATCGAGACTTAAGGTTCCCACTCTGTACCGGTCTTATCAAGACCTAAGATTCTCATTCAGCGGAGAGACCTGGCCTCGAGTGTGCTTGGTGGGGGACGATACTGGCCATGCGGCAACTTATGATCCCAATCGGAAATAGAGCAAATTTGCCCGGCTCTAATGACAAGTGCCTTCCAAATCGTGGTAGCTATGTGGAATACGATTTGCAGTTTGTATCTGTACTTTTTTTCTTTGTATTACCAAACAAAACTTTCTGGACATACAACGTATAACACACTTTATTCAGGAGTTTCCATCACTTCCCATTAAAGGGAAATATCTTGCATTTACCTCTCAAATCCAGACTCTGTGCATGGTGCAGACCTTGGAATTATATGGCACTGGCCTCTGAGCATGGTACGAACACATCCAATGAGTCATTCAAACCGCTTTCCTCTTCAAAATTTTAAAGACAAAGACACATAAGCCTATAAGATCCTTGCTACAATAATATGTACAAACATCGTTTTGCACATGAGAGCTCCTTGAATAATAATTTTTTTCTGGCAAGCTGACATTGCAAAGTGATTTGGACACACAACGTTTCGTTCTGATATTGTGGCAACTCCAACTGTAAAGAAGCTCTAGAATGTGTGTATCTTCACTGTTGTCTTTGTGATGTATTTGAATGTTAATACATTACCACCAGAAGAATGATAAGTTTGAAACAGTTCCACGGTTGATCACGAGCAGCACTGTTCAGGGTGCAGAATGATATTTTAACTGCTTATGATCTTTTCCAACAGTTTAAAAGATGACGTCTAAAAGATGACATTTCAAGCTACATATGAATATATTACGTCATAGAGGAATCTCCGCAGTATGTTTCTTATGACCTTGACCTCCATACAGTTTGTACAGCTGGGAGCACCTCAAGGGAGTCACACAGTAGCTAGCTAGTCACATGATTTGTGTGAATGAGATATTGTGAATATTATAGATAAATTACTGGTAGTGTAAACAGAGAAGGAGATAATGCAGAAAGTAATACTAGTGCTTCAAATGATGAGCATAAGGTTGCTATTATGGAATTCATTACAAACCAAAATGATATCTGTGAATTACTAAGGTATGGTACAGTCTGCATTTACTTTACTTGATGAATGCTATTATAATCTGCAAGTTATAAAGTATGTTTCTTCAAAGTTTGAGAAAAATAGGCCCAATAGTTTGAATGCTATAGCAAAATATTTCAACTGATGTATTTCACTGTTTGCCATTAAATCTCCTCTGTCCTGTGCAGGAGTTGCCAGCTAAATTTCCTACATCAACGAAAGATTAATTAACTAACCATAAAATGCACTATTTGTAGAGATACGGGAAAATCGCAATTGCAATAAATGCGATTTTTACTTCAACTATTTGGTAACTAATATGACTACGTATACCCAGAATATGTGAAACTGAATGTGCGACAAAGTGCGATAACTAGGGGTTCTTGCGAATTATTCCCATAAAAGCGAAAAGTGCCCAATTTACCGAAAAATATTAAATATAATGTTTTATTACATTTTTGCGCCGTAACTTTGAAGTTCGCGAGTACCTAGCTTTGGAAATTTCAGCTAAATAATCTATACTTACGAGTAATAATAATCGATATGTACGAACTTCGATTATTGTCAAGAAAACAATCGAATACGGAAAAAATAAATTTGAAAATGGCTGCTGTATTGCCGCATAATATCCACTGTTTTACGCCAATAAAACGATGTTTTGGGAGAAATTATTTCATGGTTTAAACTGGCTGTGCTAGTAAAAGGAATATTCCAATCGTTTGTATAGATTCTTTAAAAAAAATTAGAGTAATAAGGTTATGCTTATACCGGTATTGGTTTATATTGCGCCGGCCCTCATTTCAAGTATTTGATCATTATAATTAAACTGTAAAGTACGTATCGTATTTTTGAATAGAGAATGTTTGTTAGGCGTTCTCCTCGCTTTGGATAATGTTGCATAATATGATGAAAGTATTCTCTACAATGTGAGAGTTATAGGTTATGTTACATGTCGTCTGGCGATTTCTTCTTGAATTCGGATAGGCTACTGTTTTCCAGATTGTCAGTCAAGAGTCACAAAAAGGTATACCAGTAATTGCATGTTTGCATATTCTGTTTAACTTAACTTGAGAAAACCTTTGAGACTGATAAAATGTGATCATTTAAATTTTTGGAGTAGACATGAAAGGTGAACCAAGTACACAGAATTGTCAACATTTGTTTATACAAGTTGCATTGGCAGCAGTGTTAAATCTCCTGTTGTGTGTGGTTCTTTTTTTAATAAGGGAGTGTTAGAAGTACTAAAATCCCAATATCAGTATTAAAGAAATGTAGAAACTTTTGTGTGGTTTCCCTACTAACTCCTATACATTTTTCAGAAATGTGAGATCTCGGAAAATAAAGGCACCAGCCTGGCTACTTGGCAAGATTGAGCTCAAGTGCTGTCGGTTGGTTGTATGACATGAGACGAGGGCACCTGAGTTACGCTGAAAAGATCCAAAGGTCATTATGCAATCAACAATATCAGGTGTTGTGCAGCAACTCAAATTACCCTGAGCTGGTGGTGTTATCAGTGCTGTGCTAACTCCACAAGCGAGATGGAGAAAACTTCGAGGGCCGGCGGAGAGTTGTATTAGTTCACTGATACCAAGGTGCCGATTGTTAGAATAAGCAAGCTGTGGTCAGGCGACAATGCTCGTCTATGAAGTTGACCGTGTGGCAGGTGGAATAACGACAATACCAGGCTGTCCTGAACTCAGTGGACGAATTGGTTCAAATTCTGTGAGATGTCTTATGAAATCCTTTTGTGTGGTTTCCCTACTAACTCCTTGCCAAGTTCCATTGATATCTTTTAATAACTTGCTTATAAGGTTGGATTCAAGGAGTGGCATTTGACCATTAAACCACCTGGCAAATAGAAATCCAATGCACCTCTTCCATGGCCCTCATTGAAAAGGGAATAAAGAGGGAGTAAACTTACATTTCATTATTTAGTTTATTATCGGTTGTATGGTATTTACCTGAAGTTAAGTAAATGTATGATTCACATTATTATATTAAATGCTTATGCCGATAATCAGAAACACCCATATTTCCAATCCTGTGCATGTTTGAATTAGTTTCCATGCATATTAATTTTGAATTTAATTTTTATCGTACCTGGGGACAAACTTTTAAAAGCTACACAACGCTGATTTTTCAAAATTCAAAATGCTCCAAAATGCTATTTTTCAAAATGAAAATGCTATTTTCTCGTATCTTTAACCATTTGTTAATATTAGTCTCATAAAAAAAATTGAGGGAAAGTTTTTCTGATCTTCAATGTCACATTTTTCATGAACTAAAATAAATTTATCGTGATTTGAATGGCTACCTGTGATTGGCTAGTTAAAGTGATAGCACTGAAACGTCAAGTCAGATGTAACAGTAGCATTACTATAATAAGTGATGTTAACAATTTTAATAACATTTTAAGCTTGATTATCCTCCAAGTACTTATCTAATGATACCTTAGTGCTGCCAATGAAAATATATTCAATATATCTCTGTTTTTTAAAACAGTCTAACCCTGATATTAAAATTCCAAATCTATTGGGCTGTGGTGATAAGCAAATTTTACAAATTGCTTGCTGCAATAGAAACCTCGGGAGAATGGACGGTAACTCCCCTCTAACAGCCATTGGTGGAAATTATACAATATAGCAAATATATAAGAACTGTATAGAAAATTATTTGTCAATATTAGATGCTAATTAGTAATACGGAAATTAGACGTTTACCTTAACAATCAAGCTCAAATAAGCCAGTGCTGTAGTCCTGACCCTAACCTGCTCAACCCGTAACTTTGAGTCGGGTGACATTTCAGAATCGGATACTTCAGAATCGCTCGACTTCTGCCAGTAAGATGTTGAAGATTCTGAACCTGGTGCTCCTTTTGAGTCATCATCATCTCTTGCTGAAATTGGACGACTGGTTTTGTTTCTCCTCAGGCGAATGGCCTGAAAAATATTTTAAAATTTACCTACAATACAACCACAAACCACATCTGTAACAAACAGTATTAGGATAGTGGACTCACCTTCCCGCCATGCTCAACATTCCCACTAGGAGACGAGCAATCTGGCAAGGTAAGAGGAGTTGGATATTCTCGTCGAGGCGCTTCAGTCTTATACATTGGTGACCCAAAGAACATGTAGGATTTCACAATTCCTAGTGTATCCCCTAATTGCTGGTTTCGAAACTCAACTGAAGATACTTCAAAAATAGCCTGAAGCCCCTGCAGGGACTTTTGGATGATCTGCAAAGACAATAGTACCCTTTTGATACATTCCATTCTTGAACATGAAATACGAGAATAATTGATGTTTAGGACTCTTAATTACCTACCTTAATGAGCTGTATGCTTTGCCCAAAAGTAAAAAACACAGTTGGCTGAACCGAAATTTAATGCTTTTCAGTCAGTCCACCCGATTGTAATGTGCGTTTTCTCATGTAATATTTTTTTCAGTTTTAGGGAAACAGCCATTACAATTGGGTACAATTGTGTTGATCGACTGAAAAGCATGAAATTTCGATTACCAAGGCAACACTGAGAAATAGCTTCCAACACGATAACTATTGGCTGAAGAAAAAGTCTGCATCGCGATGAAGATCTACTTAAACATCAAATCCTACATATGAATAAATTTCACTTCAAGGGTGGTAATACAATATGGCTGATTCAGTATCTGCCACTTCATGATGAAAATAATTTGAAAAGACTACAATCCTGCTAGCATACAAAAGTAATGCAACATACCAAATTGCAAGTAATGGAATCACCTGGCATGATAAATTTCTCAGTAATTTCTACTACTCATCAGTTCAGTTTTACTACAGTAATATTTTTTTAGTAACTACTTCAGGAAATTTTGGAGTAAGCATTACTTTCCCTTAACTGCAACATATTTACAGCAGATGCTCCCAACAGCTCATGGCGAATTGGTGATGCATTTATTCAAAATATCAATGAATTTTTTTTAAATGTTAATAAAATACCTACCGTTGAAATTTATTTTTTCAGAAACCTTTTGCCACATTCTGAAGAACACTTCCTATTGAATGACCTTCGATGAATGTAATGATGCCCAGCAGTCTTGAAGGAATCTGACCACTGAGAATATGAATTAATTATAATAGTACAGTATACTGTATATCCTGTACGGTACATAATTTTTACTAATTTGTAAAATTAGTATGGATTCAGCACCATACCATTACGTGATTTATTAAAATCAACATACAGTATTAAAGTCTGTCATTATATGAACTAATCCAGCTTTCCAAACTGCCAACAAGTCAAGTGTTAAAAAATGGAAATACTTCATCTCTGATGGAAAACTACATTTATTTGCAACTGTAATAATTACTTTTCAGAACATTTCTTTGTACTTATAATTGAAAATCCACAGCCTGCTTCCAGTCTCCGACCGGGTCAGGAATGGAATGAATGAAGCCCCTAATCTAGCGGCGAGGATATGGACTGTGCCGGCTGCCGAGGCCTGACGCACTCCTCTGGGGCAATGATTACATGAATGACAGATGAAATGAAATGATAGTGGAGAGTGTTGCTGGAATGAAATTGACAGGGAAAACCGGAGTACCCGGAGAAAAACCTGTCTGCCTCCGTTTTCTCCAGCACAAATCTCACATGGAGTGACCGGGATTTGAACCACGGGCCCAGCGGTGAGAGGCCGGCGTGCTGCCGCCTGAGCCACGGAGTAGTTTATTATTTTTCAATAATAATTTCCATTATTTCCAAATTCATATTTCTGGCACTCTTCCCATCACTGCATACTAACAACGTGAGTATTCACGAGTGATTCAAGAGCCACGGCATAGTACTTTCGGTGAAATTAAAATAACAATGCTGTGTTGGAAGACTCTCTACACTATACATTTTACAAAAAATATACTGTATTTGATCCTCCCTATATTTGTTTTCAGCAAAGAACACAATAATGGAGGTTGATTCTAATGATCCTACACAATGAAGACACTACAGTTCCTTCACATACAAATTCTGCAGCATGACCTAACAGGCACAATCAAAGTGATTCAAATAGTTATACCATAGAAAAGGACATGGCACATGCAAGATTGGCCACAACCCCAACTAAAGCTATACACCAACCAGAACCATACTGCATAGTGTGTTAAAACTGTTTGATCCATAAGATAAACTGTGATTAAAATGAGGTAGAGACGACAATCCAAAAAATAAATGAGCAGTTCTTGAACCATCAGAAATCCTCAGTTTCTCTAAGACATTCTCCACACACCAGTCACTCCTAACAATTCTGACCAAATTAAGTAAAAAATGAACACAGTAGAAATACGGCCGCAATTTGATGTACAAACACACTATAATAGACTGAATACTGAGGACAATTTTAGCTGATTAAAAGCAGTGATACGAAGTAGTTACATTAGCTATATGTCAAAATGAGAAACAATAATCCAAATTAAAAATTTGCATATCAGGACGTCCTGTGTAGTTTGTGATCTTAAAATACACATTTAAACACAAACAATTTTGCAAGAAGATAAACCCAGTAATAATACAGAACAAACAAACCATGCCAACACAGGCACCAAACAGTTTTACAAAATAGAGCAAAAAGAAAATCCATTTATGGTTCCATTTACTGTCATTGTTTGCACTTAAAACTGCATTGCACATTTCAAGTGGATCACATACACTGCATTCACTAGTACTGGTACAGCAAAAACACTTAATAAGTTCAACATCCCTGAACATGGCTATAGAAATGCCGGGTTGTCAGAATTTTTCGATGGAGGGATTCTTTAGCGTGCCGGTGAAATTACCGACACTAGGTGGTTGCTTTGAAACACCTTTATATGTCATCTTGAGTTTTGAAGACCAACACTAATTCAACTCTGTCACTCAACCTGACTATAGTAATACTTGCAAGTACTATGTACACAATATATAGCAATACTAAGATTTTGTAAATAACAGATTCACAACATGTGGTTTTACCTTTAATAAAGCAAAGGTCAGTTATTTCAAGTGCTTCCAAATCAAAATGATGTGGGCACAAGAAAAACATTTACATTTTCAATAAGAAAGATTATTTTGATTTCAATGGAAATTATAATTTTATTAGTACACCTGCAAATAAGAAATAAAATTAACTGAACTCGTAGGATGCAATAAATTTCTCTATGATGACAAAATTGTACTTAACCCATCAACAGCTGAATTATTTTTTGTTTCGGATTATTTCCTTTTTTTTCATATGATGTTCACGACATAATACCCCAACCGTAAACACTTAATATTTTATCGCACTTACGCGTAATTTTTGCAGTAACGGGCGATGACATATGGCATCGCTAGCCGTTCGCCGTGTCAATAAGCGACATCTCGCCAATGTGACTACTGCGTGCTAATTTTATTTCTTGTTAAAAATTATGACAATGAAGCGGCAAGTATTTGTTATTAAATAACAAAAGCCATCGTTGACAAGGGAAAAATGAAGCTTTCGAGAAATATTTAAGCAACTGCAGGCAAATCAGTTGATATTTACATGTTATTAATTTCTGAAAATGAATATCAAATATGTTGTACTGTACCACATTCGTTTCTAGAATATTCATATTCTCTCAAATATTATAAATGCACAACATAATGTTGGTCTACTTCATATCTTCCCTTAACATGATCTAACGAGCATGAAATACGTAGTTGCATCAAACGCACAATCCTGCGCCATATTTGATGCATTCAGTACTGGTATGTGTTTGACTGGGGCACCCTTCCCGCCGCCCATTTCCATCACAGGGCACGATGAGGCGATTGATTTCATCATATCTTAGTTGATCAGATACCCTATGTCCTGTTGCACTGCTTCTTGAGGCAGAAATATGCCCTGGTCCACGAGGAAAATTAATGGATTCGTCAAGTAGGTTTTTTTTTGTCGTGTGACCTCCTGAGAGGCCGAGTGCAGGTCTTTCTAGTAGACGCCCGTGGCCGGCCTGTGCGTCGGGATGAGAGATAGAATGGATGAAGATGAATGAATGAAACTGGACAAGGATGTGGAAGGAAGCGACCGTGGCCTGTCAGAAGGTACCGTCCCAGCATTAGCCTGGTGTTGAAAATGGGAAACCACGGAAAACCATTTCAAGGACGGCTGACAGTGGGGCTCGAACCCACACATCTACCGGGTCAGCAGAGGACTTGGCCCCATGGCCTAACGCTGCACTTTAGCCAGCGTAGCCACTACTGTCTGTGTCAAGTAGGTGAATACAATCTTTCGCCTGAACCGAAGCTGTTGCAAATCCCTTCGGGCCTTTTTCATGGACACCTAGGCGTTGCAAATTGTCACATCCAAGAAGTAAGACATTATGGACCACCACCATTTTATGTCACTAATTCCCATGCAGTAACGGTTGACATTCTCATCCATAACGTTAGTGCCTCCCATACGTTTCTTGTATTCAGTGAAAAGTACAGTCCAGGGTACTTGAATTTACTTATTCTCACTTTTAGAGTAACGTGTTACATAAGATACTGGTTTGACTCCATGAACGGACTATAATCCAGTAACCAAGGAGTTGTCCTTCCACCGAATAGCCATATTGCCCTCGGTGCTTTTGGTGGAAATATAAGCACAACTGCAAGTAACACATAATAAAGGAATATTACGTCTCTTTCCACGTCATGGCCTCCATTAGGTGATGTGATAATGATAATCCACAGCCTGCTTCCAGTCGACCGACCGGGTCAGGGAATGGAATGAATGAAGCCCCCCACTAGCGGCGAGGATATGAACTGTGCCGGCTGCCGAGGCCTGTTGCACCCATTAGGTGATGTAAATTTTAAATTTTATGTACGGTACTTAAAACTAAACGATTTGTGTATTAGTAAACTATATTAAAAACTGAGCTTCATCGAAACTCATAACACCACATAACTCTCAAAGAGTAAACGGCTAGCGATGCCGAACGGCATCGGACATATTTGTAGTAAGATACCCATGGCATAGAATTTCAGTTTGAGTCTAGCACTATCTATAATGAAACCTTGATGTCTTATGAAGAGAAAGCACTTGTGTTAGGCCTTGTAACCTTAAACAATTCAATTTAGAGGAAACTTGTTACCTAAAGTGAGCATCCATAGTTCATCTCCGTAACAGTAACCAAACAATGACCAACAATGAAATTCGATCACGCATGGCGGGAAGACAGCTTTGTTTATTCATTGCGGCTCTGGAGTATATAGAATGCTCAGATTGCAACACAAGCCCAGTAGAGCCAATAGTTCGCATTTTAATTGACTTCCTGTATGCTTTAGACATGTGATGCCAAACGGTTACTGTTACGGAGATGAACTATGGATGCTCACTTAGGTAACAGTTTCCTCTAAATTGAATTGTTTAAGATTACAAGGCCTAAAACATTCTCAAATTTTTAGTAAAAATTATTTTTAAACCATAAAATATTTGAATTCATATGAACTGGAAAGTGGAATATTGATGGGTAAAAACATAATTAAATTACATTAAAGTTAGTACAATAATATATGCCCAGATTATCTAAGATGTTTCGAGGTGCATTAATTACAACTTAATTTCCAAGTGACTCATTATTACTGTGGTGCTTGGCAGGTACTCTAGTTGTTATCCTTCATTTCTACATAAATATCACTACCACAGAAAAGTAACCCACTGTATGAATTGTTGATGTACAAAATAAGACCCTTAAGTATTCACTGATGGTGCAGACCTGTTCCATTTGTAGAAACATACAGTAGTCTGTTCCACGTGAGCCATGGATCTATTTTGTTTTGATGTGTAAAGCAGCGAGTTTATGCCCTTTATGCAAGATAATACCAAAATCAAACAACTAAGATTGTTATTTACTGTAAAATATATCACAAATGATACAGTGTAATGTCACAGAACTAGATAGAACTGAAATTTCCAGAAATTCACATGAAGCAAAAGCTAATTCATTGCCAATGTAAGTCTTCCCAGTCTTCCTTGTTTAGTTCTTCAAGTTCACAGTCATAATTCTTTACAACCTTACTAACAACCAAGATATTTATTAATGCAATGCACCTTCCATCAGCATCTATGACTTCACAAGTATTTTTTTGTCATATTAGGGCTGTAGATAATATTCCTGCAGGTAGATCTATTCAATGTGCTGCTCTCATACAATTCAATCACCTTTACTTGTTTACTTACAGCCTCGGACTATATGGTTTTCTGATAGTTTTCAATTTTCAGGTGTACATTTTGACAACACTTGTTTCATTCCTAAGGATTTCCAAATTCCACAAAATTATACAAAGCACACGTAAATCAGGTAGAATCACATTATCCCGATGTAATTGGGCATATATTTTATTGACTAACTGAAAGTTATCATTCAATTATTCCAGGCACTTCAAACACATTGTGTCCCTTTCCACATCCATGAAAATACTACTCTTCTCCTAGACAGAATCTTGCAGTCTGAACCTTTGTTTGCACCCAAATATAGATTGACAATGATACAAAGTTTATTCAGAACTCCCAGAGGCTCACAACTTGTGGGAGGTGGTTTGGCGACCACGGAACCCCAGCTGAGTCTGGCAATGCTTCCACTTGCTTGTGCCGGGCTCCTTTCAGTTAACTTTCCTTGGCCAACACTTGTTCACTTCCGACCCCGACGGTATTAGGGTATTGGAAATATCTGTTCCCAAAGGAAACAGGTTGTTAAATGTCCGATTGAGCTATGTACATTAACAAATTCATAATGAAATTTGATAAAATTAGCAAGGTAAACTAACAATATTTTTGAAAGGAAGTTTTGACTTCCGTAGTACATTGGCGCTGCTCGTGGAAACATTTTGTGCCTTGCAGCGGCCTTCTCAGTATGTACTAGCCACACATCTTGGAGAGGTGTACCATATCCAACTGAAGAGCCCAATGGTACACTGGGAAAAAACGCTGGCAACCATTTTATCAAATTTCATTATCAATTTGTTAAGGTATTAGGGTATCCGAGGCCTAGGGAGTCTTTCAATTTCCTGCCTTAATTGGCCCTTATCAACCTTTGGGTGTGGCGAACCCACCATACAAATAGCCTAAATATGATAGTGTGTGAGTTTCGGCCTCGGATGAAGGTCCTTGATTCACGCCCCGACCCAGATCACTGGAACCGGGAAATGGAGAAGACAAAGTTTATTCAGAGCAAAGAAATTTGGGAAACTTGTTTGGGCACAAACTAAGGTTTCGTTTATCAGATTAAAACCCCCCAAAAAATTCTTACAAATTTGAAATATATTTTACCCTTCAGATATTAATAACTTGCATGCCTAAGAGTCTTCCATCACTTAGGAACTGAAGTAAAAGGCAAAATTAATCTCCGGATCCTACGCCAACACAAAGTTCCTCATTTCTCTACTAGAAAGCGCTATAGTGTCAAGGAGCTTCAGAGATATAATCTCCTTGACTTTCATAGCGCTCCAAAGAACAACAAAATTTGACATGCAAGCTGCCTTCTGGGCGTCAAATACGGTATCTATAAATGCAGTAAATTTCCTTCTTTTGGAAAAACCTTTTTATCTACAGCAGGGAAACTGTGTCTTTTTTCTAGCCAATAGATATTAGAACGAGTTGATAACCAATACTACTCCCCTCCCCATTCATCCTAGAATATTAAGTGATATTCTTAGATGGAAGCACTAGATTTCCAGCATAAATTAAAGCTCCCGCTATAGTGCTGTGTCTCCTAGCTTGTGAATTGGTAAATGGTGAAAGTCTACAAAAAAAAAGTGCTCTGTTTTGAATATTTGCATTCTTTGTGTTGCAGTGGGTTGACTTGCCAGAAATCTTCACTAATCTTAGCTCAAGGTGAGCTTTTGCGTAAATATTGAGGAATGTGAATATAAAAGCCATGAAACAATAGAAGAGTTTGAAAGCAGAGTTCATGCTGAATACAGTGACCAATACAGGGGCTTCGACATTGTGCGCAGTATCGAGGAATGGGTTTTCATAATTCAGGAAAAGGAAGTCATTGTGAAAGGTCCACGATTTGCTCTTTAAGATCATTCACAACTGACTTTCTAAGTTAACAACTTAGTATATAAATGACAAAATACACTTATGTGTTCTGTTAAGTAAATGAACTTTTAATATATCAAGCCTAAGTGACTGGAAACAGTTTTTATGAACAGTATATTGAGCAGTTTCAAGGTAAATGCCCTATATCCACACACTTTCTTGCTACAGTTTCAAGACCTGCCACTGCTACATCTATTTGCTTGTTAGGCTTAAAGGATAAATCATATACAGGGAGGTAAGAGCCTAGCACTTTCACAAGTGCTCGCGTCTGCCACGCGACAACCAGCACGGACAGCCTTGCTGGGGTTCCATGCAAGGAGAGCCGGCAGCAATAGCTGACATACCAAAAATTCTGTAGTGAAAGCTCATTCTTACTTTTTATATGGGCAAACCTTGAGCATTTTAACGGATACAGAGGCAGAACCTTTAGACATGCCACATTCTTGGGAGAGCTGCCGGTGCAATTTCCTTGGACTCTATTCCATCCTTGCTTGTGTATCTTGAAACTATTCCCCAGTGAAAACATGTTTAGAACACTGCTTCTTCCAATTGAACACAGAGTCAGTCTCAACTCTTAGACAACCACATTATAGTAACTTCTCGACGGTAAAGGAGCCTCCGGAGAATGACGATAAAACTTTGGCCAAGATTTTTCATACAAAATTCTTCTTTAAATGATATGTCCCAACAAAAAATATCTGCTGCTCTCTAATTGTAATAATTATGTTATTGGTTTTACATCCCTTTTAACAACACTAGCTTTTAGAGACGCCGGGTTGCCGGAATTTTGCCCCTAAGGGGATCTTTACCGTGCCAGTACATCTACTGACACGGGTCCCTCGCATTTGCACACCCTCAAATACCAGCTGACTGTGGCAGGATTCGATCCTCAGCAGCCGAGAACATAATTTGAGAAAGAGGCTGGACACCTGCTTACACCACTTGCATGCTCAGCTATAGAAACCCTGTAGCAGTGAGGGGAAACCTCCAATTTACAGCACAGTACGCTGAACAACTTAACATGTCTAGGACTACATGTTGTATATTACGAGTGATGGCAATTACATATTATAACTTGCAATCAAAACACAAAGGGCAAATTAAATAAAAATTCCAGTAGGCATACTTATGGAAGAATGCCTAAGCCAGTTCAAGAAATTAAAAAAAGAAACAGTAATACAAATGATCTCTCCTGTCATCCAATTTAAGTTGACGAATACCATAAATAAATTTAAAAAACTCACCTGACAATGATAAACATTTTCATGCTGATTATACATTCTTTCGAGAACATCACTCAAGATGACATGGATTCTATTCAGAATATCTGGATCCAGCTTCTTAAATGATGGAGTAAGAATTGATTTCAAACATTTTATAATCATCAGCTGGACTTCTGGAAGAGTAGTGAATTTCATCTGTTGTTCCAAAGCCTCATCAGGTCTTAGATATCTTATGAACACACCATCTCCTCCAAGGAGAAGATCGGGCATCTAAACGACAAAGCCACTGACGTTGTGAAATTGAACTTATATTACGACATACACACACATGCAGACCATGTAACTTAACTGCAGAAAAACAATAATGAACCATTACATTATGACTCCCTACCTAATCGAGTATCGGACCACCTTTAACGCACAGAACAACAGCAAGGTGAAGAAAATATCAGGGGATATCCGATACCACAGATGCACTAGTAGTCTCTTCTGTGAGGTGATTGTGATGTAGCATGAACCCACTTCTCCATGTCAAACCCCAAATGTTGAATTAGGTTCATATTCAGGTTATTGAATGGACACAGCAGAGCAAATTCACGATCATTCTTCTCGAACCACTCCTGTGTGGCATGGTGCATTGTCTTGTTGGAAGTGGCAGTCACATGCAGGGAGCACTAT
This sequence comes from Meconema thalassinum, assembly GCA_946902985.2. Taxonomy (NCBI): domain Eukaryota; kingdom Metazoa; phylum Arthropoda; class Insecta; order Orthoptera; family Tettigoniidae; genus Meconema; species Meconema thalassinum. The sequence goes on from OX336389.2 coordinate 1,325,759,660, forward strand.
TGACATGAATGGATGAATAATGTCCAAATACCAGACAGTAGCAGTCGAGGATTAGTGTACCAGAATAATGGGCCCTAGCATTGTATGATCTGTGAAAACATCGCCCAAACCAAAACACCTCCTCCATCAGCCTGTTTCCAGAAATCTGGATGCATTTGATTGGATGACCTTTTTTCCAATCTCACACAGTCCAATGTTGATGACTGCAAGTTCACCTCATGGACTAATTTTGATGGAGTGCAGTCAACAAAGAGATATGACAAGGTCTTTAACTCTGTAGTACCAGCATTATTCGCTGAAAAACTGTTGTGTAAAAACATTGTACGATGCTGTCAGTATGTCACTCCCCATGAAATAAACGATACTGGGATGGGGTGGTCATAATGTAATGCCTCATCAATGTATATTTAATACCTAATTCTGAGAGAAAAAAAAGGGAAAATAAAGACAGGAATTAGCAGTGACACGAGACTTTTGGACAGAATTTGCCATTTCGCAGAAATTGTCACAATACTCTGAGTTTCTAGAGAAACAATTTAATATGAGAAAAATATTCATTGAATATTCCAGAAAAACCATTAGATATAAATAATCACCACATATATAAAAATAATTAGATATTAGATATAAGGATTGATGCATTTACAAATCGTCTATATAGATAAAATGAAGACCACATCTAACTCGACAGCAATGGTAGCTAGCACCCACTCGCTGAGTTACAGTGACGAGGTATGGTTCAATGAAAACGAGTCTTTGTGGCACAATCACACAAACATGTAAGTTGTATGAATACACAGACCGGCACGAAAAACGCAACACCCAATAAATGATGTGAAATTATTGTGTAATTTATCTATTTAATCAAAGTGAAGCACTTTAACCCATTTTTTTAGACGGGGTGTGTTATTGGTGTTGTTTTGCAAGCAAACAATGAAGTGTTGATTGCACTAGCCTCAATTGATTTTTCCCGCGCAACCTGGAAAACACATCACTGGATGTAACCCAATAATGTGTTCCCGCTCTTATAGCGCTTAGTGTTGGACTTTCAATTGTTCCCTTTTCAATCACATGTGTTTGTGGGATATTTCTGTGATTGTCGTAATTAGCTTTCAAGAGCAAACATGCCCTTAAGCACTTAACAAGCTGCAAAAAGTTGTTGCTTTGGTGGAAGATTGTCGCAGCATGCATTACATTGCAGAAGTGTTGAGGATTACAGCTTCCACGATTTCCAGAACCGTACGAAGGTACAGGGAAATTGGAGGCTTTGCAAGGAGACCAGGATCAGGCCCGAGAAGAACAAAATCAAAGAGAGATGTCCGCTTTTTACAACTTCAAGTTCTTCACAACCGTCACTCCACCGCCATTGAAGAACGAAATCGACTCCATCAAGTTCGAGGGGTCGATGCTAGTGAGAGAACCGTCCGAAGAAGATTGGAAGAAGCCAATCTTCAATCCAGAAGACCAGTTACAGACCCAGAACCTACCAGAGAACATCGCACAGCTCGACTACGTTTTGCAAGGGAACATCATGGCTGGACAGTACAACAATGGGAGCAAGTGTTGTTCGCCGATGAGTCGCGGTTTGGCCTCCGATCACCTGACGGAAGAGAGAGGGTCTGTAGAAGGCCAGAGGACACATTCTCATCCAGGATGCCATTTCAGGGTGGTTGTGTGATGGTGTGAGCAGGAATCAGTATGGCTGCAAGGACGGATTTGGTCTTCGTGGAGAATGGGAGCCTCACTGCACATCGTTATATGGAGGAAATCCTTCTGGAGCATGTTGTGCCTTTCGCTCCATTTATTGGTGATGATTTCACACTAATGCAAGACAACGCACGCCCACATGTTAAGAAAGTTCTTGGGTGAAGCAGGGATTCATGCTATGGCTTGGTCTGCTCGAAGCCCTGATTTGAATCCTCTTGAGCACGCTTGGACCGGCTGGGGAGAAGAGCCCGTCAGTGCTATCCAGAGACCCTACAGGACCTACGGAATGTCCTCCTGGAAGAATGGGAGATGATTCCTCAACAGGACATTACAGCATTAATCAGGAGCATCCCTGAAAGGTTGAATGCCGTCATTGGTACAAGAGGTGGCAAAACACGCTTTTAAAGATGTGAACAGAGGTCTCAGAGATCATCTCCAAGGTCTGTGAAGTAATGTGTGAAGTGTATAAAATCAAAACAGAAGGGAGGACCTTTAGGACCTTACTGAAAATTTCCCGCTCTTTTAGCGCTCTTTCCTTGAAGTGTGCATCACTGGCTTAATTTTTAAATTTGTGTATAATCATCTTTTATTTTCCATTGTTAGACACCTACATGTGACCGTACTACAATATTTCATCATCATATAGTAGAAAGGAAGCAGAAAGGAGTGCAGAAATTACAGGGGAGTCACACTCATACCTCACTGTGCAAAGATATATGAAAAGATATTAGAAAGTAGAATACAAGCCAAAGTGGACAGAAAATTGAGAGAGGAGCAGTATGGATTCAGAGCTGGGAGATCAACAGTGGATCTCATTTTCAGTGAGACAGCTCCAGGAACACCACTACGAATTTGGAGAGGATCTGTTGATGACCTTCCTGGACATCGAAAAGGCCTCTGCTAGTGTGTGTAGGGAGAAGGTTTGGAAAGCAATGGAAAACATGGGAGTGGAAAAAGGGACTGTAGGCAGAGTGAAGGAGATGTATTGTGGAAGTGTGAGTTGTGTGAAAGTTGGAGGGGAAAGTACAGACTGGTTCAGACAAATGAGTGGCCTGAAACAGGGTAGTGCGCTATCACCCCTTCTCTTTATTGTGGTTATGGATGAGGTAATGACACTGATAGCAGGAAAGATAGGAGAAGATAAGATTAAAGCAATGGTTTTTGCAGATGATCTCATGGTCTGGGGAAACGAGGAGGAAATTCAGGAGCAACTGAAGGCTTGGGAAGAAACAGTGGGAGAGTACGGATGGAAGTTCAACATCAGTAAATGTGAGATCCTGTTAACGACCAGGAAAAAGGACAGACCAATGAGTGGGATAACACTTGGAGGTGGACAGCTGAAGAAGGTGGAAAGTCTCAAGTACTTGGGAAGTATAGTGGAGGAAAATGGGAGAAATGACAAAGAGATTACGGAACGTGGCAGACAGGCAGAAGCATTTCTGAGAAGCATTAGGAGCTTAGTGTGGAATAAAGATGTCCCACAAAAAAGCAAGGAAGTGTTATACAGAAGCTACTATATCCCGATACTGACCTACGCTTCAGAAGCGTGGACAATGAGGAAAAGAGACATAAGCAGAATACAGGCAGGTGAAATGAAGTTCCTGCGAAGTAGGATCGGAGTAACAAGAAGAGACAGGTTGAGGAATGAAAAGGTCAGGGAAATGGTGAAAGAGGAGCCCTTGCAAGGTAGGATTGAGACATCAAGACTGAGGTGGTATGGATACTTAAAGAGAATGGATGAGAAGAGGATTCCCAAGAGGATACATGAGATGCAGATGCAGAAGAAACGACCAAGGGGAAGACCAAGAGTTAGATGGCTGAAAGGAGTGGAGGAATGTGTCAAGAAGAGAGGCGAGGACTGGACCAGAGTGACAGCGGAGAGGTGGTGGGAAGAAAGGACTAAGTGGCGAGGCTTATGTTCCAAACAGACCCAGCCTGGGGCTGGAAACTGTACAAGATGATGATGATAGATTAGTGTTATAAAAGTGTCATAAATTTGAAATACATTTCATTTTCTTTGTAAGAAATCGAAGTGTTGCGTTTTTCGTGCTGGTCAGTGTATATTACCTGTCTGACGAATCCCTGCTGACTGTAGATTATGAACTACGAGTTGTCAGCAGTATGATGCAATCTGTTTTCCTGGAGATAGTCTGCATTGTATGTTGATGAATCATTGTGGCACGAATTTTGCATTTAATCAGTTGAATATTTCAAATTTGTGCCATGTGAATAGTTTTAAGGCAATCAAATGCTTACCGGAGAAGTAGTTTATTATCACAGTAGTGTTAGTATTATATTATATATTAGCACCAGCAACAAAACAATACAATATATGTGTCAATACGCTTGCTGCGAAGTGTGCATGTCTTCCGTCTTGCCCCACACTGACCCTGACGCACTGTTACACAAATGCAAATAGAAGCCAGCGCCCTCGCTTTAGAACAGGGAAGACTCATCAGATGAGTAGGGCCTAATCGGAACTATTGGATAAAAATATACATTACCTTAATCAAATTTCCATTTGCTCTGAGAAGAACCTCCAAAGCTCCAAGAACATCAAGCACTGTAAGGCTATTAAATTCTCTCAGTGCATTGATGCACCATGTAATACTGTCAATTATATTTTTATCAGGTGGTGAAACAGACAATTTCACCAACTTTGTAATGAGCTGAGAACATTTTGCAACTAGGAATGTGTCATTTGGTGGCACTTCCATGGCAATACATGAAACAATGTCCATCATTATCTGGAAAAGATAAATATCTGAATGAGTAACTAGAATGTTTTGTAAATTACCACAATGGATGATTAAAATCATGTACTCACTAGAATCACCATGAAACTGAACCTTTAAAATAATCACAAAATCCAGTCTAATAATTTTACATTTCCCTACAAATCTTTGCCATCCAAAGATGCTAAGAACATATACATGGTAGAGCTGTCAAAACCATATTATTCTTACATCATACTAATTTAGACATGGAAATAGAAGATGAAATTGATGAGGATGAGAAAGATTTGATATCGAGATCAGAATTTGATAGAGCACTAGAAGACTTAAGCAGCAACGAAACACCAGGCATAGATGATATACAGACTGAGTTGCTACGTTGCATAGGTGATGAAAGTCTGATCAGGTTATTTCACTTGGTATGTAGGATTTATGAGACATGAAAGGCACTCTCAGATTTCAAGAAGAATGTTATCTCTATACTGAAGAAAGCAGGAGCTGAAAGATGTGAAGATTACTGTACAATCAGCTTGATCAGTCATGCTTCAAAGATCCTGACTAGAATAAAATGGGAAGACAGATAGAAACCAAGTTGGGTGAGGATCAATTTGGTTTCAGGAGAAACATAGGAACAGGGGAAGCTGTACTGATTCTTACTTGGAAGGTAGAACAAGGAAAAATAAGAACACATGCATGGCATCTGTCGACTTGGAAAAGACTTTTGATAATGTTGATTGGAGTAAGTTGTTTGACATTTTGAAAAGGATTGGGATAGGAGAGTGTTCTACAATCTATACAGAAACCAGACAGCAGTTATTCGAGTCCAAGGATATGAGGAAGAAGCTGGTATTCAGAAAGGTGAAAGGCAAGGCTGTGACGAATTTCAAGGAGAAATCATTTCTACTTTGAGATTTGCTAACAACATTGTCATCCTAGCCGATTCACCAGAGGATATGAATGAATTTTTAAATGGTATGAACACTGTCTTGAAGAAGGAATTCATGATGAAAATCAATAAATATAAAACAAAAATAATGGAATAGCGCCGAAAGAAATCAGAAACCCTATTGACGTCAAATTGGCAGGTGAAAAGCTAAAGGAATAGGAGACGTCTGCTACTTAGGAAGCAAAACCAGTGATGGACGATGAAAATGAAAAAATATAAAAATAAAAAGCAAGGAAAGCATTTCTACAGAAAAGAAATCTACTGACAGCAATTGTAGATTTAGGTACCATAAAGTCATTTCTGAAAGCCTTTGTCTGGAGCGTGACATTCTATGGAAGTGAAACTTGGACTGTTGGCGCAGCAGAAAAAGAGAATGATGAAGATCAGATGGGTAGATAGAGTTAAAAATGACGAGGTATTAAGAGAGAGAGGAGAGATGTTTCTGTAGACTGCTAATAAAGAGGAGAGATGGGTCGGTAGGACATATACTAACACACCCAGGAATGGCAAACTTAGTTTTGAAGGAAAGGTCAAGGACAAGAACTTTAGGGGAAGACCAAGGTTAGAATACATAAAATACATTGCCTCGGATGTAGGGTGTGGTAGCTATGTAGAGATTAAACAATTAGCTGCATCGAACTAGTTAAACGACTGAATACTCAAAACAACAAATTTAGACATATATGTAGGTATATACTGTTGGAATATGTGACCATGGTTTGTGTTGGTCACACTGTTAATCAGTAAACCTGCTCCATAGAGATATGTTTCTCTTTTGTTTTTATTATGGTGTGTATAAAAGAATATTGTACCACCTTATTCTCAGTTCTGTTCTAGTAAATGTCAAGTACATTAAACGTGTGTTCCATTTCAATTGCCTGTGTGCCTCGTAATCCTACAGGTTATGGGCCCAGCCACGAATCCACCGTGCGAATATAAAGTGTGTATGAAATAGACTGCTCGTTATATGAACTGTGAATTTCGCTACGTATTGAAATCAACATGTCTGCAACCAGCACCTCATTACCGGCTATAGATAAGCTACGAGGTAGTCTAAATTATGTGGATTGGCGATTCGAGATGAAAAACGTCCTAAGACTCGAAGATCTGTGGAGCTGTATAGTTGGCTACCCGGATGGAGATACTACAACATCTGCGAAGAAAGCGAAAGACGAAAGTCGGGCTAGGGCCAGACTTAACCTCATGGTGGATAAATCAATTTTCCCAATCGTCTTGCCTTGTAAGACCGCGAAGGAAGTCTGGGAAGCTCTTGAAAAGGCCTACTCAGATAAAGGAGTGAATCGGCAGATCGGCATCTTGAAAAAATTGTGCAAAGTTAAATTAAAGCACTACAAGACTATGGATGAGTATGTTAGTGAGGTTATGGGACTTGCTCAGCAACTTGCGTCTATGAATAAGGCACTGGACGACGAGTTTGTGGCAGCTCTTATGCTGAAAGGTCTACCTGATTAGTTTCAGCCTATGATTATGGCTCTGGAAAGTTCCGGAACAGACCTTACTGCAGAGGGAAAAGTACTTCCAAGCCATCCAAGGATTCTGTTGTTTTCACGAGAATATAAGACGAAGCCCTTCTGCTGGAAATGCAAGAAGCCAGGACACTGGAAGCGGGATTGCAGGAAAGAGGAGATGCAGAGGTCAACTCAACAGAAGTCTTAAGAAAGACAAGATGATGCTGGCAACCGATGGACAGGCATTACATGCAAGGGCCTCTACAGGGGCCTGGTTCGTTGACTCTGGTGCTACTAAGCATACGAGTTCAAGCAAGACTGCGATGGTGAACTTTACTGCTGGTCCTAATCTGGAGATCAGTACAGCAAACAAACAAAAATTATATAGCCAAGGATTTGGTAATGTAACTGTTCAATTAGAAAATGGTATTTCACAAACCTTGTCCATTGTAGAATATGTTCCTCGTCTTACTGCTAATCTTTTACCTGTGTCTGCTGCTACTCAAAAGGGTTATGTTGTTGTATTCACCGACAATACTTGTGAAGTTTATGATAGTGAAAACTTTGTTGCTACAGGTAATGTAGCACTGACTGCGAGTAATGTGGGGGTGTTTACCAAGTGCTCAAGCTAATATTTGTATAGAGGACTCAGAATATTCATGGCATAAATGACTGGGCCATCTTAACAACCACAGCATGAAGTTGTTAAGAGATGGTCTCGCTCTGGAATTAATTTCTCAGATAATGGTTTTAAAAACTGTTTTTCATGTGCTGAAGGTAAACAAGCTAGGCAACCATTTAAGTTCAAGTAAGAGTAAAACTGTATGTAAAAATAAGCTAGATCTTATTCATTCAGACTTATGTGGGCATATGCCAGTTTCATCTTGGAGCAATGCTCGCTATTTCTTGACCTTCATTGATGATCATTCTAGAAAGGTTTTTGTGTATTTCCTTGCTAAGAAAACTGATGTGTTGGATTGCTTTATTGATTTCAAGGCACAGGTCGAGAATCAGTGTGAAAGCTCTATTAAGGTCCTACGCACTGATAATGGTGGTGAGTTTTGTGGCAAAGCTTTTGAGAGCCTACTTAAATCAAAAGGCATTCAGCATCTAACTACAACTAGCTATTCCCCACGGCAGAATGGTGTAGCTGAACGCATGAATAGAACATTACTTGATAAATGTAGAGCCATGATGAGAGAGTCTAAAGTAGATAAACGCATGTGGGCTGAAGCAATAAATACAGCAGCCTATCTTGTAAACAAGTCCCCAACCAGAAAAATTCCAGGTAAAGCTCTAGAGGAGATCTGGACTGGGAACAAGGTCAATATGGAGCATCTAAGAATTTTTGGTTGTGTAGCACAAGTTCATGTCCCTGATCAAAGGAGAAACAAGTGGGATCCTAAAAGTGAAAAACACATTTTTGGTGGTTATTGTGAGGACAGTAGAGCCTATAGATTCATGAATCCTGTTACTCATCAACTTGTTAAGTCCAGGGATGACAGTTCTTTGAAGATGTGTTCCAGGAGGTGTCTGATGTGTCCAGGTAATGTTGGCCCATCCTTGCACATTAACGAACCTGCAATGTTGCAGATCTCAGTTCTCATTGACAGTGAGGCAGAACCCGACAACTCAGAGGATGGGTCAGAGTGCATTTCGTAACTTGAAAGCCTATCACCCATTAGCAGTGCTGGTGTGGCTGATAATGTTGACTCAGCTGATTTAAGCTATGTCCCTAGTGGAACAGATTCAGACTGCAGTGATTCTGAGAGCTCTGCCACCATCGTCAACGAGCCAATGGAGGGGGATGCCGAAGGTAGTCAAAGGTATCCTAGGCGTGAACAAAAGCCTGTAGACATGTCAGACTGTGACATACTTTACTCTCACTGATGACTCTGAACCTAGTACAGTTAAGGAGGCACTGTTCATGCCTGATAGGGTTAAGTGGGAGCAGGCTATGAAAAGAGAAATGGAGATATTTCAGTTAAATGACACCTGGGATCTAGTTGATAAACCCCAGGGCAAGAATGTTGTCAGTAGTATGTGGGTTTTCAAAGTAAAAAGAGACTAATGGTAACCTTCAAAGGTATAAAGCCAGACTTGTGGCCAGGGGCTTCACCAAAAGGTACGGAGTAGATTTTACAGAAACTTTCTCTCCTGTTGTTCGACACAGCACGTTAAGGATGCTGCTTGCCTTGGCTGTCCAAACAGATCTGAAGGTGGTACATTGGGATGCTGAATCTGCTTTCCTCAATGGAAAGTTAGATGAAGAGATCTACATGTATCAGCCACAAAGTTTTGTCAAGAAAGGTTCAGAGCATAATGTTTGCAAGCTAAAAAAATATACTTATGGATTAAAACAATCTCCTCGTTCGTGGAATGAGAGAGCTCACTCTGTTCTCGTCAAATTGGGTTACACAAATTGTGCTGATGAACCCTGTGTGTACTTTAAGAAACAAGCCCAAGGTATGGTAATTATTGCATTATATGTGGATGATTTCATTGTGGCTTATAATGATGAGTATGAGATCAAGTCATTGAAGACCTGTATTGATAAAGAATTTAAGGTACGAAATCTTGGACCAATTTCCTATCTTTTAGGTGTTAATGTAAGGCAAGATGAGAAGAATGGTACCATGTATCTTAGCCAAGAGCAGTACATCAGTGAGATTGCAAAGAAATATGGTATGCACGATGCATGTCCCATTGGTACTCCTTTGGAAACTAAACCAAATCTTTGTGTTTCTGACAGAAACTAGTAATCTTCCTTATAGAGAACTCATAGGTTCACTCATGTATTGAAGTGTTTGCACGCATCCAGATATAAGCTATGCAATATCATATCTCAGTCAATTTAATCATTGTTACAATGAACCTCACTGGTCTGCTGCAAAGCGAGTGCTGCGTTATTTAAATTGCACAAAAGACTTGTCACTTAAGTATGTCAGGAATGGAGGTCAATTCATGGGATTTGTTGATGCTGACTGGGCTAATTATAGCACTGACCGAAAATCATACGGTGGTTTTGTGTTCAAAATGGCAGGTGGTGCTATATCACGAGGGGCTCCAAAGCAAAAATGCATTTCCTTATCTACTGAAGCAGAATATGTTGCACTGAGTGAAAGTGTAGGAGAAGCTGTTTGGTTGAAACTTTTTCTATTTAACTTTATAGATCAAGTCACCCATCATATTATTGAATGATAGTCAATCAGCTCAAAAACTGGCAAAAAATCCAGTCCACCATAATAGGACCAAACATATTGACACTAAATATCACTATGTTAGAGATGCTTTGGATTCTAAAGTCATATTCATCAAATATGAGGAGACTTCAAAAATGACTGCAGACATCCTAACAAAGCCTCTTCCTAAGCCTAAGCACATTTATTTTTGTAAAGACTTGGGTCTTTAATAATGTCCTCTACTCCCACAGGTTTAAGGTGTGTTGGAATATGTGACTATGGTTTGTGTTGGTCACACTATTAATCAGTAAACCTGCTCCATAGAGATATGTTTCTCTTTTGTTTTTGTTATGGTGTGTATAAAAGAATATTGTATCACCTTGTTCTCAGTTCTGTTCTAGTAAATAAAAGAATATTGTATCACCTTATTCTCAGTTCTGTTCTAGTAAATGTCAAGTACATTAAACGTGTGTTCCATTTCAATTGCCTGTGTGCCTCGTAATCCTACATATACAGCATGTTTCAAAAATGTGGTACCATCTTGTAAGAACATGTCCAATGAGGAAATATGTTTCTAAATCTGTTATGATGTTAAAGCACAATATTGTTGTAGATGTAATTGCAGTATTTTATTCCACTACTGGGAGAATCAACATGGATCTAGTTTTCAAGTGATATAGAGATGTGAACTAATTAACATCACTGAAAAATTCAAGTTTGCTGCCAGAGATGAGCTTTATCTGCACCGTTTATGCAAGCCCTAAACTTGACGGTACGCATTAGTAGAGGAGACCTCGCACTACATATCATGGCAATGAAAGTGGGAATCATGAATGTCATGACCCTGACAGGCAAGGTGGAGGAGGTGGTAGACTTCATGGAGAGGGAGAATGTTGGATTGATGGGGCTGATTGAAGTGAAATGGAAAGGTAAAGGAAGGAAGAAATTGAGGAAAGGATATACATTATACTGGAGTGGTGGCCAAGAGGCAAAAAAATGGCGTGGGACTGATAACCTCGAAACAACTGGAGGAGTATGTTGAAGTGGTCGAGTGTGTGAGTGACAGAATAATGAAAATTAGAATGAAGATGAAAAATGACACGATGGACTTCATACAAGTGTATGCACCACAGACTGGAAACAGAGAAGAAGATATTGAAGTATTCCTGGAGGATGTAGAAAGAGTAATTTCAGATGTAGAAGTGGTGATCATGGGAGATATGAATGCACAAGTCGGAAACGAGAGACAAGGAAAGGAAGAAGTCATTGGACCATATGGATATGGGAAAAAGAACCGGGAAGGAGAGGAACTTGTAAACTTCTGTGAAAGGAATGGACTGATAGTGGGTAATTCATGGTTTCGGAAGAAAAACAGCAGGAACATTACGAGATATGGTTGGGGCGATAGAAGAACAAAATCAGTAATTGACTACTTTCTGGTGGAAAGGACTAATCGCAGAAAGCTGATAGATGTGACAGCTTTACCAGGAGAAGCATTTGATGGGGACCATAGAGCTGTGGTGGCAAAATTTAGATGGGAAAAGTTGGAAAATCTAAAGGAGATCAGAGAAAGTAAAATAAAAGTATGGAAATTGAAAGACAAAACTGTACAGGAAGATTTTCAAGAGAGATTGAAGCAACAAATCCCAGTTACTGAAGTGGAAAACATAGAAGAGGAATGGTCCCACTTTAAAAAGGCATTTGTTGGTGCAGCAGAAAGTGCTTGTGGTAGGACGTCAACAAGAGTGAAAGAGAAGGAGACACCGTGATGGAATGAGGAAGTGAGGAAAGCAGTGAAAGAAAAGAAGTCTGCATGGAAAGAATGGAACAGAGATCAAACAGAAGAAAGCAAAAGGAAGAATCACGACAGCAAATGGAGGTGTAAGAAAGTGGTAGGAGAAGAAAAGAAGAAAAGTTGGGAAGAATTTACACGAAGAATGGAAACAGATGTAAGTGGCAGTAAAAGGATGCTGTATGGGCTTCTAAGAAGTAAGAGGAAAGAAAGAGTTACTACAAAGCTAGTAAAAAAGGAAGATGGAGAGTTGTTAACACACCCAGAAGAGATAAAGGGACGATGGAAGGAGTATTTTGATAAGCTAGTGAATGTGAGCAATTGTACTGGTGAGATGGAAGTGACACAACCTGACGACTATGACAGAAGATGAACAATGCTGGAGGTGGAATTAGCAGTACAGAAAATGAAGATGGGAAAAGCAACAGGGGTGGATGAAATCAGTGTAGAAATGATAAAGGCTGCTGGACCTGTTGGTATGCAATGGTTGTATCGACAGCTAAAGTGTGTGTGGAAACGGAAATGTGTACCAGAAGACTGGGAGAAAGGGCTAATAATACCAGTGTTTAAGAAGGGGGACAAGAAGGTGTGTGATAACTATAGAGGGATCACCCTCATATCACAGATAGTAAAAATACTGGAAAGGATATTAGAAAGAAGAATGAGAAGAAAGGTGGAAGGAGAGTTGCAAGAGGAACAGTATGGCTTCAGGAGTGGAAGATCCTCAGTGGACCCTATCTTTAGCTTGAGGCAGGTGATGGAAAAGAACTGGGAATATGGAGAGGATTTTATCATGACTTTCATAGATTTAGAAAAGGCATATGATAGGGTCCCCAGAGAGAAGGTATGGGAAACCATGGTTAAGAAGAGACTGGGAAGAGAAATGTTGGAAATGGTGCAAGCAATGTACAACAACTGTGTTAGCAGGGTACTGACCCCAGTTGGAAAGAGATTGGTTTAGGAACAAGACTGGACTAGGACAGGGGAGTGTGCTGTCACCTCTCTTGTTCATAATGGTGATGGATGAAATTGTAAAGGAAACGAAGGAAGCATATGGACATAAAGAAATGAAGTTACTGTTATTTGCAGATGATATTGTGGTCTGGGGAAGGAACACCGAAGAAGTGCAAAAAAAAAAACTAGATGCACTGAATGAAAATATTCAGAAGTACGGCCTGAAAATCAGTATAGAGAAAAGCAAGACCATGGTGATGACAAGAGGGGAAAGACAAGGAAAGGGCACTGTGAAAATTGGAAGTCAGAGTTTGGAAATTGTGGACACGTTCAAATACCTAGGAAGTGAATTGATGCAAACTGGTAGGTTGGACATGGAGATTGGCAGGAGAGTACAGCAGAGCAATGCATTCTATCAAAGTGTAAGAAAACTTGTTTGGGATAAGGAAGTACCAAGGAAAAGCAAGAAGGTAATGTATAAAGTGTACTATGTTCCCATATTAACTTATGCAGCTGAGACTTGGACCCTGACAAGCAGGCAAGAGAGTAGAATCCAAGCCAGTGAAATGAAATTCCTAAGAAGTATGATAGGTAAGACAAGGAAAGACAGAGTGAGGAATGAAGATGTTAGGTAGGAAGTTGGGATGGGAAAACTAAATGAGAGAATTGAGAAGAATAAACTAAGGTGGTTTGGACATGTAAAGAGGATTGAGGAAAATAGAAGATGCTGGAGGCAAAGTGCAAGGGTAAGAGAGCAAGAGGAAGAACTAGAACAAGGTGGATTGATTCAGTGAAGAACAGCGTAAGAAAAAGAAATCTGGACTGGAACAAGATCGTGGAAGAAGAATGGTGGAAGGAAAGAGGAAAGTGGAGAAGTGCCATAAATACCCCGACCCGGCAGGAGCTGGATAAGGGGAAATGATGATGATGATGAGTCATTAAGACTCAGAGCTACAGTAAGAATACATTGGCACCCCCTCTGGAATACTTAAACTGTTCATATTTGATTGTTTATTGTCATGCCAGATTATTTCAGAAATTGAAGTTACTGACAGTCAACTAATAACTGTTACATCCAAAAATGTCTTTCATGCTGCTGACATATTTGGTTTTACTTTATACAGGGTCATTATTACTGTGCGCGCCAGTAAACATGGCAAACTAAGCCGGCTGTGACTAGCGCCGATTGCGGCCGCGCGCACCCGGTCCAGCTGGCGGTCGGCGCCCACTATCACACTTTTACCAAACATGTTCAATACCGTGTACTTACAGAGCTCATAGGCGATGCTGAAAATGTCCTCCCTCTCTTGTAACACACACCTGACATATTTTGATGAAAGAATGTCTGTCAACTCTTATTATTTACGGAGCCTGTTTCCTTGAATCGTTTAGCAAGCCTCCTAACTGTACCGGTATTACGGCACAGGTCTTCCTGGAAACTTGCTTCAAAATTTTCGTCTCGTTTCAAAACAAGATTTTCTGCTTTTCATATACGAATTATGGATATACACACGTTCGCGCAATGTGAAGGGATTAAAAGTGCAGTTTAGTCAATCCTCCTATTTAATCACTTTTAACAACATCGCTTATTGAAAATATATAATTTATGATTAAAATACCTTTCTGGGAGTCCTAGCGAGTTCATTTGTTTCAATTCCCACTGCCTACACCGGAAATATAATTGCTTTTTACGTAAAGTAAGCATTTTTGGTAGTGTTCATTTGGATATCGTCCACCATTTTACATCGACAGTGGACACTACGTCATACCCACGTGACACGTTGCCAACATGAATAATGAAATAAAAGCCAAAACTATTGGCCTGAATAAAGATTACTGATGCGTGACTTCCCGCTGTGTGTGACAAAAACCAGGGGTGTTATCTGTTAGCTAACGGCGGGCCGCACTACTCAACCACCATTGGTCTGGACGAAAATATTGGTCTAGACAAAACCATTGGTCTGCCGGATGCGATATAGTACAGTACCAAATGCGTGGGGTTGGCATTACTGACTCAGTGAGAAAGATGGTCGTCAGACCATCGATTTCAACTACATAAGTAGTGTTGCTATTAGGGCGGGATGGTGAGTCTAAGACAGCGGAGCAGTGAACATCATCTAAATCCTCTCCAGATATTCTCCCAACTAGTAATTCAGGTACTTTCAGTTTTTTTTAATTTTTATACAAAAGATTGACTATAACGATTCTAATGGGTTGAGGGGGTCTCCGCCCAATCAATACAATTTATTATTGGTGTATGCAGTGGGAATTGAAACAAATGAACTCGCTAGGACTCCCAGAAAGGTATTTTAATCATAAATTATATATTTTCAATAAGCCTCCAGGTAGGAAGGCTGACAGTCAGTTTTACCTTCAATTTGAGCTTAGTAAGTTATCACTATACATTTTCGTTTTATCCCTCGTTTTTCTGACGCATTCATTCTTTCTAAGACCCCTTATTATCTCTTTATAGTTTGAACAGCAGACATACCCTTTGGCTGGTTCACCCCTTCATAGGTTCCGACTGACGTTTCATCACAAGGTTGTAATGTCTCTACCCAATCCAGCATTAAAGAAAAAGGCCGGAAAGACAACGGTCCAGCTTTGGTTTAAAATATACTCTCAAGCCAAAACATGAAGATTGGCTGAAAAATAGGACGCCGAATTACAATGGAGAGCCAATAAGCCCATTGGTCATCTTCTAATTATCCCCAAATATTTTTAAACATTTTAACTAAATATTTTAATAGCACTTCGAATAGGGCATCATACCAGATCAAAACATCAAGAAGGTCACTTAGACCACATGTGTCATTTCTAGCTGTACTTGTTTTTGTTTTTTATAATATGGTTAAGATGATATTTTAGAATTAGCTTTTAGAGTGTTACTTTTAATGTTTTTCTCAAAATATGCATGATTTGTGTCTAATTAATATGATGGATGTGAATATGTACATAATCTTTGCGGTTGAAGAAGGGCCCATGAGGCCCGAAACATGTCCCCAGAGGCAATAAATTGTTAATTGCCAATAATAAATTGTATTGATTGGGCGGAGACCCCCCTCAACCCATTAGAATCGTTATTGTACATGTCAATATGGACCTTGTGAAATGGATAATCCTCCAATTAATCTTAAAGATTGACTAAACTGCATCGCCACCGTGAATTGGTGTCTAGGCATGACCAACAACCACAGTAATCACAATACTCACTAAACGTGCAACACTAACGTCTCAGTTTTGCAAATACTTGCCCATATGAATGACAAAACACGTGTGAACTAACTATATAAGTCAGCGGAGCACACCAACCGCCGGCTGGACCGAGTGTGCACACACATAATGACCCTGTACAATCAAGAATAAATAATACACCAGGCCACCATGGAAATATCTCTCCAGTTTACGGGGGGGCGTGGTGGCTCAGCGGTCAAGCTGTCTGCCTCTCACCAAGGCGGACCGGGTTCGATTCCCGGTCAATGCATGTGAGATTTTCGAAGAGAAATGCCATGTCCTGTGGTTCGGATTCCACGTAAAAAGGAGGTCCCGTGGCTCATGATCGCCCGATTAACGGTCACGTTAAACTACAAGCTTCCTTTTTTTCTCCAGTTTACAATATAGTTTTGACAAGTGTTAAATACTGTACGTTTCCCTAATGCCATTATGAGCGACAACTACTTCTGTGGCTAGTATTTTGCCTTTGCCAGTGACCCTATGGGAAAGCATGATCTGGAGATGTCTTAAAACATTGTAACACCTCGAGCAGACCTTAATCCCTATATCAAATTTGTCTTTGCTGATGGGTAAAACATTTGTTCCGTGGTCATGCTTATAAAGCACATCATTTATTGTACTCTAGATGACAAAAGTAAACTCCTCACCTACAAAATTAACGTTAGCAAATGTTCTGCCCTCTGTTTGCAAAGAAATCCAAACACACGGAAGTCCAGGACCTCAACTTCTTCGGTGAAGCAATCAGATGGCAGCCAGCCACTAAATATCTAGGTGTCACGCTGGATCAGGGCCTTACTTTAGCTAAGGAGGTTACACAGCGCGCTAATCATGCGCAAGTGATCCAAGCCATGCTCTGGCCCTTACTCGGGTCACATGGGGGCTCTAGATGACAAAAGTAAACTCCTCGCCTACAAAACTATCATACGACCCATAATGGAATATGCCAGCCCAGCATGGAGATTTACAGCATCCCCCACCAACAAGCTTCAAGTTGTTCAGAACCGTGCATTGCGTACAATATCAGGCACCCCCTGGTATGTCCGTAATGCACAACTGCATATAGACTATAACCTCGCTACCATCCAGGAGCGAATTTGAGGACAGGCAGCCAAATTCTACAAAACAGCTACACGCAATCACAACCCTCTCCTAAATAGATTGGGTGATTACCGAGCCAGGGGGAACCGCCATAAGCGCCCCCGTATCCTCATTGAATAATTCTTATATGCTATTCTAGAACTTCCAATTCAACATGCTATCTAGCACTATTACTTACACGTTCAAAATTTTACTACCTTCTTTCTCTGACTTTCTCTTTTGAAATATAACTTTTACTATCCTTTTCTATCTTCTGTCTTCCTAATGCTTAAATGCACTAGGCCATATCATGACCAATTAGATTCACGGTAATCACCCAAACCCTCTCAATCAAATGCTGCTGGTCGTAATTTTCTGATATGGCTCTTAAGGCCTCTTTCCGAGGGTCAGGTCAGGTAATGCGGGTGTTGGTGTCCCCAGGCTTCATTGTGAACATATCTCTCCCTCACCCATCAAGCAAGTAAGAATGGTTGAAATCACTCTCAAAATCAATCAAGTCGGGGTATTAAAATTCTCGTAGAACGAAAAAACACAGAGAATACGAACGATCATTACAAAATAAAATTAATTATTTAAACTGATCAGAATTAGTGTCAGTAAACAAGCAGTAGAGGGCTGGAAAAGCAAATGTCCCTTAAACATGTCATTTCTCACATAACCTATAAACTTACCTCGTAATTCGACACTGTAAGTAGAAATTCTTGTGCCATTAGTTGGTCCACAAGTGAATGGACTTCGCTTCGGTCGGTGTCATTCATTCTCTTCATTGCAAAAGTCAAACGCAAACCAACCTCAGAAATCTTGTTAGGAATGACAGGATTGCGCTCTCGCAGTTCCATCTTAACACAAACAAGTTTTAATCACACCCACCCCACCCGCAACCCTAGCCTGTTAGCAACCAACTATCATCTTTCATTGCCAGGACGCGACAATTTATGTGTGTCATTTCCTGCAAGTTCGCCAACCATTGAGAAATTAATTTCTTAACAAGCGGCGCAGTCAGGCTTTACGTTTTCATGCAATTGTAACAAATAATTATAAAAATATACACAAATAACATATCCCAGCATGTAACTAGGAAATATGGTATAGAAATATGATACAATTTTACAAGTAGGCCCTCACTGCCCTTTAAATACGGCTTGCGCATTCGCACTGAAGAGCGCAGGTCAGATTTAGAGCTATTGGCAACTCCAGCTATCTGATATGACATCTAGCGGTAAAAATGAGAAACTTACCAAGTAGGGTACATTTGTCACGTGGTGACTGTTTGTATATGGTTTCTTGTATTGGTAAACAGATCGTGGTAAATTGTTCGTGTCTTTATACATAAGTAATAAGTTTTACTCGTTGATAGAGTGAAAAATGAGTAAAAGCAAAGTGTATTGCTCAGTTTACGGCTGTACGTCGATGTAAAAGAGGGCTGCGGATATACCTTTTCATCACTTCCCAAAAGATGCAAATAGCAATAGCCGAAATGTGATGATCATCATCATCATCATCTTGTACAGTTTCCAGCCCCAGGCTGGGTCTGTTTGGAACATAAGCCTCGCCACTTAATTCTTTCTTCCCACCACCTCTCCGCTGTCACTCTGGTCCAGTCCTCGCCTCTCTTCTTGACACATTCCTCCACACCTTTCAGCCATCTATCTCTTGGTCTTCCCCTTGGTCGTTTCTTCTGTATCTGCATCTCATGTATCCTCTTGGGAATCTTCTTCTCATCCATTCTCTTTAAGTGTCCATACCACCTCAGTCTTGATATCTCAATCCTACCTTGCAAGGGCTCCTCTTTCACCATTTCCCTGACCTTTTCATTCCTCACCCTGTCTCTTCTTGTTACTCCGATCCTACTTCGCAGGAACTTCATTTCACCTGCCTGTATTCTGCTTATGTCTTTTTTCTTCATTGTCCACGTTTCTGAAGCATAGGTCAGTATCGGGATATAGTAGCTTCTGTATAACACTTCCTTGCTTTTTTGTGGGACATCTTTATTCCACACTAAGCTCCTAATGCTTCTCAGAAATGCTTCTGCCTGTCTGCCACGTTCCGTAATCTCTCTGTCATTTCTCCCATTTTCCTCCACTATACTTCCCAAGTACTTGAGACTTTCCACCTTCTTCAGCTGTCCACCTCCAAGTGTTATCCCACTCATTGGTCTGTCCTTTTTCCTGGTCGTTAACAGGATCTCACATTTACTGATGTTGAACTTCCATCCGAACTCTCCCACTGTTTCTTCCCAAGCCTTCAGTTGCTCCTGAATTTCCTCCTCCTTGTTTCCCCAGACCATGAGATCATCTGCAAACACCATTGCTTTCATCTTATCTTCTCCTATCTTTCCTGCTATCCGTGTCATTACCTCGTCCATAACCACAATAAAGAGAAGGGGTGACAGTGCACTACCCTGTTTCAGGCCACTCATTTGTCTGAACCAGTCTGTTCTTTCCCCTCCAACTTTCACACAACTCACACTTCCACAATACATCTCCTTCACTCTGCCTACAGTCTCTTTTTCCACTCCCATGTTTTCCATTGCTTTCCAAACCTTCTCCCTACACACACTATCATAGGCCTTTTCGATGTCCAGGAAGGCCATCAGCAGATCCTCTCCAAATTCGTAGTGGTGTTCCTGGAGCTGTCTCACTGAAAATATGAGATCCACTGTTGATCTCCCAGGTCTGAATCCATACTGATCCTCTCTCAATTTTCTCTCCACTTTGGCTCGTATTCTACTTTCTAATATCTTTTCATATATCTTGGCACAGTGAGGTATGAGTGTGACTCCCCTGTAATTTCTGCACTCCTTTCTGCTTCCTCTCTTAAATATTGGGACAATTAATCCTTTCTTCCAATCTTCTGGGGTCTTTTTCTCCTTCCATATCACCCTCATCACACGGTACAGCCACTGTTTCCCAACCTCCCCTGCTGCCTTCACCATTTCAACACTCACTTCATCCACACCTGGTGCCCTTCCTCCTTTCATCTTGTCTATAGCCATTTCAAGTTCTCTCCAAGTCAGGTCCTTTTCCATTCCTGTGTTGTCTTCTCCATCTTCCAATGCATTGTCTTCCTCCCTATGACCATTTGGATTCAGCAAATCCTCAAAGTACTCTTTCCACACTGTCTTGAGTGCCTCTTTGTTGTGTACCTCATTTCCGCTTTTGTCCATCATTACCACATCCTCTTGCAGACCTCTTCTCTTACTTTTGACCATCCCATAAAGTACTTTCTTATTTCCTCTGCTGTCTTCCTCCATCATCTCTGTCCACTTTACCATCCACTTCTTCCTCTCCTCTGCGACAATCTTGTTTGCTTCCTTCTTCTTTATCTTATAATCTTCCCTTGTCAGATCAGTTCTTTCCTGGAACCACACTCTGAAAGCCTTGTTCTTCCTTCCCACAGCTTCTTTTACTCTCTCATTCCACCATGGTGTCTCTTTACACCTCTTTCTGTTGCTTGTTCTTCCACATACTGCCACTGCAGCTTCCACCATTGTGTTTTTGAATTGCTTCCATTCCTCTTCCCCTGTTTTAGGATTGTCTGTTGGCATCCTTTCCCTTATTATCTTCTGGAATTCTTCCTTGACTTCCTTTTCCTTGAGTTTCCATACTTTGATTCTCCTTTCCTGGTACTCTGTCCTCTTGCTATCCTTAACAACTCCCAAGTTCATTACAAGTATTCTGTGGTCGCTATCTAAGGCCTCTGATGGTATTACCTTTATATCTCTGACACTTCTCTTCATTTCCCAGTCGTACAGCATGTAATCTACCAAAGATTTCTTTGTTAAATCACTGCTGTACCACGTTACCTTGTGGCTTTCTTTCTTCCGGAACCAGGAGTTGCCTACCACTAAACCGTTTCTCTTGCAAAAATCCAGCAACTTTCTCCCTTCTTCATTCCTGCTACCCCATCCTTCTGCTCCCAATACATTTTCATATCCTTGCCTTTCACTTCCTACATGTGCATTCAAATCTCCCATGACAATGATGCTCTGTCCATTTAACTGCTGTTGTAGCTCCTCCTCAAAGTCTTCCTTCTCTTGAGCTGTACATCCAACTTGAGGGGCATATACCTGGGCTATCTCCAGGCTTCTTCCCTTTACATTTACTCTGATCTTCATGATCCTGTCACTTATTCCCTTTACCTCTTCCTTCATTCCATCTCTCACAACTACTCCTACTCCGCTGCTCCTTCCTTCATTGTTCCCACTCCAGTACAACCGGTACCCTTTCCTCAGTTCTCTGCGACCTTCTCCTTTCCATCTTGTTTCTGCCAAGCCCAGTACATCCAGTTTTCTTCTCTCCATCACATCTACAATCTCCTCCACTTTTCCTGTCAGTGTCTGTATGTTTAATGTCCCAACTCGTAGTCCCGAAGAACTTAGCGATTACGAGGTGTAGGCTTGGCGGAAAGGCTGGCGGATCATCAGTTTGACATCAATTCACGATATAAGTCGGAGCTTGGAACAGTGGAATCTGGTTTGCGTGGATGCTAGTCTCGGAATGATAAAAGTAGCACAGCTTCGGTGTGTTATTTATTTGTTTATGTACCGTATTTCTCTATTTGAATGTCCTCGGCGTTGACTCAGGATCGACATTTACATTATATTGCGCATAATAGTACCGAAATAATGTCCGAAGTGTAGCCCTGTGTAAATTTGAATCAGCTGATCTACATCAACCATAAAAACTGATGCTTGATAATATGCAAATGACACCAAGAAATCCAGTGGAACACACAAATTAGATCACGTGTACCGCACAGTTATACATATATACAATTAAAAATAACACTGTCATTACTTTAGGGACCACATTTACTGATTATAACCGAAAAATAAAAAGTGTTCCATATCAAACGCGTGTAATTGAGTATTTTAAACCCTACTTATCCAGACCGACCGCAGCGCCCCAAGTGTTAGTTTGAGTTGCCAATTGGCAACTCCAGCTATCTGATATGACATCTAGCGGTAAAAATGAGAAACTTACCAAGTAGGGTACATTTGTCACGTGGTGACTGTTTGTATATGGTTTCTTGTATTGGTAAACAGATCGTGGTAAATTGTTCGTGTCTTTATACATAAGTAATAAGTTTTACTCGTTGATAGAGTGAAAAATGAGTAAAAGCAAAGTGTATTGCTCAGTTTACGGCTGTAAGTCGATGTATAAGAGGGCTGCGGATATACGTTTTCATCACTTTCCAAAAGATGCAAATAGCAATAGCCGAAATGTGATGATACCTAATAATACCTAATAATAATACCTTTCCACCCCGGGAAGGATCTAACACTTGTCGAGGTAGACAGACAGAAGACCTGCGACGTAAAGCCAGCGAAGGTTATTCAGTTTAAAAACAGCTGCTACGATGGGCGCGCTGGTAAGATTGAAGTTACTTGAATAATTAATTAAATAATTAATTATTGGCTGCTTGGTAGGGAGAAGGGATGAGTTTAACTTGTATTAAAACTCGGGGGGCGACAGGAATTGCTTGATTTGGATGGTTAAAAGGTGGGTTTGGTGTTGAATATTTGAATGGTAGCGGAATCACTCATTCTACAGTGCCCACGGGGAGGCAAATTAGGCCTATATGACTCGTAGTGGAATAGCTCGAATATCGAAGAACTTAGCGATTACGAGGTGTAGGCTTGGCGGAAAGGCTGGCGGATCATCAGTTTGACATCAATTCACGATATAAGTCGGAGCTTGGAACAGTGGCGACTGGTTTGCGTGGATGCTAGTCTCGGAATGATAAAAGTAGCACAGCTTCGGTGTGTTATTTATTTGTTTATGTACCGTATTTCTCTATTTGAATGTCCTCGGCGTTGACTCAGGATCGATATTTACATTATATTGCGCATAATAGTACCAAAATAATGTCCGAAGTGTAGCTCTGTGTAAATTTGAATCAGCTGATCTACATCACCCATACAAACTGATGCTTGATAATATGCAAATGACACCAAAAAATCCAGTGGAACACACAAATTAGATCACGTGTATCGCACAGTTATACATATATACAATTAAAAATAACACTGTCATTACTTTAGAGACCATATTTACAGATTATAACCGAAAAATAAAAAGTGTTCCATATCAAACGCGTGTTATTGAGTATTTTAAACCCTACTTATCCAGACCGACCGCAGTGCCCCAAGTGTTAGTTTGAGTTGCCAATTAGACAACAGAGCGCTCTCGCATATGTTGTTTGTATACACTAAAATATAGTGCAGCAAGGCAGATGTGGTATCCTTGTCTCAAATCGCTTCGTGTTCCCAATTACTGTTTATTCCGCTATCGTCAAGGATACTGTACACTCACCATCACAAGAAATGAGCGCCCTGACAAAATTAATCACAAGCAACCATTATGTTATGGTTCCTATAAATTAGGAAATTAATAGCGTAAGGCAATAAATTATTATTCTTAAGTACAGTGTACCAGTTTCGGTCGCATTGTGACCTTCTTCAGAAAAAATAGTTAATACAAATGAAGTTGCAAGTCTTGAACTAAAATTTTATGAAAGGGCAGATTTCATGACTATTAGTCTACTAAAAATACTAACCACCTAAAATGTTAAACAAGTAGTTTCGTGAAGAACTATATAGCCTATTTTCATATATCCTACGTATTTTTGTGAGGTTTGATGCAATCAACACTATCGAAAACAACTTAAAATCCAACAATTCGGCAAAAGAAACTGAAGAGATTGTGAGATTACTGAGGGTCGTTCTCAGCCAAAACGTGTTTCAATTCGACAATAAAATGTACACACAAACAGAAGGCCTAGCGAAGGGGTCACCACTAAGCGGACTAATCGCTGGCATCTGCATTACCGGTAATGTACTAGAAAATGAGTTCCTAGAAAAAACTTCAACAAAGGGAATAGTAATATGGATAAGACGCGTAGATGATGTAATCTGCATCTACGATACTGAACTAACAAGCGAAGAAACAATTCTCCAATCCATTAATAGCCTACACCACTCAATCAAATTCACTAAAGAATCCGAAACAGACCAAAAAATAAATGATCTCGACATAAGTATTGAACGTAAAGATAACGAACTGTCATATTCCATATTCCAGAAAGCCACACAAACCTCGCATACAATCGATAATCAGTCTAATCACCCCAGTACGCACAAATTAGCGGGGTTCAACTCAATGGTGCACAGGGCTTTAAACATACCCATGTCAAAAGACAACAATAATAAGGAACTAACAACCATTAAGCAAATAGCAAAGGAAAACAATTTCCCGTCAAGAAAAATAGACCAAATTATAGCCAAACATAAAAATAAAGATAAAACGATTCCCAAACCGGACAGTAATGAGAAAAACTTCGCGCGCTTCAACTATGTGGATACGAACACTAATCTTTTCAAAAAGCAACGCATAAAAATAGCATTCACAACGAACAATACGACCGGGAGGCACCTGCAAAATAGTAATCTAAATAAACAAGACCCGTATTCAAAGTCAGGGGTATATTCTATTACATCCCAAGACACTGGTTGTCAAACTAATTACATTGGACAGAGTGGAAGACGAGTAGACACACGTTATAATGAACATAGGAATGCGATAAGATACGGAACACATTCAGCCGTATGCGAACACAGCTTTACTAAAATCGAGACTGACCTAAAAATAATTCATCACGAATCGAAAGACAGAGCTCTCGACATAAAGGAAGCAATCGAGATTCACCTAGCCAAACGAAACAATCCCAATAATCTAAATGAACACATTTTTATGGAGAGTTTACCCCTTTTCACTCTACTAAAAACACACCCTGTCGGAAACAAGACACAAGTTAGCGATACAGCCAAGTAGATAAAAAGGGGAGGGGGAATAGCGGTGGTTACAGGTAAATGTTATCTGGATCAGGTGTACTATGTACTTTTTTCTGCAATAAACCTAGGCTGGTATGCGCGGCAGTATTAAAGGTGCCGGGACGTCTTCAATAGACTGTGTACCGCTTAGTTGAATGGCTTTTTAGTCCACGCGTGGCGAAGACAGTTCCACGGTCTTTAATAGTTGTAGATCTTCCTGTATTCAATAACATACACTCTTATCTAGACTTGGCAACGTCACACAAATAAACATTGCATTGACCTCAGAAACCACATAGGAACAAAAGGGGGGGGGGGGGGAGAAAGGGAAAAACCAGTTTCGTCCAGTTAACACCCGGGTTAGTCGACCAAAACTGGTGCCAGAGTAAACACGAAACTGCTCGAAGTTCCAGTAAGGAAGACCAACCGGATAAGTATCAGCCTGTATTATTACAGTATAACAATAGTTGATTTTGTATACCCATATAATCACCCCCAAACAGACAAACTCCGGATTTTATCACCATTTTAGCATTTCACCTAACATTAGATATACTACAATTAGCATACACCGACAGTTGCATTACCATAACTGCAACTAAATAATTGTACATATTGTAAATATTTTTCACCTGTATTCTCAAACATATATATTATAGCCTAAGTGTAATGGATCTAATGATGATCGCTTGACGATCGAAACTGGTCATCCTAGTGTATTTACTAATCTCATGTAATTTATTTCAGGATTAGGGCACAACCCAGCTCTTTTTGGGTACATTCGTGTTGACCGACTGAAAAGCACCAAACTTTTGGTATCCTACGTTTGTTAATTGCCTCTATCAACATACAAAATTTCAGTTTGATTGCTGTAATACTGTAGATTCGTAGATATTGAGAATCGTCTAAATATTTCGTATGGTCGCCATGTTGGATTTTTATATATGTAGCCCTTAGAGCTTTGTATTATTACATGAAGATTATTGTGTAGGTGTATTATTCAAACTTCAATCTTATGATTAGGACATAAGAAACAAAAACGAAATTTAAAAATTTCGCACAGCAGCCATCTTGTGGTCATGAAAATAATTGTAAGAAACTAGATGCCATGGGATTAAAATTTGTGTCAGCATTTACCGCACCAAGTTTAATTGCTCTCGGATGGTTAAATCGAGAGAAATGTCCATTTGAATATTTTAATTTCACGTCACCGCCATGTTGAATTTGTGATCACCAGGTTATTGAACGTTATATATGTGAACTTATGCTTAAAGCCTCTATACACATACAAAATTACAGTTTGATTGCTGTCATAGATTAATAGATATTGATAATCGTCTAAATATTTCGGATGATCGCCATGTTGAATTTTTATATATGTAGGCCATATCGTTATATACTATTAGATGACGATTATTGCGCAGGTTCATTATTCAAACGTTGACTTCGATCGAATGATTAGGACACAAGAAATAAAAACTTAATTTTAAAATTTCGCACAGCTGCCATTTTGGGGTTATGTAAATAATTGAACTATACTAGATGTAAGGGCATTACAGTGTGGATAAAAAATTCTGTACTAAGTTTCACTGAGTTCGGATGGTTAAATCGCGAGAAAAGTCTATGTAACTTAAGTGTTTCAACTTCGATTGGCCGCGATATACGTTTTATACTTAACAGATTTTTGAAATTCACATACATGAACATCTAGTATTGCCCATTATCACCGTACAAAATCTTCAGTGTATATCAGTAATAGTTTCAGGGATATGGAATGCCGGAGATATATTTCCCACAGCCGCCATGTTGGATTGATGAGACGTAATAAAATTTTAAAGGCACTGTCGGGATCGGCCAAAATAGTACTATGAGCTTACCGAGTTTCATTGAAATCGCTCCAGACGTTTAGATTTTATTAGGGTACACACACACACACACACACACACACACACACTACATAAGGTGATCTAATAAGACTATTTTTTTCATAAATGAAGATAGGCTAAACAAATACACTAAAACACACAAAAAACAAATCTGTTACAATTTTTGTTTAATGTTGAAAAAGAAAACATTAAGGTCACTTAAGAATAATAATGTATTGACTTACGGTATTAATTTCCTAATTTATCAAACACAGTCAATAAGGATTTTTGGCTACTGTACCCGAACATATGGAGATTGCCAAAATCCGAAGAATATAAAGATAAACCAGGATCGTAGCAACTTGTGGTACCCGGCTAAAAACCACGAAGAACTACTGACAAAAATATTAGGAAGGGTATAGTTATCCTACATTGTGCTACAGGACAAACTACAGGTTCGACTAGGACATCACGAAAAATTGGAGAGTGAGAAACCAAGAAACTCAGAAAGAGTGAGAAACTCAAGGATTGGGTAAATGGTGGGCCCAAGAGTCCTATATCCACTGTAGCACGATACAACCCTAAATAAATGCAAATAAAAAGATTAAAATTTAAATAAAACACCAGCAAATACGTGCCTGTATAACATTTATTTACTCAAAATTTGACAACTACAAAATAAATAACACCTAACTACTACTTGTAGTCGCTTAATAAAAATCAAATTCAAACTAGATTGCCAATTAGAGCAATAATTATATACATGAATAAGTAGATTAGACTACAATCGACCTATACACTAATTTAAGGAGTAAAAGAAAAATACTAGATATTACCTAGTCAAAAATAAAATAAACATAGCGATGGCCTTTAGCTATTACAAAACATCTTCGAACTCTATACAAGACTCCTTAAATCCTTCCAACTCTATTTCAAAATATTTAAAAGAAATTAATCTAATACCGAAATTAATAATAATAATAATAATAATAATTTACAAAAATATTAACTATCTGTTCACGTTCATCTCCACTATTTATATTACAATTATAAATCTTGGAATCAAGCTTTAAACCAAGCTTTGAATCAAACCTTGAATCAAACAACCAAATTTATGTCAATCTCATTATTATAGTTGTAAATCAGCTTTAATAATCTGTGCAGTAAAGCCTAGATCATGTTTATGTCCGCACCTTAATTTACTGTTTTCTATTTTTGTTTTCAATTAGAAATTCTCACATAAATAAATTTATCTTAACTTGATACAATTATCAAATTGTGTTAGCTTCGAGCACAACCTTCGATCAGTGAATCAGTAAAATGAGGATCTGAAGAACATCATATCTCCACTGAGAACAGCTTAACGCGATAGCCACCCCGAACTATCACTACAAAATGAAGATCGATTCTTCCAATTTACAAGTATATCACCATCATTATAAAGATCACAACGACGACAAAATTAGCACAATATCAACCTCATAATATAACACAACTCGTGGAACAATGCCAAACAAGCGCATTGCCACGCACCTCAACAGCAACGAATGCAAAACCAAGTTGGACTATCATAATACGGTCTACCATTAATCTGCTCACGATTTAACTTACAATAAAGCTTCAAAACACGATCAACTTCGACCAAGATCCACTGTCCACGTTCAGACAATATAATTATGCTCAAATATAATTTCGCTTCCCTGTTCACTTCACGATGATCTCTAAATAATGCACTATATTGCAATTTGATTCAAATTTAACAGTATTAGCTCTATCATTAATGGATCTATAATGTCATTAGTGCATTTCGACTTCTTCTTCCAACTCAAATTTGGCCAAATATTATATTTCAACTCGTTCACAAATGTTTAATTACCATGAATAAATTATCCACATCCGGGCGAAATTCTGTGGCATTGTAAACAATGCAAACATAACCCAAATTCAATCAGGACAGCTACATCTAGTTTTCAGCCGAATAGATAGATAGATAGATAGATAGATTTTTATTAATTCCATTTGATCAAATACATGCATTCAATACATTTTTGATATAGGACACGTCAGAATTTACATGCATAAAATAAAAGAACGAACAGGTATATATAACTATTTATAACTTATTATAATAGCAAATCTTAATAGATACAATCTTATTGCACAACTATTTACACCTCACTCTATTATCATAATATGGAAACTTAATTCTATAAATACAACAACATACAGCTAGGTATTAAAATTAAATTAAAAAAGTAAAATATAGTTATAGATTCCATCACTCCTATACGCTAAAATATTCAACTACTGAGTAAAAACAATGGCACTGCAGATAAGCTTTCAACATTCTATCAAAGGTTTTTATTTTTGGGGACAGTTTTATATACTGGGGTAGTTTATTGTATAATTTAACTCCAGTGTGAAAAGTTCCTTTTTGATATATGCTTGTGTGTGTGTGTGAAATATGAGTGTTTTGATTTTGTCTTGTGTTATGCCTATGAACATCATTGTTTGTTTAAAGAAAAACATCTTTATTCATTAAATTCTTTTTAAAAAACATAATACTTTCAAAGATATATATGCAGGGCAGTGGGAGAATGTTTAAATCTTTAAACAGAGGTCTACATGATTCTCTAGAGTTTACATTTGCCATAATTCGAATCGCCCTCTTTTGTATCCTAAATGTGCTTAGTACATCTGGCGACATACCCCAAAATATGATCCCATATCTTAAGTATGAATGGAAATAAGCAAAATAAGTATTTCTTAATGTGTGCATGCTAGTGCAGGTTTTCAAAATACGTAACGCAAAGCACATCGAGTTCAGTTTAGTATTCAGATAATGTATATGTTTATTCCATTTCAAGTCTTGTTGTATCCATAGTCCTAAAAACTTTGTTTCTGATTTATTTTCTATTTGATGACCATTTAATGTTATATTGGGCATCGCAGGATTCCTATTCTGTATAGTGTGGAAATTTAGACATACTGTCTTTTTATAGTTTATTATGAGGCGATTATCTTGTGACCATTTGGTTAATTCCCCTGTAACGGAGTCAGCAGACTGCTGTATGACCTGTTTGGTTTCACCTTTTATTACGAGTGTTGTATCGTCCGCAAACAAAATTTTCTTATGTGAATGAACGTTCTGTGTTATATCATTGATATATAGAAGAAAGAGTAGTGGGCCCAAAACCGATCCCTGGGGTAATCCAAATTCAATAATTCCCTCATTGGACAATGTTTCATTAAGCAATTTGGTTCCATCATCCTTGTGTCTCAAGCTTACTATTTGTTTTCGCCTTGTTAAGTAAGACTCTATCCATTTATTAGCTAGAGCTCTAACACCATATTGATTTAGTTTGGTAAGGAGGATTTTATGGTCAACAACATCAAATCCTTTCGATAAATCCAAGAATAGGCCAGTTACATGTTCCTTACTGTCAATTAATTTCAGTATACTATTACTACATTCGTAAATTGCTGTCTGTGTAGATTTTTCCGTTCTAAATCCATGTTGTGAGTTTGATAATATTTTATTCTTTTCTATGAAACTTATCAGACTCTTATACATAATTTTTTCCACAATTTTTGCAATACCAGTTGGTAAGGTAATAGGACGATAGTTATCTAATTCATCTTTTGAACCGTTTTTGATAACTTCAAAATATCCGGGTAAGTTCCTGAGAGAATTGAACTGTTTATTAAGTGCGTAAGTGGATTTATTATATTGTCTGCACATTTCTTTAAAATTGCATCAGGGATGCCATCAATGCCAGCACAGAATTTATTTTTTAGCTCTTTTATAACTATTCTTACCTCTTCACTTGTGACATGATTTATAAATAAAGAATCACTGCATATATTTATTTTATTATTAGAATTTAGTGTATTTACCTGTGATTTATTTATTAATTTTTGTGGAATTTCCAGAAAATAGTCATTAAAAGTGTTTGCTATTTCCTCTGGATTATTAATCACTTTATTATTTTTGGTCAGTGTAATGTTCCTTTGTATTTTAGCAGATTTTCCAGTTTCTTTCTTTATCACGGACCACATAGCCCTGTTTTTATTAGATGATTGGGAAATAAAATTATCATTATGCATTTTCTTTGCTAGTCTTATTACCTTATTTAATATGCTAGTGTATTTTTGTAGTATAAATTGAATTCAGGTGTTGTGTGGTATTGTTTATATAATTTGTGTAGAAATTTCTTTCTTTGGCATGAATTTATAATCCCTGTTGTTATCCAATTGCTAGTTTTGTTATTTTGAACAGTTCTTCGTTTAAAGGGGAATGCTATTTCAAAATAGTGTTTTAGGGTACTGTTAAATGCATTAAATTTATCATTTACATTTTGTAGTTCATACATTTCTGACCATGTTTCCTTATTTAATAAGTCATTGAAATATGTAACATTTGATTCAGTGAATGACCTGCACTTTGATTTTACTCCATTATCATTATTATTGATTACTTCGGATACTTCAAAACTCAGTATTTGTCCATGGTGGTCACTAAAACCCGGACAATAGACTTCTATTGAATGGTGTTATTTATCTGTATTTATAAAAATTTGATCAGGAGTGGTTTTACTAAATTTTGTTATTCTTGTTGGTGTATTTACTGTAGGTTTCAGTCCATAGGAAATTAGTAACTGTGTTAATAATTCACAATTTCTATCAAGTTTTAAGAAATCCACATTTACATCCCCACAAATTATTATATCGAAATTTACTTTGCTCATGTTATTGAGTAACAATTCTAATTTATCTATAAATAGAGGAAACTTTCCTGACGGAGAACGGTATACGCATACAATTATTAACTTAAACTGCTGAATTTTTCCGGCAGAGAATTCAAAATCCTGTTCCATAATTAGATAATCATAAGCTGTTATCTGTTCATGATCTAAATTATTTCTTAAGAAGATGCAAGTACCACCATGGCTAATATTAGATCTAGAGTATTTACTAGCTTGTATAAACCCTGGGAATTGAATTAATTCAAGTTGTTCCTCTTTCAGCCAATGTTCTGAAATACATAGTGCTGAGATGTCTTTAAGTTCATTTTTAAGCATTAGATTTATGTAATCAATTTTATTATAAAGAGACTGGACATTCTGGTGGTAAATTTTAAATTTGTTACTTTTGCAAGCTTGTGTTGGTGATTTATTTACATTATTATTATCATAATTGTTATTATTATTGTTGCTAGACAAATCCGAAATACCATTGTTGCACTCCGTTAAATTTGACTTCAAAAGATGTGAATGCCAAACCTCACGTTTGGCTTCTTCTACCAGTTTCCCTGCTTCCACTCTAATGATATTACTGTTGAATTATTCTTACCATTTGAATTTACAATTTTGCAGATTTCATCACTAAGATACTCTTTTCCTAATCTATTTAAGTGTAGGCCATGCCGAGTGTGGAACTTCCTGTCTAATTTACTTACATCTACAATTTGGACATTTGGAAAACTCTTACAAATTTTATGAATTTTTCCATTTGTAGCCTCTATTTCTACATTTACACATGATTTGGGAATTAAATCGTATCTCTGCGGAATGTTTACAATAATGACATTTGTTTTTTGCATGGATGGCAATGTACCCTTTAAATCTTTGATTACCTTTTTACTCTCATTTCTATAGACGTCGTTTGCTCCAGCGATGATCACTGCGTAGTCCTTTGCAGTAAGGGACGCACACTCTCCTATCATCCCGTTCGTGACTTCTGCAATTGGAGCTCCTGGCTTCACTGTCGAAGTGACCTCCATTTCTCGGCTTCTCTCCAATACTCTTGCTGCTACATCTCGCCCGTGGCTATCCGCAAATATCCGCATCTTCCTGGATTTTCTCTTTATCACTTTCTTCTTTTCTTCTTGAGGAAAGTCATCATTTTCTTCGACAAGCACTCCAAATGAATTTGAGACGGGAATTTCAGTTACATGTACTCCATTTGTAGGCCTAGGCTTGTTCAATCTTACCTTACCAGCAATCACTGTCGACCAAGTTTCCTTGCTTTCCTCTCTGTTTCATTTTAATTTATTCAACTCTTCCATTAACTTAGCAATATCTTCCTTTAGCAGCTTTATAATTTCGTCTTTTGAAGACAGTTCGTTTCTCAGGTTATGACATTCGCATGACGGTAGCGGTAGGCCTACATTACGACAATCGGTTTCACTTTTCTCCTCATACAATTTTACCTGAGATCTTGTTATGATAAGGTCAAACCGGACACTGTAAGTTTATGTGAAGCAGTTAACAATATGCAACAAGTGCTAAAAGATGTTTGTAACTCTCTGGAGTATCAATCCAAAACATTTGTTGAACTATTGGAGCAAAATATCACACTAAAATCTTGTATTGACCAACTCACCCAAGAGGTTAACAACACTAAAGTTGAGAATGGCCTGCTTAAAGAACAAAATGGGCGTCTTAAAAGGCAAGTTAATGACTTGGAGCAATACTCCAAGAATTACAACCTTGAAATCGCCGGGATACCGGTCTCCGAACACGAGAATGTGTTTAATATTGTGGCTCAAGTGGCAGGTGCAGTTGGTGTTGAAGTTGAATCTGATCGGGACATTGAATATTGCCACCGACTTCCATCCTTTACAGATAAGGATGGAAAGAAGAAAACGCCCCTCATAGTAGCAAAATTTTATTCACGCCAAACTAAAGACACGTTCATGAGCAAAAAACGCGAACATGGGAAACTTCTTTGCACAGATATCAAGATCAACGGAGACTCGCCAGTGTATATAAATGAACATTTAACCAAAGACAACCAAAACTTATATTGGCTTGCCAGGAATTCAAAACGTACAATGAATTATAAATTCGCATGGACCAGGAACGGGAAGATCTTCATGAGGAAAAATGAAAACAGCCCGATGCTACAAATCAAGACTGCAGCTGACCTACCAACAGTTCATGGGAATCAAGGAAATTGAAGGTATGTTTGCCCGAGCCAAGTGATCAATCAATATTACATGAAATTCTGTTTCTAAGTGAGTGTAAAGTAATCATGGAAGTACCCTGAAATAAAAGATCTAACTTACGGTATGAAATCAGATAACGAAATAGACCTTAATTTCCAAGATATTACTTCAAACATTGCAAACAGTACTCAAGAATTGAACAAATTAATTAGCTTTACTGTGGGAATTAAAATCATGCACCTAAATATATGTGGCAAGACAACAAATTTTGAAAGTATGCTAGTTATGCTCGATCAACTTGATCATAAACCAGATGTCATTATACTGTCCGAAACACAGCTCATTGAGGATATACCATTTGCTATTTTAGGATATTCCACCTCAAAATTCTACCCATGACAGCATAAAGATATATGTGCATGAAAACCTCATACAAAATATTACAATATCTACTGTAAAAGCACTGAAAGCTGCAAATGCTAGCCTACTCACCTTCATATATAATAAAGATACGTGATACTTGCTATATACAGATCACCCTCCACAAGCCCAAAGAAATTCATAGAAGAACTAGGAAATACTCTCCAGCACTTGCCCACAGCTAAACACAGTATATTAATAGGAGATATAAATATTGATATTTTAAATCCTACAAGGCAATATGCCCAAAATATTAAAAATGAGTATTTAAATGTATTGCATGCAAATGGTTTCATTTCGTACATAAACTCACCAACTAGAATAACCCCTAAATCCAGAACATGTATCGATCACATACATGTTAAGTCCCACAGAAACAGCAACTTTGACCCTTTTGTTCTGCATACCAGTATCACAGATCACAGTCCTACATTTCTCATACAAAATAAATCTCAAAAATACACTCCACAAACAGGAGAAAATACTTTGAACAATGTTAGAATAAATTATGAAACTCTAAAAAAATCCTTAACTAAGGAAACTTGGGAATCCATCATAACTGAACATGATGCTAACAAAGCAGCTGATAGTTTCATTAAATTACTGACTCAATACATCTCTGAACACTCTACTACCATAAATAACGTAATATCAAAATTTAAAAAAATTACTCCATGGATCACAACTGGAATTTTAACTTCTATTAGAATAAGAGATAAATTACGTCAGAAAATTGTTACACAAAGGGAGAGATCCCCAAACAGTGATGAGGTCCGAGAAACTGTTAATAAACATAAATTGTACAGAAACTGGATAATCAGGCTTGTTAAAATAGCAAACGAAAGGTACTATTCCAAACAAATTATGTAAAACTCCAATAATTCTAAAGTCCTTTTTGAAAAATATTAATGATCTAACATTTAGGAAGGGAAATAAATCTTCAGCTGTTGACAGCATATGCTTGGCTTCAAGCCAAGATGGCGTCACAGTGAAAGTGTAGTGAAATAGCAGCTAGTGTAAATATTTGATAAAAGTGGTAAAATATTATAACAGAGGCTTAAAATCTATAAAGTTACTTTCCTTGGATCAAGTGTAATACGGAATATTGATAGTATTTAGAAATTATTGTTGATAATTTAATAAACTTAAACTAAGTTGAGGGAACGTGTATCCAAAGATTCGCTGACTTCTTCAATCACTGTTTGAACCAAGTAGAGCAGTGGTGCTTTTACGAGACTTCACCCGATTGGAAGATATACGTATTTCACATTCTTCTTTATTGGTAGGTAATTAGATTAATTCTATTAGGTAGTAATAATTAAATTAAATTTAGTGTAATTTGGTTTAAACATCTAGGCTAACTTAGATCTCTAGTATGACGACAGTAAACAATGTTAGTGTCTCGTCAGGTTGTGTAACCGTAACGGATTTATGCTCGTCGTGCAAAATAAAAGTAAAAAATGCAAATAAAATCAACACAAGATCTCAGGTAAAATTGAATGGGGAGAAAAGTGAAACCGATTGTCGTAATGTAGGCCTACCGCTACCGTCATGCGAATGTCATAACCTGAGAAACGAACTGTCCTCAAAAGACGAAATTATAAAGCTGCTAAAGGAAGATATTGCTAAGTTAATGGAAGAGTTGAATAAATTAAAAGGAAACAGAGAGGAAAGCAAGGAAACTTGGTCGACAGTGATTGCTGGTAAGGTAAGATTGAATAAGCCTAGGCCTATAAATGGAGTACATGTAACTGAAATTCCCGTCTCAAATTCATTTGGAGTGCTTGTCGAAGAAAATGATGACTTTCCTCAAGAAGAAAAGAAGAAAGTGATAAAGAGAAAATCCAGGAAGATGCGGATATTTGCGGATAGCCACGGGCGAGATGTAGCAGCAAGCGTATTGGAGAGAAGCCGAGAAATGGAGGTCACTTCGACAGTGAAGCCAGGAGCTCAAATTGCAGAAGTCACGAACGGGATGATAGGAGAGTGTGCGTCCCTTACTGCACAGGACTACGCAGTGATCATCGCTGGAGCAAACGACGTCTATAGAAATGAGAGTAAAAAGGTAATCAAAGATTTAAAGGGTACATTGCCATCCATGCAAAAAACAAATGTCATTATTGTAAACATTCCGCAGAGATACGATTTAATTCCCAAGTCATGTGTAAATGTAGAAATAGAGGCTACAAATGGAAAAATTCATAAAATTTGTAAGAGTTTTCCAAATGTCCAAATTGTAGATGTAAGTAAATTAGACAGGAAGTTGCACACTCGGCATGGCCTACACTTAAATAGATTAGGAAAAGAGTATCTTAGTGATGAAATCTGCAAAATTGTAAATTCAAATGGTAAGAATAATTCAACAGTAATATCATTAGAGTGGAAGCAGGGAAACTGGTAGAAGAAGCCAAACGTAAGGTTTGGCATTCACATCTTTTGAAGTCAAATTTAACGGAGTGCAACAATGGTATTTCGGATTTGTCTAGCAACAATAATAATAACAATTATGATAATAATAATGTAAATAAATCACCAACACAAGCTTGCAAAAGTAACAAATTTAAAATTTACCACCAGAATGTCCAGTCTCTTTATAATAAAATTGATTACATAAATCTAATGCTTAAAAATGAACTTAAAGACATCTCAGCACTATGTATTTCAGAACATTGGCTGAAAGAGGAACAACTCGAATTAATTCAATTCCCAGGGTTTATACAAGCTAGTAAATACTCTAGATCAAATATTCGCCATGGTGGTACTTGCATCTTCTTAAGAAATAATTTAGATCATGAACAGATAACAGCTTATGATTATCTAATTATGGAACAGGATTTTGAATTCTCTGCCGGAAAAATTCAGCAGTTTAAGTTAATAATTGTATGCGTATACCGTTCTCCGTCAGGAAAGTTTCCTCTATTTATAGATAAATTAGAATTGTTACTCAATAACATGAGCAAAGTAAATTTCGATATAATAATTTGTGGGGATGTAAATGTGGATTTCTTAAAACTTGATAGAAATTGTGAATTATTAACACAGTTACTAATTTCCTATGGACTGAAACCTACAGTAAATACACCAACAAGAATAACAAAATTTAGTAAAACCACTCCTGATCAAATTTTTATAAATATAGATAAATATCACCATTCAATAGAAGTCTATTGTCCGGGTTTTAGTGACCACCATGGACAAATACTGAGTTTTGAAGTATCTGAAGTAATCAATAATAATGATAATGGAGTAAAATCAAAGTGCAGGTCATTCACTGAATCAAATGTTACATATTTCAATGACTTATTAAATAAGGAAACATGGTCAGAAATTTATGAACTAGAAAATGTAAATGATAAATTTAATGCATTTAACAGTACCCTAAAACACTATTTTGAAATAGCATTCCCCTTTAAACGAAGAACTGTTCAAAATAACAAAACTAGCAATTGGATAACAACAGGGATTATAAATTCATGTCAAAGAAAGAAATTTCTACACAAATTATATAAACAATACCACACAACACCTGAATTCAATTTATACTACAAAAAATACACTAGCATATTAAATAAGGTAATAAGACTAGCAAAGAAAATGCATAATGATAATTTTATTTCCCAATCATCTAATAAAAACAGGGCTATGTGGTCCGTGATAAAGAAAGAAACTGGAAAATCTGCTGAAATACAAAGGAACATTACACTGACCAGAAATAATAAAGTTATTAATAATCCAGAGGAAATAGCAAACACTTTTAATGACTATTTTCTGGAAATTCCACAAAAATTAATAAATAAATCACAGGTAAATACACTAATTTCTAATAATAAAATAAATATATGCAGTGATTCTTTATTTATAAATCATGTCACAAGTGAAGAGGTAAGAATAGTTATAAAAGAGCTAAAAATAAATTCTGTGCTGGCATTGATGGCATCCCTGATGCAATTTTAAAGAAATGTGCAGAAAATATAATAAATCCACTTACGCACTTAATAAACAGTTCAATTCTCTCAGGAACTTACCCGGATATTTTGAAGTTATCAAAAGTAATTCCAGTGCACAAAAACGGTTCAAAAGATGAATTAGATAACTATCGTCCTATTACCTTACCAACTGGTATTGCAAAAATTGTGGAAAAAATTATGTATAAGAGACTGATAAGTTTCATAGAAAAGAATAAAATATTATCAAACTCACAACATGGATTTAGAACGGAAAAATCTACACAGACAGCAATTTACGAATGTAGTAATAGTATACTGAAATTAATTGACAATAAGGAACATGTAACTGGCCTATTCTTGGATTTATCGAAAGCATTTGATGTTGTTGACCATAAAATCCTCCTTACCAAACTAAATCAATATGGTGTTAGAGGTCTAGCTAATAAATGGATAAGTCTTACTTAACAAGGCGTAAACAAATAGTAAGCTTGAGACACAAGGATGATGGAACCAAATTACTTAATGAAACATTGTCCAATGAGGGAATTATTGAATTTGGAGTACCCCAGGGATCGGTTTTGGGCCCACTACTCTTTCTTCTATATATCAATGATATAACACAGAACGTTCATTCACATAAGGAAATTTTGTTTGCGGACGATACAACACTCGTAATAAAACGTGAAACTAAACAGGTCATACAGCAGTCTGCTGACTCCGTTACAGGAGAGTTAACCAAATGGTCACAAGATAATCGCCTCATAATAAACTATAAAAAGGCAGTATGTCTAAATTTCCACACTATACAGAATAGGAATCCTGCGATGCCCAATATAACATTAAATGGTCATCAAATAGAAAATAAATCAGAAACAAAGTTTTTAGGACTATGGATACAACAAGACTTGAAATGGAATAAACATATACAATATCTGAATACTAAACTGAACTCGATGTGCTTTGCGTTACGTATTTTGAAAACCTGCACTAGCATGCACACATTAAGAAATACTTATTTTGCTTATTTCTATTCATACTTAAGATATGGGATCATATTTTGGGGTATGTCGCCAGATGTACTAAGCACGTTTAGGATACAAAAGAGGGCGATTAGAATTATGGCAAATGTAAACTCTAGAGAATCATGTAGACCTCTGTTTAAAGATTTAAACATTCTCCCACTGCCCTGCATATATATCTTTGAAAGTATTATGTTTTTTTAAAAGAATTTAGTGACATTGTGGTGTTTGAAGCCATTTTTTTAGTGTTGCCTTAGTAAACAAGAGTTTAGTGCTTTTCAGTCGGTCAACACGAATGTACCCAAAAGAGATGGGTTATGCCCTAATCCAGAAATAAATTACATGAGATCTTGTTGTAGAATTTAATGAATAAAGATGTTTTTCTTAAAACAAACAATGATGTTCATAGGCATAACACAAGACAAAATCAAAACATTCATATTTCACACACACACGTAAGCATACATCAAAAAGGAACTTTTCACACTGGAGTTAAATTATACAATAAACTACCCCAGTATATAAAACTGTCCCCAAAAATAAAAACCTTTGATAGAATGTTGAAAGCTTATCTGCAGTGCCATTGTTTTTACTCAGTAGTTGAATATTTTAGCGTATAGGAGTGATGGAATCTATAACTATATTTTACTTTTTTAATTTAATTTTAATACCTAGCTGTATGTTGTTGTATTTATAGAATTAAGTTTTCATATTATGATAATAGAGTGAGGTGTAAATAGTTGTGCAATAAGATTGTATCTATTAAGATTTGCTATTATAATAAGTTATAAATAGTTATAATCTTAGTAATATATACCTGTTAGTTCTTTTATTTTATGCATGTAAATTCTGACGTGTCCTATATCAAAAATGTATTGAATGCATGTATTTGATCAAATGGAATTAATAAAAATCTATCTATCTATCTATCTATCCGAGACTCACAAGAAACATCCCAACCAGCTGCCATAGCAAATAAATTTGTAGACTATTTTAGTAACATAGGTTTAGAACTTGCTTAAAAGATAAGTAATACAAGAAAGGAACCTGACAACACAAATGCACGTGATAGCACTGTAAAATCTCAACCTCAGTCTACTTTTTTTTATACCCATAACAAAATCAGAAATAACAAACCACATAGCTGCTCTAGAAGATAACTCAGCAAATGGCTATGATAATATCTCTAGTAAAACAATTAAGATAATTTGTTCAGAAATTCTACTACCACTGCACCATATTTTTAATTTATCACTAACGAAGGGACAATTTCCCGACTCATTCAAAATTGCCATCATAATCCCAGTCTATAAATCAGATGATAAAAGAGAGTTAAATAACTATAGACCAATTTCCCTCACAACCCACCTCTCAAGTTACTAGAGAAATGCATCAAAACCAGATTACTTAACTATCTGAATAAGTTCAACATATTGTCACCAAATCAGTTTGGTTTTAGACCAAACACTAGTACTCAAGATGCTATATTCTCCCTTACTGATTATTTGTATAAAGCCATCGATGGTTCTAAAAGAACAATTTCTGTGTTCCTGGATTTAAAAAAGGCTTTTGACACAGTGGGCCACAATATACTCATTAGAAAACTGGAAAAGGAGGATATTCGTGGTACTCCTCAAGAACTAATAAAAAGTTTTCTTTTTAACAGAATACAAAAGGTACGAATCAAAGATACTCTAAGTAGAAGTGCTGAAGTAAAAATTGGAATTCCCCAAGGAACAGTTTTAGGTCCTATTCTTTTTCTGTTATATATTAACGATTTGTGTGAGCTGAACTGTAATGCGATGATTACCTCATATGCTGATGACACTGTCGTCACAGTCACAGGAACAAATTGGGAGGACACTTTTAATACAACTCAAGAAACCCTTGCTACAGTCCAAAAATGGCTAAGAAACCACCTTCTTGCCTTAAATGAAACCAAAACACAATACCTATGCTTCTCACACAACAAAACATTGCAACCTACAGACAATTTAACACTGAAGATCTACCCACCAATTTGTAACAATGGCAAAATATGCAACTGCTATACCCTACAGAAGTCAATGAATGCTACATATTTAGGGATTATTATAGATAGTCATTTAA
Source organism: Meconema thalassinum (assembly GCA_946902985.2). Lineage (NCBI taxonomy): Eukaryota > Metazoa > Arthropoda > Insecta > Orthoptera > Tettigoniidae > Meconema > Meconema thalassinum. Next base: position 1,325,800,920 of record OX336389.2, read on the forward strand.
AATGGAATATGCATGCATCAAAATTGGCCAATAAACTCCAAAAGTTAATTTATATATTTCACAGAATCAGAAATATCTTGTCAGCAAAAGTCTTGAGAACTGTATATTTTGCCTTAGTCCAGTCACAACTACAATATGGAATAAATGATTGGGGTGGAATACTTGATTCACATTTGGCTCAGGTAAATACCTGCCAGAATTGCATTCTAAAAGTTATGTACAAAAAGCCACCAACGTTTCCAACATGTGAACTGTATAAACAAAGCATGGTGCTTAATATACGACAGTTATTTGTTCAGTCATCAATCATATTTATACATAAAAATATGGAGCTCTTCTCCAGTGGACAAAAACTTAAAATGTGCACTAGACTTCAAGACAGAACTGGAATAAATATCCCTCGTCGAAACACACGACTTGGCCAAATGAATTTAAGTTGTCTTAGCACTAGGATATACAATATATTGCCAGTAAATGTGACAAATAACACCCTGAATATACTGAAGAAAAAGCTTTTTACATGGCTGCTTAATAACTTTGATAAAGTAAATAAACTTATAAATTTTCACCAACATATTTAAACCAACTCAGTCACAAATAAGTAATGTATCATTTTCTTTTATTTTAGTATCCTTTTAATTAATGCCTTTACTATAAACTTTTCTTACTATTATCAGTCAAATACCATGTTGCAAATAAATTAAGAAATTGTGTTCATGAAGCCCACGCACAAGTTCATCTTATGTGGGATTCGCCCTGCATTTTGATACAATATCTGTATATGTACATGTTTTCTGTCAGTGAATAAAAATGTGTGCTCGTAAAAAATATATATATACATATCTCCACTGAGATTTTTAACAAATATTTCTTGATACGAAATTTTACTTAATGTTCCACCTAAACATATTTTTCAAAAATCTGATATCCGCCTGAAGTCGCGTCAGCTCTCGAAATTCAGAACAGCTAACCGATCACAAAGCCGATGGAAATCCAAAAAAATTAATTTAAACGGCAGGTTCCAAAAATTCCGGAAATTCCAAATATTTCAGACGTCACCAAATTTCCAAATATCACCGTAAAAATTCGAAATTCCAAAAATGCGTTTAAGTAAAATCACCATTACGGAGCTAAATTCAAAATTCCAATCCAAACTGAAATTCAGCAAATAAATGTTTAAGTATAAATTTAAGTAATATCAAAATATGGTCTCCCATAATTCCAACACCTCGTCCACGTCCTGGGAGACGGGCAACGGCACAAAGTAGGGGATTGCCTGTAGGGGCGAAGTACAGTGGGGACTTCGTGTGCCCCGGGACCGTTACGGTAGCTGTGAAGGTCCTACAGGAACCCTGAAAAGTGACGGCTAACGGGGTTCTGGTGAAGCTACGATAGGCCCAGCACGCCAGTAGTGGGTAAGACGTTTGCTTTCAAGAAGGGTACAGGCCTCGGACAGGACGGATACAATGGACGACGACCTAGCTGTATTCATGGACTAAGATTTGGAACTTTAAACATAAGAACGCTGACGGGGAAGGTGGAAGAGATAGTGGATATGATGGAAAGAAGGAAGTTGGCTTTATTGGGATTGGCAGAAACAAAGTGGAAAGGGGAAGGAAGGAGAGAACTGAGAAAAGGCTATAGACTGTACTGGAGTGGGAATGAAGAGGGAAAGAGGAATGGAGTGGGAGTAGTAGTACGAGATGGTTTAAAAGAAGAAGTGAAGAGAATAAGTGATAGGATGATGAAAGTGAAACTAGCACTGAGAGGAGAGACCGTAGAAATAGTGCAAGTGTATGCTCCACAAGTAGGCTGCGCCTCTAAAGAGAAGGAGGAGTTTGAAGGGGAATTGCAGAAGCAACTGGTAGGAAGGAATATGATTGTTATGGGGATCTGAATGCCCATGTAGGAAGAGAAAGACAAGGGTATGAGAGTGTGCTTGGACCAGAGAGTTGGGGCGGAAGAAATGAAGAAGGAAAGAGACTGTTGGACTTCTGCCAAAGGAACAGCCTGCTAGTTGGGAACTCCTGGTTCAAGAAAAGAGAGAACCACACAATCACATGGTACAGTGATGACTTGGCCAGGAAGTTGGTGGTCGACTATATACTGTATGAGAAAGAATTAAATAAGAACATCACGGACATCAAGGTTATACCATCGGAGAACCTGGATAGTGACCATCGATTGCTGGTAATGAACCTGAGAGGGACTAAGGAGAAGAAAGGGACTGAGAACCAGGAAAGACGTATAAGGATATGGAAACTGAAAGGAGGGGATAGAAGGGTCTAGTACCTCAAAATGGTAAAGGAAGGAATTCTAACAGATGAAGAAAGAGGGGTGGAAGAGGAATGGGCTGGATTTAAGAAGACACTAGTAGGTGCAGCAGAAGCAGTATGTGGGAGGACAAATAGTAAGAAGAGGTGGAAGGAAACACCATGGTGGAATGAGAAGACAAAAGATATAGTAAGGGAAAAGAATAGAGCCTTTAGGAGGTGGTAACAAAATAGGACGGTAGAGACAAGGGAAGAGTATCAGGAAAGAAAGAAGGAGGCAAAGAGAGTAGTGGCTGAGGAGAGAAGAAAGTGGATGGAAGAGTGGACAAAGTTGATGTAGTAGGATAGAGAAGGTACAAAAAAGGTCCTGTATGGGATGGTAAAAAATAAGAGGCGGAAGGATCCTACGGATTATGTTAGAATTGTGAACAAAAGGGGACAAGAGATAGAAAATAGGGAAGAACTGAAGAAAATGTGGAAAGAATATTTTGAAGAACTTCTGAACCCAAATGGAAACCACGGCGAGGAGGAAGAACTCGGAGAAGAGGAAGATGGACTGCAAACAGAAAAGGACTTAGCATGCAAAGAAATGGAAGATGCAGTGAGGAAGATGAAAGGAGGGAAGGCACCGGGTGTGGATGAGTTGAGTGTGGAGATGGTGAGAGCAGCAGGAGAGGTAGGGATAATATGGTTGTACCGAGTGATGAAGACAGCATGGAAGGAAAGGAAACCCCCAGAGGACTGGAAAAAGGGATTAATTGTCCCGATCTTCAAGAAAGGTAGTAGAACAGAATGCAGAAACTATCGGGGAATAACACTGATGAGTCATTGTGCAAAGATGTTTTAGAAAGTTTTGGAAAGGAGAATTAGAATAAGGATAGAAGGAGGGATGAGGGAAGAACAACATGGCTTCAGAGCAGGAAGGTCCACAGTGGATTTGATTTTTCTGTAAGGCAGTTACAAGAACAGCAGTATGAGTATGGAACAGATCTACTGATGGCCTTCCTGGACATTGAGAAAGCATATGACAGTGTATGCAGAAACAAAGTATGGAAGTCCCTGGAGGATAGAGGTGTAGAAACATTGACTATAAAGAGGATAAAGGAGATGTACAAGGGAAGCGTGAGCTGTGTGAAAGTGGGAGGAGCGAGATCGGACTGGTTGGAACAGAGAAACGGCCTGAAACAAGGAAGTGCACTGTCACCGTTACTTTTCATTGTGGTGATGGATGACATAATGACCCGAGTGGCACAAGTAATTGGGGAAGGAAAGATGAAAGCAATGGTGTTTGCAGATGATTTGGGGAAACAAGGAGGAGGAGGTACAGGAACAGTTGGACGTGTGGGAAGGAATAATACAAGGATATGGGATGAAATTTAGCATAAATAAGAGTGAGATGGTGATCACAACAAGGAAGAAGGAAAGAACCACAACGGGAATAACAATTGGTGGGGAACAGCTGAAGAAAGTGGAGAGCTTCAAGTATCTGGGAAGCCTGATACAAGATAATGGAAGAAACGGTAGAGAAATAAATGAGCGGGGGAAACAGGCAGAAGCATTCCGGAGGAGTGTGAGAAGCATGTTATGGAGCAAGGATGTCCCTCAGAACAGCAAAACGATCATATATCGGTCGTACTATGTCCCTATCTTGACGTATGCCTCAGAGACCTGGGTTATGAAAGGAAGGGAGAAGAGCAAAATACAGGCGAGTGAGATGAGGTTCTTGAGAAGCAGTATTGGAGCTAGAAAGATGGACAGAATAAGAAATGAGAGGACCAGAGAATTAATGAAGGAGGAACCATTACAGGATGGTATAGAGAAATCTAGACTTCGATGGTATGGACATGTAAAACGAATGGAGGAGAAGAGGATACCCAGGAGGATACACGAGACGAAGTGGGAAGGAAAGAGACCGAGAGGAAGACCGAGAGACATGTGGCTGAAGGGGGTGGAAGAAAGCGTGAAGAAGACAGGAGAAGACATGACAAAGGTGGAGGCTGAGAGATGGTGGGAAGACAGAAGACGTTGGAGGGGCTTGTGTTCCAAACAGGCTCGGCCAGTGGCTGGAAACTGTGCAAGATGATGATGATGATCAAAATATGACGAAAATAATTAACTGACTTCCAAAGAAAAATATCTAAATTCTACAGCCAGATATTGAAAATGTTACTTCAGATATTTTCAAAGCATGCTTACATTCAAATACTACGTATATGGATTGCTTCTACCTTTATCTGCATGGCTGCCGTCAATCTGAGATCCAGATTCCTTTCTGAGAAAGCCAGGAGTAATGTTGGGATCGCACCAATTCCTGCATATTCCTAAATCGACGACCTCCTACCAGAAAATTCCTCAGACATCGGCGTGTAGAACAGGAATATTTTTCCCCATTGAACCAAGTTCCCGAACACCGTCACCTTCTTTCGTCTGCCTTCCCGGGTTCGATTCCGCTCTCCGTCCTTCCTTCATCTTCTCAGATTGGGACTGCAGGCAACTGCGTGTTGTAATCAAAACGCCGAAATCCATCGTAGTAATTTGTAGTATGCATTTGCGTCTTATCTGCTGCATTTTAAACATGGCCACGACTTTCATGCTCCTTCCCGTGTCCAGTTAAGTTACGTCAAATGCCTTCTGTATCTTACGTGTCACATCCCCTCAGTGAATTTAGAAATCCATTATATCCATTCCAACATAGTTCCGCAGCATCTCTCCCAATTCCAGTCTATCAGTGTTCATTGTAACGCCATTGAATATAAGCATCGTGGCTAATTTGACGATATCTCCTCACTAGTTTGGTTATTAATTCATGTCATTACATTTTCATAGTCCACTGACTGTTATCTCGTTACTCATGTGCAGGATAAAATGTCCGACCAACGGCCGACACTTTATCTCTCCGAAAATAAACAATTTCTAAGGTAAATTCCTTGGTCACAGTTCACATTTATCCACAATATTTACTGGCACAATATACGTTAAAGCTCATTAAAATACTTCCTTTCCGAGGGATACAACACTTCGCTCACATGTCTGCAAATTAGCTTGTTCACAGAAACACTCCCGACGAATATAAGTTCAATCCCGACATCATTATATTCGTCTCTGCTTTACCGATACAATCTCCCGGCTGTCAGTAAGCGAACTGCCGTGCATTCAGCATGTCCGGAAAAAGCACTTGAGAATCACATATCACTCTGCCGCAAACGTCACAGAGACTTCGACTAGCTTCTCTCTTCCTCTCCTTTTCAAGTCCGAAAATGGCGACTTTCTCCACAGAGCGCGTGTTCTTCCAAACATATAATTGACTGTCTCAATGTCCAATTCCAAATAGGAAATGTTGTCCCAATAATTCTCATTATGGAAATTTCCCATCGTTCCACTGCACAAACTTCCTTTAAATGCGCTTGTTATAAAAACATGAGTAAATTACTCTTTTACTGGTCTGCCAGTCATGGAACATCCATTGTCTCGCGTCATAGATGTGAGGGTTGCCGTTTGCACCTGGCTCGATACCATATGTATTACGAAGCCTCACTTCTGTCGAGTCTTCAACCCTGAATCATCTGACCTTGACCGGCACTTCATGCTCTCAGAATACCTTGTTCTTCCTTACAATCCTATATTTGAATACCAAAAATTGACATACAATCCTTCTTCTTCTTCTTCTTCGATCTGTCAGACATGCGCATTATACCACAATAAAATTCGGGTACAGTACATATGGTCCATTTTGTGAGTACACATTTACAAATTGATTAACTCCTATTGCTGTTATTACCCATTCAAGATTTGATTGCCGCTGAGCGTGACTACGCCAGCGTTTATGTTTATTGTGAGCCCCGCGGGGTGAAGCGGAGGACACATCGATGACAGAGTGCAGTCTGCACATACATCAGGCAGCATTGCGTCAGATAAGCGTCACAGGAGATCATGTCACCGCGGACAGTTAAACGACGACTGAGGGTACTGGAGCTGAGTCATATCCTACACGCGTAACTGTACATGTCAACGAAGCAGGCTGACGTGTGACACAAGTACACAAAGAATAGTTCCCATCTCCACCACCGGCAATCAACTCATGAAAGGGTAATTATGTGTGGACCTCGTGATGGGAGAATGTCGGCCGCTAAAAGGTGTTGTTGATATGTGCGGCGCACATGTGGACGGCAGTTTAAATTGTGCATTCAAGATCGTTTTTGGTGATTTTTGTGGACGATTTCCTATTGTGAGAACTATTTGTACATTTTATTGTAAGTATACACACTAACATGGATGCAGCCACGGGAAGTAGCAAGCGAGTAGTTGCAATAGTGAGATTACAGGACGACAATTGGTAATCGTGGATCACCCGAACATAGGCATTGCTTCAAACAAGGCGTCTGTGGGACATGGTTCAAGGTTTTCCACGACAGACTGATACAGGAGAGGTAAAATATACACCCATTGAAGAGTCTAAGGGTCAACTGGGCAAAAATCAACACGCCAAAAATATGCTCATAGGTTTGGTCACCGACCCTTTCCTAGGTGATGTCAAGGAAGCGGAAACAGCTAAGGAAGCGTGGCAGAATCTTCTGACTTCATGTTGCAATAGCGGAGTCCTTCAAATTGTGACGATGTTAGAAAAATTGTGTCCTTTTAAGAAAACCAGTGACATTAGCATGCGTACGTTTGTTGATAAAGTGCTCACTTGGTGTGCACGGTTGGACGAAGTAGGTATAACATTTACAGATAAGGCCAAAGCTGCATTTATTCTCCGAGGACTCGAAAAGCGGGAGTACGAAAATTTGATACGTTCATTGGAATGCAATGAAGAACACATAAGCGTAAATGCAGTGCGAGCCAAACTATTGTTGGAAGAGAGAAGAAACAAGTTGGACAAACTAAAGATGCTGCGAGAACAGGAGACTTATGCGAGGCTGAAAAAGGAAGAATCTGAGGATGAAAGCGTGAAGGCAATGGTGGCAGCCATGCACTTCAATTCCAAGGAGGTGATCAACAGCAGCAAGTGTGTCAACAAGCCAACAAGTAGGGGTGGATTCATGTGCTACAAGTGCCAAGAACAGGGACATATTTCGAAGTTCTGTGATTTAGTTCATGAAGCAAGAAAGAAAGTGTTAGTTTTGTGTTTTAATTGTGCCAAGATATGTCATGCTTCCCGGAACTATAGTAATGGACGCAAGGAAAATGTTAAGATTAAGAATTGTGGGGCTATTTCCACGGTAAAGGACGGTGAAGCAGCAAATGAATGTGTTCAGGTTAATGCCAGTAGTGTTAAGGTAAATGCTTATGTGGCAACTGAAAGCAAGGATGATGCATCTGATTGTGTACGGAGGCGGTATGTAGATTCTGGAGCCACTTAGCACCTGACACCTTATAAGGAGATTCTGTATGGTTACACCCAAAAGGTTTCTGGAAGTGTATACACAACTGATGGATCCGTAGTCAGTGTATGTGGTATGGGAAGTACGCTTATGAAGTTAACTGACAAGTGTGGAAGTTCTTTTCTGAAACAGAAAAGAGTGTTGTATGTCCCAGGTCTTAAAGACAATTTAATATCTTTATGTAAATTTGACAGGAAAGGTGCAGCCGTAACCATTAAAGATAGCAATGTTGTAATGTCTGATCATGAGGGTGAATTCCTTACGGATGAGGCCGTTGGAAATATGTATGAGGTAAATTGTGATTATTATATGGTAGAACAAGGAAAAATTTGCTTGCAATGACGAGCTGGAGGTTGTGTATGCTAAGAGCAACAAAGCTGTAACTAGCGGAACATGGTATCAGCGTTTCGGCAATTCTGGTGTATTCTATGGAATACACGACTAGTCAGAGTTAGCTCTTGCTGCTCTTTGCTCTCCTTTTATTTAGTTTCATTTATTTAATTGTCCTTCTTGCAGACACCAACAGCAACCATTTGTATTCCATTTGCTCCATACATGTGCTTAAGTTGTTTATAAGTTTGTTCCATATGTGTATCTTCTATGAAATTTACCTAGCGGCATCTCGCGGCAACCCGCCGAAGTTCTTCGGACTTATCGAACTCAAGAGGATTTACATACCACTCCAACAGGCTTCGCCGCTGTCTTCAGCTATCATCTCATTGAAGACACTACTCCATGAAGATAATTTCTACGTATCGAAGTTCGAAATGATCAATCTTTGTCTTTTTAATGTTTCCCACTCTGCTATATGTTCCTTTATTTCCTTCCCCTTTCTCCTCGCCTACGTAGCTCCCTCGTGGGCTTCTTCGCTCGTTCTCACTTCTCGTCCGGACTTTTAAGTAAACAGTTCAGTGTCCTCTCAGAGGCTCTCTTCCTCTTCAAATGAAGAAAATTTAAATTCGACGCCTTGTCTGATTTTTGCTTATAACGGTCGAAGGAGGCTTCAATCTTCAAACCACCATGGAAAGCTAAGTACAAATCTTAAACGATTCCAACCATTTTAGAGGATTTTTAATTAACACTTGGAATGCTTTACTAAAAGTTACAGGAAGTGCTGGACTTTCACAAAATTGTGAAACATCTGCCCCTCGTGGGAACCGCTTATCTTAGCCAACAAGGCTTTCTACTAGTCATGAAATCTAGCATTTTCTATACCAAGTAAGGGAATACTTTCCTGCAACGAGGGATTTATGAAAAATTAACCGTTGTTTAAAACTTAACTTGTTTCCGCCGAGGGATTATTACCGCTCCATTTAACTGTCACTACAGTTCTGGAATTTCCCATTTAAAATAAACTGCAAATCTCAAAGAACTATGCTCAATTTTGTCAAATTGCTGAAAACCTCAAGTTAACTGGAACTATCATTTGCAACTTAAAACTTGTACAACGCATGAAACATATTAAAACTCAACTAAGTTCATTTACATAAACCGGAATAACCTTTCTCTTGGTCCAAGAACTTTCAGTGCTTCAATAGTGAATATTTACAACCTACCAACAAACTTTCGTGCTACAAAAAACAGTGCCCGTTCAACTATCGACCACGCCGCGTACGATTGAGAGCAATAAAAATGGCCAGAACTATAAATCCATATCTTCTTTTCTCCAAATACCTATTACCAACAAATTTAGCTTAATTTAATTATCTGGTTCTATTTCAAAGAGGCCTCGCTTAACATTAAGCGCCCTCCCAACTTTGCTTTATGTCAAACTTATTCATCATCATCATCATCTTGTACAGTTTCCAGCCCCAGGCTGGGTCTGTTTGGAACATAAGCCTCGCCACTTAGTCCTTTCTTCCCACCACCTCTCCGCTGTCACTCTGGTCCAGTCCTCGCCTCTCTTCTTGACACATTCCTCCACACCTTTCAGCCATCTATCTCTTGGTCTTCCCCTTGGTCGTTTCTTCTGCATCTGCATCTCATGTATACTCTTGGGAATCTTCTTCTCATCCATTCTTTTTATGTGTCCATACCACCTCAGTCTTGATGTCTCAGTCCTACATTGCAAGGGCTCCTCTTTCACCATTTCCCTGACCTTTTCATTCCTCACCCTGTCTCTTCTTGTTACTCCGATCCTACTTCGCAGGAACTTCATTTCACCTGCCTGTATTCTGCTTATGTCTCTTTTCTTCATTGTCAACGTTTCTGAAGCATAGGTCAGTATCGGGATATAGTAGCTTCTGTATAACACTTCCTTGCTTTTTTGTGGGACATCTTTATTCCACACTAAGCTCCTAGTGCTTCTCAGAAATGCTTCTGCCACGTTCCGTAATCTCTTTGTCATTTCTCCCATTTTCCTCCACTATACTTCCCAAGTACTTGAGACTTTCCACCTTCTCCAGCTGTCCACCTCCAAGTGTTATCCCACTCATTGGTATGTCATTTTTCCTGGTCGTTAACAGGATCTCACATTTACTGATGTTGAACTTCCATCCATACTCTCCCACTGTTTCTTCCCAAGCCTTCAGTTGCTCCTGAATTTCCTCCTCCTTGTTTCCCCAGACCATGAGATCATCTGCAAACACCATTCCTTTCATCTTATCTTCTCCTATCTTTCCTGCTCTCCGTGTCATTACCTCGTCCATAACCACAATAAAGAGAAGGGGTGACAGCGCACTACCCTGTTTCAGGCCACTCATTTGTCTGAACCAGTCTGTTCTTTCCCCTCCGACTTTCACACCACTAACACTTCTACAATACAGTTCCTTCACTATGCCTACATTCCCTTTTTCCACTCCCATGTTTTCCATTGTTTGCCAAACCTTCTCCCAACACACACTATCATACGCCTTTTCGATGTCCAGGAAGGCCATCAACAGATCCTCTCCAAATTCGTAGTGGTGTTCCTGGAGCTGTCTCACTGAAAATATGAGATCCACTGTTGATCTCCCAGGTCTGAATCCATACTGCTCCTCTCTCAATTTTCTGTCCACATTGGCTCGTATTCTACTTTCTAATATCTTTTCATATATCTTGGCACAGTGAGGTATGAGTGTGACTCCCCTGTAATTTCTGCACTCCTTTCTGCTTCCTTTCTTAAATATTGGGACAATTAATCCTTTCTTCCAATCTTCTGGGGTCTTTCTCTCCATATCACCCTCATCACACGGTACAGCCACTGTTTCCCAACCTCCCCTGCTGCCTTCACCATTTCAACACTCACTTCATCCACACCTGGTGCTCTTCCTCCTTTCATCTTGTCTATAGCCATCTCCAGTTCTCTCCAAGTCAGGTCCTTTTCCATTCCTGTGTTGTCTTCTCCATCTTCCAATACATTGTCTTCCTCCCTATGACCATTTGGATTCGGCAAATCCTCAAAGTACTCTTTCCACACTGTCTTGAGCGTCTCTTTGTTGTGTACCTCATTTCCGTTTTTGTCCATCATTACCACATCCTCTCGCAGACCTCTTCTCTTACTTTTGACCATCCCATAAAGTACTTTCTTATTTCCTCTGCTGTCTTCCTCCATCATCTCTGTCCTCTTTACCATCCACTTCTTCCTCTCCTCTGCGACAATCTTGTTTGCTTCTTTCTTCTTTATCTTATAATCTTCCCTTACCAGATCAGTTCTTTCCTGGAACCACACTCTGAAAGCCTTGTTCTTCCTTCCCACAGCTTATTTTACTCTCTCATTCCACCATGGTGTCTCTTTACACCGCTTTCTGTTGATTGTTCTTCCACATACTGCCACTGCAGCTTCCACCATTGTGTTTTTGCATTGCTTCCATTCCTCTTCCTCTGTTTTAGGATTGTCTGTTGGCATCCTTTCCCTTATTATCTTCTGGAATTCTTCCTTGACTTCCTTTTCCTTGAGTTTCCATACTTTGATTCTCCTTTCCTGGTACTCTGTCCTCTCGCTATCCTTAACAACTCCCAGGTTCATTACAAGTATTCTGTGGTCGCTATCTAAGGCCTCTGATGGTATTACCTTTATATCTCTGACATTCTCTTCATTTCCCAGTCGTACAGAATGTAATCTACCAAAGATTTCTTTGTTAAATCACTGCTGTACCACGTTACCTTGTGGCTTTCTTTCTTCCGGAACCAGGAGTTGCCTACCACTAAACCGTTTCTCTTGCAAAAATCCAGCAACTTTCTCCCTTCTTCATTCCTGCTACCCCATCCTTCTGCTCCCAATACATTTTCATATCCTTGCCTTTCACTTCCTACATGTGCATTCAAATCTCCCATGAAAATGATGCTCTGACCATTCAACTGCTGTTGTAGCTCCTCCTCAAAGTCTTCCTTCTCTTGAGCTGTACATCCAACCTGAGGGGCATATACCTGGGCTTATCTCCAGGCTTCTTCCCTTTACAGTTACTCTGATCTTCATGATCCTGTCACTTATTCCCTTTACCTCTTCCTTCATTCCATCTCTCACAACTACTCCTACTCCGCTGCTCCTTCCTTCACTGTTCCCACTCCAGTATAACCGGTACCCTTTCCTCAGTTCTCTGCGACCTTCTCCTTTCCATCTTGTTTCTGCCAAGCCCAGTATATCCAGTTTTCTTCTCTCCATCACATCCACAATCTCCTCCACCTTTCCTGTCAGTGTCTCTATGTTTAATGTCCCAACTAGTAGTCCATTAGCATATCCGGGTCGTCGTCGTTTGCATCCGTCCTTTCCGAGGCCTGTTCCTGTTTTGAAAGCAAATATGATATCCACTACTGGCTTGCTAGGCCTATCGTAGCTTCACCAGAGCCCCGTCAGCCGTCACTTTTCAGGGTTCCCATAGAGCCTTCACAGCTACCGCAGCGGTCCCGGGGCACATAAAGTCCCCACTGTACTTCACCCCTACAGGCAATCCCCTACTTCATGCCGTTGCCCGTCTCCCACCACGTGGAGGAGGGGTTGGACTTGTGGGAGACTATTGTACAGCCCGGGGGCAGTACCCCCTAAGACCCACCCCCTCCATCTTTCATCAAAACCACCCTCATAGGCATACCATAAGCCTCATGTACTTCTTCAAACACAAGCTGGCCCGGCATACTGCTGACAGCCACGCTTCCGTAATACTAACACAAACACGGTAACTGGAACAACAGCAATGAGGAAGCGCTGGCCAGGCAGTTGAGGGAGGCCTTAAAGGCTAGGCCCGGAGGAACCCCATTATCTGTTCTTGGCCAGCGGCCCTGCCCGACGTGGTCCGTTTCATCTCTTCACCAGGTGAGATCTAGACGTGTGCTCAGATTCCTTATCTTTGTAAACACCTACCCCAAACATTTGTGCACCTTACAACTTGTACTTCATTTTATATTTGTTTAACTCCCCAAAAGGGACATCACATCACAGCTACTGGCCAATAAACACTTGGTCAGTAAACACACACGTTTATTACTAATCACACTCCATTTTACATCCTTATACCCAACCTGACCTTAGTCATAATTGCCCCTGACCGTAGAGACCAGTAACTGCATCGTCAGGAGTCTTATTGTATTCGAGCAAGCGGCCTGACTGCCGAGTGTCAAGTCGCCGACTCTGCACGTTCGCTGAATTGCTCACTCTACTTAATTGGCAGGCTAGATTAGCAGCCTGCACTTAGACATTCATCCCCTAGCAGGTAAGCGCATCCTGCAGGGACGCCCCAATAGATTAAGCACTCACACCAACACACTACACTGGTAGTCTCTCCCAATCACGGGAAACTACCCTCATCCGGAAACAGCCCTTAAAATTAGCCCACCTACACTACTCTGTTTATCCCACCCCCAACGAAGGGATAAAACATATTTGGTGGAGGCGCCACTACCACGCAAAATAAGGGTAAGGGACTCAAACAACGAGCCCTCGTGGTAGAGGGATCCATACCGCAAGTAGCCAAGCGAGACTAATTTTTTTTCTCTCCCAGAATACGCTCCACACTTTTTCTTTTTCTCTCCCCCCCCCTCTTTATTACACGGGGATTTGTATTATTACACCCACCCCCACCCTCCCCATAGTGCAAGGTCGGTGGAAATTAAATGACCACGTTTAGAACCACACTAAGAGACTTCGCGCACCATTTTTCGGCTAGCACAACTCCACTCCTGCCGAAGTTGAAAATTAAGAACGGCGACTTAATAACTGAACACACTGCAATACGCCTCCTTCAGGATCTCGAATTAAAGGCATTAGAAATCCGCGCTCAATACCGTGCAGTGGCAGCACAAGTCACACATTTTACACGATCCCAGGCCCAGACCAGTGCGCAGGGACAACATTCACCAATATCCAGCGCTAGTGAGGCAGATTGCTTACCAACACTCCATCCCCTATTGTTACAGCAACTGCAAATCACAGAGCAAAAGACTGATAATCTGCTCGCGCGCATCACACAGTTATTGGATACAGACCCTGTTAAGGCAGACAACCACACGACAGAGGCGGTCCTAGATAGACATACTATTCTAGAGACAGTAAAACAGGATCTAGACAGGACAGTGGAAGTAGTGAAGTCCACACAGTATGACATTACACCATCGATCAGTGACGACATATCAGGCGACGAGCCCCCTGGCAACGTAACACACGTGTCATACACAGGGAGTGAGGATAATTCCCCTCACTACAACACAAACCCAAACACCTCATCACACGATCGAAGTGCGGACAGCGTAAACGGACTAGTATCCTTACACGGCCAAGGAGAGGTAAACGAGCAGGATATGAATAGGCACACGGAATATCCAATGATCCACCCCACAAAGTTCACGGGGGAGGGCCAGGATCCGGAGGAATACCTCAAGGCCTTCAATAGAACGGCTCGGATCAATGGCTGGAGCGACGAAGTCAGGAAACGGCTCCTACCTGCATACCTAACAAAGTCGGCCATGACATGGTACGAGCTCCATGAGGACAATCTAGAAAACGCCACATGGGACGAAATCACTTTGTTGCTGAAAAGTGAATTCCAGCTCACACCAGACGATGAGGACCTGTATGACCAAATTAGACAGAGGTCACAGGGGCCTACAGAGAGCGCACATACGTATGTAAACGCGAAACTGCTGATGTGCGACAAATACAACGCAGCCATGCCGCATAAGCAAAAAGTTAAGTTGCTAATGCAGGGCCTTAGGCCATCCATCGTGGAAAAATTATGTATAATGAATAACCCTACGGTCCAGCATATGCTCAACAATATAAAAACAATAGAGGCAGGGAGAAAGATCACGGAAAAAGCTACGGAGAAAGCTGTGAATCAGCATTTTTATCCAGAAAAGGACGACACCAGTCAAAAGATGGATGAGTTAGTGGACAGGATGGGGAAGCTAACAATAGCTGCCATCCAAGCAGGCGGGGGACCACTCAGGAGTGAACATACTGACACGGAAGAACTGTACTATCCCGAGAGGGAAAGGGGATACACGGAGAGGAGACACTACGAGCGGGAGAAAACATACTACCCTCCACAGCGGCCGACAACACCATATACGCAGGACAAGCCACATTACCCTCCACGATATTCACCGGTCTCATACACAAATGTAGAGCCAACATACCCCTCACGGCGACCATCATCCCCATACACACCGGATTACTACCCTTCAGAGTACGACCACAGTATCCCCCGGCGAAGCAACCCGCCACCGAGCAGACAGGGCTATGCTGCCCCACAATATAGGGGAAATGGGGACTATCGGGAAAACCCACCCCCAAGCAGGCAAGGCTATGCATCCCCACATTATAGGGCAAATGGGGACTATCGGGAAAACCGACCACAAGCAGGCAAGGCTATGCATCCCACAATACAGGGGAAACGGGGAATACCGGGAGAACCCACCCCCAGGCAGACAGGGATATGCACCCCCGCAGTACAGGGGAAAGGGGAATCGCCGGGAAAACCCGCCCCCGCAACAGCAGACGTACACCCCACCCTGTCGGAGACAAGAACACAGACCACCGGTCAGAAACCGCGGAACAACAATCCCACAGAAAGGACGGGAGGCCCGGGACACGTACACGAAGGGACCGGAACACTATCCGCTCCCCGACGAACACCCGAGGGAGTTTAGGGACGAGGCACCCCGCCGGACAGACAGGAGGGCAATGCTTCCCACACCCGGTTACCCACCGCAAGCGGGGAGTTGTTGCAGCCACCCCGAGGGGGGACAGACATACAGCACGGGGAAACGCACACCTACGTTTCCAAAAAACGACTAGACGGGGAGGTTCGGCTAGCTAAAAAAGCGGCGGAGGTTCCTCCCCTAACACAACACCAGAGAGGCCCCTCACCTAAACAGACTCGCAAGAGCAGGGGGAAGAAGCAGCCAACTAAAACAAGGGCTGACGATCCGCCCCCGGACCGTTTCCAAACACACCCCGTAAAAGGGAACGGCAATTGTCTGTTCAGGGCCATTAGCTTTTTAGTCCGCCATGCCGAAGATCACCACAGGGAGTACAGGCGGGAAACGGTTAAACACATCCTGGCCAACTGGGAAGAGTACCGGGATTTCGTGGCGGACAAACAGGAAAACCCGTTCCAGACCGGGGCAGACTACGAACGGTACATGGGTAGGGATGGTACCTATGCCGGCACCGTAGAAGTGACCGCTCTCGGCAGGGTACTTAAGCTGAACATCCATGTATACACTGACGTACACTCGCCGCCACTATTCACAACCACGGGATTCGATACGGCCCTGCACATACTATTTACGGGGAACCCTAGGGCGGGACACTATACGCCCCTCATAATCACGCGCGAACAAAACGCAGACAATCAGCCCACAACACAACCGGACATGAAAATATCACCAGCAGGGAAACAAGGGAAAAAAGGCAAATCCACACCCTCCAGACGGGAAACCATACCCCCTACGCCACAACACGGGGCGGGAAGTGACCCCACACAGGCGCAGGACGCAAACACACTTGGCATAGGGGAGCCAGCAACAGGAATCGAACTCGCGACCGCCTGGAACAAGAAACGAGGTCACATGTGCAAACGAAGGGTTAGGTTTGCAGACACACCCTCACACGAGGAGGAGAGGAACAACACACCCACACAGAGACTGGGGAGTGTGAACACATTAACCGCTCGCCAGAATCCCTGTATTTTGACAGCGCGGGCAATGAAGAGAGCAGGCAGTGTACTGACTGGGCACATTTCGCTGACCGAGATAAAGAACTCGAGCCAGGAAATAAGCCGCGAGGCCAAGCGTCCAAGTACAATGAGCGGCCAGCTCCATGCTTCTTCAGCACAAATGTAACGCAGGGCATCAACAGTGGCGCACACAGGGACAAGGACACTAAGGTAGTAACAACAACAACAACATACACCCTCTACAATACATCTTTACAGGGGGAAGGACTCCAGTTAGCGGCACTGACAGTACACGCCAGCATAAATGGCCACAGGGTGCAAGCCCTCGTTGACACTGGTGCAGCGGTAAGTTGCGTCAACAGGAAACACGTCACCGAAGAGCAGATACACGGTGTCACGGGTGACATACGGCTGGTAGCGGCCAATGCTCAGACGCTAGAAAACTCGGGGGTGGCAAATATACACATCAGGCTAGACCATTTTGCGACAACACACCCCATGTTCGTTATAGAACATCTTTCTGAGTCAGCAGTAATTGGCATGGATTTCCTCGCCAAGTACGAAGCTAGCAAAAATTTTGCTAGCGGCAAGATTCTTTTAATGCATAACCAGAGGCTCACTACACATCCCATGGCATACACCAGGAACGCAGATGGGATTCGAGCGGAGCGATAAATCCACGAGCACCAAGCCTCCACACTGAACACAATCGGCAAACACACAGGCACACACACAGATAAGACAATATATGTAAACATATGTAAACTAAATAGAATATAGATAAACAGACAGAGGTATGGCAAATGAAGAGCGCCAAGGGACAAGCATATTTTGAATCCCGAAACATGGTTATATTTTATTATGTCTATGGTTATCACTATTATCACTAGCAGTATTATTAACATACCATAAGTGCAACGACCATTACTATGGCCAATTTTAATGAACACCACCACCATTGCTATCAATAACATTATTAATATCACTGTAATAATTTTGTAAAATGTCACTACAGCTCACATTGTAACTCCGCATTCACCAATGCATATATATATACACGCATACTGATTATGTTTTTGTTTCTTTCATTTTCTTTCTACTAACGTTAAAATTTGTGAAGGTGTCCTGTTTCATCCCAACAACAATAAATCATTCTGATATATACCTTTAACTTATACCCTGGGGCACCTGTTTTTCTATTTTCATCCATCTTTTATACAATACCTTGCCTATACTTTATAGACACAAGGTACATGCAGGGAGCAATTTTTTCCCCACACAACGACGGACGACACAACCACCCGTTCAACCATGGTTTTTTTTCCTGCAAGGCACAAATACGCATATATCAATGTTTTTTCTTCCTCGTTTCGTTAACAGCAATAACATCAAGAACGTGTATTTTCTGTATTTTTATTTCCAATGTCAAGTTTTATAATGATTAATTTTAGATGAATAATGAACTATGTATATACCCAAAACCCACCCCCTCCGAGCACACGCTAAACTCACATCACCACCAGGACAACACGACATCGATACACCCACACGACACCGACACTGAAGAAGAAGAAGAAGAGGGACAAGAAGAAAACGAGGAAAATCATTACAACGACACGCCCACTCTCTTTCCCGTTCGCGAGGACGCGAACAAACGACGAAGAGGTCTTGTACATCCCGGGGGCAGTACCCCCTAAGACCCACCCCTCCATCTTTCATCAAAACCACCCTCATAGGCATACCATAAGCCTCATGCACGTCTTCAAACACAAGCGGGCCCGGCATACTGCTGACAGCCACGCTTACGTAATACTAACACAAACACGGTAACTGGAACAACAGCAATGAGGAAGCGCAGACCAGGCAGTGGAGGGAGGCCTTAAAGGCTAGGCCCGGAGGAGCCCCATTATCTGTTCTTGGCCAGCGGCCCTGCCCGACGAGGTCCGTTCCAGCTCTTCACCAGGTGAGATCTAGACGTGTGCTCAGATTCCTTATCTTTGTAAACACCTACCCCAAACATTTGTGCACCTTACAACTTGTACTTCATTTTATATTTGTTTAACTCCCCAAAAGGGATATCACATCACAGCTACTGGCCAATAAATACTTGGTCAGTAAACACACACGTTTATTACTAATCACACTCCATTTTACATCATTATACCCAACCTGACCTTAGTCATAATTGCCCCTGACCGAAGAGACCAGTAACTGCATCGTCAGGAGTCTTATTGTACTCCAGCAAGCGGCCTGACTGCCGAGTGTCAAGTCGCCGACTCTGCACGTTCGCTGAATTGCTCACTCTACTTAATTGGCAGGCTAGATTAGCAGCCTGCACTTAGACATTCATCCCCTAGCAGGTAAGTGCATCCTGCAGGGACGCCCCAATAGATTAAGCACTCACACCAACACACTACTCTGGTAGTCTCTCCCAATCACGGGAAACTACACTCATCTGGAAACAGCCCTTAAAATTAGCACACCTACACTACTCTGTTTATCCCACCCCCAACAAAGGGATAAAACACTATGTCAAACTTATTCATTCTGTTTAAATAATATAGGTTCTAGAAATCTCTTATAAATCTATTTCTTCTTATCCTGCTTGCTCAGGAATTTATAGAACCGTGGTTAAATCCACGCTTTAACAAGCATGTTTTGTCCTGCCGCAATCAGGAAGTTCTAATTTTCCAATTGTTAAATGTATGATCCAGGCTTCGTTAATACGACCTGGCCCTTTTGAATGTAGCGCCTATTCAACTATGTATAAATGATAGAGGTTATAGAAACTTCTTACTTATCTCTTTCTTCTTATCCCGCTTGTTCAGGAATGTATAGCCTTTTCGCTCAAAAAGGGGCATTTTTTGAGTAATTGGTATCCTAACGACCAATACAAAGAATTATTAAGCTAAAGTGTAATTCATATATTATACTCCTTATATGCTTTAATTTCTCAATTGTAAGCACACCTTTTAAAATCCTTGTGAGATTTTAGTGTTTGTAACAGGTTCGAAACCTGTACATTATTGAACATTATTAATTGTAAATCTCTATTACTACAGGTCAGAGACCTCGAATTTGTAAGTTACTAAACTGTTCCTAACTAAAACATAAGATCTGTGATCTTAAGTGTTTTCTACATCTTTTTAAATTATTTTGTTAAATAAATTCTTTATTTTGGTTTCTATCTCTATTTCTAGAATAACGGTTATGCAGGATCTTCTCTTCCCTGACTCATTCCCA
This sequence comes from Meconema thalassinum, assembly GCA_946902985.2. Taxonomy (NCBI): domain Eukaryota; kingdom Metazoa; phylum Arthropoda; class Insecta; order Orthoptera; family Tettigoniidae; genus Meconema; species Meconema thalassinum. The sequence goes on from OX336389.2 coordinate 1,325,820,909, forward strand.
AATAATACCTTCTATTTAAGGAAGAAAGCAATCTCTGAATTAATAAAAACTCTCTCACTTGTTGCGTTTAAAACAAAACTTCCAATAAAAACATTTGCAAAGTTTTTCTTATCTATTACGACTAATTCTGGTAAACTATTAAGGCATGTATAGCTTGCTCCGCCAGCTTCCTACTTGTAGATATTTTACTCTGACTTGTGGTTTACTTAAAAAATTGGTTTTGTTTACGTTAGGTGTGAGGTTTTTCCTCTGTTCTAAAATTTAGTCGGCACTCTGCTGGGTAAGAATGTAGCCTGCTTCGGATGCAGCAATTGGTACTCTTTAAAGATTCCACTAATAATAATAACATTGCTAAAAGCACTAGAGTTGGTTTATCTCTTCCCGCTTTGGGGGCATTCGGCCGTTCTGTCGGAGATCCGACAGTGTCCAGTAATACAAAATATCACGGCAAATTCAAATCTTTCTAGCATTTCAGAATGCTTTCTAAAATCTCAACCTTTTGAAGGGAAATGGCTTAGATCCATTCCTTTTATCATACCTCGCCTTGCTAGAGTATCACCCTTCCCTATAGTACCCAAATACTTGCTAGAGAGGGAAAGAGCGAATAGCAATAGCCTGCAGAAAACCGTAGCTATCGCCGCTCTCCGTCAACGCTGTCCGAGCTCGCTCTCACTTTAGGTGCTTCACGGGCTTCGCCCAGTGTAATCCATCTTGGGATTATTATTTTCTTATTAACAATTATTGGATTCTCTTCCTCTCTGCCTAAAATTGTTTCCACTCGTAAACCCACCTCCTTTTTTCTCTCTCATCATCTTCCCTTAGGTAGTGTTAGAATTCAGTAATAACCTACCAAAATATGGTGCCGAAACCCGGGAGAATCCAAGTCGTCAATATCTTGCAAATTACTAATATCTACTTTGAATTTTTCAGCTATAACTTTACTGTGCAAAGCTGGTAGAGGTTAAAGATGTCGTTCCTGTCTTCTTCAGTGTCTATCACCTTGCAACCTGTCTGCTGCTGCCAACCTGACAGCATTTCAAAATCTCTCCAATATCGTAAGTTGCACTTTAATTGTCAATCTCAATCATGGTACCTCCAACTCAGGCAACTGATAAGCATGAAACACTCATCGCAAGACGCTCTTCCTACAAAGGGCAACTTACCAGGTTTAGAAACTTTCTTTAAGACTTAACTCCCGCTCAGTGTAATTTAGACATCTTATCTCAACGTTTAAAACTTTACGAACGTTCTTATGATTTGTATGATCAAATTTAAACAGACATCGAATCCGTCTGCCCCGAACTTCAATCTGATAGGGATGAAGTCGAACCTTTGTACTTCGAAGGGATCGCCAAAGCCCACCAATTAATTCGCAGTCTCACCGAACCGGATACTAAGGTCATCAATCCGGCTCAGTGCACATCTGCTTCGTTCCATGAGGATATTCACAAACCTAAACCATTACTCCCTAAAATTGCTTTGCCTCATTTTTCAGGAGACCAATCTGAATGGGACTCTTTTTATGAGTTATTTTGCTCCCTTATCCACGACAATAAAGACATTCTCGATATCCATAAGTTCTACTACTTGCGCTTGTCTCTGCACGGCCAGGCGCTGAGACTGGTGGAAACACTTCCTTTAAGCACCAACAACTATACTATCGCCTATAACCTGCTTAAAGAGTGATATGGTAATGTGCGCTTGCGTGTTGCGCGACACATGGAGTCCTTGTTCAACCTGCCGGCTGTAGGTCGTAATGACGTCACCTCGTTAAGAGGCCTTGTTGACATTATGCAACTGCATGTTAGAGCTCTATACCAACTTGATCAGCCTGTCCAAACTTGGGATACGTTCTTGATCTATCTCGCTACGTCTAAATTCGACTTCGCTACTTTAAAGGCGTGGGAGATTGAGCTCGCTCATAAGGATGAACATTCCTTTGAGCACCTTATCAGTTTCATAAACAACCAGTGTCAACTTCTTACCGCACTCTCCTTTCAGTGCGAAAGTGTTGAAACTAGTTCTCTACGTGACAACGCCCCTGTTGTCAAACAATCTTTCGAGAAAAAACAAACTCGTTCCACTGCCTTCAACCGTCAAGGAGAACTTAATAAAACGCTCAACAAGTTCTCAAAATGTATACTATGCAAAGATTCTCACGCTTTATACTTATGCAAATCTTTCTAGGAACTATCAGTTGATGACAGAAGGAAATTGGTATCTCAAAACAAGTACTGTTTCAATTGTCTCTCACCTAAACATTCCGCTTCTAATTGCAAGTCAACTAGACTCTGTTTTAATTGCGAAAGGGCGCATCACACTTTATTGCATCGTCATGATCAACCCAGGTCATCAGTACCTGCATCTCCTAACTCTAAGCAGAGCAACCCGGAACAAACAAGTGCCCCTTCCTGCATTTCTAATGCCAAGACCCTTTGTAGTGCGCAAGTTTTGTTGTTTACCGTTCAATTTGAAATTTAGGATAACCAGGGCAACTGGATCCAAGCAAGGGGATTGCTGGACTCTGCCTCCACTCACAACTTTGTTTCACGATCTTTAATTTAAAAACTTGGTCTTCCACTAACATCCACTTCCATCAATGTATCCGGCATTAACAGTTTAAAAACTCAAGCTTTGCAGTCCTCAAAATTAAAACTTAGAGATATTTGTCAATGAAACACTAATCTTAAACTAAATTGTCACATCCTTAACAGCATTGGTGAAAATACCCCTAGTCACTCTGTTGACACTTCCTGTTTAAATATCCCTTCTCACTTAAGGCTAGCCGAAACTTTGTTTAACGTACAAGGTCCCATTGACGTCATACTGGACGCTAATGTTTTTTTGGCAAAGTTTGCATCCTCAATTGCGCTTTCTAGCTCGGGGCGTTTTTGCGCGCGATACTAAGTTTGGTTGGGTTATAACTGGTCAAATCCAACGGTCCAGTCTTCAAATTAAGTCGCAATGTCACTTTGTCAGTGCTGTCTCAAATTCATTTTTTGAAGACGAGAACACTCACATTTCTGTTCTCAGTACATCTCCAAACAACTTGCCGAAACAATGTCTCAATGTCAATAATTACGTCACCGCTGTAAGCTTCCTAATGCTTTTCGCTCTATTTCCTCACAAAATGGCAATTCAAGCCCGCCTTGCCCTGAGTTGTTTGTTTTATTGCCTTGTGTCATTTCTCGTAGCAGGTAATTGTTTAAACTTTTTATCGCAAACAATCTTCGCTCTGCGTCAAACCATGGCTATCAGTCACAATCACTTCGCTGTGAGCTGTGTTTCACTTCTTTCGCTGTTTAATCGGAGGGCCACGGACGCCCCTTCCCTCTTTCTCACACGCGGAAGCAGCATTTGAAACCGCTTGACAACCTGGGTTTTCTAGCTTCAAGAATGACAATCTATAGGCCTAATTTCTTTTTCATCTTCCCAACTTTTCTCCTCCATTTAGAAGAATTTAGCTTTTTGTGTTGGAAATGGCTTGGCTCGAAATTCTTCAAAATTATGCTAAATTAATTAATTGCTTCGATTCTTCTGTCCTCAAATGGGTGGTTTATGTCCAGGCCACGTATGACCGCGTGTGCTCCTGGAAGTTCCGCTTCAATCATTGTTTGTGTGTATTTACCTCTTTTGTTTACCTTCAACCGCTTGTGTTGCAACCTTGATTATTTACAAACTTACTTAATGACAAGTCACGGTTTATTGTTTCCATATGTAACGAACGTCATAGCGTGTTTTCCTTATCTAGTCTACCTGCTTCCTACTGCCATACAGTGAGTAAACCGGTTCGCTTCTGTCGAGCAGTGAGGCACTCACTTGCTTGTCATGATAAACTGGTTCTGACTAGTAACCGCTCTAGTTGTTTATGTTTGTCATCTCGCTACACTATTTATTTTGATGCTTTGTTTACTCACTTTGTCTACTTGTTTACACACGTAGCTGATGTCTGCTTCGATTGTTCTTTAATATCATCTTTACATATCTTTAGTGGGCGTATTTATTGTATTTTGCGTAACTATTTTGTACTCTTGTTGTTTGTTTGTAAACAAACCTACATCTTCCCGTATTTACGTTTCATGTATTTTCGCACCTCTACTTGTTGCGTCACGCTTGTTTTTGAATCACTTGTTCTTCTAATTAACCCTTTCTGTGCGTCTTATAATCTGGGGTCTTCGCTTATTGTAACTAAATTATTTGTACCTCTGACGTTCTTGCCTCTTACTCATATAGCTTTTTTACTCATGTGGTATATTATTAGCCTTAATCAATGTACTTGTTCTTACAGTCTTTATTCTTATTTGTTACATCTCACTTCGCACCTTGTCGTGATCTTTATTGATGCTTTACTTCTCGCAACTTCTAGCTATTTTTTGATTGAAGGTGTTGTAAATTCTCGCCCCCTAACCGCCCTTCTTTCCAATCCTGATATAAAAGTGGGAGATTTAGTTCTGGTAAGGGATGCTTCCCCTCCACTGATTTGGGACACTCGCAGGGTTGCGGAGGACTACCCGGGAAGGGATGAAAGAATCAGGGGGATGAAAATCTTAACCACCAGTGGTCATATTATAAGACCAATCTCTCTTATAGCTCCTCTTCCTTTCAATCCTTAAAATCGTTTTTTCTGTTCTCTGCTGGTGTCTGGCCCCTCAGCATGGGGTATTTTTTGGAATACACGACTAGTCAGAGTTAGCTCTTGCTGCTCTTTGCTCTCCTTTTCTTTAGTTTCATTTATTTAATTTCCCTTCTTGCAGACACCCACAGCGACCTTTTGTATTCCATTTGTTCCATACATGTGCTTAAGTTGTTTGTAAGTTTGTTCTAGATGTGTATCTTCTATGAACATTACATAGCTTCATCTCACGGTAACCCGTCGAAATTCTTCGGACTTATCGAGCCCAAGAGGATTTACATACCACTCCAACAGGCTTCGCCGCTGTCTTCAGCTATCATCTCCTTGAAGACACTGCTCCATGATGATAATTTCTTTGTATCGAAGTTCGAAATGATGAATCTTTGTCTTTTTAATGTTTCCCACTCTGCTATATGTTCCTTTGTTTTCTTCCCCTTCCCCCTCGCCTACGTAGCTCCCTCGTGGGCTTCTTCGCTCGTTCTCACTTCTCGTCCGGACTTTTAAGTGAACAGTTCAGTGTCCTCTCAGAGGCTCTCTTCCTCTTCAAATGAAGAAAATTTAAATTCGACGCCATGTCTGATTTCTGCTTATAACGGTCGAAGGAGGCTTCAAACTTCAAACCACCATGGAAAGCTAAGTACAAATCTTAAACGATTTCAACCATTTTAGAGGATTTTTAATTAACACTTGGAATGCTTTACTGAAAGTTACAGGAAGTGCTGGACTTTCACAAAATTGTGAAACATCTGCCACTCGTGGGAACCGCTTTTCTTTGCCAACAAGGCTTTCTACTAGTCATGAAATCTAGCATTTTCTATACCAAGTAAGGGAATACTTTCCTGCAACGAGGGATTTATGTAAAATTAACCGTTGTCTAAAACTTAACTTGTTTCCGCCGAGGGATTATTACCGCTCCATTTAACTGTCACTACAGTTCTTGAATTTTCCATTTGAAATAAACTCCAAACCGCAAAGAACTGTGCTCAATCCTGTCAAATTGCTGAAAACCTCAAGTTAACTGGAACTATCATTTGCAACTTAAAACTTAAAACTTGTACAACGCAAGAAACATGTTAAAACTCAACTAAGTGCATTTACATAAACCGGAATAACCTTTCTCTTGGTCCACGAACTTTTAGTGCTTCAATAGTGAATATTTACAAACTATCAACAAACTTTCGTGCTACAAAAACAGTGCCCGTTCAACTATTGACTGCGCCGCGTACGATTGAGAACAATAAAATTGGCCAGAACTATAAATCCCTATCTCCTTTTATCCAAATACCTCTCACTAACAAATGTAGCTTACTTTAATTATCTGGTTCTATTTCAATGAGGCCTCACTTAACATTAAGCGCCCTCCCAACTTTTCTTTACGTCAAACTTATTCATTCTGTTTAAATAATTGGGGTTCTAGAAACCTCTTATTATTCTCTTTCGTCTTATCCTGCTTGCTCAGGAATTTATAGTACCGTGGTTAAATCCACGTTTTAATATGCATGTTTGTCCTGCCGCAATAAGCAAGTTCTAATTTTCCAATTCTTAAATGTATGATCCAGTCTTCGTTAATACGACCTGACCCTTTTGAATGTAGCACCTATTCAACTATGTATAAATAATAGAGTTTATATAAACCTCTTACTTATCTCTTTCTTCTTATCCTGCTTGTTCAGGAATTTATAGGCTTTTCGCTCAAAAAGGGGCATTTTTTAAGTAATTGGTATCCTAACGACCAATACAAAGAATTATTAAGCTAAAGTGTAATTCATCTATTATTCTCCTCATATGCTTTAATTTATCAATTGTAAGCACACCTTTCAAAATCCTTGTGTGATTTTAGTGCGTGAAACAGGTTCGAAACCTGTACATTATTTAAGATTACTAATTGTAAATCTCTATTACTACAGGCCAAAGACCTCGAATTTGTAAGTTACTAAATTGTTCCTAACTAAAATATAAGATCTGTGATCCTAAGTGTTTTCTACATCTTTTTAAATTATTTTGTTAAATAAATTCTTTATTTTGGTTTCTATCTCTATTTCTAGAATAACGGTTAGGCAGGATATTCTCTTCCCTGATTCCTTCCCAAAAACTACCTCCTATTCAAGGAAGAAAGCAATCTCTGAATTAATAAATACTCTATCACTTGTTGCGATTAAAACAACACTTCCTATAAAAACATTTGCAAAGTTTTTCTTATCTATTACGGCTAATTTTGGTAAACTATTAAGGCATATATAGCTTGCTCCGCCAGCTTCCTACCTGTAGATATTTTACTCTGACTTTTGGTTTACTTAAAAAAAATTGGTTTTGCTTAAGTTAGGTTTGAGGTTTTCCTCTGTTCTAAACTTTTAGTCGGCACTCTGCTGGGTAAGAATTTAGCCTGCTTTGGATGCAGCAATGGGTACTCTTTAAAGATTCCACTAATAATAATAACAACATTGCTAAAAGCACTAGAGTTGCTTTATCTCTTCCCGCTTTGGGGGCATTCGGCCGTTCTGTCGGAGATCCGACAGTGTCCAGTAATAAAAAATATCACGACAAATTCAAATCCTCTAGCATTTCAGAATGCTTTCTAAAATCTCACCCTTTTGAAGGGAAAATTCTTAGATTCTTTCCTTTTGGCATACCTTGCCTTGCTAGAGTATCACCCTTCCCCATAGTACCCAAATACTTGCTCGGGAGGGAAAGAGCGAATAGCGATAGCCTGCAGAAAACCGTAGCTAACGCCGCTCTCTCCGTCAACGCTGTCCGAGCTCCCTCTCACTTCAGCTGCTTCACGGGCTTCGCCCAGTGAAATCCATCTTTGGATTATTATTTTCTTATTAACTTTTATTGGATTCTCTTCCTCTCTGCCTAAAATTGTTTCCACTCGTAAACCCACCTCCTGTTTCTCTCTCATCATCTTCCCTTAGGTAGTGTTAGCATTCAGTAATAACCTACCACATGCCCTGATCATTCCAGATCGAGATTGTATACCCAAAGGAAAAAATGTGGATTGTGATACTTTTAAACAAGGTAAAATGAAAAGACTTAAATTTAATGAAAGAGACGGTGTATCTCAGAGGCCATTATATGTTATCTTCTCTGATGTACGCCAGCTAGAGCACCCATCAATTGGAGGGAGCAACTATTTTATTACATTTACTGATGATTGTACCAGATTCTTATATGTAAGGTTTCTTAAACATAAGAGTGAAGCATTTAATGAGTTTCTCAAGGTTAAAGCCCTAATGGAGACAGCACAAGGGACCAAGTTGAAATCTTTCCATTCAGATAACGGTGGAGAGTATTTAAGTACCAATTTTTATAACTATCTAGAAAAGGAAGGTATTGTTCGTCGGTGGACAATGGCTTATTCTACCCAACCAACAGAATGGCGTTGCTGAACGCCTCAACCAGCAACTACTTACACCAGTAGGTGCATGCTCATTCAGTGTGGCATGCCATTTCAATTTTAGGGGGAAGCCATCAACACAGCGTGCTATATAAAGAATAGGTGTGTGTCATCAACTGTAAAGATCATCGCATTTGAACTGTGGACAGGTAGAAAGTTGTCAGGCGAGGGATTGCTTATGTTAAAAATATGTTTTGTAAAGTTTGGATCCATAACGAAATGAGGAAAAGTTTGTGCCAAGGGTGCAATGCTAGGGTACCCCGATTACTCGAGGAGCTACCGTGTATGGAACATAGAAAAGAAATGTGTCATTAAATCCAGGAATGTAGAATTTTGTTCAAGATGTATTTCCTCTTTCTGTAAAAGCCCACGAAATAACTGTAACTTAGATAGATTGAGAACTTACAATAGTTGGAGAAGTGTTTGTTGAGCAGAATGATTGTGAAGGTGACGTGTTTGAACACGAAGTAGCCGAATCTGGAAATGAAAATTCTGTAACAAGTGATAGTGATGTCTCTTTGTCAGATTCTGATGTAGTAATAGACGCTCCATTACAGCATGAATACACAGTATTACGCAGGTCGAGTAGAGAGAGAAAACTTCATAGTAAGTGTGTGTGTTGTAATGAAGTAAAGGTCAAATATCACATTGTCATGTTGAGATCAGAATATAACGATCCGGTGTTTTTTCAAGAAGCCATCTCACGGGATGATAAAGATAAATGGTTTGAGGCAATGAACCAAGAGATTGCCCTCTTGGAAAAACATAATGTGTGGGCACTTACAAAAGATTCAGGTGACAAGACTGTCATAGGCACCAAATGAGTTTATAAAACTAAACAAAACCAACAGGGTGACGTAGTTAGGCTGGTATAGAACACGTTTAGTAGCTCAAAGTTTCAGTCAGATTAAAGGTACAGATTTCCTTGAATCCTATAGTCCTGTGGTAAAAAGGAAAACTAATATGACACTTATAGCCATAGGGATAGTGCATGAATGGGATAATTGTATACCCCCGGAAGGAGGGTCTAAGGCACATTTTTTCACATATTGAAGTAACAGTGGAAGAAGGTTCCATGGCATTTATAGAGTCTCCCACACACCACTAGATGGCAGTTGGATCACTTAAAAGAGGAAATAAATAGGTTTTAAAGTTGCAATCCTTGGAATCAAGGTCTATGAGTAAACACAATATGGATGCCAGCAGCTGTAGTATCATCCCAGGTGGGTTGAGAAACTTAAATAAAACGAAGATAAGGCAAGTAAATATTGCACAGTGGAAGGATAGTGAAATAAAAGTAAAGCGCAATCGTAGAGAAGAATACACTACCAGGAAAGGCGTCCGTAAAGCAGCAAAAAAGCGTCCAGAACAAGTACGTGGAATAAGGGTCTATGGTAGTGAGGTTATGTTTAGAAATATGCAGGAAGTTAATGCTGAGCCGAGTATGATCCCATTAGATTTCTACGTGTTCTTGGTTTATTTTATAATGTGTTACCGTACTTATATCTTTCAGGGAAGGCTCTGTGATCCTCGCTCCTGTTTCCGGAATGGGTGCCTGCAACTGACCGATGCAGACAAAGAAGCGCTCTTTCAGCTGCATTATAAAATGGATCTGAATCAACGTTCAGCATTCTTGTTAAATAAATGCATGGTTCTAGAGACTCCTAAAAGGAGAAAGAATGGCAAGTGTGATGCAACTTCTCGACGTAAGTGCCCTGTTAAATACTCAGTACCTGATGATACCGGTGTCTCGCTATCTGTATGTAAAAAAACCTTTTGCAAATATATTTGCACTATAACATAAGCGAATCAAGATATTGCAGAATATGTTACAGGGAGGAGATCTAAACCCTGTTGATATGCGAGGGAAGCATTTCAACAGACCACACAGAACACCGGACAATGTGCGTCAACAAATTAGAGAACATATTGAATCGTCCTTAAGGTGGAAGGCCATTATTGTAGAAATAAATCCCAAAAGCTGTACCTACGCCCAGATCTAACGTTGAGTAAAATGTACACTATGTTTAAAGAACAACACCCTGAAAACACAGCGAGAAAGATACTGTATGACTGTTTCACAAAGACTTCAATCTTGGATTCAGAGCACCTCGTTCTTATAAGTGTAAATATTGTGACAAATTATTTATCCAACTCGTGGCTGCTGACACAGAAGAACAGAGAAACACAATCATTGCACAAAGCGAACTGCATCACAGAAAAGCTGAAAGTGCCTACAATGCTCTAAAAATGGACTCCGAAGCATGCTAGGTCAACCCAAGTATGATAGTTTTGTGCGTAGATCTCCAACAGGTCCTATTCTGTCCCACACTGACACATTCTGATGTATTTTATCAATGGCAGTATTCCAGTTACAATTTTGCCATTAATAATAGGAGATGATATGACGACAATGCATATTTGGCATGAATCTATTGCGAAACGAGGATCATATGCAATTACAGCTTGTTTACTGAATTATGTTGTAGCACATTTCCAACCACTAACATCTGCACGTGAGAGAAAACTTGTCATATGGTCTGACAGATGTGTTGGCAAAAATAATAATTTCAGAATGGTTACCCTATGTCATTTTCTTGTGCGATGGAAATTCTTCACTCAAGTTGAGCAGAAATTTCTGTGTTCAGGTCACATTTTTTTACCCTGTGATCGTCAGTTTGCATTGATAGAGAAGAGGAAGAAAGTGTCTACGATCTTTGTGCCAAGCCAATGGAAATATGTGATTGCTGAGGCAAGACCAGCAAAGCCTTTCATTATACAAGAGATCTTTGACCAAGAAGTTCTCAAGGACATAACTCCACCGCAGGATCATTTGAAGAAAGATGCCCACTTTGAGGTAACTGAAGCCATGTGGATGAAATTCTCTATTGATGATCCAAGTAGTGTTAGTATTAGAAAATGCCATAATGTCCTTGCTCTATGGGTGAGATATAATTTGTTCAAGAAAACAACGAACCTTCAAGATGTGCAATTGCCAGAAGTTTTACCACAGCTATATCATGCTCCAATTTTATCAAGGCCGAAGAGAAGTCTGATCTTATCAAAATGTGTGAATATTTGCCTTCAGAATACAGAGACTTTTATGTTAACTTGGAGTCTACCAAAATTGTTCAATAATATAGGTCATATCTATAGTGCTGTAGACCCTTTTCTATGATTTGAGATGTAAAATATGTCAAAATCTTATTTTCGATGAATTATTTTCATTGATATTAGTGTAAAATGTATCAACGCTATGTTATTAAACAGCACACTATTGTAATATGAGTCAGAAGTGCTGACATTCGTTTTCCTCTTTTCTCAACAATTTACTTTTGAGCCATAGACCCTTCTTCCAGGGGGGGGGGGGGTATTCAATTGTCATTTGGACATTGTATCAGCATACCTTAATAGCAAAATTAAGGAAACAGTATTTCTAAGTCAACCATAAGGTATTTACAGTGTAGACCCAGACTATGTGCTGAAACTCAACAAGAGTATTTACGGTTTATGTCAAGCCGGTAAAGATTGGCACAATTGTATCATTGCACATTTTGTTAAGCTTGGTGTAAATTAAAGCAAATATGATCCATGTTTTTATTTTAGCCCTGTATGTTGCCCTTTACGTTGATGATCTAGGTGTGTTGGGGTTAAAAGTTAAAATAGATTGGTTTGTAAAAAAATTGAAGTCAAAGTTTGAAGTGCGTCATTTAGGAAATCTCAGATTTGTTGTCGATTAAAGTCACTCAAGGGTCTAAGAGAAATGTATTGTGCCCTTTTAGAAACCACCTACCAGTATCCAGATGGCCGGATCGCAGCTTCTTCTGCCTGGCACATGGGATAAGTCGGAAGACATTAGTTTTTCCTACAATGGCATTACACTACGGAATTAGGACTTGATCCAACAATGATAGGGTGAGAAACTTGCGCTTTTCGGGGCAAATGGGATTTTAAAAAATTAATTAAATAGCATAACCTCATCCCAATTATGAGGCATCAATAACACGTGGTTTCTACAAGAACGATGGGCAGACGAAACCCTCGTGTCCTACGATTTATTAATATAAAACATTACAAATACTAAATTAAATGCCAGGTTTTCTTACACATCTGGAAGTAACATCTCCTATTAATTTAACCCAACGTATTTTTGAAACTAGTTTCTCTAGCGTTTTGAATTTCTTTATCGGGTAATATATCAGTGTTGTTAATTAACATTTTCATTTTAATAAGATATTTGGTTGTATTATCACCTGAAGTAGAAGCATTATTTCATTTTGGTTTGGGGTTAATTTGATTATTTTCATTTAGAAATGTTAAAAGTTTCAATTACTGGCTGTACTGCAAGGCACATATGAATCAGAATTTCAAGGCCTAGAAATTGACTTACCCGGAAAAGTTAAGCGATAATTGGACTTGCTTGTGTCAAGCCAGGTATTTCCTGGGCTATAAATAGCGTGAACTCCTATGAACTTTCCGTAGGAAAAGTACTGAGTGACGCCAGAGTGAATTACGAGCGTCAATTGTTCACAAGTTGCCACGTATATCCGCTTGGAGCTTCGACCTCGGATTGGCCTTCTGCAAGTCTGGACCTAAACCCCCCGGACTACAAATTGTGGTACAAGCTTCAGGAGATGACTTGCAAAAAGAGACATCCAAATATTGAAAATTTAAAGTGTTCCCTTTGGAAGGCAGCAGCAGATTTTCCGATGGAAGTGGTGCGTAATTCAATTGATGAGTGGCTACAAAGACTTAAGGACTGTGTTCGTGCCAAAGGTGGCCATTTTGAATAATTGCATGTGATTTTGATTTTTTACACATCCATTTAACTGATATCATTGGGATATTAAAATATCTCCATACAATACACAATACACTGTCCATAAAGCCTTAAGGGAGAGTGTGTACACAAGTTTTTAAAACTTTTAGGCAGCTCATCTCGAGCTCATATTTAGTTTCTGTAATGTTATCGCACTCACTTTATAAATAAGAATTAAAGTTTGAAAGGCACGGCCGAGGTCGGACGGGGTAGTAGTATGCACTTACCGAGTTTCATTGAAATCGCTTCGGCCGTTTAACTTTTACACACACACGCGGACAAAAGGTGATATCATAAGCCTGTCTTTTGTTTCCCTTACTCTTATTTTTGCTTTCCATTTCCTCTTCTAGAATGTACAGTAAGTATGTAGTTAGTTTTAGTTGTAAGTATGTAGTTAGTTTGTTTATTAGATATATGTCATTGTTCTATTAGATTGTGGTGTGTGAGTGTGCCTGGTGGCAGTTGCATTGTTTATTAGATATAGTTCCTTGTTTCATTAGACTGTGATGTGTGAGGGTGCATTTGAGTGTGCCTGGTGACAGACTGTTTTAGTGGTAGTATTCGTTGTTGGTGGAACTTAAGTATTTTTTCGTTAGTAGAATTTTTGTATTGAATTGTTAGTAGAAGGTTAGTATTTTTGTTAGTAGAATTGCTCTTTACTTATTCTGAAAGGGAGTAGCAGCCTTTCAGAATAAATCAATTCTTTACTTGTCTTATAGACGGTTAAGATATTGATAAGTCAACTAATGGCTACACTACGTTCTGCTGCACGGCTCAAAGCAACGGGAAACTACAGCCGTAAAGCTATTCCCGAGGATATGCACCTCTCTATGCATAAGTACATGTGATGATGGCCTCCTCCCTTGTAAAATGTCAATCTGGAGGTAAACTAGTCCCACGTTCGGATCTCCGGGTGGGGACTACTCGAGAGGGGGTTAACATCACAGAAGTGACAAAGAGGAAATCTGACATTCTACGGATAGGAGCGTGGGATGTTAGAAGTCTGCTGGGAAGTGGAAGGTTAGAAAACTTAGAAAGGGAAATGGATAGGTTGAGGTTGGATTTGGTTGGGATTAGTGAAATGCGCTGGCAGGAAGAACAGGACTTTTGGTTAGGAGACTATAGGGTCATTAGCACTAAATCAAACAGTGGCAAAGCAGGTGTTGGTCTCATATTGAGTAGGAAACTTGGACAGCGGGTGGAATATTATGAGCAGTATAGTGAACGTATTATTGTAGCAAAAATCAATACTAAACCTACGTGCGCCACAGTGGTACAAGTCTATATGCCTACCAGTCAAGCTGATGATGAAGATGTTGAAAAGGTCTACGAAGAAATAGATGAAATTCTGAGGTATATCAAGGGTGATGAATATGTTATAGTAATGGGTGATTGGAATGCTGTGGTAGGAAAATGGAGAGAAGGGAAGATATTTGGAGATTTCTGATTAGGCGAAAGGAATGATCGAGGAAGCAGGCCGATGGAATTCTGCACCGAGCAAGAGTTGGTCATAGCTAACACGTTATTCAACAACCACAATAGAAGAATATACACATGTATGAGTCCCGGAGATACAGGGCGTTACCAAATCGACTTCATTATGGTCAAGCAGAGGTTTCGAAAACAGATTTTGGATTGTAAAACATATCCTGGTGCTGACATAAATTCTGACCACAATCTCGTTGTTATGAAATGCAGATTAAAGTTGAAGAAACTGAAGAAAAGTCAAAAGCCTAAAACGTGGGCAATAGGCAGACTGAAAGTGAAGGATGTAAAGGAAAGTTTCAAGAAGAGTATAAAGGAAGGACTAATGAAAACCCTAAATAAACTTCAATTGCAGACGAATGGACACTTTTGAAAAATTAAATAACAAAATCTGAAGAAGAAAACATTGTTAGGAAAGAAACAATAGGTAATAAACCGTGGATCACTCAGGATATACTAGAATTGATGGATGAAAGGCGGAAACACAAGAATGTAAGAGATGAAAAGGGGAAAGCAGAATACAGACGTCTGAGAAATGAGGTTAATAAGAAGTGCAAGGAAGCAAAAGAAGATTGGTTGAACGAGAAGTGTGCAGGTATAGAAAATTGTCTGAAATTAGGAAAAGTAGACACAGCTTATCGAAGGGTTAAGAGTACTTTTGGGGAAAAGAAGACTAAGTGCTGTAATATTAAGGACACAAATGGAAAGCCTCTAACAGATAAGGATGAAAAGGTTGATAGATGAAAAGCTTACATAGAGTGTTTGTATAAGGGAAAGGAGATTGATAATCATGTAATGGACCAGGCATAGATGTTATACCGATTGAGTTGCTACGCTGCATAGGAGATGATGATCTGATCAGGTGTGTAGGATTTATGAGACAGGTGAGGTACCCCCTGATTTCAAGAAGAATGTTATCATCCCTATACCAAAGAAATTGGGAGCTGACAGATGTGAAGATTACCGTACAATCAGCTTGATTACTCATGCTTCAAAGATCCTGTCAAGAATAATTTACAAGAGGATGGAAAGTCAGATAGAAACGGTATTGGACGAAGACCAGTTTGGTTTCACGAGAAATGTAGGAAGGAACAAGGGAAGCTGTACTAAGTCTTAGGCTGATTTTGTAAGGTAGAATAAGGAAAGATAAAATAACTTTCATGGCATTTGTAGACTTAGAAAAGGCTTTTGATAACGTTGATTGGACTAAATTGTTTAACATTTTGAAATCTGTTGGAAAAAAGTACAGGGATTGGAGGGTGATATACAATCTATACAGAAACCAGACATCCATAGGCTGGCATGCTAGTGCTCTCCAACCACCCCGCGGCATAGCCATGCTCGTCAAATCGTGCACCACGGCCGTGAGGACAGCAGCAGCAAGCCCGCAGATTGGAGATTCGAAACCCGGCGTTGCCGGAGACCACCCTGAGTGTGGTTCTTCCCCGGGTTTTTCCACAATCCCTCAGAGAAAATGCCGGGATAGTACCTTACTTCTAGACCCGGGGCACCTACCTCATGAATGTCCCTACTACAGCTGCATACCCTATTACAGTCATAGCAGAAATACAGTTTATCAGACAAGCTCAACACACACCCAACTACATGGGACTGATGACCAGGATGTCCCAAGTCCTTTAAGTGAATTAACAACATAACCATTCCAATCAGATGCTCGCTTAGCCTGCAGTTCGCGCTGATTATTCTAACTTATGACTTTCGCGACGTTATCAGCAGTATCTGACCATGACCCTATCGGGTATATATTCCTCTCAGCCAAAGTCATGAGCTTATTACTATTATACTTACATATTGTCAACAGTCATGCGCACGATATGGCATATTCTTAAGTTCTGTGGTAATAAATTTTCAGACTTGCAGTATTGTACCTTTTCAGTCACGACATCGGCTATTCTGAAGCCGTTATCATATGCAGTGCCGACGTCATGTGGTCCAATATAAAGCGAGGTAAATTTTCCAGATATTTTGGATGGAAGGTTGGATGGCATTGATTTTCTCACCAATAATAAGTCTCCCTCAGCTAAAGGCTTGTCATATTGACTTTTCTCTGTCCTTTTGATCCTTTCCTTGGCTTGTATTCGAAGTTTTTCTTCAGCCATGCACACTCGCCTGTTTTGGTTTGGTATCATATCAGCAGGGGTCTTAGCAACATTTCCCCCGTAGTCTGACAGGTTTTACATTCAAGTGGAGAACTTTTGGAAATTGCTGTGTGCTCTCGTGGGAAGTGGAGTTAATACATAGTTCAGTGATCGGAATGACCTCCATCCACCCTTCGAGTCTGTTATGATGATAGATACGGCAGGATTTGCCTATCTCCACCATACACTTTCAACCGGGTTACCTTCAAGATGACGGATAAAATTAAAAATGTGCCTAATCGTCAATCTCGTCATAGCCTGTTAAAACTCTACTGACGTATATTGAGTTTCATGGTCCGACAAAAGGTATTCTGGCTTCCCAGGTTTGGGAATGACGCATTTTATATCCTGTTGGTGACGTACCGCGGTTTTGCGTTTCGTATCGGATGAAGGATCACAAGCTTGGAAAATACGTCCATCGTGACCAGTATGAATTTGTTTCCCCTAGTTGGTAATGACCCATAGAGGTCCGGGGCAAGAGCACGCGTGGCTTCGTAGGTATAATGGTCCGCGGATTTTCTTTGAACAGATAGGACGCATAGTTACTTCTTTGGTATATGTCAGAGGTTTTCAAGATTTGACATATTGATGTTCGCATGCCTCTCCAAATAAGTTTTCTTGTAGTGCACTCATGGTCTTGTCTAGTGTCCCATGACCGATAAATTGATGACCTAACCATGATACCCACTCGACTAGGCTCGGTGCAAGTACAGCCCTCAAGATTGTATTATGGTCAGCAACGTATTTGAATACCAGCTCTCCCATGATGATGTGGTCAGCTGCCTGTCTTACTATTTCCCCATATTCCGGATAAATGGTGATCATTCTTCCCTTGAGAAACCTATAGAGCATTCTTAGAATAATATATCTCCTATGGGACTGTGGTAGTTTCTTCAATTTGTTCTCGTCTCCCGATCTTCCTGTGTAATGCCAATCTGATTTACTTCGAATTCCTCACAAGGGTTTCGACTCAGGACGTCGGCGAGCAAATTGTTTTACCGGGTTGGTGTAGTATGGATACATTGAATTGTAGCAGGAATTCGCACTCTCAATTAAATTTAGTTGGCAGGTAGGTCACGACGAAATGGTGGACGCAAGGGGGACCGATTTGATTGATGTATTGAATGTTGTTGGCAAGTCTAGGCAGGCTCTCGTTGAGGGACAGACAATTTTAGATGCCCAATACATAATTATGTGCGGGAAAGTGCTAGAAACAGAAGGTTTCAAGAGACCTGAAGCTTAATGCTTACAAACTTGTAATTTGAAAAGAGTACCTCACCAGATACAAAATGAAATTCCGTCACCAGTTATCGAGAAAACAATAACTTGTTCAGGAATATGTAATAAGCATGTTGTCGATACATTGCTTTACATACTTCAGTAAGTAGATTTAAATGTAGAAGATATAGCATAATTCTGTTGCAGTCGATAAATCGGAGACTGTACAAGTTGACTATAAAGATTTTTATTTATAATGGGCACATGATCGAAACTTCAGAAAACCTGAGCTCCGCAGATTTGAAACAACAATGGGTCAAGTTAAAATAGACAACCACATGTACGATAAAGCGACCTCCAAAGGTAAATTGGAAGTGTGTAGTGCAGGGGAGAATGTCGGGTACTGGATATTATAGGACATTCATTGATATTTTTTTATAAATAATCCTCATATGTAAAATTCAAACCGCGTACGATCATATGCATTGATATGCCAATTGCTACCTTTGAAGAGCACTACGGAACTGAACAATATATATATTATTATGTTATACTCATCTTTTAGCCTCAATTATTATGAAAATAACTGATAAAACGACAGAAGAACACACACATCAACTAAAATCAACTGTTATAATATCTGTTTGTTTATGTATCCATAACCCTTACGTTAGCTCCAGACAACGGCATCACCGTCACTTGAGAGCGCGAATAGCGTCCGTCGGGCGACTAGATCGCTAGCAAGATCCTGGTTTACAAGAAATTGTAAGGCTTTAAGGTCCGTTATGAAGACTGTCTTATGTCTTAACAGTACGTTATTCCATTTTTGTAGGACATGAATATAGGCTAAAGCCTCTAGTTAAGTGATATTGTACTGTGCCCAACACAATAGTCCAGGTTATATATTTTAAGGACTGAGATCGTTTGACTGAAGCGCGCAAGATTAGACATGGCAACGCAGCGAGTGAGCCAGCTGGCGGTTACGTCACGTCGGCCGAAGTTCGAGCCGCAGCATGTTTTATTACTGTAACATTGTGTAACATTTGACTTTAATGAAGAGGCAAGAATAGCTTATATTATAATATACAGACTGCACGCTTTATATAAATTAGGAATTGTACCCCAACGATGTATTATGTCTGCGTATTTAATTAGAAACTTGAAGATAGAAGTGTCCTTGTTCGACGCCAGGGAGGAATACGAGTGACCACGTGGTTGACTCCACAGGGGTGAAGAACCTCCTATCTTGACACAGGCAGACAGATTTGTGTGCGTGAACTATAAGCATTGTCGATACGCATTCGAAAGACGTGGAACTAATGTGTGCGGGAACGAATTACGCCTTGCAAAGTGACGAAAGAGCAATGGTAAGGTTACAATCAGAGTTTCGACATCTTTGAATACGAATTCAGTTGAACACGAATTGCCCGGCATGTTGAGTAATTCTTGAGTACTTGTATTACTGGAACTTTGTGAACATTGGCTCGAATACTTTTGTTATGACAGAATATGGACTTGTTGTTTAAGTCTACTGCAGACACATTTGAAATGAACTGGCGCAACCGAACTTCAGTACAGGCATTTGATTCTGACAGTTTCGATTCAGTCGCCATAGTGGAGCAATTAACAGCTGTGTCCTGATGATCATAAATCTGTTAATCATTACATATCATGGGACATATCACAGGACAATATTGTGGTTTACGGTTCGCGGAGAGCTCATGACATTTCACGGGATGATGTACTGCGCCCATTTGCGCATGTTTGCATTGGTATAATCGATCAAAAGACCCTTGGAGAAATTGCTACTAGGCTGAAGAGCAGTCGAATACACCCTACAGGAAGCGGGAACAATATTGAACAAGATTGATTATAATTAAATTTTTATACACTATGGATACTGTACAGCCTCCCAGGGGTATGCACCCCTTGGAGACCATCCCCCCATCATCTGCCCAAATCTCCTAACGGGCAACCCTTGGAAAGCCGGGCCAACATCCGTAAACGTAGCAAGGACAGCTTGCCACTCTAGAAGCAGCTCGGTCCTTGCACAATGGTTACACATAGCGACATACTATTAACTGGGACAGCAATGCCAAGACATTGCTGACAGCATAGCGGCGAAGAGTATAAGAAGGCGTCTTAATCAGGTCAAGGGATCTCTCCATTATCAGTGCTTCAACGATACGGCCGAAGGCTACGCCAGTGTCATCAGAGGTGAGTCAGTCGTGTTCAGACATCCTACTTTTGTAACCTGTAACCCACAACTTGTACTTTACATTGTGAACATAATTACATTCCCTACAAGGGACTCATACTTCAGAATTACAGACCAATAAACACTTGGTCAACACATCACACTAGTCTTACTGTCCATACGCTTCTTTACATCCCAACGCCCTTCCTTATTCCCGTCACGGTAAGACGTGACACACGGTAGTCTGATAGTGCTAGCTCAGATATCATTGTGTTCCTCGCGGCGGCCCGGCTGCCAGAGAGCAGCGCGTGCTACTTAGCTGATACGAGCAGATCCAGTTACATAATAAGCAGTCAGCTGAGCGACCAGCGCAGTGACCCTTGCATTGGGTCCCATCCCTTCAAACACTACTACATTATTTGTAGGAACGCCCCCTAGTTCCTAGCACACCACAACACTCTACACTGGTCAGCTTACCCTGCCAAGGGAAGTTACCCTTTTTAGGCACATCTTTATAAATTAATACAATAACTCTTCCTTTTAGATCCACCCCCAAATAAGGGATCTAAAACACTGGTGGAGGCGGGGTACTACGCATAGAGAACGGGACTCAACCAACGAGCCCTCGTAGTTAAAACGACCCCTTCCGTACCGCAAAAAGCCAAGCAAATAGTGAAAAAAAAATTTCCCAGACAAAAAACACCATTTTTGCTCCAAAACTAGCTAAACAGGGGAAATTCTTATTAAACCAACCCCCCAGCCCCAGAAAGAATCAAACAGATACGTAAATACACTGTCAAACACGCACAGATTTTTTTTTTATTTTTATTTTATTCACATACACTCCATTTAACATGGCCCCCCTATACCGCCTAGCTGTGCTAAGGAGCATTGGGGAGTACCAGGAATTAATTGCCTGGCACAGAGTTTTTGAAACTAGGCAGGACTACCTCAGAAGGTTCCAGCAGCTCCTGCACGCCCAGTACATGCGGATCATAAGAGCCCTTGTCCGGCCACTCCGCAGCGCTAAGAATCGCAAGATTCGGGCGAAAATCCCCACCCTCCGCACACAAATCATAAAAGCACACTGGCAACTACACTGCCGACACGAGTTTATGTTCCAACAATGGGAAACACTCATCACGGAACACAGACGGATAGGGACACAAGACACAAAAGTCGCTGAACAGGCCATATGCCTCAATAGGCAGTACACCCAAATCTGGGACGAATGCCGTGAGCTCCAAGCCAACAAGGCCATTTTTGAGTTCATGGTAGGGCCACCAGCCCAGCCGAGAGAGGACATAAGCGTAGATACGCTAACTCAACAATTTGCGAGGATGTCCCTCTCGCCAGGTACTGCCACACATGGGAAGGAGGTCACCATGGCCACAGTCCAGGAGACGGCCAGGTTAGGCTCCAATAGGCTACAAATACAAGGTTACATAAACACATGTCCTTCAGCTCCGGATCGGAAGGCAATTTTGCCAAACCGAGGGGCAGAGCCTAGAACAACCCCCTCGGAACAAAGGGACGAGAGGGAGTTGAAGCCAGGACTCTCAAACACACATAGCATGACAGGGAGACAACGGGACGTAACGACGTCATGGGCAGACGACATAGAACCCGTCCCGCTACACATAAAGCCTACATACACCCACACAGACAGGCTAACGCAACGGCAGGAGTCTGCCGTGGCCACAGACCGAAAAGCGGTCAGGTTACGCGCCACCACATTGCTAGGCCAGACACAAGCAATCAAGCGACCTTTTCCGCCAGTTCAAAGGGCAAATTTGCCAGAACGAAGGCGAACACCGGTATTAGTCCCTCAGGATGCACGATACACGCACGCACATTTTGACCAGGCACTACCACACAGTACACGGGGATTAGGAAAAGTGTTATTACCTACCCCACAGAACACACACACACCCGTAAACTCTACTAGAGTAGCTCTGAGCGCGGGCAGGTCCGCGAACACAGGTACACTTAGGCCAACGGCCAAGCGATACGGTGAAAGCAAGCCCGGTCGCACTTTGCTACAAACTCCTCCGAAAAATAGCAGAGGGGCACCTCAGTGGATCCCAGGGGCTTACACCCTAGTGACGGGGCGACGGTATCCACCTGCCGAGCACTGACGCTCGAAATAGGATAACGGCTTTCACTAGGAATACAATATATTCCGACATCGCTTGCACCAATAGTATAGTACACATAAGTACTTTCACGCGGGAGGAAACAAAATAATAGACAAACAGATACTAACAAACATAAACTGCACATTTTTTTTCTCTCTCTTTCTCTATCTGCCTTCTTTCACGTATATGCAGTGCAACTTGGCTAGATCAGAAGTGCATGATTCAAAATCCTTGTTTTTTTTGTTTGCCCCTGACATTTTTTCTCCCAGGCCAGCAATGATTATTGGTCGGAGTGGTCATCACCATAAATTGGATAACGTAAAGTTTCTAATATCCAAAGCCAAGTAGAAGCCCATCAGGTGAGCTACGCGGCTTAAAGCCGGAAAGAGATATTTTGAACATAGCGTAAGCATCAAATCACAGCATAGAGCTTAAGCGAGTCTTTCTAAGCAGAAATGACTAAATGTTCTATGTTCCGGTTCAACAGTTGGATAGATTCTCTGGTAGCGGGCAAAAGCCATAAGCGTGGCAAGAATTAAGAATCGCAAACCAGTTTTCAAAAAATTTGGTGAGGTGTGCTTTAGCCAACTGAAGAGCCCAATTGCACACCGGGGCGAACCACTGTCATTTTGGTGAGTTATGCCGGAACATTTAGCACAAATTGTGTATAAATATATAATGGCTCAACAAACAATACATATTTTACTTTTGAAAAAAATATATATTCAGTGCCAAGGTAAGATTATAATTGCTTTGGAGTGGAGTTTCGACTCCCATAGTGCACTGGCTTTGCTCGTGACGTGGATACACAGGTATCAAATACGTCTTGCAATGGCCTTCCCAATGTGTACTAGACAGTGTCGGTAGATTCCCATGAGATGTAACCAGATTACTATAGTGCTAACGTCACCTACTAGGTGAATAGTACGATAGGGACCTACTTACCATTTTCAAGCATTTTTTTCATAGTGGTTACGACACAATTTTGGCAGACTATCGCCATCGGGCAACCCGCTTTAATCAACATAAAGCAGGGTGCTAACGAGATATAGCATAATCTTTCTATTATTTTCTTTCACAGTGCTCTCTTAATTCAGAGCGGGGCTAACATTTTTTTTTGCCTCACGCATTCGGCCCGAGAAAGGTAGGCGGCCAAGTTAAACTATATATATATATTTAATACATAGGCATCCGTTACACATAACACTGCCTCTAACATGACTTTTTCTCACCGGCACATAGTCACTAAACACGCGACTAGCGGCCCGGAGACACTCGCGTACAACGACATTTTGTACAATGGACAAGGGACATACTTGAACCACGTTACAGTAACACACAATTGGGAACACAAAGGTAGTTAATAGAAGGTTCTTTTCCATTACGAAGAGCCTGCCCGCAATTACAACAGACAGCAATCAGGTTCCCACATACGCGTGCCGGAAACAAGAGCATGGACAAGACATAAAACAAACGAGAGCTCACGACATTGTAATCCTACACTGTCAGCGATAAGGCGGGCATGACTGGTTGACCTTCACGCACACAAACGAACTAAGCCTGTTCCAAGTGAGCAGGAACAAACGCATCATTCACGCCCGATTTAGAGACCCTAGAACTTCCAAAATTACACTACGAGGATAGTTCAAAAATACGCAAACTCCTCACAATATTGGGTACTTTCATTTGCGCATTGCACATACACGGGAACGTGCCATAATATATGCGGCACGGAAATGATCACACCAAATCTTTACAGGCAACTGGCTCCGAACCCATGACCACACACAACACGCTCGTACCAAAAACTAACTAAACAACGGTATTTTTGGTACGAGAAACACAAGCAAAAACCACACTGGGGAAGCCCCAAGCCCTGAAACACAACGCAGACATAGAACACAGAGAATGACATAAGGTCACGGGTCTGAGTCCCAGTAAAAATTAGACACAAGGGAAAGCAGTTATCCAGGCTCCCAACCACACCGAAATTGGCCCATACAAATGCATGAACAGGGAATACTACATTTCCTCCCACCAAAAGCCAGACATAAAATTTCGAATTACACCAGACATAGAGAATACATTTCCCAAACACAGGTAGGAAAATTTCGCAAGACACAAGTCTTAGGAAACAATGGCCACACAACGTCATTACCTAACTAGGATGAATTGCTACATTAGTCCGCTAGGAATCTAAAACAATGACCACACTTGCATACGTGCAGGAAGGCACATGCCAGCGGATGACAAACAATAACATCCCAGCCTGACATTACACATACCAACTGCTGACGTGCAGACTATTCACACTGCAATACTGCGATGACAAGACACTATTGTGTATCGCCAGTGACCGTGAAATTACAAACACAAAACAATTATAACACCATACTTTTTTTTCTCTCCACACTGCAAAAACATTTGGCAATGGACAAGACGTGACACAGCGGAACTTATCTTGGGCATATAAGGGCACGTTCGCAAAGACGTTGACAGGCCACGGGCGCCTCCCGCCCATACAGGCGATACATATTACGACTTAGCCTGCAACAGACCAACCGTCCGCGTGGTGTAGCGGAACATAGTCACACACACGCACATGCACTCAACAATTAGGAGCAAACACAGACAAGATCTCCCCTCAAATAACTTCTCTTATCGATCGTAAGGCATAGGAGTCATTACAGATGACTAGCACATAGCCAGTCGCACTACGACCACTGGCCACATTTACACTACAAATGGCAGACCAGATTAGGTCATGAAGCTTTACTATCCCAAGGCGCGGATAGAAAGCCAACATGGGTCAAGGGAGGATGACAAACCATAGGTGGATAATCCCAGAGGGATTACCGACATACTACAGCAGGCTACCATAGTTAAATACCCAATTCCCTTCCAATAACCCTCTCACGCCCAACATAAGCCAACGCAGACACATGTACACGACCAAAAACAGCTACACTACATTACAAAGTACACTCAAGGGGTTGATGGACTTCATGCGTCTAAAGAGAAGGCATGCTACGCCTTGCACCACGATGCTACCACCTGAGTATTAGGGGTGGGTCAGCAAACATTAAATAAGCATAATGCGCCTCTCCAAATGAGAGAGGAGGCCATAGATATATATTAACCATTCTTTATTAATTAAACACGCCCGCATGACAGGAATATATTGGTATTATGCCCCACCCTACACCTATCCGTACATGAAGGCAGACGCCTCATATCCAGACACATGCATGACTATCCCATCCATTCACCCGGGATATTAATATCAAACCTGCATGAAATTTTCGTATCTTTGCAATCCCGGGAATTGCCTCCCCAGTCCACTCACTATAGGAGCATCCCAGCGGCATCACCGGTTCCAGGCCACCACTAACGTTGAACCCAAAGGTGCGCAACCCCTTCCTACCATACTTTAAGCCCACTCGACAAATAACTACCCCCAGATCCTAATAACAGGGTACCTGACATTACAGACCCTACTAACACCTCCATTAAGGTAAAGAAAGCATTATTGCTGGAAAGCTGACGTAGCAATGGTAGACCCGAAGTAGCCTATGTACTTAGAAGATCTACAACCCCACAACACTGGAAATATTTTACATTTTACACAGAGATTAAACCATTTACACAGGTTACGCTACATTTTTTTACAAAGGAATCTGATACGATCTGATTGATGACAACGGTGTAAGCCGAAGGTCGGAGGGACCACACTGGAGCAGAGCTGGGGAAGGCGATGTGGACCCTTACCCCAGGTGGCTCGACAGCGCAGCGACCTCACTTAACTTAACGACTAGACTAAACAGACGAACCACGTAAGGTCAAAGCATTCGTGACCTAGCACGGGCAAACATCGAGATCTAGGGGTGCATATAGCTTATCCCCCTTGTCGGAGAAGGTTACACCCACTATGTGCCACGGTCATCGAAGCCAAGACCTGCAGGGAGACTTTCTGAGAATGGCGGGAGAAATAGCTCACTCCGCGCCGGACTCGGGAGCTATCCCTAGAGACGACCCATATTATGACTAGACTGTTAGTTAAATTTACGTAAGTAGGACTTCCATGGCGGGGAGTCAGACTCCTATTCGTAAGGAGTGAAGCAGGATCCTAGGGTTCAGCAGGACCAATCCTAGATCCGACAAGTCCTTACCCCGCGAGGTGAAGGTGAAGACCACGACGTTAATCAATAATGAAGAATGAAATATGAATATATATATATGGAATGTACGCGCTCATTAGGTCCTGCGCCCACGTAAATGGATGACAACGGGTCGCCAGAGATCTTAAGTGAGTAGCATAGCGGGCACTCAAAGGGGTTCAGTGGGCCACCCCAGCAATGCCGATACAGGCGAAGATTACTGCGAAAAGCAAACCACGATTGCCGATACAGGCGAAGATTACTGCGTAAAGCATACCACGATTGCCGATACAGGCGAAGATTACTGCGAAAAGCAAACCACGATTGCCGACAAAGGCGAAGATTATATTATGCCATTGGACGACAATGTCCAATGCCCACATAAATGGCGCCACAGCGGGCAGTCAATGGGCATTAAGAGAGGGGCATTGCGAGCGCCTCATAAGGGTCACGTGGGCGGCCCAACTACGACTACACACGCAATGGCAACGATCAAAGAAATGGAAGATACAGCAGGCGAAACGGTTTGCTTAGTGGCACCGTAAGCCGCCTGTGATTAGATTAGTACTAGTAATAGACGTCGACACCTAGAATTAAGGGAACGGGATCCAGCGATCCTAGAGACAACCGGTGTTTCTAGGACTCGTGCGGGTGGTGTCCTGGGGAAGTAAATTGCCCCAGGCGACCGTTCTAGGCCAAATTTAGCTGTAAGACGGTTGCATTTGACACGCAACCTAGGATTAAGCAAAATTATTCACCGCTGTTGCCAGGTATGGCGCAGCACATTTCGGCAATAGATTAAGGCAACCCTCTCGGCTTAGAAATAGCATTTTTTTTATTATTAGACCATAATTAAGATAAGTAGTCTTAAGATAACGCCGGTCGGCGCCTGATGGCCCAGAAACCCGGCATCAGGGTAAGTCCGACAATTCATGATAAGGCATGATAATTCGTTGTAAGGTAGCATAAGCCTACATTTAAGGATTTTTTTTTTATATATATATAGATCACAATAGAATATCTCGGCACTTGGTGACTCAAAACCCGTTACCAAGATAAGCCCGACACCATTTAAGCTAGAATAGGTTAACAGAGGCTAACCTAGGGTAAGTTAGACTTCGGTGGCGCTACACTTAGTTTCCAAACTAAGCGCTACCGAGGAAGGTTATATATATACCTGTAATGAATTATAATGTATTGTACTCTCCTAACTTCATGACTAATCCACTTTTCACCCACACAGGAAGACCACGGAGCTACAAAGAGATAAACATCTTCATATGAATGCATTTTTTTTGTTTTGATTTACAGGTAACCAAGAACGTGAATATGTCTGTGGTAAATATATTACCAAAATACACATATATGTCATACACAAATACACTCCTTATCAATTTTAGTTGCACCCTTAAAGGTGACAACGCCAGCGGTCAGCGGTGGACAGCATACGTGGGATGATGACCATCGCTGAACGCAAACACATTTCAGAATACGCAAATGAAGCGTTACTTCAGGCTCAAAGGGCGACACAAGGTTTGTAAGTGCCGGACCTTCGACCCTAAGGTGGGATTCCGACCCACGACGGAAAACCACGAGGTTACGTGATAAGTACAGGGAGAGAATAGGGGACTAGCCACTAAACCGCACCAGGAACGGCCGATTAGAGAACGGTCGGCGAGGCATGATAGTACGGTGCGCGCCAAGTATAAGAGGCATGCAATAACTGGCCAGGTAACAGAGCTCTATAAGGTTTATATATATATGATAGTGATAATTGTAAAGTGTAAATTATTTTATATTTTCTCGCCATGTCATACAATTGCAAGGGTCCACAAGAGTGGCAAGAATACTTATACGTACAGGGTACCCACATGGCAACCATTATTTTTTCTATGTTCATCTTCATTACATGTTTACTATGTTCAATTATAACTTGTCAGGAATTTTACAAATGTAAGGATTACTATTATTATTATTATCGGGTCATATCTGTTACCATTATCAAGACCACCAATGTACATAATGTCTATGATTTGTTTTCTTTCATTTTTCCTTCTTCTAACTTCCCCATTTGTCAGGGTGTTCCGTATCATCCCGAACCAATAAATACACTTTGATTATATCCCTTAAATTATACCATGGAACACCCATTTTTTCTATTCTCTCCTATCTTTCTCTTCGCAGGGAGCACTTTTTCCCCAAAGTAAAGCCAGACGACACAATTCCTCGTCTAGCTGGGTTTTTCCTCCCTGCACAACTATGTAACGAATCACCTTCAAAAACCATGTTTTTTTTTGAAAGTAGCAATATGCCAACAATGTCATTTATTTTTTCTTCCAATGTCAATTTTTTTTTCTCGATGGCAAATTTTTTTTTCAATGTCAATTTTTTTCTCAACGTCCATTTCTATTGTCACAATGCCAATGTCAATGTTATATATATATATATCTCTGTACATCCCATAACCCTCCCCTCTGAACACGGGCTGACCTCACACCCACACTTCGATACGACACCACCAGGAGATACGAGGGGGCTCCAAGAACCACTACGTCAACATCCCAACCTCCAGTTCCGTTCCCGTTCGCGAGGACGCGAACAAATGAAGGAAGACGCTTGTACAGCCTCCCAGGGGTATGCACCCCTTGGAGACCATCCCCCATCATCTGCCCAAATCTCCTAACGGGCAACCCTTGGAAAGCCGGGCCAACATCCATAAACGTAGCAAGGACAGCTTGCCACTCTAGAAGCAGCTCGGTCCTTGCACAATGGTTACACATAGCGACATACTATTAACTGGGACAGCAATGCCAAGACATTGCTGACAGCATAGCGGCGAAGAGTATAAGAAGGCGTCTTAATCAGGTCAAGGGATCTCTCCATTATCAGTGCTTCAACGATACGGCCGAAGGCTACGCCAGTGTCATCAGAGGTGAGTCAGTCGTGTTCAGACATCCTACTTTTGTAACCTGTAACCCACAACTTGTACTTTACATTGTGAACATAATTACATTCCCTACAAGGGACTCATACTTCAGAATTACAGACCAATAAACACTTGGTCAACACATCACACTAGTCTTACTGTCCATACGCTTCTTTACATCCCAACGCCCTTCCTTATTCCCGTCACGGTAAGACGTGACACACGGTAGTCTGATAGTGCTAGCTCAGATATCATTGTGTTCCTCGCGGCGGCCCGGCTGCCAGAGAGCAGCGCGTGCTACTTAGCTGATACGAGCAGATCCAGTTACATAATAAGCAGTCAGCTGAGCGACCAGCGCAGTGACCCTTGCATTGGGTCCCATCCCTTCAAACACTACTACATTATTTGTAGGAACCCCCCTAGTTCCTAGCACACCACAACACTCTACACTGGTCAGCTTACCCTGCCAAGGGAAGTTACCCTTTTTAGGCACATCTTTATAAATTAATACAATAACTCTTCCTTTTAGATCCACCCCCAAATAAGGGATCTAAAACAATACCCTATAAATTGTTTACGATTTATCTAATGTCATTCGGCATATTTAAGTTACGGTCCACATCGCAGAAACGCGAAACCATAAATTTGCGCGGCTATCTCATATTTAGAGCTGACGCCATGATGAGGAGACAGTACTACTAGTCGTACGTCCGAGCAGGACAGACGTGTCAGTGACGCATAAGGATCAAACACGTGTTACTTGTGTTCCGAGTATAGAAAGTCTCTTGTGTGATGGAGAAATCCGTCAATATTATAGACACGAACAACCATCATTGCTAAATATGCAGTAGGAGTAATAGTGAAAGATAATTTATATCCAACGAGTGTAATATTTCCACAAGATTTAACAAACAGTGGCAGCATGGCGAGCGCATTATTAGGCCGGATGCTTACATGCACGAGTGTATCATAAAAACTGTGAATTTTCTAAAACTGTGTTATTTATAAACTATCTCATGTTTTGTCGAAGTGATGAATTATTATTTTTGGCTTACTGTAAATAATTATTTCCGACCACGTGCAAAGTTTGCGAGTGAGCGTTGCAAAAGCAATGATAACGCCAGTCGTGGTGAGTATGGGGAATTTTATTTTACCGCACCAATAGAAGCAGTGAGCGCAGTAATATCAGTATATTTAATACGAGTGAAAACCTTATCCCAACCTACAATATGGAACCAATCGACCGTCTACATCTAATGGATCATAACGACCACGCTATGGAGTTGGAGATGGAGCACTAAACCACATGCGTGGGGAACTACCAACGGACGATGGCTGAAACAAAGGCAAGATGATCTAAGACCATTACGGAGACCGCTATAACATCTCACGGCGGGTCTCGAAGTCTTGACGCTGGACTCTGTAAGTCAGAATATGTTTCAGTAGCTATATTTAATGGGTTGGAACAATAGATTAGTCATAAATGGTTTCACTAAGTGCACAACACAGGCAGTATTAATATAAGCCCACGTGTGGAAAGATTTAGTTTTGTTAAATATATTTAACGCCAGGAAGGCAAAGTTATAATGTCCATTTCGTATCATTTGCAATACAGTAACAGACTACTTTTATTTGTCAGGCTGATGCCATAAGAAACAAGTTCTTAACAGGTGGTAAATGAAGGCCAAGGGCGCTTGTATGCGAGCGCGCTATTCATAGCACGATTCAAAGAATCTCAGACAGTGCATTAAATAATCGAGTAGGCTGTGACATTCCTAACATTATATAATCAGAATGCAAGACCCGTTATTTATGTGTTTGACAAATGAGCATATGGAATCAAGCTTTATTTTGTTACGATAAGCTAGAAGGACACTGGAAATGAACAGTATTTTGAAACCAGAGATCTTAGGTTCGATATTATTCTGGGAAGAGGCTACATGATAAATACAAAATCTCACACACTATTTTGTATCAGAATCTTTTACGTATTGAAGAGCATTCTTAACATATATTTTCTACACACTTTATCTTTGTAATTGACGTTTAAAATATGTATAATTCAGGGATCCACACTAATTGTTAACTAATGTTATTATTGGTAATTTTATTGAAGTCTCTCGTAGAAGGTGGATGAATACCTCCGACGTGTTATTGTGATTATTTTATGGTAATTTATGCCGGCGGTAACGAGCTATTGAAGTCGTACCAGACCGATGAAGTAAGGATTGACGAATCCATGGTTTAAGAGAGACACAGGGCGTCTAATAATAATAAGGGTATGTGGAGACACAGGGTGTCTATTAATTAAGTTATTCCTGAGTGGAATGTTATGAAGTTATTGAACATTAAATGGATTTACACATCATACCTGATTACACTACGCGCAATTAAAGGTCCATACAACTGAACAAACACATTGTGAGGGATAAATAATTCTGTGTGAACTTTAATAATCAAAGGTAGGATTTTGTGAAACTAAACAAGTCTTATAATTCCCCCCTTGAACCCAAATCTAAATAAATGCTAAAGATAAATATTTGCAGGGCCAAAATACGACATTTAGTTGTTGTTGATTTATTTAGGATACATTTCGATACATTTTGACACCATTAGTCAACAACCAATTGATGATGTGAAAACTGAAGCACACACGTCAGATTGGTAGCAATGTGAGTCGATGTAATTGTTTAATTACCATCGCGTTTGCAGGCTTTCCTATTTTTCTTATTTTCTTTACACATCATGACACTATAACCATTTGTTACAAACAGTAACAGATCGAGTACGCAGGCAGTGCCAATTGCACAACAATAGGAGTGCTGGATTATTGTACATATTTGTGTTGTACTAGCTTAATTCTTTTTTATTCAGCAACGTTGTGCACATATCTAGAATCTTATCTTTGTAATAAACGCGTCTCGTTTATTAAGTAATGTTAGTTAGGACTAGATAAACACATACATTTAAAGATAAATGTTGGAGATGGCACCATCCTAGCTTAGAACAAGTTTCCCTTTGTTATTAAATGTAAATATTCCTAGTATTTGTAAACAAGTAAATGTCTTGCTTTGCAGTAAATTCTTTTGATGTTGATCCTCCCGTAGTCATTTTCGATGTAATTGCTTAGGGTCGATCTTACGTGCCATACTCTTAGCTTGTTTTTTTTCTTAAATTTTGTATTAGGACCATGAGATTAACTTAGATTTGGATAGGACTTTTTTATATTTTCTTTCAAGGCAGAATAGTATCGGACTAGCCGTTTGCAACTCTCATGCTAGGCTAGGGATCTATTCTGAATGCAATTTATCCATGATTTTAACATAAGACTGACCTCTATTTTCTTGCTTAGTTTTGATATCGATGCATTCCTCTGAGCTGGTTAAGAATCGAACCTCACCAATTCCCGATACCCCCGAGTGCAGATTTTAATGTGAAACCAGCCTATGAATGTGTCGTCCCCTACACTTGTGTGTTAACTGGAAGAGGGACTCGGAAGGGTCATTTGAAACCGATGACTCCCCGAAACCTTCGGCCAGCGGGCACAGAACAACCATCCTTGTTAAGAGTTGTGTGTCATTAGAGGATTATGCAAATTTCATTTTGAAGCCAGGTCGTTTATTTACCTGCGCTAGTATTTGGTCCATATATTATAACCAAAACTTAATCATGGCAAAAGTTTGGTGCTTTTCAGTCGGTCAACACGAATGTACCCAAATAGAGCTGGGTTATGCCCTGATCCTGAAATAAATTACATAAGATTAATAAATACACTAGGATGACCTGTTTCGATCGTCAAGCGATCATCATCAGATCCATTACACTTAGGCTATAACATCTAAGTTTGAGAATACAGGTGAAAAATATATACAATATGTACAATTATTTAGTTG
Organism: Meconema thalassinum; assembly: GCA_946902985.2. Taxonomy (NCBI): domain Eukaryota; kingdom Metazoa; phylum Arthropoda; class Insecta; order Orthoptera; family Tettigoniidae; genus Meconema; species Meconema thalassinum. The sequence continues at coordinate 1,325,853,931 of OX336389.2, forward strand.
CAGTGTTGGTAATGCAACAGTCGGTGTATGTTAAATGTGGTATATCTAATGTTAGGTAAACTTCAAAATAGTGATGAAAACACGGAATTTGTCTGTTAGGGGTGATTAAATGGTTTTACAAAATCAACTATGGTTATACTGAAATAATGCAAGCTTATACTTATCGAGTTGTCTCTTTAACTGGAACTTGAAGCAGTTGCGTGTTTCCATAGACACCAGTTGTAGTCGACTAACCCCGAGTGTTCGCTGGTTGGAACTGGTTTTCCCCTTCCTCCCCCTTTAGTTGCTATGTTCTTCCAGAGGTCAGTGCCATGTATATTTGTGTGACTTTGCCAAATCTAGATAAAAGTGTATGCAGGAGTCTGCAACTACTAAAGACCGTGGAACTATCTTCGCCACGCATGGGCTAAAAAGCCATTTATACTAAGCGGTACACGGTCTATTGAAGACGTCCCGGCACCTTTAATACTGCCGCGCATATCGGCCTAGGTTTATTGCAGAAAAATGTACATACTACACCTGATCCAAATAACATTTACCTATAAACACCGCTTTTTTCTCCCCTTTTTTATCTAGCTTGGCTGTATCGCTAAGTTGTGTCTTGTTTTCGACAGGGTGTGTTTTTTAGTAAAGCGAAAAGGGGTGAACTCTCCATAAAAGTGTGTTCATTTAGATTGTTGGGATTGTTTTGTTTGGCTAGGTGAATCTCGAATGCTTCTTTTATGTCGAGAGCTCTGCCTTTCGATTCGTGATGAATTATTTTTAGATCAGTCTCGATTTTAGTGAAGCTGTGCCCCGTGTCACACATATGTTCGCATACGGCTGAATGTGTTCCGTATCTTATCGCATTCCTATGTTCATTATAACGTGTATCTACTCGTCTTCCGCTCTGTCCAATGTAATTAGCTTGACAACCAATGTCTTGGCATGTAATAGAATATACCCCTGACTTTGAATACGGGTCTTGTTTACTTAGATTGCTATTTTGCAGGTGCTTCCCGGTCGTATTATTCGTTGTGAATGCTATTTTTATGCCTTGATTTTTGAATAGATTAGTGATTTTATATGTGTTCTCATTCACATTGTTGAAGCGCGCGAATTTTTTCTCATTAATGTCCGGTTTTGGAATCATTTTATCTTTATTTTTATGTTTGGCTACAATTTGGTCTATTTTGCTTGGCGGGAAATTGTTTTCCTTTGCTATTTGTTTAATGGTTCTTATTTCCTTATTATAATTGTCTGTTGACATGGGTATGTTTAAAGCTCTGTGCACCATTGAATTGAACCCCGCTAATTTATGCGTACTGGGGTGATTAGACTGATTGTCGATTGCATGCGAGGTTTGTGTGGCTTTTCGGAATATGGAGTATGAAAGCTCGTTGTCCTTACGTTCAATAGTTATGTCGAGATAATTTATTTTTCGATCTGTTTCAGATTCCTTGGTGAATTTGATTGAGTGGTGTAGGCTATTAATGGATTGGAGAATTGTTTCTTTGCTTGTTAATTCAGTATCGTAGATGCAAATTACATCATCTACGTATCTTTTCCATATTACGATTCCCTGTGTTGGAGTCTTTTCTAAAAACTCATTTCTAGTGCATTAATGAAGATGTCAGCGATTAATCCGCTTAGTGGTGATCCCATCGCTAATCCTTCTGTTTGTGTGTACATTTTATTGTCGAATTGAAACGCGTTTTGGCCGAGGACGACCCTCAGTAGTCGCACGATCTCCTCCGTTTCTTTTTCCGAATTGTTGGATTTTAAGTTAGTTTCGATGGTGTTGATTGCATCATTAATAGGAATATTGGTGTACATGTTAGTTACATCGAAAGATACAAGCCTCATGCTAGGTTTCATTTGTAGGGTGTTCAGTGCTGTTACTAATTCCGTTGTGTTCTTTACAGAGTTGTTTTTGTCGTTGGAAAGGCGGCGTTTTAAGATTTTTAGTAACTCTTTGCTGATTTTGTAATTAGGCGCATTCCTACAATTGACTATTGGTCTCATTGGGCACTCATTTTTGTGTGTTTTTGGTTGTCCCCTCAATGACGGTATTTTCGGGTTCATGTTTATTAGTTTTGATTTTTCAGCTTTGGTCAATATGTTTTCTGTTTCTTTTAATACACTTTTATTTGTTTTTGGAATTTATTGGTGGGGTCTTTTGCTAATTCCTTGATTTCGTTGTTGTTTAGGAATTCGACTGTTTTTTCAATGTATTCTGTTTTGTTCAAAATTACTGTGGTATTTCCCTTATCTGCTTTTGTGATGATTAAGTCATGTTCTTTTATTTTTTGTTTCAATGACTTTATTTCTTTTAGTTGTTTGTTGTTTTGAGTGAAATTGTTTTCGCCCTCTCGTTTGAGGATTTTTTGGCTTCGTTGGTGGCAAGATTTTTGGTTAATTCCCTGTCTTCTGCTGGGAGCTTGTGACTGGCTATCTCGATATCTGTGTTTAACTGTTTTATATTATGGTTCGTGTGTGCGTCTGTGCGTAAATGCGTAAATGTTATTTGGATCAGGTGTACTATGTACATTTTTCTGCAATAAACCTAGGCCGATATGCGCGGCAGTATTAAAGGTGCCGGGACGTCTTCAATAGACCGTGTACCGCTTAGTATAAATGGCTTTTTAGCCCATGCGTGGCGAAGATAGTTCCACGGTCTTTAATAGTTGCAGACTCCTGCATACACTTTTATCTAGATTTGGCAAAGTCACACAAATATACATGGCACTGACCTCTGGAAGAACATAGCAACTAAAGAGGGAGGAAGGGGAAAACCAGTTCCATCCAGCGAACACTCGGGGTTAGTCGACTACAACTGGGGTCTATGGAAACACGCAACTGCTTCAAGTTCCAGTTAAAGAGACAACTCGATAAGTATAAGCTTGCATTATTTCAGTATAACCATAGTTGATTTTGTAAAACCATTTAATCACCCCTAACAGACAAATTCCGGATTTTCAACACTATTTTGAAGTTTACCTAACATTAGATATACCACATTTAACATACACCGACTGTTGCATTACCAACACTGCAACTAAATAATTGTACATATTGTATATATTTTTCACCTGTATTCTCAAACTTAGATGTTATAGCCTAAGTGTAATGGATCTGATGATGATCGCTTGACGATCGAAACTGGTCATCCTAGTGTATTTATTAATCTTATGTAATTTATTTCAGGATCAGGGCATAACCCAGCTCTATTTGGGTACATTCGTGTTGACCGACTGAAAAGCACCAAACTTTTGTTTACTTAGGCAACACTGAAAAATGGCTTCAAACCTCACAACTTAATCATGGGTAATACGGATAGCTAAAGAGTCATGTGGGAACCCAATGGAGTGACCTGATCACCAAGTGAGAAATGGAGCCACCTTGGGAGGCCATATTGGAATTACCATGGGGCGTAACGGGAGGGTTCCGGGTTCGAGTTCGGGGGCGAAAGAAGAAAGAAGATCCTATTGGAATATGGAACGAGAAGAAAGAAGACTGGAAGGACGATGGAAGACGACTCCATGGTATTCTTCTTTGAGATCCAGATGTAAGCCAGTCTTGTTCCACAATTTTCTTACCATTTCCTACAGTTGGTGAGCCATTCATTTCAATATTATAGTACAATGAGCGGCTATCTACTCATTTTATTTAGAAGTACTACCAGTCATGTGATTAATTATGTATTTTGAAATAGATTTCTCAGTTTGATTGTTATTATTATGAGATATACGTGGTATACCTAGATATGAATTTATTGATATGACTAGTGGTCATGAAGCAGTATTGGACCTCAGTGTAATCATGTCCAAACCATTACCAATGTATTTCCACAAGTATTTATTTGATGATTACTTTTTGGAGTTGCCGATTGACAATTTATTATGATTACGATTGCTGGACATCGTAAATTCCTACGATATATTTTCCTTATGGAATTATCATTACAAACTTCGAATATCTTTGCAATCAGATAGATGCACAGTGACGGCATTTCTGGATTGAAAGCTGATTGATTGTGGAAGGCTAGAGTGTTCTTCATTTATTGATTCTTTTCTACGGTATAGATTTGAGCCATGCTGGACACTATTTTCAGTCTCGTATATTTCTCTAGTTGATAGGAATTAGTATCCCAGTTAATTTATCTTGGATCTTTAACTATTTCCATATGACATTGAAATTTTAACATGCTTTGTCAGCTTGACTTTGTTACTTAAAATATTTTGTGCTCTCTTGTGTGCACAGGTGCTTTATATCAATAACAGATGATGATTAAATAATTAAATCAAGTATACCAGGAATGGAATATGCTGACGTAGTCGCATATAAAAGTATATTTGAAAAATAATAGGAATTGAATTCACATATTCTGTGAATAATTATTTGGTGATAGATAAAAATATGTAATATGAGAAGGAAAGAAATAATTTATATGATAATAAGTGAGTATTTTTGACTACAGGCATTGGTGAATGAAATGAGGATTTGGTATTTGATTTTTTTGTGGTAACCAGTCAGAAAACACAATGGTGGTGATGTGGAATTTCAATATTCCATGATATGATTATTGAATAGGGCTCCTATTAGGAGGATTTTTCTTCTCGAATGGACCACGGATGCCATAATTATTTTGAGCATGAACAATGGACGATGGCATGACTGATATTCTCATTACCTGAAATAACATAATTTTTGTTGAGCCTATGATTGATTTCAGTCTATAACATAATAATTTCCGATAGGAAGGTCTGATTATAATTGAATGGATGAATTGGTGAATTTATGAAACAATTAAATTATGGATAATTAAATGGATGAATACGTGAATTTGTGAAAAATAAATTTGTTAATAGTTAAATACGAATTGGTGGATTTATGGATGATTAAATTATGAACAATTAAAACATGAACAATTAATTCATGAATAATTTAAAACATGAATAATTAACTTGTAAACAATTATTATTTTTGGATAGATAGATAATTAATTGATGGAATTTGTACGAATTATTTGTTAATGATTGATCATTTCCCAGTTCATTAGTGATTATTAGTGATTGCAATTAACGCACAAACCATCTGAAATAAATCATGCACGGATGAAATGAGGTTATTGCAAATAACACAGAAAGAGACAATTGTAAATAGCATAATAAATAGTTGTAAAATAGATGACCGAAAAAAATGTAAATTTATAATTATAAGAGGATGATTGAAAGTCGAATAGAGACTGGCGTATTTGTTTAACACTTGATATGTAATTGTTTTTGAATGAACTTTGCACTTAGGTCTTGCAATTTAAGAATTTTATTTAGAATGGAGATCTACATGACTTATTTCCAAGCGATCTAATATATTTTCTTTTATTTATTTAGCTTAGTTGTGATGAAATCTAGTCACATGATATTCACATTCATTAATTGAAGCACCATATGACGGACATTCTGGGTGTGTGATAAATCCTTACAGTCAAGTTGGACACGAATTAAATTTGTATTTTCAGTTTGATTTCATTTTCTTAAATCTCCTAATATCATTTACATCCAAGGCTAAGACCGAGGAGATTCTTTGGCCCATTTTTTTCTCTTTACATGAGTAATTTTTGAGCAGACCACAGCAAGTAATAACTTAGACTGAATCCCCGAAGTAGGGCAGGAGTGGGTGTTTTATATTATGGGTTGTTGCTTGTTGGTTTATGATCTGCAAATAAATGGAACCTTTGATTTTTATGAACTTATGCACTTCTGATTTTTGCTAATCTATGTTTTCTTTTCTGGGTTAGGATTAATTTGGATCTAGGGGGAAGTTGATTTTCCCAGGTAGGCCTCTTCTTTTAACCACACCGAGATCACTAGAAGTCTCATTTTGTGTGTGATCAGATTTCGGCGTGTATTGCGTGTATTGCGATGTCTTTCGCCGGGCCATCCGATCCACTGCCGATGGACGGGGACAGTACTTTCGTTCTTGTTCTCTTAGCTTTTTGATTTGAATGCGAAGTGGTGGAGCTGCTGACTATCATCTAACTGGAATCGTACAACACTAATGCCACACGTGACTCGTCAGATTCCATGTAGGAAACCCGTTGGAAATCAGGATATTTCAATTTGATGTTGATTACAAGCATAGCCTTTACCTTTTTGAATCGGGCAGTGGATCGAGAAAAATCGACACATTGGGGGATCTGGATAACTTATGTTATCTTGTGTGGCCTGGAGAAATTCATCATGGCTTCTATCTTAGTCGGATTGGGTCGATGACATGACTCAAAACATTAGATCATAATGACAGGAGTGACATTTGCTGAAATTAACATGTAAGTTGGCTTCTGACAAGTTTTGAAATAACGTGCGCAGATGCTTAAGATGCTCATCTGGTGTATCAGGCGCTATTATCAGATCATCGATAAAACAAAGCGCATGCCTAATTACCTCTTCAGTCAGGTTGCTATTGAGAACTTTCATCATCACAGGAGCACTATTTTTGATCCCAAAGGGCAGTCTATTGAATACGTAAATTCTTTTAATCGAACAAATATCCAGGGTATTTCTTGCTCTCTTGTGTGAGACTGATGTGATAATGCGAGGCCGTAAAATCAATTGTGGAAAAGATCTTCTTTCCTTGGAGTATTCTCAAAATGCTTGCTAATCTTTGGTGGACGGTCGTATTCAAGTAACATCCTGTCGTTCAAACTACGGGCATCCAAAAAATTCCGTAGTTTTTCACCCTGTTTTAACGATGTCGTGAGGGTTGAGGTAGTGTGTCAGAATCTTTCTAATAAGGCCGTTATCCACCTGTATACAAAAGGGAACCTAAGAACAAAATGAATGCCTTGTAGAAATTGAGATAAAGTTGCACCAACAATTTGAGCACACGTGAGTTATTTTGTTGATGACATGGATAAAATTGAGGTGATTAATTTTAAATTAAAATGATGAGAAAAATTTAGACGTTATGGAAGTAGAATTGATTGGGTCATATGAAGGATCCATAATGTGTTGTGGATTCACATCAGTGAATATTTATTCTATTTTTGTGCTGATTGAGAGTAAGGTAATTGTGCTATATAAGGTGCGTTCAAAAAGTAACGAGCCGGAGGCTGGGATGTGCAAACCGGTGATGACATTGGTTTATCGTAGCGTGTGTAACGAGGTGTGGATCCGACGAGAGCGTGGAAGGTCACAGCCCGTTGCTATAGGGCATGCGTGCACGTCACGTGACGATACAAAGCGAGCAGAAGCATGCATCAATCGTCTAACGCTGCCAATCGCATTGCAAACAGTGACATGGAGGCGTCAAACAAAGAGCAAAGAGGTGTTGTTCGGTTTCTGACAGCGGAAGGAGTAGGGGGAACGGACATTCATCGCCGAATGTCACAAGAGTACGGCTAACACTGCATGCCCCTTGCATGGGTCAAGGCGTTGCACAAGCGCTTCAGGGAAGGATGGGTGTCGTTAGCCGATGATGCCCGGTCTGGGACACCCCCGTGCATTACCGATGACAACGTCCAGCTGGTTGATGCACTCATTACCCAGGACCGCCGAGTGACAGTGAACGCCATAGACGCCGTGGCCGGATTGAGCGTCGGAAATGTGCACACCATCATGAAGGAACGACTGCACTTGCGCAAAGTGTGTGCCCAATGGGTGTCCCACAGTCTTCAACCACACCAGGAAGCATGTCGAATGGCCCACTATCTTGGTCACCTGCAGCGCTATGCGAGGGAAGGGAATGGGTTCCTAGGCACGAGTGGTGGCTGGAGATGAGTCATGGTGTCATCACTTCGAACCAGAATCCAAACTACAAAGCCTCCAGTGGAAGCATCCAGGGTCACCACCACCCAAGAAAGGCAAGGCCATCCACACGAGTGCAGGAAAGGTAATGCTGACGTTCTTCTTTGAGCAAGATGGCCTCCTTCTGATACACTTCATGCCGCACGGGACAACAGTGAATGCCCAGCTTTACTCGCAAACCTTGACCACCCTTCGCCAAGCGATCAAAACAAAACGGCCAGACAATCTCACCCGTGGGGTCATTCTGCTCCACGACAATGCACGACCTCATACGGCCAACACTGTCACGGCACTCCTGCAGAAATTCAAATGGGAGTTTCTCGGCCACCCTCCATACAGTCCAGATCTCTCTCCCTGTGATTACGCCATGTTTGGTCATCTGAAAAGGGCTCTGCGGGGCCAACGATTCACCTCGGACGTCGACGTCCAGCTGTACGTGCGGAACTGGTTCACATCGTAGCCCAGGGAATTTTATGAGACAGCCATTCACCGCCTCGTGTCACAGTGGGACAAGTGCCTCAACAGCCAGGGCCAATACTTTTAACATACAGGTACTGGTTTCTATAATTATGCCTCCAGCTCGTTACTTTTTGAACGCACATTATAAATGTATGGGAATTCACAAAGGGGCGATAGAGAGATTTTGTAGGGTGCCACAATATGAAGGAAATAATGTCTGTATTTGAGGAGTACAAACTAAGATAAGTTATTAGAGATCTGAATATATGTCAATTTTAGGAATTGATTTAGTTATGTGTGGATGAATTCAGAAAACTAATTTTACCCATGAATATTATAGGGATAACAGAACCATGGAAAATGTTGATAGGATTAAACACAGACGATTGAAATGATAAACATGGATACGAGGACTATTCTATTCAGAGAATCACATGCGCATATACGAGTGTTAAAATGTAAATATCTGTAAAATATTGCAGAGGATTAATGAGCATCCAGTGTTGATTTATTTTCATGTGCATCAATAGCTAGGAGGAGATCTAGTTGTGTTAATTCAGTTTAAATTTGTCGTTTGTTAGTGATTCCTGAGAGATTTTACCATCATCTTGTGATTTTTTAAGGATTTAGTATGATTTTAACCTACCCTTGCCAATCCAGTTCACACCCCTGAGATTATTTGGATTACGTCCTCCCTGTGCTAGTTGTTTTTTTTTTGTTTATTTCCGAACCAAATCACATCCACGAGGTTTTTATTTGATTGTGTTCACATATCATTATGAATTGCGATGACTTTTGCTGGGCTAACCAATCTTAAGTCCAAGGAATGGGCACATCATTCCTTGGCGACCATCGTTAGGGGGTTGAATGTTTCGGGATACATCGTTTGGTGTAACTCCAAAGTATTAATGGAAACCAACGTTTCGGTTCGACATTTTCAGAGCACCGTAGTCCTATATTTTCAGAGGAACAACTCTGCTTACTATTTTCTATATGATGACGAACTTTGAAAACCTTTAATATTAAGATTAGGAATTTTATTTTCGACAAGAATTGGACCTTGTGTAAAAGTAGTAAGATAATGGGTACTAGATTTGATGACAAGTATTGAGACTTGGATTTTATGATAAGAAACATTCATAGTACAGGTATATTGAGACACGAAGTGTTGAATTGCTCGTTGATTTCTTTAGTCATAATTTAGTGCATTATCCAACATGGCATAAGACGTTTCGATTTGAGAGATTATAGAGTGATATTCGACTTGTGTACGCTATGTTGGGGAGTAGAGTAAATGGGTCAAGTAAAATGGAACTGCTCTTTTGAGAACAGTGGTAGACAAACGTTTGATGATTTTGCGCTGTTTAAAGGCAAATAAACGTTTGGAAAATTTTCTTAGTAGTTGTTTGGTGTTTTTGAGATTAAAATTTCGAAAACCAAAATAGAAGGTATGGGTATGATTAGTATTTGTTTTGATGTATTTTGCCCAGTTAGGCAGTTATCCTATCTACTAAGTTGATTAAGTTTAAATTGACAATCTTGTATGACTCCTCAGCTAAGATCTGATTCCAAAGTCGTGTACATCTGGCAGCTGAATTATAATCAAGTCAGGCTAAATCGAGCGTAAAATACTAGAGCAAATGGAACAAAATCAGGTTGAGATAGAACAGAACATAGGAGAGCAAATAAATAATACTATTGTTATTGGTATTTCGTCCCTTTTAACAACTGCGGCTTTTAGAGGCGCCGAGGTGCCGGAATTTTGTCCCGAAGGAGATCTTTAACATCCCAGTAAATCTACTGATACAGCTCCCTCGCATTTGCATACCCTCAAATGCCAACTGGCTGCGCCAGAATTCGATCCTGCAACCATGGGCACAGCAAGCGAAAATGTAACTACTGAGCCACTTAACCATCCAAAGGAGAGCAAATAAAAATCAGGTTGATATAAAACAGAATTTAGGAAAGCAAATTAAACAACATCAGGTTGAAACAGCAAATGATGGCTGATTTATTAAATTTAGAAGAGAAAATACAAACTAATAGGTCAGAGATACAAAATAATTTCGAAGAGAATTTAAATGTGTTTGGGACAGTGGTGCAGGGTAACATTAATCAGGGCATGAAAGTTCTGAAGAGGAAGGCTGACCAAAATGCACAGGCGTTGAAAGTGGAAATAGATGGAAATAACAGGGCACTTGAAACGTGAAGAAAACATGAAAGTTTTAGGTGACGTCATCACTAAATATGTTGAAGACATGAAGGAAAGCCATAAATGGGGATTAGAAGAAATAAGGAAAGAGGTTACAGACAACACCACTGCGGTACGAATGAAGATAGATGCAAAAGTTGAAATCTTGAAGAACTACATAACCGTTGTTTAACAAGCGGAAGCTGTTGTAAAGGAGGTCGAATTTTGGCACAAGGGAGTTGCAGCGGATATACTGTAGATAAGGCATCGGGACACGGACATCAAAATTCTCGATAGATCAGGATGAGAAATTAGGAGAGGTTCAGAGTGAAATAATAAAGAAACAAAGAGTAATATTGGCATTGCTATAAACTCAACAGAAGAGAAGGTAAACATAACACATGGGAGATAACTAAACAGGACCGCACCTTTGGAATTTAACATTCAAGCGATGAAAGAAATAAATCATTTGGAGAGTGTAAGGCAGCCAGTAGAAATGAACACGATGAACACCAACAGAGAACCAGATACGTCACGATTAGAATCTACACCTATGATATCGAACACAACGCAGCCCATTGTGATCAACCGTAGTCTGTATGATAAATCGAAGAAGTTCACGGGAGTAGGAGTCATCACCCCGACAGAATTCCTACGATATTTGAGAGAATACACAGGTGAGAACAGGATTTCTAGGACCGAGAGGTAAGGATGATAGTGAGGTCCCTGGAAGGGCAGGCTCATACCTGGTTTCGCCCATTCAGATACGCATTCCAATGTTATAATGAGTTTACACCAGCGTTCCTGAAACGTTTCTGGAGCTCAGGGGACAAGTAAGGTGTCCAAGCTGAACTCTACTCCAGGAAGTATTCAACATTCCATCCAACCCAATGCGCAGGATACTTCACTATATAGTTGCGAGATGTTTCTATAACCACCATTAACAAAGGAAGAACTCATCCAAGGGATCGTCAGACACTATCCCATTGACATACGGAGAGATTTAATAGCGCTTGGATCTAGCAATCTAGAGATGTGCGACGATATTCTTATGAAGCTCGGTCACACGAGTGCACAGTTACAATCCAGGAATATCAGAGCCGAACATCGCTTGTTGAATATGGTAGTAATGGATCAAAGAGCGCCGACGGAACCGCAACTCAGCAGTGAAGAAAGAGATCGATACCCATGGAGGACGCGATATTATAATCAAGAACCATTCAGACAAGATCGTGGGAGAACAAACAATCGAAAACCGTAATCCCAAAACCGTAGGAATCAAGAGCACGATTTGAGGAGATACCGATAGCACGATATGAAGGGAAGGACCTCATCAGACATATAACCGCAATCAGGGGAGAGGTGTCATTTCGGACGTGTGCTATGAGGAAATACAGAAAATTGGACAAACGACGATACTACCTGCTCCAATAAGTAATACAGCAAAAACTCAAGATCGGGCAACACAATGATAACATCCTCCCAAGAGAAGAATATATTATGTGCAGAAATGCGGTAACATCATTAAAAAGAAAACTAAAAGCAGATTATTACTCACAAAATCTAAACTTGTATGATAAAAACCTAAGGAAAACGTTGAAAATCTTGAATGAAATTATATATAACAAAGGATATAGCTCTAAAACTTGCACACCTCTTATGATAGATAACACGCTCGTCGCAGATAAACAGGAGATTGCTAACTCGTTCAATGACTATTTTACATGCATAGCCCACAACGAGATAACAGTTGGGTTATTCATTGATCTCGATAAAACTTTTGATACAGTAAATTATGAAATTCTATTATCAAAATTACAGAATGCTGGAATTCGAGGCGTTGCATTGGAGTGGTTCCATAGCTATCTTCTTGGAAGAAAGCAATATGTTGCCATGAATGGCTATCAAAGTGCGGAAAAGGCTATATTGTGTGGGGTTCTTCGAGGGTCTATTTTTGGTCGTACGTTGTTTCTAATATAAATAAAAGATTTAAGTAAAGTTGATTTAAATGGTCAAATTATGCTTTACGCTGATGATACAAATGTTTTCTATACTGGTAGCAAAGTGGGCACAATAATCAATGATATGCAAGAAGACTTAAACGCAATACTCAAGTGGCTCGATATTAATCAATTGACTATGATCGTCACGAAAACAGAATATATGATAATGACAAAACCCAGTATGAAAAATATTGAACATAATTATATCTATAGCAACGACACAATAATAAACGAGGTGGAACATTTTAAATATTTGGGGCTAATCAATGATAAACATCTAAGCTGGGTAGCACACTGTCCCCGTCCGTCGGCATTGTATCAGATGGCCTGGCGAAAGACATCGCGATACACGCCGAAAAACCGGGATCATAGCATACGAAAAACCTGATTGGGATCTAGGCGCAATTTGATCACACACACAAAAAAAATGCCGGAGGATCTCGGTGTGGTTAAAAGGGGAGGCGAACCTGGGAAAACCAACTTCCCCCTAGATCCAAATCAATCCTAACACTGAAAAGAGAACATAGATTAGCAAAAATCAGAAGTGCAACATTTCATAAAAATAAAAGGTTCCATTTATTTGCAGCTCATAAACCAACAAGCAACAACCAATAAAATAAAACACCCATTCCTGTCCTACTTCAAGGATTCAGTCTAAGTTATTACTTGCTGAGATATGCTCAAAATTAAAATACTCATGTCAAAAGAAAAGAAAATTGGGCCAATGAATCTCATCGGTCCTAGCCTTGGATATAAATGAAATTAGGAGATTTGAGAAAATGACATCTAACTGAAAATACAAATTTAATTCGTGTCCAACTTGACTGTAAGGAACTATCATACACCCAGAATGTCCGTCATATGGTGCTTCAAGTAATGAATGTGAATATCATGTGACTAGATTTCATCACAACTAAGCTAAATAAATAAAAGAAAATATATTAGATCGCTTGGAAATAAGTTATGTAGATCTCCATTCTACTTAAAATACTTAAATAGCAAAACCTACGTGCAAAGTTCATTCACAAACAATTAAATATCGAGTGTTAAACAACTGCGCCAGTCTCTATTTGACTTTCAATCATCCTCTCATAATTATAAATTTACATTTAGTTCAGTCATCTATATTTCAACTATCTCCTTTGCTATTGCGGTCTAGCTGTATGCCTCTCACCAAGGTGGTCCGGGTTCGATTCCCGGTCAATGCATGTGAGATTTTCGAAGTGAAATGCCACGTCCTGTGGTTCGGATTCCACGTAAAAAGAAGGTCCCGTGGCTCATGATCTCTAGATTAACGGTCACGTTAAACTACAAGCTTCCTTCCTTCCTTTTCTTTTGCTATTCACAATAGTCTCCTTCTGTGTTATTTGCAATAATCTCATTTCATCCGTGCAAAATTTACTTCAGATGGTTTGTGCTTTAATTTCAAACACTAATAATTTGTGAAGTGATCAATCATTAACGAAAGATTCGCATAGATACCATCAACGAATTATTTATCTATCCAAAAAATTAATCGTTTACAAGTTAAATTTTCATGTTTTAAATTATGAATGGATTAATTGCTCATGTTTTATTTGTCCATATATTAATCACCCATAAATCCACCAATTCGTATTATAACTATTCACAAATTTACTTTTCACAAATTCACTTATTTATCCATTTAATTATCCATAATTTAATTGTTTCATAAATTCACCAATTCAGCCATTCAATTATCCATCAGACCTTCCTATCGGAAATTATTATGTTATAGACATAACTCAATCATAGGCTCAACAAAAATGATGTTATTTCAGATAATGAGTATATCAGTCATGCCATCGTCCATTGTTCATGCTCGAAATAATTATGGCATCTGTGGTCCATTCGCGAAGAAAAATCCTCCTAATAGGAGCCCTATTCAATAATCATATCATGGCACGTTGACATTCCATATCACCACCATTAAGTTCACTGACTGGTTACCACAAAAATATCGAATACCAGATCCTCATTTTATTCACCAATGCATGTAGTCAAAATTCTCACTTATTATCAAATTAATATATTTTCCTTCGCATATTACATATATTTTATCTGAGTATCACCTAATAGTTATTCACAGAATATGTGAATTAAATTCCTATTCTTTTTCAAATATATATTTTTTATATGCGACTATGTCAGCATATTCCATTCCTGGTATACTTGATTACATTATTTTATCATCATCTGTTATTGATATAAAGCACCTGTGCACACCAGAGAGCACAAAAACACTTTTGAGTAACAGAGTCAAGCGGACAGAGCATGTTAAAATTTCAATGTCTTACGGAAATCGTTAAGGATCCAAGATAAAAGAACTGGGATACTAATTCCTATCAGATAGAAAAATATATGATACTGAAAATAGTGTCCTGCATGGCTCACATCTACATCGTAGAAAAGAATCAATAAATGAAGAACACTGTAGCCTTCAACAATCAATCAGCTTTCTATCCAGAAGTGCCGCCACTGTGCATCTATCTGACTGCAAAAATATTCGAATTTTTTTATGATAATTCCATAAGGAAACTATATCGCAGGAATTTAGGATGTCCAGCAATCGTAATCATAATAAATTGTCATCCGGCAACTCCAAAAAGTAATCATCCTCTAAATACTTGTGGAAATAAATTGGTAGTGACTTGGACATGATTACACTGAGGTCCAATACTGCTTCATGACCACTAGTCATATCAATAAATTCATATCTAAGTACACCACGTATATCTCATAATAATAACAATCAAACTGAGAATTCTATTTCAAAATACATCATTAATCACAAGACCGGTAGTACTTCTAACTAAAATGAGTAGATATCCCGCTCATTCTACTAGAATATTGAAATGAATGGCTCACCAACTGTTGGAAATGGTAAGAAAATTGAGGAACAATCCTGGCTTAATTCTGGATCTCGAAGAAGAATAGCATGGAGTCGTCTTCCATCGTCCTTCCGGTCTTCTTTCTTCTCGTTCCATTTTCCAATAAGATCTTCTTTCTTCTTTCGCCCCCCGAACTCGAACCCGGAGCCTTCCCGTTCCGACCCACGGTAAATCAAATATGGACTCCCACGGCGGCTCCATTTCTCCCTTGGTGGTCTGGTCACCCCATTGGGTCCTCTCATGAATGTTTAATTATCCATATTACCCATGAATAAGTTTGGGTTGGAGCATGTCGAAAAAAATATTTGCACAGGTTAAGAAATGTCCTTGCTTCATGATGAATTTTACAAGTCCTCATATGACACACGTTTTTTTAAACAGAAATGGTGATATTCCACCCCGTTTAATGTCATGAGCCCTTCGCAACTGTAATTACAATAATGTCCTGTAGTGCTCAAGGATTAATAGAATTACGATCAACTTAGCACAGGTTGTAAGTGCCTCAACATGGCCGCTGAATCGTGCTGTGTTCTAAGTGTCTGCCTTGACCTTCGGCTACACGAGTTCATTTCACATATCTGCCGTGTGTTTCAAGCAACAAGTCCACATTATTTCAGAAAGAAAAGTTCGAGCCAATATTACAATTCATACACAGTTATAAGGCCCTCTTATATAACTCAAAATGCCAATGAATTTGGTTTTCACAGAGTTCGAGACTCTGATTTTAACACTCCCGGTCGTATACGATACCGTACCATTGCTCTTCGCCACCTGAAACGCGATCTCGCACATGAAAAAAATCCACGTAATGCGCGTCAGCGATGTTTACTTCCCGCACACTAACATCTGTCACTCACATGAATGTCGACATATCAACGCTGCTTGTAGTCAGTCACGTGGTCTCTCGTACTCCTACCTAGCGCCGAACAAGGACACTTCTTACTTCAAGTTTCAAATGAAATATGCGGACATAATACGTCGTTGGGGGTACAATTCCTAATGTATATAAACTGTGCAGCCTGTATATTATAATATCAGCTATTCTTGCTTCTTCATTCAGGTCAAATGTTACGCAATGTTACAGGAATGAAACATGTTGGACACTCCGAGCTCGCCGCTCACGTGACGTAATCGCTGGCTCGCGCACATGCAACGTTGCCACATATAGTCTTGCGCGCGTCAATCAAAAACTCAGTCCATAAAATATAACCTGGACTATTGTCTTGGGCACAACACGTTCATTATATTGCGAAGAAGATAGCTCCAGCATCTGGGCTGTTGAGAAAATTGAGATACTTAATCTCTAGAAAACCTCTAATCACAGTATATTACTCACTCGTACCCAGTCACTTGCAGTATCTAAATGTAATTTGGACTCAGTGTAAAAAAACAGTCCTGAATTAACTTATGGTAATACAAAATAGAGCGATTAAATATGTATATAACTTACCCTTTAACACAAATAGTCGAGATTTACACGCCAAGAGTAAAATAATGCCAATGTCAATGTGTGCAGAATTTAGGTCAGCAAATACACAGAATTAAACAAAACAATGCCCTGCATAACAGTGACTACACCCTAAATTCAGACATTCATACTTATAACACGCAACAAGCAGATGACTTCGCTCTCTTTCAAACCCGCTCGTATAAATTTGGTAACTGTAGCTTTAAGTTCTCAACCATTCAAGCTTACAACCATCTCCCAAGCGATTTAAAATCAATTTCCAATCTGTCGACTTTCAAATTTGGATTAAAGAGACTGCTTTGGAATCGTTACCTAATAAAGTAGGTAGCCAAATTTAGTGAATCAGCATGTCTCATTTCACTCTACATTGATAAAATAATTATTCTAATTATTATTTAACCTAATTATTATTTTACTTTTCATTTTATTTTCATTTTATTGTAAATTTTCTAAAGGTAAGCTAATTACAGTGTTAGGTCTAGTATCATTGTTGACAATTAACTTAATCACGCAGCAAATGTGTATGTAAGGTATATATATATATAAATTGTAGTAGACGCCAATAAATTTGTATTGTACAATTCGTATGTAAGAGCCTCTGGTTCGTTGGAGTTAATTGTTCAATAAAATGATGATTTTTTAAAATCTTTTCACACATTTATCCTCATACTGTCGAAATTCAATATCTGTACTCAATCCTAAATTTCTATCTACTTAGGATCTATTTGATTTGATCTAGTTTATGAACATCCGTTGATAATCCCACGATAAAAATAATACTGTTCAGATTCCATACTCGTGTCACTGGGGTATGTGCAATTGTCCACTTGATTTAACCAAAGACAAATCTACAGAACTCTACATAACATGTGCTTCTATCTTGAAACAGCTGATATGGATGTTTCCATGGCGTGAGTTCTTCGTCCTCTCCTCCATCGAAACCAGAATCTCCTCCTCTCCTTCAGTCATCGAGTAGCCACCTGTTTCGAACTCGAACTGATGAGACGTCGTGTAGTTCCATTGGTATTGTAGAATGAAGTTCGCACGACTTGAATTGCCTCCATGTCTGCGTTGGTTCGACGTCGGAGTTATTCATACGAACATATTAATGTAGCGCACTCCATTTACAAACGCGAAATATGTTTACTTAATAAAATCCCCTATTCTGAATTTACTGCATCATGCTAACGGTGCATTGTTCCATTTTATGCTGTCCCTCGAGGCTCAGTTAGCATGTCATTGCTCGAACTCTCTTAAATGGTTCCTTTCGTACTCCACTGTTGATTTGCAAATCGTACGCTGGCTAATATGACTGGGAAAATCTATCACATTCGATAATGAATGACGATAGATAAAGTTCATAAAATTTCAATGAATCGATTCACAAGTCTCATTCAACTCGAATCACCATATTTAATAGAAGATAATGCCAAAAATGTCCTAGTCCGCTGCGCTTATCATACAACACAATTTATAGGAATATGTCACTGAAGTTATTATTCTGTATTTGCAGTATACAAACGCTGTCTATTATATGCACGTGACACATAAAAAAGAATGCTATATCGCTCCACTCTCCGTACACAACTTCTCATACACGTTGTTGAATAACGGTTCTTAATGTTTGAACAATACACAACTGCTGTATACGAATTCCTCGTATAGCCTTTAAAATGTCCTGGGCTACCCTGCACGCCGAGAACTGCCTTGTGTTAGCCCGCAGTAAATGCACAGCTTTTTTTAAACCATATGACGAGTTTTCCATCCCCTTGTGCTAACTGCTGTCACCTGACACCGTCTAATGCACGACTGGTTTGACGTGATTACTGCACTCCTGCAGAGCTGTATAAGACACTCGTATAGAGACGCTGTAATCACATGAACTTTCCCCAAAAAATATTGTACTCTAATACTGGATTAGCTTTGATCTATGGTATCACGCAAACGTAGCACAAGTGTCCGGATTCTGTTAACGCTCGCACAATTAGGAAGTGTTCCTGGACTACTTAGCTAAACTCGTAGAGGGATGCTGGTCCTCTTTTATGGGTAGAACAGTCAAAGCAAGTGCCAGAACGAAAGTTTGAGCATGATTAAGACACGGAACGAAGGGCCGAATATGAGTGAGTGACCACATGCTCCCTGAAATGCTTGTGACAAGATGGTTGACGGTTTCGCTCTCAAAGGAATTCCAGAAGATTGCAATATTATGCACTACGATTTCCCTCGATGCCCAGTTGCTTGTTGTTCCTTTGATTACTTTTCCTTCATATAAAACGTTTCATAAACTTTGGGTTAATGCATGCGTGAGATAAATATATAGTGCCTTACAAGATGTCGTGGGTTCATTGTAGTGACGTCATTCATCTGTAGGATCACATGCAAGTCCTCCCCAATCAGATGCTCACCCATCCTGCTATTCGCGCTTACATATGACTTTCGCGATGTTTCCAATAATATCTGACCATGCCCATATCGGGTACGATAAGCTTAAAGAAATGCTAGGCAGTGAGATTTGTTATTACCCGTCTGACGAGCCATTGTCGTTCAGAAGAGAGTGCACTGTGAACTGTTTATATTTATTAGCGCGTCAGGGTTTGTGGGGGCACAGGGGCGTAGCAAAAGGGGGATGGGGGCTCACTTGGCTCAAGGCCCCCCTCGCAGTCTTTTCTTCGTCCCCATGGCCCAAACGGCCGTGTTTAGAACAAGGCAAGGAAATACCAAAAAGATCTTATCAATGGTCAGGCTGTAAACAGGACCCCCTCTGAAGAAAGGAATCACATCGCATTAACAGAGTTGCAAACGCACCGGTTCTAATAGGTAATAAACAAATAGTAGTCTGAGTATGCTGATAACTATTTATATGCGCAGTTTCAATTTATTTTGATTTGCAGTGCTTTAATATTATTCTATAGTTATGTTTTGGTTTAGCCTAAGTGGGGAAAGAGAGAGGATGTTACCAGAAAATATGAACTACACATTTGAACTAGAATTGCAGTAAAATTATGAAACTCGTCAACACTTCAGTATTACATACCGGTATCCATTGACCAAGGATTTATTCTCAGTGTTTACTCATTGGCAAGGGGAGGTCACAAGTTGAGGATTACCCAATCCAAACGGCCGTGTTTAGAACAAGGCAAGGAAATACCAAGAAGATCTTATGAATGGTCAGGCTGGAAACAGGACCCCCTTTGAAGAAAAGAATCACATCGCATAACATTAACAGTGTTGCAAACGCACCAGTACAAATTGGTAATACACAAATATACAATGCTGTGCATTATTTTTTAAGGTGTGCAATTGTGTGGTGGCTCATTTCTCTCAAACAAAGGGATTATTGCTATAACTGAACAGTAGTCTGCCATTGTTGTTGTAGATTCTTAACCTCTAGTGTTACATCATCTACAATGGAAAGTATTTATAATTGCTGAGGTAGCATTAACTTAGGTATCGGTGGAAAAGTCAATTTTCTCTTTTTTGATGTTTTGGGTTCTCAGCATATGTAAATCTCATAGGAAGTTCGTTTGGAGAAAGAATGTTAATCTACTTCTTAGGTAAGGGTTATTGAAAGTTTTCAACTTTGGCAAACTTATACCAAATTTTTATTCATCTGACTATGTAACGTTTTCGCTAACCCACACGTTGAGCGACAAGTGTAACGGTTATTAATGCCCCATGTTGGTAGCGACAATTGTAACGGTTTGACTGCCCCTAACTGTTGGGAGATAAATGTAACTGTTTACCTTTGCCTAAGCTATGTTGTTTTAATGGGCGCCAAGATCTCAATGCAATGTTGAAATCTAAATTTGTATTTAACAACGTCTAGCTCTGGCAGAACACCTTCAAGACTCTATTCACTCAGATCGTGGTATGATTTGATCATTAACCCAACAAACAATTGTATCAGGAGAAGGAATTGGTCTATATCTAATGCTACCTACTGAAAGCAAAGATTGCATTGTGAAAGAATTGAATTTATTATATAAAACAAGTATAGCAAAATTAATAATAATAATAAGTTTAAAATTTAAATTGGAGCGTTGTGATTTTAATATTACCGATAGAAAATTACGTGAAAACGGAGTCTGATAAATTATTGATTTTACTCTTATTCCCAAGCTATGAAGTTACTGAAATATTGAATATAAAACAAAGAGAAATGAGAGATTGCGTATTTCTGCGTCATCCGCGCTTACCACTGGAAATGGCCGAAGCCTTTCCGTCGTACTGGATGATGCTGTGTGCTTCCCACAGTCTTCTTGACGTCGTCATCTCGTCAATGTTTGATGATATACTGCTAGATTTGAAGATTCTCTGGTCCGTACATCGGACCCAAACACTCGTACAATCACACTGGTTAAGTTTTACAAAAGTTAGTCCTCCACTCCACGGAACATCGGAGCGACTCCCGCGTGCAAACGTACTCGTTAAGTTCTACACAGATAGTCCTCGTTCCACGGAACATCGGAACGACTCCCGCGTATAACCACACTCGGCAAGAACTACACAGATTGTCCTCGTTCCACGGCGCGTCGAACGATATATGCACCCGTCGCATTCCCACTCTTCATCCGACTTCCAGCTTGCGTGGTCTCCACTGATTGGCTGCACCCCGCTACTTCCCCTCCTCTAGTTCATTACACTCGGTGCGCGAATGATGAAGACGATTTCCGTTCCAACTATTCGCCTTTCCTGGACGCTGCGACCCAGGATTGCGTCATACTTTCCGACAAGATTAAGCGTGTACTTGAATTCCCAGTGAGTCACGTCTCTCGATATACCCTAGCTGACGAAAACTCCGTAAAATTCCGCAATCACATAATTTTCTATGATATTGTCGTTCGTAATAATTTGCTTGATAGCGTTTTCTAAGACATAGAAAACCTATCTGAATGCTAATAATTTTTATAAAATGCTCCGAAAATACCTTAATAATAATTATAATAAATTAATAATAATAATAAATTAACATGAAAAATTCTCTTGGCTGAACAATTTGCCGCGTAAATAAATATAGAATGGCTTCCTACTGACTTATGCCAGTTGCATAAAAACCCCTCGAAAAACACGTTACAACAATGCAGACATTTTCTTGACAGCCATTTCTTACACATTTTATTTTTATGCAAGTAAGGTACATAGTCTCAGAAATTACTGCATTGACCTACTTGAAATGTTCACAGTATCTTTATGTGCATATGCGCAATAATATGATCTAGAGTAATGGCTGCAGTATTTATGTAACTTGAGAAAAAATTCATTGCTTCACCAGTTCTTTTAAACTTATCAGCGAAAAATATACTAATATAAAGTTTGATGCACTAGAATCATGATTCTAATTTGGATTGCAAGCCATGAAATCTTCTTCAATTGTGTTCAGCTCCAAACCTTTAACTTCAATAGTTAAGTCATAAATGTACCTTTTGCTGAATATTTAGTTTTTAAAAATTAATTAATTGTAATGTTGGTGACAGTGAATGGTATTACTTTCTTAGTAATTAAACTATTTTATCTTATAGAGGTAAATGTTGATAACGTTTCATAACAATTGATTTAGTAGTTTGTGTGGTAGGATCATATTAAGAAACAAAACTGCTTTGTTCAACTATTCAGTTAGCACCACCTTAAATGCGCTCTATGTGTCATTACCAAAGTTGCTCAAGTTGTAAATATACGTGCTTTAGTGATTATTATCTATAGTTGAATAGTGCACATTACCGCAGCAGATCATTCTTGCAGCATATGAAACGTGCTAAATCCGAATGAAACCAGGGTTCCTAACCGCTTTGCATCCCCTTAATGAAGTTGTGACATGTTTAATGCCCATACGTTGAGTGACTAATGTAATTTACTTTCCTGACGGGAGTGAGGAAAGACCACAACAAGTCCCACTGTTGTGTGACAAATGTAATATAAGTTTTATAAATTAGGTTTGTGAATGATTAGAAATTGATTAAATTGATTCAGTTGATTATATATTGCTTAGATTGATTATTGTTGGGCGCCATGGTCATAGTTTGCCTCAAATGGCCAAACTTTATCACTTACACCTCTGGTAGAGCACCTGAGACCTCTGCTTCTCAGACCGTGGTAAGACTCCGTCTTTAACCGGGATGGTACTTGCTTTTGGAATAAGGGATGACTTAAAGGTATCTCTAACAACAAAGAATGAAAAGGCCTGCATCAAATGATAGATATAATTTAATTATAATAAAAAACAAGAGAATTACGACAAATGATAATAATAATAAAGAATTAATTTACTGAATTTACTTTGGCTCGGCGAAGATACTAAGGTGGCGGTGATTCTAAATATTAAATTACTAGAAAAACTTGAATTTACATGCTGATGAATTAATTGAAAATAGAAATCTTGGGTAATTGAAAATGTACGCAAACACCGGTCAATCCATTTAGTTAATTCGTGGGAAGGTAGGTATGGGGCTCGAAAATATGTTTCCATGCCCCATTTTAAGACCATGAAAATTATTACTGACTCGTTGGCTACCGTGGAATTAGGAAAGGTTGAAATTCCTTACAATAAACCTATTTATTTAGGTATGACTATTTTGGAGTTTTCAAAATTAACTATGTATGACTTTCATTATGGGTTTGCTCGTCGCTATTTTAACGATGTTCATCTTGTTTATATGGACACCGACAGCTGCGTATATCAGGTTAAAGCAACAGGTGTTTATCAGGTGATGCGTGACCATCCTAAGCAGTTCAATACTTCCTCTTTTCCTGTAGGCAACACCTTTGGCTTCTTACCCCAAAACAATAAAGTCGTGGGG
This sequence comes from Meconema thalassinum, assembly GCA_946902985.2. Classification (NCBI taxonomy): domain Eukaryota; kingdom Metazoa; phylum Arthropoda; class Insecta; order Orthoptera; family Tettigoniidae; genus Meconema; species Meconema thalassinum. The sequence goes on from OX336389.2 coordinate 1,325,877,545, forward strand.
CTCATGAAGGATGAATGTGGCGTTAATGTCATGACAGAATTTCTAGGCCTTGCATCAAAAATGTACTGCTATACTTGCGACAGTTCAAGACATGTCAATCGAGCCAAGGGTGTCTGCTCCAGTGTCATCCGAACGTTATGTATGGCTCGTTATCGCGAGGCATTATATAACTCCACTGTACAGTATGCGAAACAGGCCCGTCTAACATCCCGTACCCATGAAGAGTTTCTTGTCGAGCAAATACGACTCTCGTTGCTTTTGTTTTACGATTAATGGTCATGGTTAAATGATCACCTCACAAGCTTGCCATGGGGCATTTACTCCCTTAATGAGTAACCAACGATGCTTTCTTGTTTTTATATTACGAGAGTTATATCTTTAAATTATTCTCTATGAATCCAACATCTTCATTTTTCTCTATTTGTATCTCATTGTACTTTATTGTAAATAACGAAACATTATGTTTAGTCCTTTTGTTTTATATCTTCGAGTTCTATGTAATCATCATTTAAAACATGTCATCTACTGGCTAAACATAAATGATGTACTAGGTAGGCTGCCTCCTTCCCAAACCTTTCTGTTGCTTTAATCTTGTTCCATGCACATTTTTTGTTTGTAAACGTCCACCACTCAACACAAGCTTCACCTTCATAGCTCCTGCTACCACAAGGGCCACCATTTTTCCCGCAACAGATGCAGAAGGTGACGTCACACGTCCCAAAGCCTTTTTAGAAGTATATGGTCGGCGACACGTCTTAGTGCAGAGATGTTGTTCTCACGCTTTGACGCTCTATACGCTAGATCATGCAGCTTGCAGTCTGCGTCTATGACATTAATTCCAGGATCACCAAGTGCCAGTCGAACGTCTAACCTTGTACCGGGTCCACAGTATTGATAACCAGGCAAGTACAACTCAAAGGGTAAAAGATCTATGACTTTGTCAATGAGACCTTGACCAGTACATATCCGGCACGTTTGTTTTTTTCCGCTGCTGTGGAGGTTGCTTCTTTCTCACCATCACTCCCATGGAATGAAGACACACAGTCATTGCATGAGGTTTTATGTCCACGATAGAGTTTAATTAACTGACACGTTCTACAATTTTGAACTGATGTCATTTTGGAAATGTACACTTGGTGGTGATGTTCATAATCGGTGCACGGTTGAAGTTGACACAGCACAGATCCCGTGTCCAATCACTCGCCACACTATCCCAAATCTCCTTTACAGCAATTGACGCAACATAATACAGAAACGCTTTGGGTAAAACATTTAATTCTTCTTCGGTAAACATGTGCAGTTCCTTCTTACAAGCAAAAAATTAACTATAGCCCGTTCAATTGGGTTCGACTTTAAGCCTTCGATGGTAGCCATTATACACAGACACGTCTGTACTAGACATAAGTCTCTGTCTCACTGTTCTGGTCTGCATTCATGTACAAGGATTAACACTCGTCTTCCACGTACCGACATGCATTGCAACTTGGCCAATCAAACAGTTTCATTACATGTAGGAGTGTCATTTTTGGACACGTTCAGCAGGCTCGCACAAGGTATGTAGTGCAGGACATCCCATCTCATGTAGATCGATGAGTTGACAAGTTGGAGAAAGATAGTGACGTAACCATTCCTTTTTTCACCTCCTTTTACAAAAATAGGGCTGGCATCGAACAAATAGGCTTTTAAAACAAACGGTAGATAATGATAAGGAATGCTTCCTTGATCCCAGTTTAATCCTAAATGACGTTCTAGCCACTCGGTTTGTCTTCTATCCTCGTCTGACTGCATGTGCCATGGAAATGGTGGTTCAAAAGTGAAAGCACTTACTCTGGGCGCCCACATGAGTGTGCTATCTATAATTGCAACGTCCTTGAAAACAAACTTGTTTCCGTTGACTTTGAAGTACCAACAGAATCAGTGTTCTAGGCACGGTTACTGCTCGCTGACACACACTCCTTTCTTCACCGCTGCTTTCTGCCAACTAACCAATATCTACTTATAATCCTACTAGTTAAGGGGCTGGGAATAGGAACCGGATTTGCTAAAAGGATTAATAAAAACACATAGAAATGGATTATATTACTTTATTCATAAAGAGATTAGAACATTGTTTACAATCTTTTAACATAGGATTCGGTCCATCCCAATCGGTGCGAGATTCTCCTCGATGCATGAAATGTCTACGATAGGTGCAGAGGCTGCAACATCCGCTGACATACGGAGATGTAATGGTAGCTTTTCCCAGTTGAGATCAATGTCGTGAGCACCGTACGTGGACAGAAATCCAGCTGGTAAATAGGGGATCAGATGCTGCGGCATTTCACGAAGAAATTCTACTTTATGGTAGGCTTGAATAGCTAAACTCACCATGGTGCAATAAATCTCGAATACCGCATCGGTGTCTCGACTCGTTGAGCAACGATCACATTTGCAGTTTAGGCGATCTTCCCGCTCTCCAACTTGACGACATGAGACTTTGGTGACGTAATCCTCGTTTTTCTTCTGATTGTAACAGAGCTTGTATGCCCTGTCGTAATGACCGAACGTTGACATGAATCCATCTGGTAGATAGGAAACCAGATGCGGTGGCATTTGATGTGGAGAGTGAGCCTTGGAATAGACGGCAATAGCTTCACTCACTAGGGAGCGATTGATGATAAACCTGGAATTCTCATCTGTACTGTGCGACCAACGTTCACATTTACAGTCTGTGGGCTGCCTCCCAAAGGAGGTGTTGACTTCGTCGCAACTTTCCATGACTGAACAGGGCTCTACAGGCAGACCTACTATTTATAATCTGGTCACCACATTGGACAGTGGTTGATAATACACCTGTGTCTCGTGAGCGATAAGGCAATAGGCTGTTGTTTTTTCTGGAATAACTGCAGATGTTTCAAATTCTTGCTGGATATCGATAGTTGTTTCCTTCATCGACTCCTCCAAATACGAACAGTCCATCACCACCAGAGGTGCTTTGGTCTTAAAGTCTTGCGGTGATAATAGCATATATGCTTCTTTCTGATAATAGGATGACTGAAAGCTTGAAAACATGTCATAGAGCTTACCATATTTGTTCTTGGTAAAGGTTAAATCCATTTCTTCATAGGGGAAGGTAACACCTTTAAGGAAGAGTCGTATATTTCGCAATTGGATGTGATCAAATTGTGATGCATCCTTATTCTGTTGGTACTTACGATCCGTTTGAAATCCTACAATAACGTAGAGAGGCCACTCTGTGTACCGAGAGGTTTTTATAGACCAAGTGTTGGTATCAGAGAGTGGTAATACCAGGTATTCATGCAGCTCCCAGCTTCTAAATTGTATGGATAAAGCCGTATCTTTCTCCACAATTTTGAGCAGACTCAATTTTTTCTGGTCAAATAGAGTAACGTGCGGTACTTTCCATAGAATTCGTTGCAATAAAACTTTTGAATCTATTGCAGCTCCCTCAGCACCCTTTAGTGCATTATAATCGCTCCTATCACGGACAGGAATCTGATCCTGCCTTGCGTTCACAACAATGTGCCTATGGTCCTCTGCAATGCCTAATATTAATTTTAGCGGTAAATGACCGGTAAATGAACCATCAGTATTAATCATCCAGTTGTTCGTCGAGACGGGACACCAGCCGGCCATACGAAAAGCTCTACTCTCCTCTCTTCCGTACGAGGGATAAAGTTTCATAGCGCTTGTTATGCCGACATTTCAAGCCGTATCCACTTCAATTCCGTTGATTACGTAGCGAACCTCAGAAAACCAAAAGGCCAGAGCATTGTTGGCCAACTTTGACGATGTTGGAATGGTACCATCTGATTTGGTGAGTTGGCCTTCAATCTGGATGTAACTTTCATGTGGTAGGTTGTAGATATCTTGTTGATTAATGGTAATACGAATATCGTCATTGTTATTTAGTCCTTGAGTATACGGTTGGTAGGAATGGTGTTCAATTCTCACGATACCCTCCTGTACTTCGACCGGGTTGATCACGTCGAGGATCGAATTCATGACGTAGGGTGTAACCAAGTTGTTGTAAGATCTGCTTGTTGACACGTGTTAACCTGTACACGCATTCTTATAATATTGAACTTATAAATTGAGCAACTAAATAATAAATGGATCGTCTTAAACTTGAAATATTTTTATTGAATGACCGACACATTTGGAACAGCTGATTGATTAGAAAGAGACTTTTAGGACGAGCTGACCTAATTTTGAGACGACGCAGTTGCTTCGCCATGATGTTTCATAAACATGCCTTAAAGTAATCATGTGACGTTACACGCATTTGTACTGTGCAGTCGCCAGCCTAATTACATACGCTTAGGTGACGATTAAGCACAACCAGCGTCTAATTAGCGTAGTCAGGATTGTACGATGTGTACAGATAATAAGAGTTTATGAATTAAGTGCACCGCATTTACTCATTGTATCCTTGTGTGTAATTAGTTTGACATTTTTGTCTGTTAGATTTGGTTGCTACCTAGCTTTGTATTTTCTTTTGCTGTAGACGCGTCTCGTCTCCAATGTTAAAGTTTCTTAGGGTTATGCTAAAAATTTAACTTAGAGATATATGGTGGAAGTGACACCACCGTATCTTGGATTATTTATCATTGGTGCCTGCAAATGTAAATTTTATCATTGAACGCTGTGGACGAGTAGTATTCTTGCTTTGTCGAAAATTCTTTGTGAGATTATTCGTATTATTAGAGATTGGTTGTATTTGCTTAGGGAATAACCTACCTGTCACATTCTTAGCTCGTTTGCCAATTAATTATTTTGTAACAGGATTTCGCGAGGGCTTAACTTGAATTCAGTTTAGGGGATCATTATTTATTTTATTACTTTTTAGCTTTGCGGATTAGCCGAGACTTTTACTCTCCGATGCAGGCTAGGGATTTGTGATTTTTGAATAAATCTCTAGTGAATTTTACTTCATCCTGGACTATTTATTGTTAGATTTGATAATTTAGGGGTGTGTTTTGTGCTGGTTTTATAACCATTCACCTCTCACCAGAACTGATACTACCAGAGCTAACAGTCTCGTGCCGCAGCTGGTCTGATGACACATCCGATCCTCTCAGCGTGTGGATTCGAAGGATGGGGGTGTCGGGAAGATTATCGGTGGTGGATGGTTCCCCGACGGCCTTGTCTGATGGGCACATATGCATGTATATTTTCTTTGGCGTCCATGCAATGGGGAATTTGACATGTGAGAGGTCGTGCTCTATTTTGTGTATTTTTCGAGAGGATCATTTTTTAAATCTTAAGGCGAACTGACAGGACAGTGACGAATTGGGAAGTCGTACTGCTGTTCAGTAAATCACACGGCATTCACTCTTGATATCAGACCATGGGGCGAGGCAGAATTAATTTTTAAAATTAATATGAGGATGTATTGACATTGTTACTGCCTTGTCCTTGGTAAATGTAACTTACTTTTGCTTGCTTGTTGATGTTTGTAGTTGTAGAATCAGTTAATTATTTAAGTCCAGCAGTAATCACTAAGTTTATTTGGGGTCACAAATCTTCAACAGAGATCATACCTAATTCATTGTGTGGCATTAGATGGAAGCTCTCCCTCACTTTCTCAAACAGATATTTCAGAAGCAATGGCCGTGAAGGCCATGAGAGGTCCGATGGCAGGTTTGTTGCAGGATTTACGCAACTCTATGGAGAGGAGCCATGCTAATATAACTGTTACCTTACACAATGTCAGGGGCGACATTGAGCCCAACAGGCCAGAGACTAATGCTCTGACGGTTACCTTCGATAATGTCAAGGGCGACATTGAGGCCAATAAGGCGGAGGTCACTGTTACATTGAACAATATCAGGGGTGACATTGAAACAAATAGGGCTGAGACTAATGTCAATTTGTTAGATGGGTTAGCTGCAGCCAGGACTGATATGCTTAATCACAGGGCTGAGGCCAACACTGGGTTAGACACTTCACCCACTAGTATAGCTTCAGTAAGGATAGATGTCGACGCTGTCATGACTGACATTAGGACTGATAGGGCCGAATTTCAGGCCAGCTTAGATATCCTGAATGTTAATTTCGATGCGGTTACTGAAAGGTTGGATACCACCATAACCGAAATCAAGATATGAATCGAGAAGAATCGAACTGACAGGAGGGCGGAGCTCAATGTCAGCCACATTGAAGTAAATGCTTGCATAGATGAACTGAAAGCCAACTTGAAGAGATCTAGCACTGAGATCAATGATCGAGTAGCCAAATTCAAAGGTTGATTTGAGGAAACGAATGAATTTGTGGAGACAGTTAGGAAAGAGATTACTACTGTCAATACCGTACTTAACTTTACGCAAGGAGTCGCAGTGGCGGTTAATTTGAACATCAAGAAGAGAGCTGCGATTGTTTAAGTATTCAAGGTTGAGTTGGCGCAAATTCAAACACTGTACAATACATGGTTGCAACAGCTGAAGACCTTTGGGATGAGATTCGCTCAACTAGCGGAGAACTGCGAACTGATATCGACATACTCAAGGGGAGCGTAACGAGCATAAAACAGTTCTCTAGGCGAATATGGTAAACGTCAAGAGAGAGGTGCACTTCCTTAGTACACACATTGATAAGGAGGTAATAGCAGTCAAAGTTCAAACCGAGACGGGAATTACGAGGAACAGCGCCTTAATAAAGAAGACAGTCGAGGATGTTGACTCCTGCCTTCGGGGGAAGTTCGAGTGGCTCGAGCTAAAATTCAATTCCATGAAGACTCATACACCCGGACGTAATACCCCGGACATTGAACAGCTGGAGCGGGGACTCCTGGAAAAGATTGAGGCTCAACCTGAACAGGGTGAGATCGTGACGCCACAACATAACTCTGAAGGGTCAAAGACTTTTGGGACCAAGCCTACTCAGTTGATGTTTGATGCGCCTCAGTTCACGCAACAGCAAGGGACTAACGTTATGATCATTAGGGCCCAAGATGAGAAACTGGCTTGTTTCTCAGGGACTGGAGATATTACCCCAATCGAATTCCTAGACAGTATCGAGTCTTACTTGAGAGACACTATGGTCACATCCGATAGATAACTTAGGATTGTCGAGAAGCTGCTCGAGGGTCAGGCCGAAACGTGGTTCAGGGCCTTCAGGTACTCGTCTACTGGTTACCAGGAATTCCAGGATTCGCTGCTGAAGACATATTGGTCCAGCGACATCCAGCAAAATATGAGGGCTGAGATGTACACCATACGGTATAGCTCAAACCAACCAACAAAGTATGCTGATTACTTCACCGTCTAGTTGGCGAAACTGCAGTGCTTGCAGCCACCACTGGCAGAAACGGAGTTAATACAAACGATTACTCGTCAGTACCCGCCAGAGGTGCAGAAAATTCTCATCGCGGCTAAGGCCACGGCATTCATCAAATGCGACACCATATTACGTCACCTACACTCGAGTAACGAGCAGTTTACTCCACCGTCACAAGGCTGAGACACGTGACGTCAATGTCACTGCAGTCGGCAAGGTCGTGCAAACACCCATGTATACTCAAGAGCCTGGTAGATCACAATACGGGCACAGTTTTAACGGACCATATAGGAGGCCATTTCAAAACAATTATGGAACCCCTTACGACCATAAGAGACAACCTGACTCTGTGGGAACGAAGGTTTGAGAATTGCTATGATAATCGGGACCAACGTCGTGATGACCGGTGTTGGTTCACGAATAACCAAACCGTCCAGAATCGTGGTAATGTAAGGAGGGACTACCGCTACAGTGGCGGACATAGGAGAGACCGAAACCCGAGATACAACGTGGATCGAGGCTGGTGGGGACGTGCCCAAAAGAGTCACGATTACATTCGTCAGCAGCGTGGACGACGCGAAGAGGCGGATCAAGCCCGAACATCGCGCGAATCGCCTGGAAGACACCAAGGATCACCTGATAACAATCGGCCTGGGCCCTCGGGCGTCCAAAGAAGATTGCCGACTTCTTAAAGCACCATGCTGAATATTTTTTCACATTTCGACGAACGGCGGACTACGAACTACGAGATTCTTGAACTATAGCCTAAAGAAGTGTCATCAGAACTGAGCAGTAAAGAGTCAGAAATAAAAATGCATTGCCTTCATTTTTATTTCGACCCACAGCGAGGCAAATGAACCCGTAAAGCTCATGTGTGACGACACTTCGGTTTATGTCAAACTGGCATTACGTCTGACGACGGCTGATACGCACCGTGACAGCTTTTAGCAGGTCACTGCCACCCACTTTGAATTCAGCGGTGTAGATTTATACTCTTAGAGTACGAGGAGATATTTCTGGTGATTACTTATAATTCATGAATATTGATTAAATAGGCCTAAATTGAATTTTTTGTTTCTTGCCTATGACCATTTTTGGATTTTTGGATGTTTGAAATGTATATTATACCTCTCAGATATACGAAGGATGGTTTTTCAGTCGCTACACGACTACGTCTTTCTGCTTGAACCGGATTCAGGATGGTAGATTACTCCATTTGTGAACGTGCGTTTACGAGCACATCCTTTTGCTGCGCCGGCAAGTCTATTACATTACCGTGTGAGATTACACTATGAATAAGTGAAATAAGCCTCGCGTGAACATTCGTGCATGTCGCTAGCTAGTGATAAATGCATTAGTTCACAAATTGGTTCGATTAGCGACATTTTGCAAAGTTTTGAGTGACAGTAAAACGTGTAGCTGGACTGACCGCATGGTAACCGTTTTCATTTGCTATGTCACGAGGCAAGTACTGAAATTTTTAATGACGGTGAACTTATATCTGTGTCTAAAAATCCATTAAATAGTGTCTGCGAACTGAAAAATCTGCATATTGTAAAATTTGTTTAAATCGACGATTGCGACGATTGTGCGCGATATTCGTCAGTATTAGGTTATGTGTGCAAACGCTGCTCATGTGATTTAAAACCTGTGGCAGACTTAATGGCCATTTTTGCATTGTCTGCACATGTTAAGAATCAGCGCTTGTATTTGTCCATATACTACAATAGAATCAGTGTAAAATCATCGAGTCATCAAGGAAAGATTGACTGACCACGTGGAGTACTACATCCAACTTGAGGCAATGGTCGTGATGGAGTAAACCAGTAAAAAGCATGAGAGGGACGCCGAAATCGAGGCTCATACGAACATGAAGAAGAAGAGGCGATGGGTATGAATGAGCGGAGACTCGAACACAGGCCTTGCTGATGGTCGCAGTTCGATGGCCCAAACTCTCCGTGGATGCCAACGTGTGAGTCTCTAAAACATTTTCACCTTGTTAAAGTTATGATTTCTGTTGATTTATTGATAAGTGACTGCACGGAAGGTAGCAACCAACACAGGCAACTATTCTTATATTTAAGCCCATATCTTTCTATTGCCATCGCATATTTGACAAATATTTGGTCAAACCTTGACTACGTAAATACTCGGTGTCATTGTAACAGCGCCACGTGTGAACCACAATTAGATTGAGTCAGAGGAGGACTCGAGGTAGACTCCTAAATGTATAACTGTAGAAAAATGTGTTTTAATCCTGATGGTGCAAATATCTTTCTTTTTGTATTGTTTGAAATATTAGACTTTTGTCGATAAGACGTGCAGATGCACTCATATAATACTAGGAGGTTAATTTCAACTGGCCGTACCGTTTAACAGCTGTGAAGTTTACGCTGTTGTGTTTTTGTCTTTCTTTTGTGAGTTAGAAGCCCTAGTTAATATTTGAAGAGCTTTGGAATAATTAGGAAGCGAGCGGAGGTTTCAGAAGCCAGAGATTTTATTTATTGTGTCTAGCATATCAGTTAACGACACGTAAGGCTTTGGTGTCGTTGGTTATGTTTATTTAATGGGCTGAGAGTGTACAGCTGATTTCCTGGAGTTGCTTAAACTCAGAGAGAGATTTGAGTGAGTGGAATATGTTCCTGTTTGGTTTGTTTGCACCAGACCTTGAAATCTATATGAGCCTTGGCCGGGACCAAGTCTAGCATTAATCATGTGTTAGTTTTAGTTAGGAATAGGGTACAATGTGAGTTTACAGATCAGACTGTATTGTTGGTCATACAGCTCGTTATATGTGAGAACTTCGAAGCTGTGTAGGCTGCTAGCATGTTACATGTCAAACGTGTTAGGGAGGGGAGCTTGAGCCATGCCATCTGGGCCGGCTAGTGCTTGTCTCAGAAACTGAAGCAACTTTGGTGAGACGACTTTGATGACAGAAACTTCCATGGTTCATTTACTCAAGCCACAAGGCTACTTGTGTTACGGATTGATGGTCATAGCCTAGTGTGCTATATTATCGCTGTATTAGTAAACTTTCACGTCTAATTTAGACTTCATTTGATTGTGTTGTTTGTCGATGGATTGTGTTCATGTATTTTACACAAATTGACGGTATCCCTTTGCCAAACGTACTTGACCAAGTAACTATACATTTAAGGCAGTGTTATTATAGTGTCCGTAGAAGACAAGTGAATCTTGGTATTGACCTTGATCAAACACATTGATATTATGGGAGTTTTTCCGATGATGGAGAGGTCTTATCTCATCAGCCTAGGGGTTTTAGCGAGCCATCGAGTCGCGTATTGCCACCAGTGTTGGCGTGTGTAATTGTGCTAACTGTCATGAGGGTTTTCTCATATTTTTGGAACAGACTTCATTGGAGCAGTGTCTTTGCTGTTATCATCGAGTGTCATAATGGTCATTAGGCAACTAAATTTCACTGGTAGGGATTAAACGTAAATTAAACCCGAAAATAAATCATGAAACATAATTCTTCTAAATTTGAACTTATAAATTGAGCAACTAAATAAGAAGTGGATCGCTTAAAACTTGAAATATTTTTATTGAATGACCGGACACATTTGGAACAGCTGTTGGATTAGAAACAGACTTTAAAGACGAGCTGACCCGATTTTGAGACAACGCAGTTGCTTCACCATGATATTTCATAAACATGGACTTGAAGTAACCAAGTGACGTTAGACGCAGTTGTAACTGTGCAGTTGCCAGCCTAATTACGAGGCTCGTTTTTTAAGTAATACCCGTTGTGATGTTACGCCGTTGCAGCGCTGCGGTTGACATTCCGTGCAGGTGCGCTGTGTACCTGCATCTATTGTCAAGGTTGAGACGCCATTACGGCAACAGTAGCCTATGTGTGGGTGTGTTGATAAGCTTTTGAAATCGCACCGCCGATCGCGAGTCCCGCCGATTCGTAGACAAGAGAGAGAACTCCCCTGTAAGATATGCTGCCATTTGGCCACCACTGTCAGGCAAATTGCGTATGTGGTCAGGAGAACTCATAAACATACGAAGTTCTCCTGGTAAGCTCGCAATTTGCCTGACAGTGGTGCCAAATGGCAAATTCAAGTTGACCGACTGAAGATTTACAACTGACAGTTATTTGTGAAAGCTAGGCTAAACGCGAATAAAACAAAATTGTTCCTGTCCTTAATTGTAAACAGCCTTCCCGACAAAATAAATTGAACTAGGTACACAATCTTTGCTGAAAACTCTTCGTTTTCTTCTTCTGAAACCCTTCCCAATTCTATTGATGTTTCTCCTTCCACTGTCACTGACATTTATTTATTTATTGTTAACATAAACGAGGAAGGACACGTATATTTACGCAAAATGTAACTTTTATAGATTTCTATACATCATTCCGAAAATAAGCGTAACTCAACTTAAGCGATGACCTCTCATTTATCCATATTCAAAAAATATTTTCTTATCTCGTGTCTGCTAATACATTGTTTCTTCGTTTATTCTATTAATCGATTACATGATTAGTCGATTAATCGTTTTCGATTAATTTCAAATTATTCGATTAATCGATTATTAATCGAACATCGCTTATTACCAGCTTTACTCCGAGCTTCAGCTTGCCAAGTTCGGTCATGGAGCATACCTCAGTCCAGTCGTTTACGCTGGTTGCCGACATCGTGAAAAAATAAATATGGATGTAAATACTAGAATAATACAAACAATTGACAGTTATCATTGTCTAGCATTGAACCCGTGGATACACATGATAAGTCATGTATTTTCAATGTGTAAAGAGGTAGTCTATAATACGTAATTTTTTATTTGAAATTAACTACTTCAGAACACCGAAAATACAGTTTAAAATGACAGTTAAAGGCGGGTACACACTTGCGAGTTGAGCGGCTCATTGCCAGTCGCGTCAGTGTGTACGGGCGTCTGAGCCTAGTTCGAGCCGCTCAATGTGAGCCGGCTGAAGTCGGTTTTTACAGCGAGCACAAAGGAATCCTCAGTGCCAGTGTGGACGGCAGAGATACGTGCTCGTAAGTCTGTACCAGCTTCTGTGAGCCTGTCTTGAGCCGAAATCGGAGAGCGAAGAAATGTTTCCCGTTTCGAGATTGTGTGACTTATTCTGCTTAGTAAAGTCTCAAAGTCAGTAGGCGACATCCGTGTGAAAATTGTATACTGACCACTAACGATCTGGAACTTCATGTCCAACAATAATTTCGACCCACTTCGTCTTCTGTACAGTTCATTGCGCCAACACCGACGGGGTTTCTTTTCATTTTCATTTAAATTGGCCATCATCATAGCTGCGCCACTCGCAACCATCACAGCAAGCAGAGTTTCTTGTTCGGAAGACATCCATTTTGCACGTGGAAACAACACACAATGACTGATTCTGCTCACGAGCATTATGGCTCAAATAATGCTCATAGAAGGCTCGGGCATTTACTTTTTCCTCGCCAGTCGCTAGCAAGTGTGTACCCGCCTTTACATTCTGTGTCCCAAAGCTCACGTTAATAACTATTAACAAGCTGCTAGAATCTACTCACTAAGTACTACGTAGCTTTGGAACATGTGTGCTTGAAGTATGGCCTACTTCATAGACTTGTGTTCTGAAACACACTAGGTTTACATGCCGGAGCCAAGTCGAAGCGCAGAAGGCAGTGCTCTGCACCATCTTTTTTCTTCAGGACATTAAATTTTCTTGATGAGGTATCCATTTTTGCTTCGAATAAAAGTCAAAGACAAAAGACTAGCTACATCTATACATTCTTTGTACAAGTCGACAATCAAGCTCTTTTGTTCACTAGCTACTACAGACATGATTGCAATGTGCTAAGCAGCTTTGGATCATGACTTGTGATGTCATATCGGGAATATTAGTCGACTATCTAGTTCACTATGGCTGAAAATGTAGCTTTGGGATACAGGATGTGTCACGAGTTGACTAGCTACTGTGAAGCTTATACATATTATGATTTATTTGGGAATACGAGATTAATTTTCTTTCTTCAAGTCAAAAGGGATCCGTGACACGCATGTTTTGGAAATTATTATTATTATTATCATTCGGGATTCACAGCTGCCAGATCACTACAACAGTTAGAGCTCAAGTTCGCTCCAGCTTTCATTATACTGAGCTCATTTCCATTAATAGAATATATTGACGTGGCTGGGCCCCTGCAGGCGTTGCCATAGCAACAAGTCGGACAAGCCCAGTCACATACAGGAGCTAATTCTCTGAAGCGTCATGACCTCTGCGCGTGCGCATATCCGTCTCATATCACAACCATTGACGCAGCCAGCGGAAGGCGGGCGGTGGATATCAATTATTGTCAGATCAGGAACTGAGGAAAATAACCCTCCACACACATGTAGGCTCTCTCTCTGTTCCATCTCGTCCTTGTGGCGTAAAGTGCAGGGCCCTGGAGAACGCTAGCGTACCTTTGGGCTGAAACTATCCCCCCGCCTTCGCAATGATATATTCTTTCATTGACAACCTAAGGTTTATATTTCTATCCTACAACCCTAAAATAATAATAATAATCACAAAAAGATACGAGCCTTACAGTAGTCGCATATGATGTGTAACATCTGACATGTTATCCTACTCGTATACTACACAGCTTGGACATTCTTAAAATGTTAATTTACACTCCATTTTCATACTGGTACTATGATGAATGTATAGATTGAATTGGAGATATGCTACTGTCACATTTGTGGCACAGGGTCAAGCTGTTAGTCTCTCACCAAGGTAGACCGGGTTTGATTCCCGGTCAATACATGTGAGATTTTCGAATTGAAATGCCATGTCCTGTGGTTTGCATTCCACGTAATAGGGAGGTACCGTGGATCATGATCGTGAGATTAACGGACACGCAAAACTACAAGCTTCCTTTCTTCCTTTTACATTAATAATTCATAATAACAAAGTGACACACAACGTCGACAGTACTCTCAAATACTGTGAGCACATTCCTCAGTAACTATAACATTCATTATTCTCGAGGCTCTCATACAGTTCGTCGTAAACAATCAAAACATGGCTTCCCACAATCATGAAATGACCTAGTCTCACATATGATGAAAATACAGCTTTTATTCCACTCATATAACAACATTCTGTTATGCATTTATTATTTGACTACTCACCCACAGCTTGACAATAATGCCGCTTACTTAAATGTCATTTGTCGTCTTTGTCCTACCCCATGTGATATTCAACCTTGAACGTGAAGCTTCATAAACTGCTCAATGACAAATGAAAGTCGGTGAAACATTTGCCACTGTGCTCGTCAAACCAGTGCCTGCTAAATGCACTGCCTACTGTATTGCCATAACATTCTCGCGCTACAGATCACACACTGCCTTGTTTCCAATACACACATTTTCAATTGTACATCCAGCTGGCAGTGCGTCTTCACATCCGTCCGATCCACTTTCGTTTGATCCACTTCCGCCCGATTCACTTCCGTCCCATTTTTCTGGCAGTGCGTCTTCACTTCCGTCCGATTCACTTCCGTCCCATTTTTCTGGCAGTGCGTCTTCACTTCCGTCCGATCCACTTCCGTTCGATCCACTTCCGCCCGATTCACTTCCGTCCCCAATTTTCAAAATCACTCCCACAAAACTATCCAGCAACCGAGCGGAAAGATGTTACACATCAATAATAGCAGTTTCAGTGGTGTAAAAGTAGCATGTTTGCCTCTCAATTCAAAAGGCCTAACACAGAGCCAAGCAGCTGTATGCATACAGTCACTCCACCGCGGTGCTCTCTTGCTCAGTTCCCTGACAGGTAGGCAATGTTTGTATTGGAGGGGAAATAGCAAGGGAGGGGACGAGTCCAACATAGCAATCATTGTTCCAAATACGCAACCCGCACTGCAGACAGCCTGGAATCAACTCACACCACCTTAGGCACCGTGTGCTCTTGTTTGACGTCACACATTTACTTCACTGATACGTCCTGGGCTGTCTTAACCAAGGAAATGCAGCAAGGAGTGTTGTTGCGATAGTCACACTTCCCCCATAATCCGTAGGCTATGAGCCGAGCAACAGTCGTCCTTAGGTGCCAAAGGTCCTTTGATCCTCTGACGCCCAAACACGGGCTTAGCTAGTTGTTTAGTTTAATAATAATAGTCAACCCCTGGCACTATACAGCCGACAAAGCGACCGCTGCCCAGCCATTTGGCCTGCAGATATTGGGGTGACGCGTGATCAGCGCATCGGGTCCCCTCAACCGTTAATCTTAGTTTTCGTGATCGGGGCGCTGCCTCACTGTCAGACAGCTACTCAATTGTCCTCACGAGGCTGAGGGCAGCCCGTTCCAACCCTCACGTCAGTTTTAAAATCCCTGACGGAGCCAGGAATCGAACCCGGGGCCTCCGGGTGAGAGGCAGGCGCGCTACTCCAACACCATGGGGCCGGCTTAGTTTAATAATAATAATAAATAACTCTGTTACAATATTTTTCAAATATCCTTGAATATAACCCTAGCTCATTCATCTATTATCAGTTACACAAGACTGTCAGTGGTCTTCAGCAGGTAATCTTGGCATGCAGCCTTATATTTCTTTACAGTTTTAGCGTTTCTGATAATTATTTCAGGAGTGATTCCATAGTCCAGTCACAGCAAAAGACCGATTGTAGGTAGCCAAGCGATTGATGGGAATGGCAAGCCTAGTGCCAGATCGAGTGTTTTGATCATGAAATGAGGACAAAGAGTTAAATTTTGCTGAAATGTATTGTGGGATATTTTCCTTCAAAACTGAGAAGAGTTGGGTTTTATTTTCTCTTAAGCCATCCTGGAAGTGGTTTTCCGTGTTTTCCCACTTCTATTCCAGGAAAATGTCGGGTTGGTTCCTCAGCCTAACTTCAATTACAAATACACTCCTAGAGACAATACAATAACGCTGGTTATGAGAAAATTCTTCACTCGCACGATGTCCAAGCCTCTAAATGAGACAACAACAACAGTATTATTTGACAGATCTACACATATGAAAATCTTAACTTTTAAGTCAGCTCCGTCCAAGGTCGAGCCGCACTGTGCAGACAGTGTGCGTCTCGGAATGGCAGGTGTGCATCCCCTCCCTTACCGTACGTCCTTACATCCACTCCACTTGTTCAAGAAACGTGTAGAGGTCAAATCGTAGTTGACGAATGTATTTTGCAGGCAACGTGGCGAGAACACCGAACGTATTGTTCATGAAATATTATTTTCCATTAATCAAATTGCTTGTCATATGAAGTGAGGGGCTTGGAAAGAGCGCTAACACGTTTCCTTTCAAAATTATGCTCACGTTAACTCTGGATTGTTTCCCGTGCAAAACGTACAGTCATTCGTGTACATGTCTCCCTTCTTATACAAAAGGGAAAAAGACAACACATTCCCGCTGTGCCAAATATCACACAATAACAGCTTTACTGAAAGACAAAATACCTAATGTTTCTACAATGGCAAACGTGCAACTAATTTCACAAACCGATTAAAATCTAGTACCGTACATGTTGGCTGATACACATGATGTTAATCGCTGTTCTCATTTACTATACGTATTTTTGTGTGCGTTAGCAATCTTCTTACAATTAGGCGCAAATGAACGTGTTACAGACAAGCGTAAACAACTTCTCAAATTCTCATCTGAAATGCCAGCTCGGAACCTCGGTTTGTTACGTTTTAATATTGGAAAAAATCTTTCACATATATAGGTAGAACCGAACATACTCATAAGTTTGGCAGCCTCGTGACGAAGGCGAGGAAATTCATTATGGTGAAAGTTTTCGTAGAATTCGGTCAAGTTTCTTGCAGCAAACAACTTCTACCTCAACCACGCATTGCACTGTGAGTCAAGTAATTCCAATTGTAAATTAGTTGGTGCGCTATTCACTGAGATAGAAAATGGCCGTGCAAAACAATCAAACACAGGAAACAAAGCTGAAAGAAATCTGTTTACAAATTCCCCTTTCACCTATTTTCAAACTTAGCCCTTCACAACGAGTAGTATTGCAGGATACGTCCCTCCCATAATGCGCGCACACCGTTGTCAACCGTCCAGCAACACGCCTACCACGACTCTCACTGTACATTCGCAGGTGTGCAGCTGTGCGACTTTGCACAGTGTGATGCACTCTGGAAACTGCTGTTTTAAGTCATCACATCGGAGCATAACACCATATTTGCTGAGAAATCCCACTGTCCTATGACAAGCATCAATCTAGGAACTATGTCCTGATTATAACATCGAAGAGGCATAGGTCTGTTGGTGACAACTGGTATGGCGCACCTTAGACTTGGAGCCTCTTTATGTTGAAGGAAAGATATTTAAAACATTTTAAGAAGTATTATACTAGTAGTGTATATAGGCCGAAGCTGGGCCAGGGGCTAATGGGCAAGATAGCCGCCGCGCGCAACTACCCTATTCTTATGGAGGGAGTGTCATAGCTGGGCCAGGAGCTAATGAGAAAGATGGCCGCCACGCGCAACTAGCCTAGGTTATTCTTATGGAGGAAGTGCCATAGCTGGGCCAGAGGCTAGAGGGCAAGATGGCCGCTGCGCGCAACCGCACTCTTGAATGGCGGACTATTAAAATAATTATTTATTTGTTATTAACTATGCGTTTATTATTATTTATTTATTATTAGTTTTTATTAATTTATTATTTATATAATTTTTTATAATTTATTTATTTTTTTAAATTTTAATACCGGTATTTAATTTACAATTTTTTATTTTTATTTATTGTGTCAAAGCACTATAACCCAAGAATTCTCTAACCCACAATTACAGAAACCTGATTTAAAGATTTAAATTAATGCATGTAGATTTTAATTTTAGATTTTAGATTTTTTAATTTTTAGATTTTATATTTGTAGATTTTTTATTTTTTATTTTAAATTTTAGATTTTACATTTTATATTTTAGTTTTTTGATTTTATATTTTTACTTTTCTGATTTTCCAAAAAAAGACCAAACTGCAAGGTCACAGACTTAATATTTGTTTTTAATTTTTATAACTTAAACATTTTTATTTTATATAATATTTAATTTATTATTTTAAGCACAGTGCTAATGCGCAAAATGGTCACTGCACACAACTACTTACATCAATGACATGCTAACCTAACTTCACCTAACCTAATTCTCCTAACCTAAATTCACCTAACCTAATTTCTCCTAACCTCAGTTCACCTAACCAAACATGTCCTCACCTAACCTAACATAACTTCCCCTAACTTAACAAACCTAACCTCACCTAACCTAACCTAACTTAAGCTAAGCCAGAGGCTAATGCACTTACACGATGTATATAAGGGCACACGCAACTATTTCTATGCTAGTCTTATAGAACCCTTTTCCGGCTGTATGTAGCATTTGTAACGTAAGAAGGACCTTGGTAGGTGACAACGAAAATGATATTTTAGGCATTCAGGGCTAATTGCAAATAAAGCACAGGATCTTGTTGAAAAAATTGAAAAAGCATAAAAATGATAACATGATACATCGTGAGAGGACATGCCCACTTTTGCTGAGACCTCAGTAAATGTCATCTCTTGTTGAGAGATACGCAGTCTTCATGTTGGTAGCACAGATAAATTTGAGTTTGTTTTGTTCCTGTCAGGGGAATATGAATGTTCTAGATTTACCATTGAGGTGAGACATTTTAGTCAAAAATTGACTAAAATTTTAAAGAACTGTTTTTTTTTTGGTCATTTGTGCATATTGTATTACTCGAAAATTTCGGGATCAAAATACATGAAACTTTTCTTGTGTAATAATATCTCATTGAGAAATGGAATTACTTGTAGAGTTGTTAATTAATTTGAGGGGCTTGAGACATCTTGGTCATCAGCCCCGTGTAGTTGGGAGAGTGTTGAAGCTGCCTGACAACCTTGCTGTGATGATTGTAGTTGTGTGTGTAAATGTATCTGGGACAGGGACGGGCTAAACGCTCCGGGACTTGAAGTAAGGCACTATCCCGGCAATTTCCTGTAGGGAGTGTGTCAAAACCCGGGGAAAAACCACACTCAGGATAACCGCTGCCAGCAACGGGATTCGAACCTACGATATCCGTCCTTACCGCAGCTGCCCTCGCGACCTTGGTGCACGTTTGACGAGCGCGGCTACGCCGCGGGACTAAATACTTGTAGAATTTGGCTTGAGTAACCATAACCCCCCATTGGTCGATCTTGGCTACGCTACTGATGCTGTCTGATTGTTCATCTTAAAGTACTTGCATGCACTGCAAGGCTCAGCATCATACTTTACTCCATAGGTTCGAAAGTCCACGTCCGGCTCCCTCCTCCGGCAGGCCTCGTGCTACACTCCCTTCAGCTAATGCTCAATCTTATACTCAGAGTGCTAATTCAATTCGAAGTTCCCAAGTAAAATTGTCAACTGTATTGTTACAAGTTCTAGATACTTCTGGTAGATTGATAGAAGCACGTGGTCTGTAAGACTGTGCAGCTACAAATGATTTTATTAGTGAACGTCTCATTAAAAAAACTTGCTCAAAAATATCACACCGTTATCCAAATAACTGGCATCAACAAAAGCAAAGCTCAAACCTTGCAATTTGTAAAAATTCAAATTTGAGATTCAGTTCAATTTGATACAACATTAAATTTAAATTGCTTAGCTATTGATGCCATTGGCAATAACACTCCTAGTTCCCATTTTGAAATAGAAAATTGGCAGTTTCCAGTGATATTAAGTTGGCTGATTCGCAATTTAATAATTGTGTCCTGTGGACATTTTACTCAGCGCCAATGTATTCTGGTAATGCCTTCTCTCTTCCAAAATTAAAATCTATCCAGTTGTTTTTGCTCATAGCACCACATTTGGTTGGCTTGTCACAGTATAATTCCTCGTAATTCGCTGCAAATCTCTTCCCAGTGTCATTTTAACAATACAGATCTTACTCAAAATTTGGAAAAATTTTGTAAAATCGAAACTATCGATTCAGGGTCGTCTCTAACTTCCGAACAATTGTTCTGTGAACCCACCACAATAACTCCCAAGGGTATATTTGTCGTAACTTTGCCACGCGTAGACAATTTACATGTTCTCCTTGAATCACATCCTAAACCTCTTAGAGCACTTTACTACGTTGAAAACCGATTCAGACGAGACCTAGCTTTCAAGGTTCAGTACTCCTCATTTATGGAAGAGTATCAGGCTCTTGACCACATGGAAGTTGTCTCTGAGGGTAACGACGACTCTTACTCTCCTTCTGAGATTGATTATTTAAACTGCCATCAAGTTTGGAAAGATGCCATTATTAAGGATAACATAAGGGTTGTATTATGGTTCTGCTCCGGATGCTAACGGCATATCTTTGGTTGATACCTTATTAACAGGGTCTTATATTCAATCTCATCTTTCTTCTATTTTGTTAAATTGTCGTTTATTTCCTATCCCTGTGATCTCTCACATCAAGCAAACGTTTCGGCAGATTTTGTTCAGCCCAGAGCAGCGTGATCTTCAGAGAATTCTCTGGCGGGACGAGCCTACAAAACCTATTAAAATTTTCCGTTTGAAAACAGCTACTTATGAAGTAAAACCTTCAGATTTTTTAGCTATTCGTTCTTTAAGGCTATTAACTCACCAGGACAGGTTGTTGTTTCTTCCCGAAGCTTCTGATGCATTAGAGTGTTCTTCTCATGTTGATGATTTCTTCATTCCTTTGAATCAATATCCCAAGCTCTTCATGTATCTAAAGATTTAAAATCCTTGCTTCAGGGAAGAGGCTTCGCCCTCCACAAATGTAATTCAAATTCTGAGGAATTTTTGTCTAACGTTTCCTATGTTCCATCTCATAGCAATTCGGTAGAACGTTTTCAAGAAGGGTAATCCGTTAAAGCTTTAGGAATTAATTGGAGTTCTCAAGAGGATTTTTCTTTTGCCATGCTCATTTTGCTGATTGCCAACCGCCAACTAAAAGTCAAATTCCTTTCGAAATTGCGAAGAATTTTGACCCTCTTGAATTTTTGACTCCGGTTATTGTCATTGCTTAAATGTTAATGCAAGAACATTGGTCTTTGAAAACCAACTGGGATGACGCAGTCCAACTTCTAGTACATCAAAGGTGGATGTCCTACCAAAGCAGCCTGAAAGATCTTTATAGTATCATTATTCCTCGAGTACTAATTCCATCTCCTTCTTGTGGGAAATACGAACTTCACGTTTTCGCTGATGGTTCCCTAAAAGCTTATGGATGCTGTACATACATTGTTAGTCGCAACTCTATTCAATTTCTTTCCTTTTCAAATGTAATCTGTGCCAAATCTAAGGTGGCTCCCCTCAAAACTATTTCTTTACCGCGCCTTGAACTTTGTGCCGCCGTTTTGGCAGTTGAATTAGCAGCCAGCTTCAAGAAACCCTGAAAATTCAACTTTTTAAGATTCACTTTTGGAGTGATTCTGCCATTACTTTGGCCATGATTGCCAAATATCCCCCTCATTGGCAATTTTTGTTGCTAATGAGTCTCAAAAATTCCAACAGTTGTCAGATATAAATCAATGACATCACGCGGCAGGAAAATAAAATCCTGCAGATGTAATCTCCCGGGGATGTACTTCTCGTCAATTGGTCAACCTAAAATTGTATTGGTACTGTCCCCGATAATCCGGATAGTAGGCTGTCAGATATCCGCCCCCTCAATCGGATTGCCAATAATCAATCGCACCGGCACAGCTACATCAATGAAAATGGCACTGACAGGTACTACCGAGATTAGAGCACAGTAGTTAACAAGAAATTATTGTGGAACACACCAAAATATACGGGGTTCATACTTACCTTTACTTACCTATTCAATTTAATCTCGGGTCTGGGTTTTCAACTGGATCGCTTAATAGTTGTTGTTTGAGTCTTCAGTCTTTTGACTGGTTTGATGCAGCTCTCCATGCCTCCCTGTCCTGAGCTAATCGTTTCATCTCTACATAGCTACCACACCCTACATCCGAGGCAATCTGTTTAACATATTCTAACCTTGGTCTACCCCTACAGTTCTTGTCCTCGACCCTTCCTTCCATAACTAAGCTTGCTATTCCTGGGTGTCTTAGTATGTGTCCTACCAACCTATCTCTTCTCTTCATTAGCAGTCGCCAGAAACATCTCTCCTCTCCCACTCGTCTTAATACCTCTTTGTTTGTAACCCTATCTACCCATCTGATCTTCATCATTCTCCTGTAACACCACATTTCAAATGCTTCAATTCTCCTCTTTTCTGCTGCACCAATAGTCCAAGTTTCACTTCCATAGAGCGCCACGCTCCAGACAAAGGCTTTCAAAAATGACTTCCTAATACCTAAATCTATATTCGATGTCAGCAGATTCCGTTTTTGTAGAAATGCTTTTCTTGCCTGAGCCAACCTACTTTTTATATCCTCTTTGCTTCGTCCATCACTGGTTATTCTGCTTCCTAAGTAACAGAAGTCTCCTACTTCCTTCAGCTTTTCACCTGCCAATTTGATCTCCATAGAGGTTTCTGATTTATTTCGGCTGCATTCCAGTATTTTTGTTTTACATTTATTAATTTTCATCATGAATTCTTTCCGTAAGACGGAGTCCATACCATTCAAAAACTCATTCAAATCTTCAGGCTTGTCGGCCAAGATGACGATATCATCAGCAAATCTCAGAGTTGAAATTATTTCTCCTTGAATCTTCACTCCCACTTTAAATTTTTCTCTAATTTCCTTCATTGCTTGTTCAATGTAAAGATTGAAAAGTATGGGTGATAAGTTGCAGCCTTGCCTTACACCTTTCTGAATACCAGCTTCTCTCTCATGTCCTTCAACTCGAATGACTGCTGTTTGGTTTCTGTATAGATTGTATATCACCCTCCTATCCCTGTACTTTATTCCAATCGATTTCAAAATGTCAAACAATTTAGTCCAATCAACGTTATCAAAAGCCTTTTCTAAGTCTACAAAAGCCATGAACGTTCTCTTATCTTTCCTTATTCTACCTTCCAAAATCAGCCTAAGACTTAGTACAGCTTCCCTTGTTCCTACATTTCTCCTGAAACCAAACTGGTCTTCACCCAACTCCGTTTCTATCTGGCTCTCAATCCTCTTGTAAATTATTCTAGACAGGATCTTTGAAGCATGAGTAATCAAGCTGATTGTACGGTAATCTTCACATCTGTCAGCTCCCACTTTCTTTGGTATAGGGATGATTACATTCTTCTTGAAATCAGGGGGTACCTCACCTGTCTCATAAATCCTACACACCAAGTGAAATAACCTGATCAGACCTTCATCTCCTATGCAGCGTAGCAACTCAATCGGTATATCATCTATGCCTGGTGCTTTGTTCCTGCTTAAGTCTTCCAAAGCTCTATCAAATTCAGATCTCAATATTAAATCTCCTTTCGCATCCTCATCAATTTCCTCCTCCCTTTCCATTACATGATTCTCAATCTCCTTTCCCTTATACAAACTCTCTATGTAAGCTTTCCATCTCTCAACCTTTTCTTCCCTATCTGTTAGAGGCTTTCCATTTGTGTCCTTAATATTACAGCACTTAGTCTTCTTTTCCCCAAAAGTATTATTAATCCTTCGATAAGCTGTGTCTACTTTTCCTAATTTCAGACAATTTTCTATACCAGCACATTTCTCTTTCAACCATTCTTCTTTCGCTTCCTTGCACTTCTTGTTAACCTCATTTCTCAGACGTCTGTATTCTGCTTTCCCCTTTTCATCTCTTACATTCTTGTGCTTCCGCCTTTCATCCATCAATTCGAGTATATGCTGAGTGACCCACGGTTTTCTACCTATTCTCTCTTTCCTACCAATGTTTTCTTCTGCGGATTTTGTTATTTCATTCTTCAAAAGTGCCCATTCGTCTGCAATTGAAGTTTGTTTAGGGTTTTTCATTAGTCTTTCCTTTATACTCTTCTTGAATCTTTCGTTTACATCCTTCTCTTTCAGTCTGTCTATTGCCCACCTTTTTGGCTTTTGACTTTTCTTCAGTTTCTTCAACTTTAATCTGTATTTCATTACAACCAGATTGTGGTCAGAGTTTATGTCAGCACCAGGATATGTTTTACAATCCAAAATCTGGTTTCGAAACCTCTGCTTGACCATAATGAAGTCGATTTGGTAACGCCCTGTATCTCCTGGTCTCATCCATGTGTATATTCTTCTATTGTGGTTATTGAATAAGGTGTTAGCTATGACCAACTCATGCTCAGTGCAGAATTCTACCAGCCTGCTTCCTCGATCATTCCTTTCACCTAATCCGAAATCTCCTACTATCTTCCCTTCTCTCCCTTTTCCTACCACAGCATTCCAATCTCCCATTACTATAACATTTTCATCACCCTTGATATACCTCAGAATTTCGTCTATTTCTTCGTAGACCTTTTCAACATCCTCATCATCAGCTTGACTGGTAGGCATATAGACTTGTACCACTGTGGTGCAGGTAGGTTTAGTATTTATTTTTGCTACAATAATCCGTTCACTATATTGTTCGTAATATTCCACCCGCTGTCCAAGTTTCCTACTCAATATGAGGCCAACCCCTGCTTGGCCATTGTTTGATTTAGTGCTAATGACCCTATAGTCTCCTGACCAAAAGTCCTGTTCTTCCTGCCAGCGCATTTCACTAATCCCAACCAAATCCAACCTCAACCTATCCATTTCCCTTTCTAAGTTTTCTAACCTTCCATTTCCTAGCAGACTTCTAACATTCCACGCTCCGATCCGTAGAATGTCAGATTTCCTCTTTGTCACTTCTGTGATGTTAACCCCCTCTCGAGTAGTCCCCACCCGGAGATCCGAACGGGGGACTAGTTTACCTCCGGATTGAAATTTTACAAGGGAGGAGGCCATCATCACATGTATTTATGCATAGAAAGGTGCATATCCTCGGGAATAGCATACGGCTGTAGTTTCCCGTTGCTTTCAGCCGTGCAGCAGGACGCAGTGTAGCCATTATTTGGCTTATATTATCAATATCTTAACCGTCTATAAGACTAGTAAAGAATTGATTTATTCTGAAAGGCTGCTACTCCCTTTCAGAATAAGCAAAGAGCAATTCTACTAACAAAAATACTAACCTTCTACCGTACTAACAATTAAATACCAAAATTCTACTAACGAAAAAATACTCAAGTTCCACCAACAACAAATACTACCACTAAAACAGTCTGTCACCAGACACACTCACATGCACCCTCACACATCACAGTCTACTGAAACAATGAACTATAACTAATAAACAATGCAACTGCTACCAGACACACTCACACACCACAGTCTAATAGAACAATGACATATATCTAATAGACAAACTAACTACCTACTTACAACTACAACTAACTACATACTTACTGTACTGTAAAAAAAATATATCTAGGTTCTATCATTGCTGAAGATGGCACGATAACCGCCGATATAATCCATAGGGCCACGTCTGGATGGAACAAATGGCGCGAACTAACAGGAGTTTTATGTGATCCGAAAATACCCATAAGAACCAAGGGTAAAGTTTTTAAAACTGCTGTAAGACCAATCCTACTCTATTGTAGTGAAACATGGGCTACTACAAAGGCACGTGAGTAAAAGCTACATACCACAGAAATGCGTATGTTACGTTGGGCAGATGAACCAATAGTATGCCCTCACAATAACCTCCACCACGATATTTAAAATGAACAAGTCGAAACAAGAAAATTTAAACTGCACAATAATTTATTTCACATAAAGAAAAAAAAATAATTTAACAAAATGTAACAACAAAATATACGTGGCAATCAGAAGCCATTGTCAATGCAACCATGTCCTCCTGTAGGACTTGTAGACTTCACATACAAAAATTCAGCTTTCTCTAGCTCAAAGAACGTAATAATAACAACAATGCACTTTGGAATGGATAAGGGAGCTGGGACGAGACATATAGCATTTGTTTCCTTGTTCATGAACTTCACATTTTATTTATAACCGCAAGGCTGCTATGTAGATGACCTTGGCCTCTACCATTCAGTTATCTGGCCACCTGCAATACACCCTGCACCGTGTCGCATGCTTGCTTCGTCAAATGGACGCACCTGTCCACCCAATGTTAGCATATGCTAGTTACCTCAGAGCCTAGCTCCTTTTCAAAACACTTTAAATGTTCACATCTCAACTCAAATATTATCACGCAAATCTTTTAAATGCTCCGTTCAAATATCAATGGATTACTCTAATAATCCCAAATCTTGTTTAATTGTATAATCCAATTATTGAACTAGCGTTGTTAAGAGTATAATAACGAAAACGCTTAATGTTTATAACAAAATGTTCATTAATTATTTATAACATTTTAAATTGTTTATAACATTGTCAAACGACAATTGAAAAATTTATACACGCCTCTATTAATCCCGTTCGTTTCAAATTATTATTAAAGATATTTACATAGTTATTTACATTATTTATATTATTTATATTAGAAATACATTAAACCACACGTTTATCCGGTTGATAATTACTTAAATCGTGGTGATATAATCGACCAATGAAGGTTAGTTATATTTAAATTTTAGATTCAGGTTTAATAAGATTTAATAATTATTATTTGTGACGGTAACCTCCATTCAAAATCGTTATCTCAAATTATTTAAACACTCTTGTTAATTTTAACAGTAACTTCACATGAATAATTTTCAATGGACCTGAACAATACACTCAGCGGAAAAATACCTCGCTCAAAACGCACAAAATTGCACCAAAATTGGCCCATAATTCATCATATATCTCATTATATATGGCATCAAAATCTTCCACAATACACACAAAAAACCTCCACTTATAAATTCATCATCATCATCAATATTACTGTGGGAACCTCCTTCACTTATTACAGGGCATTATTCATCAGCGACTTTTACACGTCCACTGAACTAACGATTATACATCCATAGTTCCTCTTTAAAAATTCTTATATTCATCAATTGTATCGAAAACTGTTATTATATTTAACCTTCGTGGGTTTCATTCATGAATCGATATGAAGTAAAAATTTGCCAGTCACAAATAAATTTAATAGCAAATATGATTAGACACGCCTCCCTGGTCTATCAAAATAGAGATTAATATCATCAAATTATCGCAGTATAAAATTACTATCTCCAATCAAAGTTCATCTAAACTGCATAAATAGTCGAATAGAATACAATTAGACTATGGACTGCAAACATTATTGTTCCAATCTACAATTGAGAAAAACTCCTATCAAATGTTCATTACTATAGTGTACTCAATAAATCGTAATCAAAGTTCATATTTCATAAAATTGTCTATAATGCAATGGTATTTCAGAATTGACGATAAATGTCTATGTTGCAATCATGTTCATAAAACGACTAGTATTTCTAAGATCGTCGATAAAGTAGTAGATTTTAACGCTCTAAAATCTTTTAATCATTCTTCTTTCTTGAGGATGACAGAAAATTGGTCAAAGTAATTTACTGAATAGAATTACTTTAATAAAATGACACGCTGTCTGACTTCAAATTTGCCATAGAAAATCGTTAACTTTACAGTCAAATCGTGACTACAAAAATATCCAAATTACTGAAAGAATATATAATATCAGTCTCAACTGATCCAAAATTATTTAAATATGCCAATGACATAATAATGTCTCAATAAATCGTAGAAAAAGGCATAAATCAGCAAAGTGTACAGAGTACAGAAATATCAAGTAAGAATATGGGGCAAAATATATGGGACAGAAAATATGGGAAAAAAGTTGCTCAGATATCGCTAAATGGCTCAAATAAATCAAGAAACGTTCACGACTACCTTATCTGTTGATTGAAGTTCTAGAGGAAAATTTCCAAAGAAGACTGCTGTTGGTTCCATTTCACCACCGTAAAGATGTGCTCCGACCTCGAACCTGGAACCTGCGCCCTCGGAGAATAGAACTGCTTCCTCCTCCGGAAATTGCACTGCTCCGTGTAGACGATAGACATCCTTCTGGCAAAACTCTTCTGTGTGAGCCGGGTCCACCCTGGCCTCTCTTGAAAGTTCCCTGAAGTTCTGGTAGAAATTCGCCATGAAGTTTATTGCAATTATTTCCGCAGAAATGTTCATAATTGTGGAGTATGAAGATATTTCCACTGCCATTTGATGTAATTCAGCGATGGATTACGATGCATGAGTGTAGTTGGATGTTCACTACATGCTCGCTTTCGTATAATGACGATTAACGAAGCTCCATGTTGCTATTTCACTCCATTGATATATGTCCCAATTGCATTAAAGTTTTAGTCTTCCATCTCCACTTCCGTTATAATAATAGTCGAAAGAACTGCCAGATTATATAGTTCCATTGTAGAATATAGCGTTGTATCACCAAATGTAATCTTCAGTATCACGGTTGCAATACATGTGTCAGCCGTAGCGTAGAATGTGGTATTATAAAAGTGCTTCTCAGGTGTCGAGAAAATCACTTTTGTCTGCAGTCTTAAAATGCGAATATCTTCCAAAGTATAATAGTGAAAATGTTCAACTTTCGCACATGCCTCAATATTGTAATGCACAATTGAATTAGCATAAATGCAGTAGCTAACTCTTGATAGATAATCTTGTAGACTCGTTTATGTGTGCGCTCCAACTTCGCCTAGTTTTAGTAACCGTAAAATTGCACTGCTGCACGCTCAATGCTTGTTCGATGCTGTGGGCTCTACCACACTTGCTAATGACGACTTGCTTAACTGAATAATATATACTTGTTCTATCGGAATTAAGAACTCGAAGTCTGACAATATGAGAATGAGAAAATGAGCCATGAGCCATGAGAACTTCCTCTCTGCTGTGCAAGGCCTTTTATCAACTTCTTAAGGGGCGTATCCATCCCTACCATAGCTTGTTCCTCCGTCATTGCTAGAAGTTCTAACTTTGGCTATACTTGACGGATTTTCAAATTTCAATAACTCATAATTAGTTTCTTCATAATTCCAAATCAATGCCATAACTGAAAATAGATTTCCACAATTCTGCATGCCAAAAGTAATTAAATATGGTAGTTTCAGTAATCTCCGTCTCCCTCCAAGCTATCATTCATTGGTTCGAGCCTCTCCTCCAATAGCGTAACTTCTTCCTCAGCACAATTCCTTGCTTCCCTGCGACTGCGTCGTAAATCTCAGATCCTTCTCGAACAAAATCATGACTTCACCAAGAATTTCAGCCCATCCAGCCTACTTGCATGAAGTCTGCGTCATCCGTGCCTACGTCATGAATATACACGTCACAACTATGACGGCCATAACTTTATTCACATATGCCAATACAGCCACCGTGGTCTCAGTATAATTCAATTTACGGGGGCAGTACTTGGCTTCTTAGTGAGCCTTATGCGTGGCCGAATTTTCCTCTCCCTGAATTAGTGGACATGCCGGATGCTGGGAAGGTCACAGGATCTGCTCTCGCTATTTCTGCTACCCACTCAATCATGCAGCGGTATTCATCCTTTCACAAGTTGGTACGTGTCATGGCTTACATTCTTCGATTGAAATATATTGTTATTGATCAACCACTTGTTCCTCAACTTGGGTTAGTTAACACCAGCATTTTATTATTGACTCAGATGAACATCAGATATTATCCAAAGAATCACTTAACAAAACCAGCAGACTATTTTTACTTTCTCCTTTTGTGGATGCTGATGGGTTGCTGAGAGTAGGAGGAAGACTAGCCTTGTCCGAATTTCCAGAAGAAAAAAAACATCCGAATATTTTTCCTTCGAAGCACAATGTCACTTCTTTAATTATTCGGCAATTCCATTATCAGCATCTCCATGCCGGTACTCGCACATTGCTTTGTATCATCCGTGAAAATATTGTCCCATCAATGGAGTACATGGAGTCACTTCTGTTATTCGCAAGTGCATTCCTTGTTTCAAATCCGATCCGAAAGATGTCACTCAAATCATGAGTGATCTCCCCATTTTTCGTTCGGTTCTCAATAAGCCCTTTGATCTTACCGTGGTTGATTATGCTGGTCACTTTGTTTATAGAAATAGCTCTCCTGATTCTAGGCCTTACACCAAGGTGAACCGGGTTCGATTCCCGGTCAATGCATGTGAGATTTTCAAAGTGAAATTCCATGTCCTGTGGATCGGATTCCACGTGAAAAGGAGGTCCCGTGACTCATGATCACATGATTAACTGTCACGAAAACTAAGAGCTTACTTCCTTCTCTCCTGATTCTAGAAAAAAGGTTTTTGAGAAAATTATACGTATGATTCTCTATGTATGGTCTTCGGTGCAGTTCACTTGGAACTTGTCACTAATGCTTCCACTACTTATTTTTTTAGCTGCCTTCGCCAGTTTCTCGGCAAGGCGAGGTATTCCTTCTATTGTTTTTTCTGATAACGTTAAAACTTTTTTGGCGACTCTGAACAAATCAAAAGGCGCTTACCTCCCCTTCTGTTTAAGAGCAGATTGTAAATTATGCTCACCAGAAAGATATTAAGTATCACATTATTCCTCCATATGCCCCTCATCATGGTGGACGTTGGGAATCCTGCATTAAGCTCACTAAGCGTCATTTAAGGAGGTTCTTTGTATTTATCTTCTTTGTCGTGAGGATTTTAATTATTTAATTATTTTAATTGAGTGTGTAATTAATTTTCACCCCCTATCTCTTTTATCTACAGACCCTTCAGATCTTCCCCCGTTGACGCCAGGCCATTTTCTTATTGGTTGATCTCTCCTCTCTTCCCCTGTTGAAAACTAAGCCCGATATTCCTTTAGCTCTTTCATGGCGAAAAATTGAATGTCTGTGTAATAATCTTTGGCGTCGCTGGAAATTGGAGTACCGTTATTTGCTTCAGCAGAGGGGAAAGTGGCAGCTCTCTCGTCCCAACCTTCAAGTGGGAGACTTGGTGCTCTTCATGGACCCTAGTCGACACCTTGTGTGGAATATTGGCAAAATGTTTGAATGCTTCCCTGGCAGAGTTGGAAGGATCGGAGTGGTAAAGCTCTTAACTCCTACTGGTCATTATCTTAGGCCAATTTCCATGTTAGCTCCTTTACCACTCTGATCTTCATTCTTGTTCCTTATCTTGCTGCAATGGGCCTGTGACCGATCTCAGTTGGGCTGATCTCAGCATTTGGATCATTTTGGACGTTTGCTGACAAGTGAGGGTAGTCTGATGTCAGGAGTGATTTTTCACGCTCAGTTATGGCTTACCATCCCTGCAGGTAGCATGGCATGATGGGTAATATGTGTGTGAATCACGTGCGATGGCGCTGTGTGGAGTTATATATTTTGATTTATGGCCCTCAGACAGTTCTATTCCTTTATCCAAGCGACTGGTGTAAACGTGGCCCATATTGAATTTCTTATGCATTTATACGACGGAGAAGAAATTAGGCTGTGGCATATAGTTTATGGAGATACTTCTCGATGTGTCCGACAGAGTATGGAGAGAGAGAACTCTGGCAGGGTGACCGCTGGTTACCTAAAATTATATTCCCTGTGTTTTCCCTGTTCTATTATAATTTTTCCCTGTGTTAAATTTAACCTTTTATTAACACATATGCTTTTATAAGGATACTATTTATCAGTAGCGTAGCGTGAAGAAAATAATTGGGTAGACACAAATAAGAAAAAATGCAGTAACACATTTTAAAGAAAATGTTTAAAGTTTTAACTTAAATCTTACATACTACATATTCTCTTGGCCCCATGTAAAAGAACTAAGTTTTATTGATGAGCGTAACAATGTACAAATAATGCCATGGGACAATGCTGTCTGATAATTGCTTGAAGACCATTGTTGCTACCCGACATTACAGTAGCTCCAGCATAAGTCTAGTTAGTTAGTTATTGAGGTTTTAAGGGACGGACTATTTTCTTATCTATTTTATATTCTTCCAAATCGAAAATTACGTGTGTATTTCCGAACCCTGTGCACTTTTATCTAATGATACATCAAAGAAACCTACAAATATTTCCTCAACTCGCGAGTTACAGACATATCGCACAATTACACTTAATTGAGCTTTGAAGGACACGTCAGTAGTCTCATCTGCCTGAATGGCCACAAATTCAGATGACGAAAGCTCTTCTGCAATCCTTTCCCTTGCTGCATTAGTGACAGATTGGATTAAATCATTTTGGATGTCCGGAGACGTTCCTTCAAAAACAGAGCTGCCTTCAAGCTGCCTTCTTTCATAAATGATTCTTCTATTGCCAGCAAATCGAGGGTTTCTAAATAATTGCCCTTATTAAGAGATTTGTGGTCTTCTCTGTGCCCTCTAAAGGCAAGTTCTTGCCGCCCGAGATGGCACATCATCTATTAGGCGACCCACTATTCGTCTATTTCGAGTTACATTTTCATTATGTTTCACAGCTGCTATTCGCGTTGTTTCCACTAAACAATGCTCAATTCTGTTTCTTGCTATAGAGCATTCAGCGTTTAGAAAAGACTGTGGGTCTTATGGGCTTTTACTTTTAACGGATCCCGCCCCCCTACACTGGTTTTGTTACCTTACCTTTCATCATGAAGGAACCCTGAACATATATTTTTTTCGTCATAATAGCTTCCTACAATTATCTACCAATTGATTACCTTTGTTATTGCATACATGTATCGTTTATATTACGTCTTAATAATTTAAACATTTTCGAGGTTAGCACGCTGGAAGGAAGAGCCTTGTCCTGTGCTGCATGCTCGCCCGGAGTGGAGCACGTGCTCAGTTCCGTCGGCAACATAAGTTCTGAAGCACTATCCGTCATTGATGTTATTATGGTGTGTCTGTTTTATTTTCTGTTCGATCGAATCAGGACTTCCGACAGTTGGGATCGAACCCACTATCCCCCGAATGCAATCTCACGGCTGCACGGCTAACTCATACAATAGTACAAATATTAATCTAAACAAAACAGGAATAAAATTGAATGATACTAAATTATAGCCAAACTAATAACAAAAAAGGTGATGATCAACAGTATTGCTGATGTAAAAATTGTTAACATCGTCAGCATACAGTACATCCAAGAAGGAAGGAAGGAATGAAGGGTTGTGCTCTCGACATCTGTCAATCAGTAATGCGTCTTATCACAACGAAATTAATGCTGTTATTGGTTCTCTTCGCGTACGGTATCCTTAATACTGGTCCAATCCGTTAATACCTGCAAAACTGCTCCTTCCTGGGCATGTTCTATTTCAGATAGTTGTTGGGGTTGTGTTGTCTCGCTAACTTATGAAAGCGCAGTACTCGAAGCGGGTGAACATAACGTATGACGTCAGCGCTACCTCTGCCTAGAGTTAGCAACACTGTCGCCATAAGGCTCCACAGTCTTTTCTAAACGCTGGATGCTCTATAGCATGTGAAACATCTCTGCATTATTAATGTCTTTCTTGGTCCCTGAATGTTTTAGAGTTTTGACTCCATTTTTTTTATTGTTGTGATATGGTACAGTACGGGTCCATGGTTCTTCGCCCCCAAACATCAAACGGTAATAACAATGAAGTGACTTTGTGTGCTTTCTTTTGTCGTGTGGCCTCCTGAGAGACCGAGTGCAGGTCTTTCTAGTCGACACCCGTGGGCGACCTGCGTGCCGGGATGAGAGATGGAATGGAAGAAGATGGATGAAACTGGGCAAGGATGTGGAAGGAAGCGGCCGTGGCCTGTCAGAAGGAAAATGGGGAAACCACGGTAAACCATTTCAAGAACGGCCGACGGTGGTGATCGAACCCATGCATCTACCGAGTCATCAGAGAGCTTGGCCTCGTGACCTAACGCTGCGCTTTAGCGATCGTAGCCACCGCTGTCGGTACTTTGTGTGCCGAGAACCTCATAACCATCTATATTTCGAATGGCAACTACTTTGAAATTTTCTTGTAACTTTGCCATCTTTTAGGGACAAATCCAACTGAGGGCCATTTATTTTAGATTTTAGTTTCAGCTTTTGTTCAAATGTTAATGATGATAGTGAATTAGACGACTATGAAAAAATCATACAGAATCAAGGTTACACTGTTCATGTCAACTAATAGCTCATCACTTTCCATGGTTAATATAACTAAAAACAAAGGCACAGTAAGTACAGGATCACGAAACGTTCACTACATCGCGAAAGAAAAGACATGTCGATTATGTTCACGGCAGGCAGCGTGGAGGGGCATGGAGGGAATGGCGGCGAGCGCACGATCTTGCACGCTTGAATAAGAAGGCAGGGGAGACATCCTCCAAGTGTCTATCTGCCTCGTTGTTTGTACGCAGGATGCAAGTGCTGAAACTTTTAAATCATGAAAATTACTATTATGGCTTAAGAACTTGGAAGAAAAACAACATTACAATACATAATAATATAATCTGTCATTTGTTTCATAAATTTGGATAGACAGTGTCTATCTTGTCTACCCTGACGATACGCTACTGCTATTAATGTTTATTTTCAGAAAATAAAACAAAATGCATGTACGGTAAATACTTTTATTTATTACAGAACGTAAAATACATAACACATATAGTCTCTTACGACAACATATATCTTTCACAAATTAAATAACTTGCACGTTTCATTGATCGCATTTCAAAATAATCACAATTATTTAGGTACATGTAAAATATTTAATCACATTTCATTGTTAATAGAAAAATAAACCTCCACAAAGGCGTTACCATAAGAAAATATGAGGATGATTTTTATGACTGAATACGTTTGACGTTCTCTTTATTCAATGTCTTTATTTTCATTTCCAGCTCATGTTGCTTTGTGCACAATTCTTCCTTTTCTTTATTTAATGTCATTTCATCCTCTCTTTTGATCCCTCCCTCGAGCCGACTCAACTGATCTGTTTCCGTTTCCCATAGATTTTGTTCTTCAATAGCGATCTGTTCCTTAGCTCTAGCCCAACAATCGTAACGAACCATTTCATCATCAATGTTTATATCTCCACCTGCATCCTGAATTCCATCCCATGCTCTTCTCATTGCAATGAGAGTTTCCTCGTGAATGCTTTCCACTAACATCTCATTGTTAATAGAAAAGTAAACCTCCACAAAGGCGTTACCATAAGAAAATATGAGGCTGATTTTTATGATCTGACACCCATCTTTATATTCTTCCGAGCCCTTGAATTGTTTAGTATAAAATGATCCAGGCGAGATTTACTACTATCAAATTGTTCAAGCTCGGTCCTTGTTGACACGCAATATAGAGTCCGCCAGAAAAATGTATACATTCTTCTCTTTACGGAACAAAAACTATTTATTTGGTGTTTCTTTTACATTTAAATTTTGATTACTCATGTAGTACTGTCTTCAGTTAAACATATGGTTATATGAGATGTTCAAAATGTTCACCGTTGGCTGCCAGACACATAGCAGAACGACGAGCGGCCGCTGCAACGACGTCCGCCAATGTTTGTAGGGGAACCGTTGCACATGTCG
Source organism: Meconema thalassinum (assembly GCA_946902985.2). NCBI lineage: Eukaryota > Metazoa > Arthropoda > Insecta > Orthoptera > Tettigoniidae > Meconema > Meconema thalassinum. The sequence goes on from OX336389.2 coordinate 1,325,913,223, forward strand.
CTGTAATCTCCTGGCGAAGAGCCTCCAGCGTGCGCGGCTTACGTCGATAGACTTGATTTTTCACAGTTGCCCACAAGTAAAAGTCCATAGGGGTAAGATCTGGCGACCGTGGGGGGAACTCAATGGGCACTCTTTGTTCAATCCAATGTCCCAGCAGATTGTCATCCAGGAAAGCTCTTACTGCTACATGGTAGTGTGGTGGCGCCCCGTCCTGTTGGTAGAAGACTTCATCATCGGCTCCATAAAGCGCACGTGCAGCTGGTAAAATTAATGTGCGTAACATTACCAAGTACACTGCTCCAGTGACAGGATCATCAAAGAAAAAGGGTCTTAGTAAGTCCCTCGACGACAGTCCACACCAGACATTAACCCCTTGTCCACATGAAAATGCGGATTTTCCGGAGCCCAGTAGACACAGTTATGTCGATTCACTGTTCCATTAAGTTTAAACTGGGCTTCATTAGACCACACTAACTTCGTCAGAAATTGTTCATCTTGGGTGACCATTTGCTGATACCGTTCGCAAAATTGCATTCGACGATCGGGATCATCTTCATTAAGCGCATGCAGTAATCGTGGGATGTAAACTTTCCACTTAGCTGTTTTCAAAATCCGTCATACACTCCTACTGCTAATCCCCACTTCCCGCGCACATTGCGTAGCAGTCTTCTGTGAAGAATTAGCAAACCTTTCCAACACATGAGCCGACAAAGCAGGACTAGTAACTGTACGCGTTCTACCTGATCTTCCTTTGTGAATATCACAAATCGTTCCATGCGTCTCAAACTTCCCAGTAATGCGTTTAGATGTTAGGCGTGTTGGGGGTTCTGTTTTAAATTCCCTCCTCCACTGACGTTGCATCACCAAACCTAATAAACCACTTCAGAATGTACTTTCTCTGCTCGAACGTCAAGCGTGCTCCATCCATTTCGTTTTCCCACTATCGTGATGTAAGTACCGACATCTGTTGAGCGAAAGACCATTCTACAACATTTCAAAACAATGATAACAGTTGACAATGTTCATATCCCGATATTGTCTGACAAAGAGTGTATACATTTTTCTGACGGACTCTGTATAAAACGACAGAAATGAATTATGGCTCGATCTGACAAAAGCACAGTCACATGCTGGCTGGTGTTCCTTGCTTTGTGATTTTTTCCTGTCATGTGGCTGGTGATAGCTCTCTTGCCCATGTTGCTCAAAGCAATCTGTCTTTTGCACACGTTACAAAAAGCATGATTTGCATTTTTGGGAACTTCTTCTAACCAAGGCTGAAAACCTGGGTACTTTGACGGTTGCAGCTATTCTGGATTGAATTTTGATGATCCCTCCATGATCTTCAAAAAATACTAAATACAAGAGTGTTATTGTTGATGAGTGAATTTTAGGTTATGTAAACCATCGTCGTTACAGTATTTGTTTTATTACTCATTTTAGACAAAGAAATTCCATTTACCTGTATGTCTATTCGCTCATAGCTTCTTATTAAAAATGCTTTGACAGTCTGTAAATCATTTACACACACAAGTAGACAGTACAGAAAGGATGCCTGGGACATAAGTAAACTCGATTCAGATTTTGCGCCATCTGTTCAGTGAATCTCGTTACACCACAACTATAGGCCTACCTTATTCCATATAAGTTGAGAGTCTTGTATGCAAGATTAATTAATACCGCCAACGATGCATTATAATTAAGCCCAATCATACGTCAAGGCATTCTTTTCATCGTGCCAAATTCCCCCCCCCCCCTGTATTTTCCCTGTTTATTCTACGCAATTTGAATTCTCTGTGTTTTCCCTGCGTTATCTGAGCTTTCCAGAAAGCGGTCACCCTGTCTGAACCTTCTCCTACCCCACCCCACCCCCTTGCGCGGAGCAGTCAATTGCTTTCATGTGAGAGAGTGTGTTGGTTGAATCGCCGCCGGAAGGTTGGTTGGATCACTGCCAGTGCGACTGCAGGCATTCGAATCAGTGTCGTGTTACGAGAGGCACGCAGCCGACATATTGTCGCGAGTGAGAAATACGCGAGGCATTGCAGTTAGTGGAACTTGTCATTCTACTGTTGGAAGTTATTGCTTGAAGTTGTGTGAAATATTTACGTTATATGAGGTATCGAATACGTGCATAGTGGATTAAAAGCCTGACGAGACCGAAAACACTTGATTATACGAGTAAGTGCGGTTATTTAGAGGAGAAATTATACGATAAAATTTACGTCAGTGAGATACAAAATTCACGTAAAAAATAAGACAGTCTATCTGCTTGATGACGATAATCATAACGAAAGGAAATCACGTTACTATTCTCGCTTGTGTTGTGAAAACGCACGTAATAAGGACAGTTGAACGCAGGTTATTCAAGTCACGAGTGGAAATGTTGAGTGTGTCTATATGCATTGTGACCTTGTGAGCTGGGATCGATGTACGCACGGACAGTGCGACGTGCTGAGCAAGGTCATGTATAACGGCTATTTCTACTGGAGCGAAAATGCAGCCGACTTATAGCACATGAAGAGTTACGTAAATTTCGAGTAGGAGATCGGGCTTGAACATCATTACTTCATGAACATTGGAAGTATTCTCTTATGAACTTATTGAAAATGTTACGAACACATCTGAACTGTGGTGAAATCAGAGACTTACAACTGGGCGAAATGAATATACGTCTGATGAAGGTTGCCAGTGACGTCATGACGTGCTAAATCCAGATGGGACCGAAATGGTAGGAATGATTGCCACAGTCATGAGCCGTGACATCGGGGGACACCACCTCTGACATGGAACCGGAAACCGCCGCCAGGAGAGATGGAGGATGCCACCGCTGGGCGCATGGAGGCGCGTGGAGGACGTCACCATTGGACGCTGGATGCATGGAGGCGCATGAAGGACGCAGCCGCCGGACGATGGAGGGCGATACCACTGGAGGTCCCGAGGTTTGGTTACATCGTGAAGCCGCACAAAGTAAGACGTCAATTTCTGTTCTTCACTTCTTGAAAACGTAGAGCTGCTTCGTATAGCCATGCCATGAATGACTTGAGAACGTAAAACAGAACTTGCTTCTTCTTTTTTGAGAACGTAAAACCGAACTTCATTAGTTTGTTTTGAGAATGTAATACGGAAATTAATTATTCCTCTCGAACGCAGAATGATACACCTGATTTCTTTAGTTAGAGTGTAATATATGCTTAATTCATTTTGGAACATCAGTTCATTTATTTTGAGCATTGCAGTATTATTTGTAAGGAATTTTGACACTTTATTAGAATGTGAACTTGACGCATTGTTCTTGCTCAGCTACAGCACATTTTATAGCCCATTATGATCGATGATATTTATGACTCATCGAATGCTATCTCTAATATTTCTGTATGTTGAATTTGGATTCAATGGAAGTTTGGAAGAAGTTAGAGGTGATATTTTCTCCAGATGAAGGTGATTGGTCATGAGTAAGTCAGTGAAATTTATTATTATTATTGTGACATGCAAAGCCTGTCTCAAACATTATTATTATGCATCTATTTTGATGTCTTGGTACCTTCTGCCATTTAAAGTGCCCGCTAAGATGCCTTGGTTTGCTAATGAACTCGAGATGGCAGCGCCTGTCGGCTCTACTGGCTGGCGGTTGTGTCTTCTTCCGCTAGAGCGAGACATAGGTGTCTTCCGGAACCGCCTCTAATCGAGACATATTTGAAAAAGTATATTATTCTACGTCATTAAACAAAAGACTATATATGCATCATGCTGCCAAAATATTTTAATGGTGTCGTGTGAATATTATTTTGTTATGCACATTGTCGTAGTATGTGGCTAATTTGGATTGGTCAAATTTAAATAAACTGGGTGCATGATGGGAGATCTTCTTCGCTCTTGTCCTCCATCTTTTGAATTACGACTTGTTACTGATTGCTTTTTGAAGAAGGACGCAAATTTTGAGTCACGTCGGGGACGAGGGCTTTGGCCCTCATCTCCGCTAACTTGGGGATATATCCCATTATTTTGATGATATATGAAGAATATGGTGTGCAACTATCATCTGTGATATTCGTGAACGTGTTTTTTGGGCCTTAATATGGAGATATGATGTTTTTGTGTGCGTCTCTACGTGTTCCGCTGGCAGCCATCCTCCTTTTTTGGTGATATAAATCCTTTAAGGATATCTCATTAGTGTTGTAAATATTTGTGTCTCCCCAAAAGGCTTTATTAAGGTATGTTTTGACGTTTTATTTATTTTAAATTATTGGAGCTCCATATTTTTTTCATTGTGTACTTGTGTTTAAGTTTTTTTTTCTGAAGGTTGACTTGGCCTATAAATGTCACCTCTGAATATGTAAAATTTGGTTAAATAATATTAGTCCGGGGAACACTTCTATGTTTTTCTTCTAATTTTATTATTTGGTGTCTTGCTAAGGCATTTTCTTCTAGTTATATTCTGGTACTGACCAGACTAGTCAATTGAATTGTAGGCCCAATTTTGATCATTAGTCGATCGGTTTTTATTTTGATCCGTTGCCTTTTAATATACTATTTGATCTCGTAATGTCTAGAGTTTTTTTATATCTTCCTGTTTTCTCACTGGAGAAGATTTTTTTTTAAATGTAAAATTCGGCGTTTGATGTAAATTCGTACTGATTTCAACTGTTCTGGTCGCCATGGTAACTTGTTGACAGTAGTGCATTGAGGGTTTTTGTTTCTGGCATGTGTTTGAAGTGCACGTTCATGGGTTTTGTGATGTTGTTTAACTTGTTTTGGTTTTAAATTATCCTTTGGTTTTCCTTATTTGGAGTTTTCTATTTTTGTACTCCTGCGTGTATCTTTCGGTATCTTGTTTATGGTAAAGTTTGCACTATTTACTTCTTTTTGACTCTCCCAGGACCTCATGGTTCAGTTGAAGGTATGTCAGGTACATGTTAAGTGTTAACGTGTTTTTTTTTTTTTGCTTTTCCTTCTCTGACTTCAGGTAATTCTTCATGGTAGTATGTTACCTTTTATGTATCAAACTTCCTAACAAAATAATTATAGTTCTTGTAAGTTTTGTTTTGGGTCTCTTAACTATATGTTTCGTTAGTATCCCCTCAGGTAATTGTTAATTGGTATCGACCTTTAGCCTTGTTTTTATCTCCAGTGAGAATTCTAGGTGGGGTTTGTTTTAGTTTTTGTAATTTTATCCTGGCTGATGCATTTTCTGTTCTCTGGAGGAACTGTTCATTTAACATTAAATTTTCTTTTAATGCAAGCTTCTATTGTTGCATCATTTCGTCGGTGCCAGTTCTGTTAGATATCGGGGGTTTTTCTGTAGACGAACCTGTGGGTTTTCTTCTTCTCCACCTTCTTCCGCCTTTAGGTGTTCTTCTGTTGGGGCATGTCAACTGGCGGTGAGTTGCGATGTAGCGAAGCGGACCTTTGAAAACAAGGTATCCCCCGAAGCGAGTAGGTGTCAATTATCATCATCGATATTGGAGGATATGCTGGAGGTGATTATACATGGTTAGTAGAGGTGGCTTGGATACGCTTTTAGATTGCCGTAAGACTTGATGTCCAGACAAAGTCTACATGCCATGTTAAGGGAGGATTTATGATATTTGCAAATGGTGCATTATTAGGTGACAAATATTATGAGTTGTGTTATTCGACCAAACTTGGAGTTTGGGTGTTAAGATTCGCAGTACAGTGAATGGCTGTCGAATAAGATTGCTGGGATATGGTCCCCAATCTTAATAAGAGTGTCACGTAGGCCTATTTTGGATGTTTAGGATGTATTTGAATGGAGCAATATGGTGATAGATATTTGGCTCAACTGTAAGGTAAATCAGATCCTCACACATGATATTAGATGGAATGGTTTCAAGGCGGAGGTCCATTACGAAAGCTTTTTACTGGAAATAAGAGGTGTCAGGTAGCCATGCTATAAATCCTATGATTTAATCTGGATGTGTGAATCTATTAATGGAATAATTTAATAATTCAGTAATTGGAAGTAGCGAGGATCTAAAACGTGGAATTACAAAACAGATTGATTTATGAGGTGGAATATAATGACTTTACGGTCGTAATTTGGTCTAGTGACTAGTAAAAAGGAGTCACATTGGACATAACTTAATTATTGTTCGATAAGGGAGAATCCGCCAAATTGTTGTATAAATTTCAATAATTGTCTATGTAATGAATGTTTTCTCCATTCGCTACCACATAATATGAACTTAGTGATTTGTGGATAGTCAGTGACGAGTATATGCGTGTGCGCCGATTGATTTCATTTTTGTCAGGCGATCTCCTTATCGTTAACGCTTATTAGGACATCCACGAGTTTGAAATAAAATAATTCTCTTTTTTTTTTCAGGGACTTTGTTTTTTATTATCGGACTTGGTCCCAACATAACTTTGGATACTTTGAGTGCTAGGAGAGAGCCACTATTCTATTCCTTAATAACCAAATAAAGGATCAGTGTACAGTATTTTATCTTACTTTGGATTCTTAATTTCTTGCTTTCTGGTTATTCTAATTAGTGTTATTTGTTTTTTTAGTTTCGTCGAGCCCTTTCTACCCCCCACCCATTAAACGACCCGAGATACTTTGGTGTCTTGCCTCCCAAGCAATTGATTGGTTTTTAAAATTACGAACCAAGATCCACCTACTAATTTTCCTTTTATCGCTCTCTGGCCGTTTGTTCTAATGGGGCCGGGATGTAAGCCGGGCCATCGCTTGCCCCATTGGAAAAGCGGGCACAGACCCCCCCCTAGCTTGTTCGCTTTTGTGAACAGTTTTTATTTTTGCTTTATGATTCATTCCCTTTCGGTTTGTATTGAATTTATTTAACTGCCCCATTATATCCTAATTTTATATTAAGCTTGCAGCAAGATCACGGTACTTTAGATTAGAAGTATTCATTCTTGTATTTAATTTGTATTAGGTTCAACTTATTTAACTTAAATCTTGCTCGCCATAATTGAAGCACTGTTTTAGCTGACATGTACTCAGCTCACTAATCGAGAATGTAATTGAACTCCCTGGCTCTGCCTTGCTTCATCTCGAGACGCATCTATCCACTGATTGCTGTTCGTCTCTCCCACCTCCTTCAGTATGAAGGTATTTTGTGACGTCATCCTGACTATATCTTCGCCGCTGTTCGAGCGTTCAGCAGAAGGTTCGTCTCAGACTCGAAAGAGCAAGGACACCTTACCAGTGGCAACAGCAGACCAGCCTAAGTTGTTGTAACAGCTCACCAGGATGGAAACTACGAGCAGCGGTACCATCGAGTGGAGGAAGCAGAGGACCGGCGAGCCAGCTAGGGGTCAGAGCAGGCGCAACCGCGCCCGGAGAGTTAGAGGGACGCAATCAGCAGGCTCCTTGGGTGGGGAGTTAACCTCCACTGAGCCCTCTTCTCCGGTCACGCGGGCCCGCCAGCCGGCCCTTAGCGAGAAATCGCCAGCGCCGCAGAAGCCGCCAGCCGTTGAAGAGGTAGGGATGCCTCACAGCCCGGCTGGCGCACTCAACGCTGGAGCAGCACCCGGCCCGGGGAGAATAGGTAGCCCGGACATAACGCAGGTCTCCCTGCGGTCCAAGTCAACCGACGCCTCCCCTAGGCCCTCTGAGCTAGCAGAGTCCGAGAAGGATTGGATGCCAGGACCGGCTAGCTCCCAGCGACCGGACATCAGCAGTAGCCCCGACCCCGGGTTCAGCTGGGCGAGCGATGTGAGCTCGGACACAGCGCATGGGCGCCCTGGAGCCACTTCCCCAGGATCCGAGCAAGCACGTAGCTACGACCCCAGCACCTGGGCCATGTTTGTTTATTACAGGCCTGGCGAACCAGAGGGAGAAGAATGCTGGCACATCAGGGACTGCCTGCACAGAGGCCACGACGCCATGACGAGAGGAGCTGAACGTGCCAGCGAGGACATCGAAGCCCTTCTCCCCACCGGAGTCCTTGTCAGGCCACACCTGACTTGTCACTTCGGCCAGTATCTCCAACAGCTGACAAAGGTCTGGCAGGTGGCGATCATTCCAGGCACCACACAGGAGTACCGTCCACACGTCCTCCAGCCCAGCAGAGCGTGGACGGTGGACGCCACAACCCAAACTGACGTCGCGACGCCGGAGGTCGGGACCCAGGCGGGCCCCCTGACCTTCTCCAAGACAGCGCAGACGCAGCAGCCAGAACCAGGTCCTCAGGCGAGGCATTCAGCGGAGCAATCTGCGCCCGCCATCAAGGAGGACGGACGCCCAGCACTTCAGGCGGTGCCTTAAGCGGGGCAACTCGCGCCCGCCATCCAGGAGGAGCAACTACCAGAGCCCCAGGCGGGGCCTTTAGCGGGGAAACCCGCGCCCGCCACCACCGCCATGCAGGGGACACCAGAGACGGCCGGGGCCACCAGGACGGCCCCACAGCAGCGGAAGAAGACGAAGCGCAGCGGCCCAGAGGACCGTCGCCAGCAGCGTTCCCAGGAAGGGGAACCAGGACGCCGCGAGGCCACCAGCCGCAGCCAGGAACAGCCGCTACAATCAGGTCGTATGAAGCCCCGCTACGGCCAGCTTTTACAGTGTTTTCGCTGTCTGAGATGGGGTCACTCCCAGGGATCTTGCGGCTCTCCAGTCCGCTGTAACCGGTGTTCAGGTGCTCATCACCACACCAGCTGCACGGTGCCGCGAGACGCGCCGGAGTGCGCCAACTGCATGTGTGACCATCCGTCATCTCATCGCAGTTGCCCAGTCTACAGGTCCATGGCAAGAGCAGAGAGGAAGGTGGCTCGTTCCCGTGGACCGCTCGCTAGGCCCCTGCTCCGGTAGGCGAGGCCCCCCCTCCACTCTCCGGTGACGGAGTCTCGGTACCAGGGACCCCATGGAGACCAGGTGGTGGAGCAGGTTCTCCGGATACTTGTTCCACTGCTTGGTAGCCGGCAAGGCCCGCGCTGATCCCAGCAGTGCCGAGTTCTAACGGATTGCCCGGAGACGAACTGGCGAGAAGACGGACATTCATCTGGTGCATGATACCTTCTCCCAACTAACAACAACCTACACATTTCCATACCCACATTCCTTGCATGTGGCAATAACCAAGCCGCCAGGTTTTACGTGTAGGCGATCTTTCTTTTCTGCCTATGCGGTTTTCCCTGGCCCTACTATCCAACCCTTATATATATATCTACATATTATAAATGTGCACATATATAATATACATACCAATATTAATGAATACTCATTATGCCTGGTAAATCGCGACCGCAATCGGACGGGCACTAAGTCCTAAATGACATTCCCTATCCAATCCCCTATGCTTTCTCTTCTACTATCGTAGTTTAACTGCATGTCGGAGGCACCAGTAGTAAGGTCGGGTGCCACGCGGGGGATGCGGGTACTCTTTCGCCCCCCCCCCCCCCCCGAAAAGAAAAAATGCGTTCAGCATCATACCTCAACACAGAGTGTCAGCGGGCTCTCGCCTGGCACCTCGCACACATGCTCTCGCCTAGTGCTTACTTAACTTATCCATTCGCACTACGGCCCATGTAGAGCCTTGGCCGCCTCAACGATCCTCTTCCACTCGTTCCGGTCCCGGGCATGACGGCACCAGCCTCTCACACCCATCTTCCGAAGATCTTCCTCCACGTCATCAAGCCATCTTTTCCTTGGACATACAGGCAGGTGACGTCCCTCTGGTTTCTGGCAATATACTTTCTTTACAGTTCTTTCAGCTGGCATACGTTCGATGTGTCCCAGCCATCTGAGTCTTGCTCTCTTGATCTCCGTCACAAAACTAGGCTCTTCATACATCTCGTATATCTCGATATTCGTCCTAATAAGCCATACATCTTCTTCCTGCACAGGACCACATATACGACGTAATATTTTCCTCTCCCAGGTATCTAGAAGGATCTCATCAGGTCTTGTCATTGCCCATGTCACAGATGCGTACATTACAATGGGTCGTAACACCGTCCTATATATACGTTTCTTGCTCAATCTGCTGATCAGCCGAGATTTCAGAAGATGCTGCAAGCTATTATAAGCCTTGTTGCCTGCCTTGATTCTTTCTTTTATTTCCAAATGCGTCCAGTTTTTCTCTGTCAAGACTGACCCTAAATATTTAAAGGATACAACCCTTTCAAAACTATACCTTCCTATTTTTTACCTGATCTCCTCCTGTATTTCTTTGTGTTCTATTCATTACCATATACTTTGTTTTGTCCTTATTAATTCACAACCCTGCTTTCAATGATTCATTTTCCAATTCTCCCAATTCCTCCGTGAGCCTCCTCTCATTTCTGCTCACAATATCCACATAGTCAGCATATGCAAGATAATGCATTGTTCAGTTAAACAGTGTTCCATCTGGATTGATTTCTATCTTCCGTATTACCCGTTCCAGCGTAATGTTTAACAGCATGCATGATAGAGCACCGCCTTGTCACAATCCACGAGTCACCTTAAACTCCCGAGATTTTTCTCCTGCCAACGATACTTTCCCTCGCGTTTGTTTCAGTGTCATTTCAACCAGCTGCACAAGCTTCGCAGGTATTCCTAGTAGGTGCATGGTTTCTATGAGGTATGGTATTTCAATACTGTCATACGCTGCTTTATAATCCACAAATAACTGATGAACTGGGATAGTATATTCATAACATTTTTCCATTATACAGTACTTCAGATGGTAAAGATTTGGTCAGTTGTCGATCTCCCACTCCTAAATCCACACTGATAGTCCCCCAACACACATTCAGCAAAGGGTTCGAGTCTTTTAGCTTTCACTTTCGTTAATAACTTGTATGCCACATATAATAGGCAGATGCCTCTATATTGCGCGCTGTCAGTTTTTGATCCCTTTTTGTGAATTGGGCATTCTCAGCATATCGTCTCACCAGGCTCTCGCCTCAGCATACCTCAGCACATCATACTAGCACACCTCGCCAGATCTCACCTGCAGATCCAGCAGGCCATCGCCTCAAGTACGTTTCGGAAGTAGCTTACTCGGCTACTAATGTTGCTCTCTTAATAGGCCTACTTGGAAGAGGCTCTCACCTCATCACAACCGACAGATTCTTGCCTGGCAATCCGGACCTTACCGGAATCTAAGCCAAGAAGAAGTGGATATCATGGGTCAGCACGCACCCGGATACTTCGCTACCTTATTGATTCGGCTTTAAGGCTCGGATGGACATTAAGTCTAGCGACGACCTACGCACCGCTGAGTTTCTGGATTATTTTGGGGTGCCTATTCTCCTAGTCCAGGCATCTCTTTTATTCGTAGCCACGGCCGCCTTCAAATCTCGCCTGCTGGTCAGCGGGCATAACTTGGGAAATATTCAGCTATCAATCTTCAAGAAATTACGAGCAGCTTCATACCAAGATAAGTGTATATACTGTATTTTCAAGCAATTTTTCAATGATCTAGTAGGGCTTGAAAATGAACTTTCTTTTTTAAATTACTTAACTATCTCCTTATTCTCAAATTATTGTAACTTCTATTATATTTGATATTACAACATCCAGGGCTTCTGCTCGGTCAGAACCTTCCAATTTAGAAATTTCAAATCACTTTTTCATTCTGCATCATGTCTTGCAAAAGGCTTTATTCATTAGTGCTTTCGCATTTAAACTTACATGGCTGTTTTTTGCTATTCCTAGTCAAAATATGAATCCCAATTTTAGCTTCATTATATAAGATATCTTCTAGTGAAGAATTTTACATTCATCTCATCGGAACCATTCTCTTAATTATATAATATTTATAATATAATATTCTTTGTTAATGTTTACGCCCCTTCTAGATCACAATTTCGTCTGGCAAGAGAACATTTGTTTGAAGATGACATCAGGTACTAATAATATCATATTGGCAGGCGGTATTAACTGTGTTTTAAACCCTCGAGATCAAACCGGCGCTTTCAACAACTGCCGCAGCCTCAAAAGTCTCGTAGACGGATTTAACCTCCATGATGTGTGGGAACTTAAACATGGAACTGACATCCAGGCTACTTTCTAACTTGCCAGATCGGCATGTAGAATAGGCAGGGCATATACCACACGAGGAATGAAAGATAGTCTGCATAGTTCCACAGTTGTGCCCGTATCTTTCAGTGACCATCACGTGCTGTACTTTCAATATTCAACTATGCCACGATCACTTATATATGGACACGGGTATTGGATATTAAACGCATCCCTCGTTCAAAACCAAGATGTGCGAAACAATTTGAAACCCTTTGGATGAAGCTGCGCAGTAAAAGGTGCCAATATCCATACCATATCACTTGGTGGATTGAGGTTGTCAAATCCGCTATACATTTTTTTTTTCAAAAAATTTCCAAACAGCGTGCCAGAGAGAGAAGAAGTACTTTAAACTTTTATTATGAGGTATTATATGAACTTCAGCAAAATCAAGCAAATGGGGACGATGGTCTTGGCGAAATGAAAGAAGTTAAGCATACAATTTTAAATATTCAGGAAAATCATTTAACGGGTGCATTATTTTGTATTCGTGCCAAGATTCCCTCAGTTATAGAAGAAGAACGTTTATCTCTGTTCCATATCTTCACAGAAAGGTGTAATGGGCAGCGAAATACCATTACTAAACTTCGGGACGAGCATGGCTGCACTCAGTAGAACATGAATGATATCCTTCAAATTGGTGCACAATATTTCACGACAGAATAGTGAGCAAACAGATGGGAGCTTACAACAAAACCTACCCATACTGACCGCAGAGCATGGACCTATGCTTGCAAGTGGTATTACCTCGGCGGAGATCTTCACAGCACTACGTCAATCTCAACGTCACCGCTCTCCTGGTCCTGATGGGATACCATATGAATTTTATCAATTAATGTGGAATATACTAGGAGAAGATCTTAAAATTTACCAGGAGATTATGGGAAACCCACAAATCATAACTGAAGAATTTACGGCTGGAATAATTATTTTAATTCCGAAGATCAGAATACCACTTGGAATGGAGGATTTCAGACCTATCACACTTCTTAATACAGATTAAAAATCTTTACTAAAATCATAGCATGCCGAATCAAAACGCAACTGATACAAATTATAGGGAAGTGGCAATCCTCTGCGACTCCAGGGAAAAATATAATCTCGAACTTGTTGGGTGTTAAGAAATATTACCATTCTACATGAGAAAACTTCATCTAATCTTCCCCCTACGACACTCGTCAGTCTCGATTTTCAAAAGGCCTTCGATATAATAAAACATTCATAACTATGGTCTACAATGCAAACCTTCGGTTTTCCTACCAGGTTGATTAAATACATTACTGGACTGTACAGAACAGCAACATCTAGAGTAATCATTAATGGACATCTGATCTAACATCGAATATATCCATCCGTAAATGTGTTCGTCAAGGATGCCTACTTTCTATGCTCATGTTCATCATGGCACTGGAACCCTTCCACCGGAGGATGAACCAGAGAGAAACAGGTCTGACGATCAATGAGAAGAAAGTGGCAGTAAGAGCATATGCCGATGATGTATGTATTGTTCTCACAGTGGAAAACGATGAAGAACGTATGATGACCATCATAAACGAGTTTCAGCAAACATCAGGATCCCAAGTCAATCCAAAAAAGTCTGGAATGATGTTGCTTGGGCAACATCCGTTACCCACACCTACTCGATCATTCCCTATTGTGCAAAAGCTGAAGATATTGGGAATTGTTTTCCAGAACAAATTTCAAGACATGAATAGTGAAAACTGGGCGATGGTAGCCAATAAAGGGAGGCATACCTTATTCCAGAAACATACCAGGCCCCTCAATCTCAAACAGAAAGTATGGCACATTAATGTGTTTGCTTTATCAAAGATATGGTATCTCATACAAATCTTACCTGCAACGAAACAAATTTGCCTACGCTTAGAACTGTGTATCGGTCATTACCTCTGGAGAGGATCGCTGTACAGAGTCGCACGTGATCAGTTGTACTTACCAAATCTCCAAGGAGGTCTAAATATAACCTGTGTCGGTATGAAATGTAACGCCTTATTAGGACGCACCGTCCTCCGATCAATGCCAGAAATGCGGAGTCAAACAGCCCAGTCATACCCACCAGCGCCTATCACAACAAATGGGCGACATAGACACATACACCCGGCTTTTCGTGCCGTTATCAGTGTAATAGACAGTTTACCTCAGTAGAGGAAAACGCAGGGGGAATTAAATTTAACCAAGAATCTATACACATATTTGCTGAAGGGGCAACAGAAGCCGTTATCAATAGAACATAAATTGACCCAAAGACACTTGAGAACGATTTGGTTGAATGCCTCCAATAAATACTGAGCCCGTATACGCTCATGCTGGTGATAGTTTCTTTGGAAGCATGATGATTTTACAGCGAGGAAGTGCTGAACGTACTCAGGAAGCTAGCTCAAGCTTCAGTTATTCTTTTGACTCTGCAGAGGTCTCATAAATATTTTTCCTGGACAATTATAATTGAAACGTTATTTTGCAAATATCAAGAATTTATCATATGTCATTCTACGTAATTTATCATGTTATTGTGGCCAAATTATTCATTTTTAATCAAAGGTAAAGGTATTTCATCGCAGATATGCGATCCGTACCTAATTAGTCGCTACACGACTTTGGGAGTTTTGAAGCCGGAACATCATCCCCAGAGAAGAGGAAAAATAAACCTATTGTGAGTTCGGAGTGAACGCACGCGTTTTTGAGGTAGCGGAAGGACCACGCGTCGCACCTTAGTCGTCCAAATTATAAGTTCAACTGTGAATCCAGTTGCATCACATTGTTTAAGCACCCAAGTGTGCTAGTGATTTATAAGGAATCCGTGCGAAGTGCACGAGGAATACCGCCAGAAGGAAATTCACGCATTATTCGTGGAACTGTGATTTTTTTTGCACGTGGTCAATCATATTATACCACTTTGTAGACACCAACTTTACGTGAGAAGTCGTGAATATTGGCGTATAACGTTATAAGACTCTATATAATTAGTGTGAGTACGCAATTCATCATAATAAAACCAATCCGTGTTAGTGGTGGTATTTTTCAACGCACGATTATTGTGATACTTAGTGATAACGTGTTCTTCAAGTATTAGAAGCTGTGAAACAGATACCTGTTGAATCTTAAATTCAGTGGCAGACAAAAGGGCCATTTTTGTAATAAATCTGCAAAAGTTTAGAGACTGTGTTACTCATAAACCAACAACTTTATTTTGCAAATATCAAGAATTTATCATATGTCATTCTACGTAATTTATCATGTTATTGTGGCCAAATTATTCATTTTTAATCAAAGGTAAAGGTATTTCATCGCAGATATGCGATCCGTACCTAATTAGTCGCTACACGACTTTGGGAGTTTTGAAGCCGGAACATCATCCCCAGAGAAGAGGAAAAATAAACCTATTGTGAGTTCGGAGTGAATGCACGCGTTTTTGAGGTAGCGGAAGGACCACGCGTCGCCCCTTAGTCGTCCAAATTATAAGTTCAACTGTGAATCCAGTTGCATCACATTGTTTAAGCACCCAAGTGTGCTAGTGATTTATAAGGAATCCGTGCGAAGTGCACGAGGAATACCGCCAGAAGGAAATTCACGCATTATTCGTGGAACTGTGATTTTTTTTGCACGTGGTCAATCATATTATACCACTTTGTAGACACCAACTTTACGTGAGAAGTCGTGAATATTGGCGTATAACATTATAAGACTCTATATAATTAGTGTGAGTACGCAATTCATCATAATAAAACCAAGCCGTGTTAGTGCTGGTATTTTTCAACGCACGATTATTGTGATACTTAGTGATAACGTGTTGTTCAAGTATTAGAAGCTGTGAAACAGATACCTGTTGAATCTTAAATTCAGTGGCAGACAAAAGGGCCATTTTTGTAATAAGTCTGCAAAAGTTTAGAGACTGTGTTACTCATAAACCAACCTACGATTTGTAAATTCAGTGTTTATTCATATTTGCCACGCAACATGATGATTCTACTTGACCACGTGAACGCAATCTTTTCCCACGTCTACATGATGTCCGTGATGGCATAAGCTAATTCTGTGAGGGGGATGTCCAGAACTTGGCTTACATTATGAATTGGAAGAAGAGGAGAAAGGGCAGGACGATAGGCCCAGGATAGATAATTAACCCTCCTACGTAGAGGAGATGATAAAACTCCTCATCTCCAGGTCAATATGAGGTGAACCACGATCCACTGTGTGTCCTGTATCTAATTCCCTATTGTAATGGTCATAGGTCTTGGTGGAGTAGTTTTTATCAACCGTACTGATTGCAACCATATAGGTAGAATTCGTAGTGTAGTAATTTTACATGTATTTTTCAATGATCAGCTTATGCATTCTGGTCTAGAACTATTGGTGAGACACCCAGTGGCGATTTGTATGCCGATGCAACTGTATTTATGTATATTTCAAGATTAGGCACCCATATATTTGCCTTAGCTCTGAGAGCTATTTTCATTCAGCTTATGCTACATCTTGAGGGAAGAGTGTGAATTCCCCAGTTGAACTTAACAGACACCCTGTCTAATTTGATTATTTCACGCCGACTGCGGGCGTATCATTTGGTGATGTAGGTTTCAATCACTGTTTTTGTTAAAGCTTTTATGTGGAACTTTATGCCGCTTACCACTTGAAGTCTTGTCATATAGATGGAATGACTGATGTCCTCAATATTTCGTCTCATAGTCGAAAGGTTGTATTATAGTATCTCATTGGAGATGGGTTAGCATAGCCATTTCCATTACAGATTGTGGATTTACCGTAGCTTTAATCCATAACCCATTTGCTGGCTGATATGAATATCTTGTAGACATGCTAACTGGTGGCCATGTTAAGCCTTGTAGGACCCACAGTAGTCTGAGATAATTATTTGTACTGATGTACCACTGTTAAAAATAACTACGTGCATGTTGAACGAATGTAGAGTGTTGGCTGACCACTGCAGACTCGCGTTAGAATGAGTGGAGGTATGTATGAATATCTTCTTGTTTGAGCTACTTGTATTTATTATCAGAAATGTTAACATCAAGGTTGTTGACATTTGACATTGTTCCGTATTGACGAGATTATATAACTAGAATAAATAAATATCATTGTAATTATGGGAAATTTATTCTAGTTATATACTTGTATTTATATCATTCTAATGTTGTTGACGAAAACTCGGTTCTTACAGTCCACCCCCTTCAATTAGGCACAGTCCATTACTCACTGATCCTTAACTAAGTATACTCATCAAGTGTTTCTGACATGTCCATTATAGTACAATATAATGTCGTAGGTTACTTCTACACGGAAGCGAAAGACTCATAAAATCTCTTTGGGGTTAGAGCAGATTTACAATCACCGGCACTAATGGTGACACGACCCTGCATCGCCTTTGTCACGCACTGGATACATCTTCTGGCAAAAACATCTATTGTTGAAATTCGAGCAACCTTACCCCTCTCACGTCTCTTTACAAATTATTTTACAACCAGTCGTAAACGAAAATTTATTCAATATAATTTGAACCGCTTACAACAAATAACATTTTGAAGCATGAAATACTACTTAAAAAATAGGTATTACGAAAAAGACTTATTACTATTAATATGAAAGCTTGGGGAACGAATCGTTACAGTAGGAAGGAGTTTGTGAATGTACTGCGCCAGAATTCCTCAAAGTCAACATCCATAATCCGCACGGATGGAGAAAGGATCGTAGGGATGTCAATACCCGGCTAAGAAATCAACATTTCCCTACCGGACTGATGACTAGGGAACCCTTGACTCACATAACACATATCTAACCATACTACTAACTAGTTGCACACAGAACCGCCTAAAAACAAAATAAAGCACATTGAGCAACTCGGCCCTCGGGGGGTAATAAGGTATAGTTATGTCGAAAAAACTGCCTGCATCGAACCAGTAGTATCGTTATATCGTAATTCAGCATTGAATGAAAAACAGATCTTATAAAAGAACTGAGCAAGCAAACTAAAAAGTGCCTGCAAATTTATTAGGCTAGGACAATACACACATGTCCCTAATCAGATTTTAAAAATCGAAAAAAAAAATGAATAAGCACTAAAACTGAAAATTATGTCTCTACTGGACATAAATACGACTTCCTTAATTCTTCATACACCAAAACTTTTGTTAATCATGAGTGGTCTTTCTTAGAAAAATTTAACCAAATAAAATACACTTACTAAACACCATGTGTTTATCGTCAAATTAAATCACTTCCAATTCTACTTTCTTTCACAAAAATCTCCCTACATAATACATCGGTATAATTATAATGCGCATTGTTGCTCCAAATCTACTTATTATTTATAGTAATACTCATGAAATTATTATTATTATTATTATTTACATCAATGTCTATTATATACAGAGAGTTTAGTTTGTATGTAACGCAGACCCTCGCTTGCTCACTCGCCCACGTTGCGCGCCTGTCTCCCGCCAGGCATTTTGCCGTTATGCGGCGCTGGCGCGGCACTGAGTCATTGAGTATAGGAATTTGTACTTAAATTTGTACTTCAATGTGATCCTTGACCAATTTTTTGACGAACTGACTTACGGAGAGCGATTGTCAAATTACTTTCAACAAGATTCTGCCACTGCTCACACTGCCAAAGCATCCATGACAGAATTGCGTCGCATTTTCGGTACGAGGATAATAAGTCGGAACGTGTGGCCCCCGCGAAGCCCAGACTTATCACCATGTGACTTTTATTTGCGGGGGAAGCTTAAAAATAGAGTGTATGCGAGAAACCCTCACACTATAAATGAGTTTAAGACTATATTACAGCTGAAATACAGTCAATCGGTGCTGAGGAACTTCAGAGAGTAAATGCCAGCTGCATAAAAAGGTGCCAGCGATGTGTAGCAGTGAATGGCGAACATTTTCAGCACCGGCTGTGAACTAGGTAAGTACAAATTCCTATACTCAATGACTCAGTGCAGCGCGGGCTTCGCATAACGGCAAAGTGCGTGGCGGGAGACAGACTCGCGCCACGGGCGAGCGAGCAAGCGAGGGTCTCCGTTACATACAAACTAAACTCTCTGTACATCATCGCGACCTGCACGATTGTCTCCCTCTGCTTTACTTATATAAAGTTCATTTCATCTCACTTCTCTTTAGTTCACAAAATACTTCTGTCTGTTAATGAAATTATATAGTTACATCCATGTGAATATATGTATCAAACAATTAAGTTCATTATTATTCCATTTTACATTTCCGTTTAATAATTCTGCAATAATATTTTTGAACTACGACGCAAGACTTTCAGATTACTATATACAACTCTATATATGTGCGTGGCATTTAATCCTCACTACTCACACTTCCTTCTTGTACAAGTTCAAACTTCCAAATTAATTTGTTGACATACTGTACTTCCATATTTTCTCGCTGTAATCTCCGTTAACGATCACACTCTGAGAATAACTTTTACGTGTCTCCTATACACTTCTTTAAACAATAAATCTTCGCATACATTTTCTCATTTAGCACGTTCACAAAATTCTATACCATCTCAAATACATTCACCAATGTAAGAGAATCAGTAACCCTACTGAATATTACTACTGTAATACCTTCAAGAAACAACTTCTTCCGCGTACATCAATTCTGTCGATTATACAACTCCGTGCTATTCTTTATTTATTCGTTCCACCAAACAATACTTTCGTAGTATGTCTTTATATTCTTACTCACACAAATATGTCATACTTCCTCCTAATGCTTTTATTATTTACCTCTGTTACAACTTGTAGTTCCTTTCTGAATTAAGTCTGCTCGTGTTCGTTACTCAATAAAAATGCACTTTACCTCACGTTCTTAATTTCATCTGATATGAAATATCTTTACTGTGGTCTTTCAAAGACTTCTCTATGACAATAGGTTGATTTGTAATATCACACCTCTCCTTCTGTTCATCAGCTATGCTTCAAAATTACGCCTACTCTTTATACTTCAGTAATAAAATCTGGGTTTCACAATATTCTCTTTGTCTATACTCGAGTGCCTCAAACGCAATTGTCGAACACTCCTGACAATAGTTAAAGTTTCTGTTTACATTTTATATTTCGTTCTTCTAACGAATTTACTTAATTTCGGATAACAATACCTTTCTGTTTCTCTAATTTCCTTCATGACAAAGCTTCACTTATTACAACTCTCTAACGATATTACTTCACTATCCGATGTAAATTAGATAAATGAAAAGTTCTAAAGAAGTTAGCTTACACGAGTGAAAAATAGTTAATGTGAAAATACTAACAATAAACGTTGGAAAATACGTCACAAACGATATTCGTTGACTCAAAGAAAAATTTCAAAATTTATAGCAACAACAATAACATGAACTAGGATTAAAATAGTCAGATGTTGGTCATACACTGGAATAACCCGTAAACAAATACTAGCTACGTAGTTGTTAAAGCTCACTGGTCTACCTTGTGTCTGGAACGCTTGATACAGAATCTGTGGACCTTAACAGATGAGGAATTCGGCCACGTGCGCTAGGAGCACGCCCGCATTCCAATAAACGCGTGGCTGCATTCTCGGAGTGCCTGCCGCTCTGCTCGCAGGTGAGACTGGGCTGCCATCCTCGACCGGTTTCCAGCTGATAGGTTCCAGCCTTCTCTCTCCCTCGCTGCCTGTCAATGACCCTCGCTCGCGCCTTCATCTTCTGTCTTCTCGATCTATGACCTGGATTCTGCTCTCGCTTCTTTTACAATACCTCTTCATTCAGCTGCTCCCTCGAAGTTCCTGATGTTAGTTTGTAGATAGTGATATGCTTACGATGAGAATTCACATCAACATGTGAATCCTTTCTCGCTGTAGTAGTTTGTTTCTGGTTTCCAAGCTTACTGCTGTGTGTACTGCAGTGAAGTTCCATTGTTGTATCGCTTTGATCATCGCTGGACTTCACTTAGTTAGTGTAGATTTAACCTCCCTCCATAGCGAAGTTAGAACATCATTCTCAGTTCACAAAAGTCGTTAGCTATAGTCTCTCCCCTTCGACTTAATTTTGAACACATCTTAATAAGTGTCTTGGAGAAGTTTTAAAATATTGCAGTGTAGTGATAATACTTTCTTCTGCGTTCTCGTATATCGTGCTCAAGTTTCACTTATATGATAGTGAATATTTGTAGAGTAACTCCAAGTATATTTTCTCTAATTCGACGTTATAATGTTCTGCATATATATCCCATAAATCTTTTTCAATTTTCTTCTTATTTCCAATATTCATTCAATAAATCTCTTGTAGTTAACTGCTAACAAGGTATCTCTTCCTGTTATAATATTATACTTTTCATAGTTGCCATTGCATACTATCTGTAGAGCGATTTTCAATACGTGTTGCCTCTTGTAATACTCGAATAATAAGAACCTCGTTCTTTCTCTGCTGCTAGCCTCCTAAGTTCAGTTTCCCTCTCAAATTTGCCGCGCTAGCCTCTCACTTGTTCATAAACTCACTTATTTGCTCATATCTTCTCTCATAATCATCTAATTTAATTTCTGTTTTGCCAATTAAATTTCTTCTTCCTAGCTTGTATTTTTGATATCCTCCAATCCGTTATAATATTAAAATAATAATTTTAATAATTAAATAATCCCTCGTAATCTTCCATTAATCTGATTGGTTACTTCCGTGTTATCAAATCTGATGTTCTCGAGCTATCCCCACCTCGGGTTTTCTGGCGCGTGTACGACCTTCAAGTATCCTTGTCACGCTAACCAAAACTGGTTTCTCTCCCGTAACTTTGCAAAACTGTGCACTTTCCTGATCGCTGTTCCAATCATTCTCCCTTTGGTTAAAATAATCCAGACTACAAAATGTTCATTTCTTCTCTAAATAACAATCTTTCTTCAGGCTAAAATGTTATAAATCTCTTCCTTGCACATTATCAACCTTCCTGTGCGTAAAAATAACTCAAATCACGATTTATTTTATAAACATCTTTTTCTCAGCCTCTCAGTTCGAATCTCTGTCAGTTCCTTTCTCATGGCTACTCATAATTTCGAGTGCAGTAAGAGCAGTGCATTGTGTAGTCTGTCTCAAACCCGAGTACATCGACGTATAATTTTGTACAGCACTAGGAGTTGAAGTGTTGTCCCATTCATGTTAATTTATGCCGAGAGCTAGCACATGAAAGTTATTAGTACTTGAGAAGCAGTTGTGACATATCTTTGAGATAGCAAAGCAGTTGAGACGAGTGAAACGTCTATATTTTAGGTTTCTTTGCTTATTTGAAACAGCTATATATTTCTACATCTTTACTCATGGCAGAGATCATTGTAGTTAGGACACTTTATTCTATTTGTGTGTATTTGTGAGGGTCACATCAGGACATTTATTCGTGAACCCAATATTTTAGGACATTCATGCTAACTTGCCGAGTGCAAGAGCTTTCACATGCAGTGAAACACGCAGTGAGTTGTCTCGCTGACGACACCACTCAAGGCCAAACAAACCTGTTTTTCAAACTACCCAGAATTCCAGTGTTCTCATTGTGAGAATTGACTATTGATCGACGTTTAAATGTTACATATTTTTGTATGGAATGCTTATGAGCAATGTCAGAAGTGGGCTTCTGAATCTAGGTTAACAGCTGATTGAGCTGTGTATTTGTATAGGGTGACCAACAAGTCACAAGTTTGGAAGATCGCCTATTTTTTGTAAGTGACTGGTATTGTTCATTTCATGATTTTTATATGATGAGAGGTTTTCCCATTTCTACAGACCAGACAATTTTGTATCAGGCTAGCTATTCTTGTTATTATTGTGTCCGTGCAAAGGAACGTTGAATGTTATTGTTGTGTCCGTTTGTTGACACGTTGATGGAGTGGATTTATACTCTCAACCTTGGATCCCGGCAGTATTGAGCTTTGAAGCCAGACTGACCGATGTTTATTCTTGCGAGCTAGGAGCCGCAAATGATGTTATTATTGGAGCCATTTTGTAGCGCATGGTAGTGTGGTGATCGCCGGAGTCATGTACTTGGTAAGCATATCAATGGAGAATTACCGTCATTATGGTCAATCGTCATAATTACTGTTAATCTACGATGTTAATATGATTAATAATTCATCATTAGTTAAACTTTTACCTACGATTCTGATTGCTGACCGACGCATTTAGCTAATCATTTTCCCTATGGAAATATTTTAGAGAGCTGACACGATTTTGACCGACGAGTATCACTGGTAACCATTAGTTTTCAACTTGTGGGCCATTGTGATTTCATTCGTTGTTAGTCGCGGTTTTTATTGCGCATTCGCCAACCTAATAAAACACATTAGATGTCAATTAGAGGCAAACAGATTCCTAATGTGTGTAAGCAGGTTGTATAAATTGGATTATTGTTGTGTCATTTATTTATTTATTTCTGTGTACTACCTGATTTTCCCATTGACATGTAATTATTGTTTTTACGATTGTTGTATTTTGTTGATTGTTATATAGGATAGTTGCTATCCTAGAGTTGTGTTAAATTATTTTTCTTACGGACGCTTCTCGCCGTAATTTATTGTCAGTTAGGACTTAGCTAAATTAGGTAACGTTAAATGTAAAACGGAAGTGGCACCATTATAACTTAGATTTGCTGTCACGTTTGACTTTGTTGTTTCATGATGTTTCTGTCTTGATCCATCATCTTTACCTGTATCTTCAATGAGGGTTTCTTTATGTACCACATCCCAAGATTTGTTGTTGCTTTCATTTCTCTAAGTAGGACTTTTAGAGAGGGCTAACTTAGCTTCAATTATTTTTTTATTATTACCTTTGCGGATTAGACGAATTCACGCCCTCCGATAGTAGGATAGGGGTTTGATTTTTGAATAAATATTTTCTTCGAATTTTACTTAAGCCTGTATGTTATTATTTACTAGCTTTGTGTTTTGTGGGTGTGCTTCTTTGGGCGTCAATGACATTACCCGTGTAGACCCGATCCCTTGGAAAGTGGACCTCGTGCCGGTTAGTCCTAAACGAAATACATCCGATCCTCTCAGGTTGTGGATTCGAAGGATGGGGTTGTCTGGAATGCCATTCACGGTTGATGGTAACCCGACAATCTCCTCTAAAGGGAACAATACATCCCAACAATACACCCCAACACAGTGGAGATCCACACTCTGTTCTACTACGACAGTGTGCCTACAGCGACTAAACGCAAACGTCACAATATGGCTGAGAATACTCAATGTAGACGATGTTGAGATGTCGACACTTAAGTGCACCGAGTGACATCCTGCCAAGAGACTAGAAAAATTTTGACCTGGATGACTGCTGTACTGCGGAGAATACATCTGGGGATAGACCACTTACCAGCGGAGCAATTAATGGTTTGCAATTTTGAACTTACTGTACTGGGAAACCGAAACGAAATGCTGTAACCTGGTTTATAGCTGCAGCAGCGGATTGGAACCAAACAGCGCACGAAAGAGGTGGGGGCTCCTTACGAGACTTTGTAAGCTCATTCAGAAGGATACGCTGGACAATGGTTCAGAGTAAAAGTGTCCAGAAGTTTTCAACGCTTCCTTTTCAGTTTTGATTGTCGGTGTTCTGTTTTATGTGATATATATTGTTGCATTTCTTTTATTTTAACATGTGATGGCTGATTTGCACTTTGTTTCACTCTCATAACAATTTAAAAAAAATTCAAGGACGGTTATTGTGAGAATATTAAGACACGACCTGAATGCAACAGTGTTTAGCCTACTTTTCACATTTTGCAAAAATGAGGAAAAAGTAGACTGATGAGATCGGGCAAATGTGTGTCTGTCTGTCTGTCCTTCTGTATGTCTGGCTGTGTGTGTGTCCCCCTATCAACTCCTAAACGGCTGCAGCAATCAAAACAAAATTTGGTAGGAGTAAAGATCTGAATATCTCACGGCCATATTTGAAAATGATGTCAGTGCTACCAACTGCTGAAAAATCGCAATTGAAATTTGAGCTCCATGTTGGATATTTTGGAAGGTATGAATGGGAGCTATTTCAAAATTGGCACACGTATAGATAATAATTTTGCAGTTTAATTTCCAGGAGGCCATACATGGCAGTGTTGTCAAATTAGTCAAAATGATTATAAGCCTGCTGATAGGTCCACATTTTAAATGCATATAACTTCTACACTATCAATTGGATTTCAACCAAATTTTGTATGTGCTATGTGTACGTAAACAGATATGACTGAGCGTATTCTTAAGAGCCATCAGGGCTGCCAACTGTTAATAAATGCTCCCAATTTTATTTTATCCAAATACCCTTATATCAGAAAGTATGCAAGCCGACAGCTTTAAACTATGCACACGGATAGTACCTGACATTCTATATTAATTTGGAGTAACGTATATACATCAGTGCTACCAACATAATTCTAAGCCTGCTGAGAGGTCCAACTTTAAATACATGTAACTTCTATACTATCATTTGGATTTCAACCAAATTTCGTGTGTGCTATGTGTACCATAACAGATATGACTATGCAGATTCTTAGGAGTAACCAGGGCTGTCAACTGTTAATAAATACTGTCTCTTTTTTTGTTACCCTAATATCAATATATCAGAAAGTATTAATTGGGAGTAACTAATATAGGCCTACGCCAGTGCTGCCAACATGATTCTAAGCCTGCTGATAGGTCCAATTTCTAAATGCATGTAACTTCTATACTAACTAATGGATTTCATTCAAAATTGACACAACAATAGATCATATTATTTCAGATTATTTCTGACCAATCCATGTATGTCATTGTTGCCAACATGACTTAACGCGCGCTGTTAAAGCCAATATTTAACTGCATGTAGCGTCCACGCTATCCATTGGACTTCAACCAAATTTTGTGTTCTGTACCTCAAGAGATGGAACTAAGAATATATTCAGTCAGCAGGGCTGCCAATTGTAGTTCTCTCTTAGGCTACATTATGCCAGGTGTACAGTATTTCGAACTAATTAGAAATGTCGATATTACCAACTTAATTTCGTCATTATTCTAGATAGATCCATATAGATTAATCATTGGCATAATCTTAAGTTTTAAGAAAAGTAGGCTCTTTAGTTCGTCACGGAACTTCTTGTTTTTTTCTCTCAAGAACAAAATATTAACATTTTTTTCGTTCTTTGACATATGATACGATTAATTTACTGTTGTTCAGTACAAAAATATGCAACTTAAAAAAACAGTCACGTTAAACTACAAGCTTCCTTCCTTGAACTCTCACACAAGAATAACATTTCAAGGCTGAGCCGGGAATCGAACCAGGACTTCAGCACTATACCACGAGGTGATCAAAATCTATATCTTAACCCTTTTAACGACTAAATTACAATTTTCTCGAAACTTTAACAATAGTTTTTATTATTAATGTTCATCAGCCTCATGTGCTAACGTGGAAATAACAGTTCTTACAAGAAAAGTTCAAGTGTCGTGTAGTATATCTTCGGTTAGTACAGCTACAACAACGTTCATGAGATGCCTAGGAAATTAAAAAGCACCACCCAGAGACCATTACAGAAGGTATAAATTACTGGGTTAGCTGAAATGAAAACAATGGGAATAGTTACCAATACATAGTCTACTATAAAATGAAATAGAGAATGAAGAAAATGATCTGAAAGTACGCGATGTAGACGGGGAATATTGGAACAGTAGTGTTTTTGCTATCCAGCGAATCGTAGACCCACGCTGAACTTTCTCGACACCACGCGAGTCGTCCACGTCGATGTTATGGGGTCAATGGAAAACAGACTCGTAAGCCACCTGCACGCAGATGATTCCCAACTGTTTGGTTGTGTAACGAGGGCTGACAATGTTGTTCGAATTTGGGTTGCTGTTGCGTTGGGGTCCATCAGGACCATCCAAATGATGCGGTGATCCTTCCTCACAGTTGCCCGTCGAGTTGGGCCTATGCTGGGTCTACAAGTGTCCTATTGCCATATCCCTGTCCGCCAACCCGTGCTGCTAGTGCTTCAGCCCGCTGAGATAACTCATTCTCGCACAGACCAATTGAAGAGCCGAGCGCAAGAACCAGACAGCTCCACGTTTTGGTCAATTTGGTTTGTTGCTGTAAGCTATAATAAAAAAACTTTACGAGCCTTACAGTAGTCGCATATGATGTGTCACATCTGACATAGAAGAAACCTCACGTGAAATTGTTGATACACCGGTATTTTATAATATTGGCACAAATATTAATCTATTGTAAAAGGGAGACAGATATTGCAGTTGATAATACGGAACTCATTTTTTTAGATGACTTGTAGCTTCCACCAGCACTAGCCTAAATAAATAATACGACATGGATCAACTAGATTAATAGACGCGACACCGCTCATAACCTTAAATTCTTTATAAATAGGCCAACTTGCTAGTAAATGCAATGCACACAGCAGTAGATTATGAAAGGCTTGCCCAGTTCCAGGACCTCTTGATCCACAGACCAACAGGTAATTTCATATGGATTCTGTTAAAATGAGTGATATTGATATGATTAGCAGCAGAGTATCAAGAAGTCAGTGCGAGAGTAGAAATATCAAGTAGGCAGTGAAGAAAAAAAGAGTCTCTTGGATTTTTTATGTAGCCTATTATTAGTGTGTGAATAGAAAATATTTTTGTGTGGTGTTGAATGTCCAGGAGGGATACGATCCAGCTGGCAGTGCGTCTTACACACTACCGTCCCATTTTTCAAAATCACTCCCACAAAAATATCCAGCAACCGAGTGGAAAGATGTCACACATCAAAAAGCTCTAACTGTTGCTGCAGGAACTGTACAGCTCCACTGATTTGGTTTGTAGTAGGAGTGTAAAAGGAGCTATCGGGGTTGTTTTAACTGTTTCTGCCAGTGCATGAACCCAGATAGCTCCTGTAGTAGCCTGGTTCTGGCAGCGGCTATATTTCAACGTTCGGCCACTCGGCAAGAGAGAATAGGAGTAGTGGGGTGCAGAGAGTTCTGACTTTCCCCCTACTTTCATATAAACTTTGCCGATATCTCCCGAACGCATGATCGGATTTTAACGAACGAGGTGTTGTTGGTGTTGGGATGACGTCGTCTTTGCTAAGAATGTGTGTTGGTATTTTAAAAAATGTTTTTTGGATTGACGCTATTTAGGAAACAGTGAATTTTGGGAAAAAGTTTGTTTCACGTTAATCAAAGGTGGCTATGCCCTCTAGGTGGACAGCATGTTTTAAGTGTGTAGGAGGAGAAAAATGATAGCCTACTTTCTCGCGAACATTGGCGATAATTGGCGAACGGATGGTCGGATTTTAACGAATGAGGTATTGTTGGCGTTGGGATGACGTAGTCTTTGCTAAGAATGTGTGTTGGTATTTAAAAAAAATGAAAATTCTTGGATATTGATTTTTGATTATTTTGGAAACGGTGAATGTTGTGGTTGGTTGGTTGGTTCCTTAGTTTAGGGGCTGCGACAACGCGGTCATGTAGCCCCGTGTACTTTGGGTGTGTGTAGAATCTGTCTGATAACCGGTGTTAATTGTGATGACTGTATTAGTGTGTGTATCTGTTTTTTTTTTAATTCAAGTAGGGACTGCAACTTTGAATTTTCAAATAGTTCCTACTTTTGCCGCCAAGCGCCACCGTCAACGATTACTAGGCCTAGTTCAGAACTAGCTACTAGAAGCCACCGCAGTCGGCTCTTGGCAACGAACGTAGCAACCTAAGAGCGTTGTTTACATTCTTAACCTATCCAATTTAGTTTCACACAGGTGTAATTAGTGGAAAGATCTTTAACATGCCATAAATCTATGACATGGGACCGCCGGCTTTACTTCCCCTCCGAAGGAAGGCATACTGAGGGATTTTTAACGAGGTGAATGTTGTGAAAATGTTTGTTTGACGTTAATGAAAGGTGTCTATGCCCTCTAGGTGGACAGCAAGTTTCAAGTGTGTAGGCCAAAAGAAAATGCATTTTGAAAAATTCTGACTATTTTGGAAACGGTGAACTTGACGAAAAAAGTTTGTTTGTGATGAATGGTTGCTATTTACTCTCTTTACCCGCATCATAAATTTCAAGTCGCTAGGTGAAAAACCTATGCACGTTTTGGGGGATTTTTAACCTAGGTTTTTAATCACCTCGGTAGCGTAGCGGTCTGCATGGTTAGCTCCCTCCCCCGGAGGTCCTGGTTTCGATTCCCGGCCGTGCCACGAAATTTGAAAAGTGGTGTGAGGACTGGAACGGGGATCTACTCAGCCTCGAGTGGTCAATTGAGTAGAGGGGGTTCGATTCCAACCTCAGCCTACTTGAAGTGGCTTTCAGTAGTTTTCCACTTTGTCTTTGGGCAAATGCTGGGATGGTTCCTACTGTAAGGTCACGGTCGCCTCCTTTCCATTTTTTTCATGGTTTTAAGTGTTTCCATTATGTTTTCCAGATATTTGAGGAAAGTGTGGAAAAAAAGAAAGAAAAGAAATGAGATTTGAAGTGACGTTGGATTGTTATGTCAAACGCTATTATTTTTGCTAAACATACATACTGAGCCTTACTGCCATAGAAAAATAGTTTGCTAACAGAAGTCAGTGCGGGTTGGGGTCTTAGCATGAGAGAGACCTCAGCTCCTTATCGCCATAAGAATGCATGCAGGTGCATGTGTATGGGAAGCCTGCCTGCCTCTGCAAGTTTGTTGTTGGGAACAGAGTTAGATATCAACAGTAGCTTTTGCTAAGCCGCCATAACTCGATACTCTGTTGAAGGTTAGTGGCTGTGATAGCTTTGTTTTCAAAATGCTTATGTCGAAGTTCTCAGAGGCTGCGCAGTGGAAAAAGTATTGTAGGTGTACACTACAATGTGAATTGCTAACGTGAAGTCGGCTCTAACTTAGTCATTACTCGCAGAGTGTTTTAATACATGGTGAGAATTATCGTGTTGGCAAATTTATAGACACATTTATATACGTACCGAGACAATGCATTATGATCATTATTTTGCAAGATATTGCTTGATACAGACGGCTCTGCTGAACCGTTAGCCCACACGTTTAATTAATTAATTAATTAATTAATTAATTAATTAATTAATAATTAGTAATAATTAATTAATTAATTAATTTAATTTAATAATAAAAAACATCGATATATTTGAACATCAACTAACAAAAGACAAGGTATGTATATTTGTTATAATAATGTTATGGAATAAATTATTGTTATTTGATGCATTATTTGTAAGATGATTTAAGAACTTAATGGTATGTATGTATTTTTTGTTGCAGATAAAACAACATCAACGACAACAACAACAAATTTGTTGTATATAAATGACAAAAAAATATTATTAATTTGTAAAAAGGTATTTACATTTCGTTTATGACTTTACGCTAAAATGAAAGAATGAATGCTATTTTATTTAATGCTAATACATGAACTTATGGAATATATTTATTTTTTTGTTGCAGAATTAAACTGTGTGCATGCCAACCAAACGATTGGGGGTAGCAGCGTAGCCCACTAAGCTACAATTTTGATATTGAAAAGGTATGTCATAAATATATGTTTTTGTTTCGTTTATGCAAAAATTAGCTTACTATTTTCCGAGTGAGTGTCTTATTGTGTGTGTGCGTATGGATAATCCTATTACCGATAGCAGTGGCTATGCTGGCTAAAGAACAGCGTTAGGTCATGGGGCCAAGCTCTCTGCTAACTCGGTAGACGTGTGGGTTCGAGCCCCACCCTCGTCCGTTCTTGAAATGGTGTTCCGTGGTTTTTATTTTCAACGCCAGGCAAATGCTGGGACGGTACCTTCAGACAGGCCACGGTCGCTTCCTTCCACATCCTAGCCCAGTTTCATTGATCTTTATCCATTCCATCTTTTATCTCGGCACACAGGTCGCCACACGGGCGTCAACTAAAAAGTCCTGCACTCGGCCTCTTAGGAGGCCACACGACAAACAAAATAA
Organism: Meconema thalassinum; assembly: GCA_946902985.2. Classification (NCBI taxonomy): domain Eukaryota; kingdom Metazoa; phylum Arthropoda; class Insecta; order Orthoptera; family Tettigoniidae; genus Meconema; species Meconema thalassinum. The sequence continues at coordinate 1,325,944,128 of OX336389.2, forward strand.
TTCTATTGCATACCCTAAACCTTTTTTGAGTGTTTTGTTATTATGTTCTATAACTGAATTAATGCATATGCTTACTGAATATATATATATAACTAATAAAGGGTTTTATTGCTTGGCTTTTCAGATATATATTTTAAAGAAAGAAGCATTATCCAATATTTGCGACTAATAGGCTGTTTGCTGGAGCCCTAGCCACCTACAGTTGGAGAAACAGCAACAACAACATCAGTTGCTACGTCTTGTGTTTGTGTGTGTGAGTGAGAGTGTGTGCCAGTGAGAAGACATCTGTATTTGCTGTTATTTTTTGGATTACCCTATTTATAAGGTGAGTTAACATTTCCATTTACTGTTGATTTTTTAATTATGTCTACGTCCATGTGTCAAGACTTAGAATGGCAACCATTAGCCAAATGTTTTAAAAGTAGAATATGTTCAGGTCGAATTCATAATGTGAAAAACTGTTAATCCCCTAAAGAATTTGTAGAATCGTGTTTGTCTATTTTTCTGAATGAAAGCAGGCAAGGTTTGACAACGCATCACGCCTTAGAAATAAATTTCGAATTACTATGCGAGTTTATTCTGATTAAAAATAATGTTGAAGAGAAACATAGCTTTAATCTTTGTACAACAATGGAGAAATTACTGATATCCGATGATTTAGATATGTGGTATCAAAAAATGCTATTGATGGACTTGTCAGTAAATTTGATAAGTTACAAGACGGACCCAGTGGCCTGGCTCTGAAAAGCATTGCATATTTACAAATTAATATTTGTAAATACAATCCATTGAATGCAGGAAGTAGCTATATTCCCACACCGAGCTTTATCGCTTCGAGAAAGGCAGTCATTAATGTATGGAACACAGACGATTACTGCTTTTTCTGGAGTGTGGCTAGTTGCCTGCAACCCTGTGAAAATAATAAAAAATGCTGCTAGATCAGGGAAGTCCAAAGCTATGTTTAACCACTTAAAGCAAACTCTGAATCTACAACGTGTTTCATTTCCCATGTTTGTAGATAAAATGTATTTATTTGAGAAGGATAATCCAAATTTCTCCTTCATGGTATATGGCGTTGAGGGAAGCAACATTGTCGGCCCCTTGTATGCTAGCAAAGAGACAAAACAATATCATATTCACTTATTACTTTTGTCTCATGGGGATAAAAGCCATTATTGTTGGGTAAAGAATTTGAGTTGATTGGTAAGCAGCCAAATGTCTAACCATAATGGTAAAATGCACATTTGCGAGCACTGCCTTCAGTATTTTGAAACTGATGAACTTTTGAAACGACATATGAGAGATTGTGAGGGGCAGACTGCAGTAAAGCTAGTTTTGCCCGAAGGGAATGACGCAGTCTTAAAATTTAAGGCCACTAATAAACAAGATATGTTGCCAATTACTGTTTATGCCGATTTTGAGGCCTTGACTGTTCCCCTTCAGGGATGTGAACCAAACCCCCATACAAGCTCAACCTATCCAGTGCAGAAACATGAACCTTTTGCCGTCGGCTATTATGTTGTATGTCACTACGATAAATCCCAATGTGAGTATGCAAGTCACAAAGGTTCGGATTGTGCGCGGTGGTTTGTTGATCAAATGGCGGCTTTAGCGGGCAAAGTAGAAACTATTTTTAACAACCCTGTACCAATTCAGATGAATGACGTAGAGCAAAAAGAATATGATCAAGCCACCACCTGCCACATATGCGAAAAGCCTATTCTAGGCGGAGAAACAAAAGTAAGAGATCACTGTCATAGGACAGGAAATTTTAGAGGTGCCGCTCATAGAGAATGCAATTTAAAGTATTCTACACCTCGCTTCCTTGCTGTCTTCTTACACAATTTCTCTTGCTACGATCTTCACTTCATTGTTAAAGAATTTGCTCATGTAGATAAGAGAAAATTCAACATTTTGGCTAAGAACCATGAAAGCTTCATTTCTCTTTCATGAAAAAAAAGGAACGATGAGCATTCGTTTTCTCGACTCATTCAAGTTTATGTCTAGTTCGCTGGATAGCCTCGTGAAAGGGCTAAGCGAGAATGAGTTGAAACATACTCAATCCCACTTTACGAATACAAAACATTTTAAATTGTGTGTTCGTAAAGGTCATTTTCCTTATGACCACGTGGCAAGTTACGAGGTGCTTAAAGAAACGTCTTTGCCCCCTAGAGAATTTTTTTTCTCAGTTAACTCAAAGCACCATCAGTGAAGAAGAGTATGCCCACGCACAGCATGTTTGGCGATCGTTTGCCATAGAAAACATGGGTCAATATGCTGTGCACTATTTAAAATTAGATGTGTTGTTGTTTACTGACGTGTTTGAGACGTTTCGTCAGCTATGTCATTCGATATACGGGCTGGATCCCGCCCACTACTATACCAGTCCAGGGTTAAGTTGGGACGCTGCCCTCAAATTTACCCAAATTGAGCTTGATTTACTGACGGATGCCGATATGGTACTGATGATGGAAAAAGAGATTCGTAGGGGGTTCGTATCGCTCAATCAGCGACATGCCAAGGCAAATAATCATTACATGCCTGATTATTGTCCCGAAGAACCAGAATCTTACTTGATGTATTTCGTAGTAAATAATTTATACGGTTTCGCTATGAGCAGACCGCTGCCGTACAAAAACTTTGTCTGGCTGTCTGAGGATGAAATTTAAGATTTTAGTGTGCATAGCGCCAGCAAGCAACAGAACGTGGGATATGTCCTTGACGTTGACTTAGCTTATTCCCCCGATCTCAGACAGCGACATGGTGATTTCCCCTTTTGTATAGAGAAAATGGTGCCGCCCGAGAGTAAGGGTAATCATAAAAAATTGATGGGCACCTTATATGACAAAAATCACTATGTGTTGCATATTGACGTGCTGGTAGAATGTTTAGCCCAGGGCTTAACCCTGAAAAATATCCATAGAAGTATTTCTTTCTGACAGAAACCGTGGTTGAAACCGTACATGGATTTAAATACTAGTCACAGACAAAGTGCCACTCAACCATTTCAAATATTTCTTTAAACTGATGCATAATTGTATTTCTGGCAAGATTCTTGAAAACGTGCGGCAGTATAGGGACATAAAATTGGTGAACACATGGCATGGACAATGGGGCGCTCAAAATACATTTCAAAACCAAATTTCAAATCTATGAACGTTATTGATGATGATTTAGTTACTATTGAACTTTCTAAAACTAAAGTCGTCATGAATAAACCTATCTATTTAGGCCAAGTCATTTTATATTTTTCAAAATTGCATATGTATAAATCTCATTATGGTTTTGCAATGCGGCAATTTGGTACAATTTCCTTGTTATATACAGACACAGATAGTTTTATTTACCATATCCGTGACTGTGATACATATGTCGTTATCAAAGAAAACCCAAAATGGTTTGACACGTCCTCGTTTTGTGAGAAGAATGTGTTCAATATCCCCCGTCTGAACAAAAAAGGAATTGGTTTAATGAAAGATGAGTGTTCAGACACCATGATGTTAGAGTTTGTTGGGCTCGCTCCGAAAATGTATAGTTTTCGACATATGAATGAATGCGAATCTATGCGAGCCAAAGGAATTAGTCAAAACGTGGTGAAAATGCTTTGTGTGGATGATTATTTACATGCCCTTCAAACCCACACAGGCATGTCGCATAGTCAGTTTAGAATTATGTCTAAAACCATAATTTATTTTTAATGAAACAACGGAAACAAACACTTCCTTTGTTGGATGATAAAAGACAATGGTGTCAGGATATGTTGACAAGCGTTCCCTTTGGTTACAACCAGTAGGCTAATGGTTGTTGCTATTGTTATTGTACAATACGGCAAGTGTTTGGTTTGGTTTCTATCAAGTGCGTGATGCCATGTTGAGCCTCGGAATAAAAATAAAAAATTGTAGTGTATCATATAATTTTTGTTTTTTAACCTGTGTGCATGGATGTATGCAAGGATGTATGAATGTGTCTAAATAGATGTATATAAACTGTATGTCTTGTGCTATTTGCCTGTCAACACATAAAGAGAGGCATGCATCAACGTTTGCATGCCTCACTGTGCACAGGCTAGATTAAAACATGTTGGCTTTTTTAAATTTATTTTAGCTAGTGGCTTAATAGGTCTCACTAGATGCTGGCTTAATAAGCCTCATCTTTCAGCAAACTGTCCATCCATCCTCAGAAAACATGCAGCTTAATAGGCCTCACTAGATGCTGGCTTAATAAGCCTCATGTTTGAGCAAACTGACCACCCATCCTCAGTAGAAATGCAGCTTAATATGCCTTACTAGGTCGTGGCTTAGTAGGCCTTATGTTTGAGCAAACTGGCCACCCATCCTCAGTAGACATGCAGCTTAATAGGTCTCACTAGGTTAATAGACCTGATGCAAACAACAAAATATAATTTCTTGCTTTTATTGTGGACAATCACACTTTATGTCTAGTGTTATCATTGGTAATGTATTACAAAACAACACCAGACGAATATCTGAACAGAAATTGCTTTTAAACCTAATACATAAAAACGTCAACAGACAGATGGTTATTTATTTATTTATTTATTTATTTTGTGTTTTGCTTATTTTTTATTTTATTTTTGCTATTCACTTAGGGGAAAGACAGTGTATAAATTAACATATTGTTTTTTAAATATACATACTTAGTAAAATTTCTATACCTACTTTTCAGCAACAATGATGAACCATGATGCGGATTCTTTTATTGTTACCAAACACACTACGTTTAATGAATATGCAACGATGGTAAATTATAACCCACAACGTGTGGCCTATCCTTTAGAGTATAAAACACCAAAGTGCGCATTGATACCACTTCTTATAAGGGCATCATTAATGATGATGATGATGATAATGATGATGTCTTGTTTCCGGACCCAAGTCATCACTATTGCAAATCCTGTATGCTAAATTTTGGTTTTCAAAATAATGTATCCACAGAAGTAATTCATAAATCATGGTATGGTTTAACGATGAAACAAGTGATTGTTAAATTAGCGGATGAGGATGATTTTCCAGTTTTTTCGGTGTACGCTATGTTAAAAACCCTGGTTTAATGTCTATTTTCCAGTAACGTCAAATATGTTTTGTTTCCACTTTTATAAATTCCCTGCTGAGGAAGGAACCACTTCCTATCGTCAACAAGCATTTCGTCAACTTAATTTTACGTTACCTATGAATCAATATTTACCACATAGAATACGGTCTATTAGAAACTAACAACAACCATATGTGATGCATACGTTTTTTATGGATATGGCTTTTAGGAACATACTTTACTTTCAAAAAGACATTTGGCTATTTTTTATTTTATGGTGTATTCATTTTATGGAAAACACATACCCCAGTTTAAATTTGTATTTTTTTGTTTTGTTTTTTGGACATAGACATGGTTAATAAATTGCATGGTATGCTAACTCTACCTTTATAGGCATCCATTAGTATGCAATTGTTTGTTTATAGTATCTGTACATACTATTTTTTTAACAGTATGCAGTGCGAATTTGCACGTCGACACGGGAATCGTATACGACTCATTCAACAAGGAGATTATATACTAATACCTATTGACAACAGAGGCATACATTTACCTCCAAACTATCTTGAAAATGATTTACACTTAATTTTCATAAAACATTTTCTATTAAATAATTTTCAAATTCATGTTTTGGCTGAAAACGATGAAAATGAATGTCAACTTTTAGAAGTAGGCTACACTGTGGGACAATGATTTGTTTGTTTTACATGCGTTTTACCGTAAGGTAATACAGTGGTCACGTGAACATTGTTCACACGCCTACGTTTTTGTTAATCTGTCAAAGAAACTGTTGCCACAAATTGTTGAACCACCAATATAACATATAATATGAATCACAACATGTTGATAATAATAATAATAATAATAATAATAATAATAATAATAATAATAATGATGATAATAATAATAATAATTTTGCAATTTGTTATTTATCTTTTTAGAAAAAAATATATGAAGCCCTTTGCTCAGAAGTTGAAGATCAGTTACTGATGATACAACATAAACAAGTCTTAGTTGTACCCATACAAAAAAAGAAGGTTTAGGTGGTAATAAACCTTTAAACCAAAACCTTATTTTAGATTTTACAGATGTTAGAGCTCCACTATTTTTAATATAAAATAGTGGTGATTTAATACCATTTACATATTTACCAAATTTTGAAAACACATTTCCCCAGTGGCAATGGTTAATGTATTGCGCCACTTCATTAGCAAATGCGCGAGTGATTGAACCCTATGCCTATAAATACATTTTAATTGATTTGTCTAATGATGCTTTAGCACGTTATTAATGACATTTAACAACCACCCTCTACCCTATGATAGGATATCAACTATTTTTTTTTTCAATTTAAAGAAAATTTAAAACAAGGTTTTGGTTTATTTTTAGCTTTAAAAATAGTTTAAAATGATAGCTTGGTTTCTTTCTTTCTTTCTTTCTTTCTTTCTTTCTTTCTTTCTTTTAGAAAAGCATGAACATGTATGATAATAGGAATCACCATATTGCAGACAGCCTAGTTTTTATTCAGCAAACACAGTTGTTGCTTCTTCCAGTGTTAAAAACCACATGTTTTGATGGACGTGGTCCGTGGCAAGAAATTCATCAAGCACTATTAATGGATGTCATACGCACCAAAACACTAATTTTTCTTATCGACGGGCCGATAACCTAGATGTTAGGCCCCTTAAAACAACAATTATCATCATCATCATTTCTTATCGATGATAATTATCATTTACAACAGTATACCTATTTACGTCATGTGAACCATGCAACACAAAAAATTGGCTGTTGATGTTGGTTCAACAGTTATCGCGTACCCGTTACAAACATTATTATATTTTTGTCAATTTATCCAATACTATCTACAACATTAGGCATTAAGCGCTCAGGCTTAAGAACAACACTCTTTAATGTATTGGCAATGTTGTTGTTGTTATATAAAGATGAGAGTGTTAGAAAATAACACACTTTTCTTTCCTTATAGCCAAGCCAAGCATGGACGCCTTGAATGCCATTGGCCAAGATTCCGGCCTTGTACGCAAGAAAATGAGTGAATTGCCTACACAAACACCATTTCGCATTCATAAAATGCGAAAATTAAAAACCAAATTTGGTGAACGAGCTCTTTGCATTTGTCAAGACTTTGAGACATTTCTTTGGGTTTGCATTCACAAATTCTCATAGTGTATTTCTTTTGTTTTTATATTTCTCAGTGTTCTTCTGTTTTTGTATTCCGCACAAGTCAAATGTACGTTTTTGAATATAACTTTCTGTTTCCGGTTGTGACCAATGGATGTCGGTGTTTGTTTCTTCTCCCATCAACTTGGAGTTTAGGACTGTATTTAGTAAACCCTTTTGCTAATTATTTATGACAGGTTATGAGCCCAGTTAAACGCTTATTGCTGTTAATACGTGGACTTTGTGATGGGAGAATGTCAGTCGTTAAAATGTGTTGATATGTGCGGCGCACATGTGGACGGCAGTTGAGTGTGCATTCAAGATCGTTTTTGGTGAATTTTGAGGACGATTTTCTATTCTGAGGTCTATTTGTGCGTTTTATTTTAAGTATACATACTAACATGAATGCAGGCACGGGAAGCAGCGAGCGAGTAGTTGCAATAGTGAGGTTACAGGACGACAATTGGGTAGCGTGGAGCACCCGAACAAAGGCATTGCTTCAAACAAGGCGTCTGTGGGACGCGGTTTAAGGTTTCCCACGAAAGACCGATACAGAGAGGTAGAAGGTACACCCGTTGAAGAGTACTCCGAGGCCCAACTGGGCAAAGATCAAGACGCAAAAAACTCGCTCATAGGTCTGGTCACCGACCCTTTCCTAGGTGATATCAAACAAGCGGAGACAGCTAAGGAAGCATGGCAGAATCTTCTGACTTCATGTTGCGATACCGGAGTCCTTCAAATTGTGACGATGTTAGAAGAATTGTGTCTTTTTAAGAAAACTAGTGACATTAGCATGCGTACATTTGTTGATAAAGTGCTCACTTGGTGTGCACGGTTGGACGATGTAGGTATAAAATTTACGGATAAGGCCAAAGCTGCTTTTATTCTCCGAGGACTGGAAAAGCGGGAGGCGAAAATTTGATACGTTCATTGGAAAGCAATGAAGAAAACTTAAGTGTAAAGGTAGTGCGAGCCAAACTATTGTTGGAGGAGAGAAAGAACAAGTTGGAAAAACTAAAGATGGAGCGAGAACAGGAGACTTATGCGAGGCTGAAGAAGGAAGAATCTGAGGGTGAAAGCGTGAAGGCAATGGTGGCAGCCATGCGCTTCAATTCTAAGGGGGTCGTCAACAGCAGCAAGAGTGTCAACAAGCCAACAGGTAGTGGTGGATTCATGTGCTACAAGTGCCAAGAACAGGGACATATTGCGAAGTTCTGTGATTTAGTTCATGAAGCAAGAAAGAAAGGTTCAGTTTTGTGTTTTAATTGTGCCAAGATAGGTCACTTCCCGGAATTGAAGTAATGGACGCAAGGAAAATGTTAAGGTTAAGAATCGTGAGTTTATTGCCACGGTAAAGGACGATGAGGCGGCAAATGAATGTGTTCAGGTTAATGCTAGTAGTGTTAAGGTAAAGGCTTATGTGGCAACTGAAAGCAAGGATGATGCATCTGATTGTTTACGCAGGTGGTATGTAGATTCAGGAGCCACTGAGCACCTGACACCTTATAAGTATATTCTGTATGATTACCCCCCCAACGGTTTCTGGTAGTGTAAACACAGCTGATGGATCTGTAGTTAGTGTATGTGGTATGGGAAGTGTGCTTATGAAGCTATCTGACAAGTGTGGACGTTCTTTTCTGAAATTGAAAAGAGTGTTGTATGTCCCAGGTCTTCAAGACAATTTAATATCTGTAGGTCAATTTGACAGGAAAGGTGCAGTCGTAGCCATTAAAGATAGCAAAGTTGTATTGTCAGATCATGAGGGTGTATTCCTTACGGGTGAGGCCGTTGGAAATATGTATGAGGTAAATTGTGATTATTTTATGGTAGAACAAGGGAAAGAATTTGCTTGTAATGACGAGGTGGAGGTTGTGTATGCTAAGAGCAACAAAGCTGTAACTAGCGGAATATGGCATCAGCGTTTTGGCCATGTTCTGAACATTCCAGATCGTGATTTTATACCCGAAGAAAAGAATGATGATTGTGTACTTGTAAACAAGGTAAAATTAAAAGACTTAAATTTAATGAAAGAGATCATGTATCTCAGAAGCCATTAGATGTTGTGTTCTCTGATATATGCCAGCTAGAGCACCCATCGATTGGAGGTAGCTAATATTTTATTACATTTACTGATGATTGTACCAGATTCTCATATGTAAGGTTTCTTAAGCATAAGAGTGAGGCATTTAATGAGTTTCTCAAGGTTAAGGCCCTAATGGAAACAGCACAAGGGACCAAGTTGAAATCTTTCCATTCAGACAACGGTGGAGAGTATTTGAATACAGAGTTTTGTAACCATCTTTAAAATGGAAGGTATTGTTCGTAGGTTAACAATGGCTTACTCTCCCCAACAGAATGGCGTTGCTGAACGCCTCAACCAGCAACTTCTCACCACTAGTAGGTGCATGCTCATTCAGTCAGGCATGCCAGTTCAATTTTGGGGAGAAGCCATCAGCACAGCCTGCTATATAAAGAATAGGTGTGTGTCATCATCTGTAAAGAACATCCCATTTGAACTGTGGACAGGTAGAAAGTTGTCAGACCAGGAATTGCTTATGTTAAAATCATTTGGTTGTAAAGTTTGGATCCATAAACGTAATGTGGAAAAGTTAGTGCCAAGGGCAAATGTTGGTGCAATGCTAGGGTACCCCGATGACTCGAGGGGCTAGCGTGTATGGGACATCGAAAAGAAATGTGTCATTAAATCCAGGAATGTAGAATTTGTTGAAGATGTATTTCCTTTTTCTGTAAAAGCCCAGGAAAAAACCTGTAACTCAGATAGATTGTGAACTTAGAACAGTTGGAAAAGTGTTTGTCGAGCAGAACGATTGTGGAGGTGACATGTTTGAACACGGAGTAGCCAAATCAGGAAATGAAAATTCTGTAACAAGCCTCTTTGTCAGATTCTGATGTAGTAATAGACGCTCCATTACAGCCTGAACACACAGTATTACGCAGGTCGAGTAGAGAGAGAAAACTTCCCAGTAAGTGTGTGTGTTGTAATGAAGTCAAGGTCAAATGTCGCATTGTCATGTTGAGGTCAGAATAAAAACGATCCGGTGTCTTTTCAAGAAGCCACCTCACGAGATGACAAAGATAAATGGTTTGAGGCAATGAACCAAGAGATTGCCCTCTTGGAAAAACATAATGTGTGGACACTTGCAGAAGATTCAGGTGGCAAGACTGTCATAGGCACCAAATGGGTGTATAAAACTAAACGAAACCAAGAAGGTGAAGTACTTAGGTATAGAGCACGTTTAGTAGCTCAAGGTTTCGGTCAGGTAAAGGGTACAGATTTCTTTGAATCCTACAGTCCTCTGGTAAAAAGGAAAACTATTAGGAACCTTATAGCAATAGTAGAGCGTGAATGGGATAATTGTCATTTGGACATTGTATCGGCATACCTTAATAGCAAAATTAAGGAAACTGTATTTGTAAGTCAACCAGACGTTTTTCGCAGAGTAGAATACCCAGACTATGTGCTAAAACTCAACAAGAGTAATTACGGTTTATGTCAACCTGGTAAAGATTGGCACAATTGTATCACTGCACAACTTGTCAAGCTTGGCTTAAATCAAAGCAAATGTGATCCATGTCTGTATTTTAGCCCAGATCATGACCTGTATTTTGCCCTTTACGTTGATGATCTAGGTGAGTGGGGATTACAAGCTAAAATAGATTGGTTTGTAAAAGGATTGAAGTCAAAGCTTGAAGTGCGTAATTTGGGAAATATCTCAGATTTTTTGTCGATTAAAGTCACTTAAGGGTCTACGAAAAATGTATATTTAAGTCAAATCATGTGCATAAGGACAAATGTTCTTAAATCACTAGAAGAACCCTACCCAAATGTTGTGGTACCCCTTTACCTTCAACTGTACCAAACAATGTCACAGAGGAGTTAAAAACCCCCAAACGTTATAGAAAAATTGATGGTAAGATCATATACTTGTCCAGTACAACTAGACCAGATTTAAGTTTCGCAGTATGTAAGGTTAGCCAGGCTAATGCAAATCCTATGTGCAAAATTGGAAGGAAGCTCAACACCTCCTTCATTACCTCAAGGAGACCCAAGATTTGTCATTGTGTTATGAAAAATCAGGAGAAAAAGTGAAGGTGTTTGTAGATGCTGCTTATGGAAGTGATGTAAGTGGAAGGTCATATGTGGGGTATGTTTTTGTGCTGGCCAAGGGTGCCATTAGTTGGAAAACCACACTCCAAAGACGCATTGCACGATCAACTGTGGCAGCTGAATACGTATCAATGGCGGATGTGGTAGATGAGGTGAAATGGATGTGTAATTTGTTTAAAGAGATAGGACAGTCAATTTTTGTTGACAAGCCATGTGTTGTTTTTGCTGACAATCAAGGAGCCATTTCACTATCTAAAAACCCAATAGTGTCAGAGAAAACTAAACAACTTCACTATCTAAAAACCTAATAGTGTCAGAGAAATCTAAACAACTTCTGTTAGATTTATACTACTTAAGAGAATGTGTGCAAGAGGGTGAGATTGAATTTGAATATGTCAACACAGAATAAAACCTTGCTGATATATTTACCACGGTGTTGCCAAGGATAAAATTACGTAAAATCTACCCTCAATTGGGATTGTTACCATACAAGGATTGTTGTACAAATGATTGTTGTTAGTGTAAGGCTAGTTATGTATTTTTTTTGTTAAAGTTTTTTTTGTGCAATTTGTGAATGGCGGGGGGGGGGGGGGGGAGTGTGAGTTTGCATTCACAAATTCTCATGTACTTTTATGAATATAACTGTCTGTTTCCGGTTGTGACCAATGGATGTCGGTGTTTGTTTCTTGTCCCATAAATTTGGAGTTTAGGACTGTATTTAGTAAACCCTTTTGCTGATTATTTATGACAATTTCTTCCCACACGATTTAATAACCTACCTGATAATGTCAAGGAAGATGCCAATTCGAGTATTCACCCTGTGTATTTAATCTATGAGGGTGAGAAAAGTAATCGTTGCATGATTCGTTTTGTAAAACTAGATAATGAATAATCATTGTACGCAAGACATGACTTTTTGTTGTTGTTGTTGTTGTTGTTGTTGTTGTTTATTGATGTCTTACTAAAACAAAAAACTATTTTTTCGGTGCTCAACCGTTTTGACGTTTATTAATTGTTGCTGATGGTTTACAATAATAATAATTATTATTATTATTATTATTATCATTATTATTATAATATTCTTATTTTTTTTTGTTTGTTTTTTAGCCTTTAGGGCTACATTAATACAATGATGCCTATAATGACTATAGGTAAATGGTATTTTTTTATAAGTTCAGTCTTTATTGAGGGAATTTTTTTTAGCCTTTAGGGCTACGTCAATACAAACATTGCCTATGATTAGGGTTACCATTCGTCCGGATTTTGTCCGGACAGTCCGGATTTTAAACATGTGTTCGGTTTGGCGTCTGGATTTGAAAATTGTCCGGAAACCGAATACGTGGCAAATATTTGGGGAAATTTTACTTCACACCGCATATATGTTGGTCACATTGAGCACCAGGACTGCTCAGGCGGCTGCACCTGTTCTGTGTGCCGCTCCTGTCGCCATTTTATTTGGAAGGAGTGCGTTCAGTCAGTTTAGTGCTACTGTTTTGTTTGCTGGACTGCGTCCATTTCTAGACGTTTTATGCTATTAGTTTTCAGTATCAGTAGTTTTTAAGTACATAACAACAAAGTAGTGTTATAAATTGAGAAAATGCCGAAGCGTAAGTGTGTTTATAACGACAAACTTAAAGAAGAATATAAGTTTCTGAGACAGTGCCAAAATAGCAATGATCGCGTGAGGTGTACGGTGTGCAATTCAGAATTTTCGGTGGAACATCGTGGACGCTATGATATAGAAAATCATTTGCAGACTGAAAGACATAAGAAGGCGAATCAAGCAGCGTCCTCGGCAAGTATTAAAACATTTTTTAAAAATACTGATGCCACTGATGCTGAGCTGCAATGTTCAGCAAAAGAAGCTACTTTTGCCTACCATACTGCAATGCATGGACTTAGTTTCAAAACGTCTGATTGCAATGCCAAACTGATTAAAAAGCTTTTTGAACCGAAATCCTCGGGAGCTCGTACTAAGACTGAAGCCATCATTGTAAATGTAATATCCCCTTACATATTTGACAAACTTCTCAAAGATCTGAAGGATGCAAATTTCATTACACTAACAATTGACAGTTCAAACAGAAAAGAGGTTAAATTGACTCCTGCTTGTGTTCGTTATTTTAACCAAATGAAGGTGTTAACGTGAAGCTGTTATTTTTTGATGAACTTCCAGGTGAAACCTCTGATATCTTAGTAGAACATGTTTTAAAATGCATCAAAAAGTTCTCTATTGACTCCAAGGTCGTATGCCTATGCGCTGACAACACCAATACCAACTTTGGTGGTGTTAAAAGGCAGGGCCAAGGAAATGTATTTCGCAAACTTCAAAATGCCCTCTCAAGGCCATTTCTTGCCATTGGCTGTTCGGCGCACATTCTGCATAACGCAGTGCAGCATGCCTGTGATGCTCTACATGTGGACGTCGAGGCAATCGTTGTGAAAGTGTACAAATACTTCTTCCATTATACTGTCAGAGTGACTGCATTGAAAGAATTCTGTGAATCTGTAGAAGTAGAGTACAAAAGGATCCTTTCCCACGGCAATACGAGATTTTTAAGTTTGATGCCAGCAGTAGAAAGAATATTGGTTTTGTTTGAGCCCTTGAAAGCATATTTCTCATCACTTAACAACTGCCCTGCAACAATTCAATCATTTTTTGAAGACCCAGTCAATGAACTGCTTTTAACATTTGTTCACGGATGTCTGCAAATGTTTCAACTATCAATATTGAAAGTCGAGTCTGATCAAATATCAGCTACAGAAGCGGCGCAAGTATATGAACAATTACTTGAAAAACTGGAAGAAAGGAAGGCTGACAATTACATACCATTTGCTGCTAAACAATTACTAAGGAAATTGAAAACTGAAGAAGCTATTAATGACAGCAAGGAAGAAGAGTTTTTAAAATGTGCCGAAGGTTTTTATCAAGCTGGCATTAGCTACTTGAAACTTTGGGAAAGCAGCTTTGACAAAGCTAAACACTTCAAGTGGTTGACACTACAACATGTCCCTTCTTGGGATGAAATGGAAGACAGTGCTCTAACAGTAATCAGTGTCATACCAGATTCAATAAATGTGAATGAGCTATTTGATGAACGTTCGGCACTTATTCAAGTTTTGAAGAATCTGAGACCCGAATAGGACGCCCTGCCAAAAGAAGAAACCCCTAAAACTCATGAAAAGTGGAGACAATTGTTTGAAGTATTTTCCAAGAGCAATGTGTCCTTTGCGAATATTTACAAACTTGTAGAATTCGCCATGTGTCTGCCTGGAACTTCAGCTCCAGCTGAGCGAATTTTTTCAATGGTGGGAGCAATATGGACAGCTGAACGAGGACGATTATCTCTTGCAGTTGTCAGGGACCTGCTAGTTATCAAGGCAAATAGTGATATGACATGCTCAGAGTTCCACGACCAAATAACAAATAACAAGCCATTTCTGAAGAAAGTCAGCTCTAATGAAAAATACGATGCAAGGAAAATTGAGGAACCTGCCCCTGGACCCAGCACAGATTAATCTAAGACGAGAAAAAATTGTTCAAGGGATCAGTATGATATATGATGAACACTGAATGATGTGTTTGTATATTCTTATGTAATCATGTTATGTAATTGTAAAGGGATTGTAAACCTATAAAATCAAGTTCAGTTCATTTCATTTTGTTCGTCCATACCCCCCGCCCCCAGACCCCCAGGAAAATCCGACGTCCGGATTTGGCCTAAAAATATTATGGTAACCCTACCTATGATGCATGTTTTTTACTTTCTTTTTATGTCATGTTTAGTTTTTAAAATAAGTTGAAACGTCATGCGCTTAAGGATAGCTTGTTCATTTAGCACACTCACTCATGCAATGCAAAAATAAGTTAAAAAATCAACACTATTTACTAAATAAATAAATAAATAAATAAATAATTTAAAGTTAACCTTACATTGTGTTAAATGGTCACATGGTTTTGTACAAACAAAATCATAATGACATGTTATATTACAAAATAATAATAATAAACATTATTTTTAACGGTCACATGGTTTTGTATAAACAAAATCATAATGACATGTTTTATTGCGAAATAATAATAATAATAATAATAATAATAATAATAATAAACATTATTTTTTAACAGACACATGGTTTTGTGCAAACAAAATTATAATGACATGTTTTATTACAAAATAATAATAATAATAATAATAATAATAAAAACAACGTAGTCCTAAACTTGTTAATTATTTTATATGCTACTATGACTACATTTAAAAGATGTTTTTTTTACTTTTATTTTTTTACTAGTGCTTGCAATGCATGAAGAGGGTGTTTCATAAACGAGCGACCCTTAAGCCCATGACGTTTAAACTTACTTTATTATTTAGTACAAATACCATTTATAGCAATATTTATAATGTTGATAATGAAACTAGTAGTTAATAATTGATTGTAATTTCTTTTTATTGTTTTTAATTTTAAATTTAAACACTATTTATATGATTGTTTATAATTATGATATTTGAAAGTATTAGTTAATAATAATACACTGTCATTCTTTTTTATTGTTTATAACTTTTAATTGAAACACCATTTATATGATTGTTTATAATTATGATATTTGAAACTATTGACGTCAGAAAAGTTGGATGGCGCAGCCACGCGGCAGAATGTTGAAGCTGTAACATTGTGACTGGTGAGATTTATTTAGATGGTGAAGCATTGACGTCGTGATGGAAACAGAAAGAAATTTGTCAAATTTGAGGAGGTACTGCTCTGTATACGGTTGCAAATCGTATAAAACGGCTACGAAATATCTTCACTACTTTCCTGTACAAAAAGTTCAGAGAGAAAGATGGGCTTCGGCGCTGTCAATTGGAAAACGTGTTACATGTTACATGACAGTGTGCAGTCTGCATTTTTGTGAAGACGACTTCTTTCCACCGGTACTGTTGATTATTGATAGTTATTGTCTCTAATTTGTATTCACATGGATTTAGCTACATCAAAAATACTGATAAACTTATAGCCTATTACTTCTGTGCCGTACAAAGAATGTAATCCGCTCTTCGTCAACTTATTTTAGGGGTTCTTCCGATTGACAATAGCCGAATGGTTAGAAAACTTAAGAAAAATGCTGTTCCTAGCCTTAATTTGCCAGAGAATTTATATTCTTGCCTTTGAACAGCAAGTATGTAGGTCATTGAAGTATGATTTGGCTTAAATTGTGTTTTTGGCTATGATCTCCCTACTGTTGAATTTAGTTAATTAAAATGTAAAATCTTAGTTTTAAGTACCGGTTTGGTGACCCATCATCCCTGGCAGGCCGGCAACACCTATACTACTCAGGCAGATAGGTCACTTAGTCGTAATTTTGAAGTTATAGTGATGTTAAGTATACATATGCGGTAATGTAGAAGGAGACCAGATCGGCCTAGGCTATTCTAACTTTAATTAGTTCCCATTTCAGGGTTTTACAGCTTTGAGTGCGAATAGTTGGTTTGAAAGTTGTACAACAGTAAGGAGAGTATGTTTTGTATAGGTTTTAATTGGTACTATGGTTTATGTCGAGCTGAGGAGTGAATTTGGTTTGGCTTAAAGTGTAGTTTTTGATCTGTTCCGTTTGCTTATGACAAGTTCAAATGGAGACTCCAGCTTTGTTAAATATCTGTATTTTAAATATTTAATTAAATATATTGATAAAGAGGATGTCTCCATTTTAACTTGCCTGTGGCAAGAGATTAATAAATTAACATTCTTGCCTTTGAACAGCAAGTATGTAGATCAATATTTGCAATATTGAAGTATGATTTGAGCATCCCAAGTAACGCTTCTTTGAACCCAAAACATTCATGCAAATTCAGGGTTGCTTGATTCAATTTATTATCAGGGAGTCGTCCTTTGTGTTATGTTAGATATATATATGGTGAAATTAATAAAAACATCGATACCGCTAGGCTCCCAAGTACAGGCTTCATATATGTAACAGCAGACAGTAAATTAACTATCTACATGTGGGTAATATTTTTAACTGGTAGTAGGCCTAATTAGGCACTGCATTTAAATTGATTATAAAAAATATTTCTATCAATGAAAGGAAATATGTAGTATTTTGCCATCATAAATTAGAAGCCATAACATACGCACACCCAATTACTTCACGTCACTATATCGCCGCCATATTGCAAACAGCTGACCGTAAGCTCCTCCCCCGTTTCGGACGTCAATTAGTCAATAATAATAATGGAAAAAAACCAACATGGTCTCTAGTTTATTTATTTATTTATTTATTTATTTTTAAAATCATAACAGTGATACTATACATTTATTAAATTAAATTGATGATGTTGAAGTCCATATTTAGATAAAAGTAATTTGCTTTTCATAGCACCAATCACCATAAATGCAGCCATTCGTTCCGATAGAGTGGCATCTGAAGCTGTTAATCGTTGCTTGGCAATCCTTAACAAGACTTAGTCGGCAATGTGTCTTAGTGTGGGATCACTGTTTTGATAGGCTATATCATGATTACGACATGCATGGTCCAAAGCATTTATCCCCATATTCCCTCTCCTCAAACGATCTTCAAGACGAGTACCAGGTCCACAAAAGCTGTAAGCAGGTAAGTGAGCTTCGAATGGTAAGATTTTAATAATGTTATCAATAATTCCACGGCCAATACACCTGGGACATATAGGTTTCATTCGGTGAAAAACACTTTTTGTTGTTGTTCTTTTTGTTGTTCTTCTTGTTCTTGCTTCTGCTGCTGTTGTTGTTGTTGTTGTTGCTGCTGTTGTTGTTTTTCGATGGCTGCTGACGAGCATGGTGGGTGGTTGTTTTCCGCATGACAGCCATGAAATGATGAAACAATGTCTTTACAGTGAGTTTTATGACCATGATATAATTTCATCAATTGGCATGTGGCACACTGCCAAATGGAAGGTATTTTTGCCATGGTTAATTGCTTGTGATGGGAAAAATGACTGCATGGTTGTAGTTCACTCAATACAGGGTCTGTAGTCCACTCGGCAGGCGCCTTTTCCCAAATTTCTTTCACAGCGTTGGCAGCAACATAAAAAAGAAATGATTTAGGTAGTACTAATAATTCATGATGTGTAAAGCTAATCAGTTTTTTCTTGCACACAAAGAACTTTCCAATAGCCTTGTCGATTGTAGTGGCGTCCATGTTTATAACGTTGATGTTATCACCTCACGTGTACAAGTCTCACTGCTATCATTGGACGATAAACTTTCAGTTTTAATTTTATTGAACAACTCCCAACATTCACTGGTGGTGAGCCAATGAAACAATTGCCACGCATGCGCTAAGGCTTTATTCTGAATATTGTCGCAAGGGCAAGTGTCCATGAGCGTTTGCAGGGATGGACAACCCAGATCTAAAAGGTCAATACATTGACTGTGAGAGGGTAAAAATGGTTGGAGCCACTGGCGATTTTCACTCTCTTTAACAAATAACACATTGGCCGAGGACAAATGGGCTTTCATGACTATGCCAAGATACTTGTAAGATACTTTCCATACTAATTGCAAATGATTTTCAATCCATTGGCTCTGGTTTTTATCTTTTTCACTAAGCAACTCGAAAGCATAGGGAGGTTTAAACACCAAATGGATTGGGTTAGACATCCAAAACGTACTACAATCGATAAAAGCTACTTCCTTAAATATAAATTTGTTGTCTGCAATTTTAAACCCCTGACAATCCACGATGGGTGTACGCATGGTGTTTTTTTAAATATTTTTTTTACTTGTTACCTCGTTGACGTCTAATCAACAACTAACCCATTTCATGGTTTAACATTGCAAAAGTCAAAGGACTTCAGGGGAAAAAAAGGAACAAATAAATTGAACAAGAGCTCAATATTTTTTTTACAGGTTTTATTCAAACCAAAAAAAAAACACTTTCAATTTTATTACAAAGTTTGTTTGTTTGTTTGTTTGATTAATTTGGAACAGCATTCAAATGAATAGTTTGCACATACGGTCCACAGGTATCTCCTAGTTTTGCAGGGTCTGGTACAATGACAGTGTAATTCAAACTCCATGGATTATTGCCCACATCATAGCGATTCAGGTAAGGTTAGGATTGACTTCATCGCTGATGATCACTAAATGGTCGATCCCCTATTTTCCAGTTTCCAATTTCAACATTGCAAAAAATACACTTGACCACATCCCCACGATTTAAGTAATAAAATCCGCTCGCAGCCAATTCTCCATAATCCATAAAGGGGACTGTCCATGTTTCAAAAGTTTTGAGACGATTAAATTCACATTTTAAATTCCATGGTTTGTCTGTCACGTTGCTGTTGCTGTTGCTTATTGAGGGGCCACATAACGTTTGTTGTTGTATGTGTGCTTAGTGCCAGAGCGCAACAGATAGTGTGCAATGCATGCAGACGCTTATCATCAGTCCTATGAATGATGATTTTTTTTCACCTGACTACAGATGGCTTACATGCTGGTCACATAATTGGACCAAGGATGATATTTCACTTCTCTGGCATGAATAATCAAACAGTAGGCACTGGTATGGTCTGGTATATTTTCTTGTGTTTCAAAATCTACCCTTAAATCAATGGTGGTGATTTTCATAGATTCCTCTAGATATGAACAGTCGAAAACAATCAGAGGTGCTTTTGCTTTAAACCCTTGCGGCGACAACATAGGGCAATCCTGTGTTTCATAATAAAACGATTGAAATTTAGCAAACATATCATAAAGGGGGCCAAACTTATTTTTTGAAAAATTGAGTTCCAACCCCTCATAGGGAAAGCAAACATTATTTAAAAATAGTCGATTAATTCTCAAGTGAATGTGATCAAACAGGGTGATATCTTTGCTTTGTTGGTATTTTCTATTGGTTTGAAAACCAATAATAACATAGAGGGGTCTCTCGGTAGAGCGAGCCGATTTGACACTCCAACTATGAGTGTCTGTGGTAGGTAGCAATGGGTACTCATATAGACTCCAACTTCGAAAGGCGATAGGCAAGGCTTTATCTTTTTGCACCAAATTTAACATGCTTAACTTTTTACGATCCGATAGCGTCACATGGGGCACATCCCATAGTAATCGAAGCAGTTGAATTTTCGAGTCTATCACTTGGTCGGAGGCTCCTTTTAGTGCATTATAATCACTGCGTTTCAGATACAAACTTTGTCTGGCGTTTAAAATTATACGCTTGTGATCTTCGGCAAAGCCAAGGAGTAATTTTAAGGGTAGGAAGCCTGTAAAAGTGCCATCGCTATGAACTAGCCAGTCATTGCTACTGTTGGGGAACCATCCTGCCATAGAAAGCGTTTTACTTTCCTCCTCGCTATAGGAAGGATATAATTTCATAAGACTAGTCATGCCCACATTTCGAGTCATATCTATGACAATATCATTTATCACATAACTTACTTCAGAAAACAGAAAAGCCAAACAATGATTCGCCAAAGCAGACGTTGTGGGTGTGCTGCCAACTGCTTTCATCAATTTACCCTCAATTTGAAGGATAGTTTCATGAGGTAGAGTAAAAATATCTTGATTTTTAATGATGAATTGAATCTCGTCATTGTTATTCAGTTCTGTTGCTTGAGGTTGATATGAATGCATATCAATGCGCACGACGCCATCTTCCATTTGTATGGGATTTAACACTTGCAACAGCTCCTTGTTCATGATTGGGGTGTAACGTATAACCAATGCGTTGTAAACGTTGTCGGTTTACTCGTGTCAACCGTTTTATACACGGCGGGCAAATAACTGACCTCGTAGACGTTGTTGTTGCTTTATAGATAAATTTCATAGCGTCTTTAAAACCAACTTGTAGGTCACAGGGGTGTTGGCGTCCAAAGCAATCAGTTGTTGCTTTCTATTCACTAAGCGTAAGGTAATATTACTAATATCGCTGACACACACAGGATGATATAGAACCACTGAAGGGTTTTCACGAATAATATAGCCACAAGGGGAGGTGACAATAAGATCATACAGGGAATGGCTTTGTTCTTGATTCGTAAATATGTCTCTAATAATATTGCAAGTCACAGAAATGTGATGGTCCTCGATGAATTTCAATGGATAATCTGAATCATGGGGTTGGTGAGCTGCCAACACTCTTGGATTAAATCCTAGTTAAAGGACCAATAGAATGAAGTCGTGTTTCAAAATCAAGGTTAAACGTAGAGAAAGTACGGCAGCGATGAGTAATCGTATTGGCTGTAAGTTCAAATTTGTGTGTCCCATCCGCAAATGGTTTAACACCAAATTGTTTTATCATCGACACGCTAATGGCTTCGTACACATCGTCTATGGTATAACCTCCAGGAGGTAGTCTCAACATATAATCATCATAATAAAATTTGTCATTAATATCCAGTTGTGTATTGTAAATTCTATTGTAACTTTCCAAAGAAATTAATCCTAGCACATATGATTGTTCGGGATGCAATTCAATGGGGGAAAAATCCAGGGACACTTCAGGCCCGCGGCTGTGCACGGTAACGGTCATGGCGTTGACATTCATAATGATGAGACTGCTGGCTTAACGCAACCTCTTATATAAAAAATGTTAACATAAACGTCCACATTCTTGACTGCCAAAGGTTTGTTGACGATTCACATTATAGAATATCTTTACTCGGTTTCCCAAATAACGTAGCAACTTGATCGGGGCTGGTAAATTTCCATAACTGTCAAAGTACTGTACCCGAAAATCCGGAAAGTAGCCTGTTGGAATATCCATTGCCCCAGCTGGATTGCCTATTCATAACAGCACCGGCCAATTACTACATTAGAAATCGCTCCCAACATGGCCTTTAGGGATTTACATACAGCAGTTACAAGAATATTGTGGCTCAACAACAAACTACACGGGGCACACCTACCTTTACTTACCTTCTCGGGGACTGGGAATTCAGCTTCGCCTACAATACATCCACAATACTGTACTCCTAATATTTAAAATGAATCACACGCCAACACCGACAGATTACGAACTGAATAAATTTATTAACAATGGTAAACTAACCTAAATAAACAAAATAACAATAAACTAATCTGATAACAAAATAAAAATAAAACCACACAATCATACACACTTCCTTTCTACTATACATCTTATTACAATGCCGTGTAAAAATATCGGCGTTAAATCCTTGGTAGGTGTAGACCTACACTACGTAACAAAAACGTTTAAGGAAGGCTCTTACATTCATGGCATTCCTGAGAACGGGATACCTTCACTAGCCCGCGTCTGGACAACACACGTGCACTGGCCTGTTTCATCAATGAAACGCCAGCACCGTGCTGCATTCAAAACTTTTTACATTTTGTAGAAGGCTGTGAATCTTCACCTGCTCATATTATGTCACACCGCTCTCGATTCTAACGGTGAATCATTCTAGCTAGCCTACATTGAGACTGCTTTTGAGTGCGTTTGAAATGCACGTAAAATTAAGATTTAGATCTTACAAAAATGCTCATAACATCTATGTTTCTTTAACAATCATTCTGAAAATTTTTATACACTCTTTCATTCGCACCCCGAAATTGTTCTAGACCAATCCCGTTCAACAATTACTCTTAACAGTGGACAATCATTCATACCAAACACATCCGCTCATAAAACACATACTATTCCAAAACAATCGATTAGTAAATCAAACTAAATTATTTAACTAATTAAATCATTTCCAAAAAAAATTACATGTAATATGTTCATAATAATATACATTATTTAGTGTTGCTAACACGTTACTTTCGAGATTCTGGATTCTCGGTTACAATATAACTCTCAATTAATTATATACACTGTTTTTCCACATAATCATTTTCTAACACTCCGTAGTTTACATATACTGCTTACACATCGTCTTATATAGGTTTCATTACATTGTCGGTCTAATACAATCGACTGATTAAGGTTAACTGTCCGTAATTACATAACTTCGGGTATAATAAAATATAATAATTGTATCATTGACGTGAATAGACAATCTTTCTCTAGTTGTATTTACGCTAAAACCCTCCTGTCAACACAGCTAAAACGTTCCTTTCTCATGAACTGGACTACTTGTATACAATGAATCTTATCATGATCCATGCCTACTTATCAAAGAACCACTGTACTTTGACTTCCCTTAGAATGCGGAACTTCCTTCGCACGAGCACTTCATAGCTCTACAAATCCTCATATAACAATATATATGGCATAAACAATTATCATCCAATATGTTAAACAATAACCAAAAAGGATTAATTGTTATTAACACTTCTTCTGTAGGAACTTCTCTCAAATAAAGGCATGACCATCAGTATCATTCCACATGACTACTGAACTACAATTATACATGCTTAAGTTCTTCAAACGAAGCTTCCAATTGTAATGAACGATATTAGACTGTCGTGATTGACGTTCTAAAGTTTACTCCACAAAAAGATAATTAACTGTTAACTCGTCTGTCGCAAATACATGTAATAAAAATAATACTCCTGTCTCATCTCACTTGTCAAGCTTAAATTGTTTATCGTTGTAATATCAGGTCGACATAATGACGTGATGTTACACAAATAGTGTAAAATAACACACATGTTATTTATAGTGTCAAATAGAATTCAATCTTGACCGGGATAAACTAGCTTTGGATTCCTAACCAAAGATTTGAATAATCTTCTATCAAAATGTATTTCCTCTAACATATTAAATGAACAAAGCTCTCAGCTTTACAAATAATAAAAAGGTTTGTCAACGTCGTAATGTTTTTCCACTCTACACAAAGAATGTTTATAGGGATTAAGACTTCGGTCTTATCAAACGACTAGTATTTCCCAGATCGTCGACAGTTTATGTACAATAATGATATAACAATATCATTCGATGTTTCTTCCGTTCTTGAAGTTAGATATTGTTACATTAAAGTGCTCAAATTATATTTAAAAAGAATTTAATTTGAAGCTATGACACAATGTCAGAATACTTGGTTTAAATAAAATTATTAAAATTCGAGAGTCGAAACGACTAGTCTTCTATGAGGCAATATGATTCCTCAAACAAAATTTTTAATGTCAGTTCCACAACTGATCCATATAATAAAATTGAAAAATAGATGAAAAGCAATCATCTCCTAAATAATCTTGAAGCATACAAATCTTAACACACATCTGAAGTGTAAAATACATGAGAACACTGAAATACATGAAATATGAAAATATGGAGTAAGATCGTAGGCTCAGGATGTCACTATTCAAGCTCTATACTAAAAATAAGAGACACAGCTACCTTATTTGAACGAAAATTTGAAGATCTATGTAAGTATTCACACAATACTTTAGATGTTTCCTCAGTTCAAGATACTGAGATGGATCTGCATTCGAACCCCCGATCTGCGACCTCAGAGATAGGAAACGTCCCTCTCTGGAATTCACTAACATTCGCCTGGGCTCGAACGACATCCTTCTGGCAAATTCCTCTGTGGTTGCTGGGCTACCCTAGCATCTTGACAAATCTCTTCTGTAGAATCTTCATTCTCCGTCGCAAATATGTATCAGCCTCATCATTGGAATATAATTTATAGAAATATTCATATAAATGGTGAATGAAATATTTCCATTGCTAATTGATGTTACATTAGTGTCGTAGACTGACGAAAATGTACAAGATGGACCGTACACTACGTCTGTATTCAAGAATACGTCGTCTAACGAAGTTCCATCGTTGTATCTTAACTCCTGCTATCGAATATGTCTCTGGCGCATGACTATTTAGTTCATCATATCAACAATGTTAATTATGTTGAATGAAACCACTTGAAGAATAATGATAGTCATTATGATAATGTTTATTTGCTGCGCCATTGTTAAAAGTTCTCCGCTACTGTTCACTTGAACTGCGTTCGCCAACTTCACGTTGCAATTTAAAATGATATTCCGCTTTATTTCCAACACATTTGAAAATCTGACTTAACAGGCTTATATTGTCGAAACGGTAAATTTTAGAATGCTCGACTTTCAGCAGAATGTAGTATGCGACCTGTTCTTTATATATATTTACTTAGTTGAACTCAAATCGCAATAATATAAGGGATATACTAATTTCAATGTTCCTCACAACTTCACATAAAATGGAAGTGCGGTAATCTCCTACGATCTACCTTGCTATCCTCGCGTTTCCACAAGTCGACAGTCGTCGCACTCGGACAAAGCCTTGGGATCTCCGTTAACCCAGTAAAAACACTTCCTCACTCTTCAAAGACTGCTGGAATAAGAACCTCGATCCTTGTATCTCCCCCTCCAAGTCGAAATTTTGGCGGCCAAATCAATCTCCCACCATAATTTTAGCGCGTAGATTACTAATGCATCTCCTACGATCTACCTTGCTATCCTCGCGTTTCCACAAGTCGACAGTCGTCGCACTCGGACAAAGCCTTGGGATCTCCGTTAACCCAGTAAAAACACTTCCTCACTCTTCAAAGACTGCTGGAATAAGAACCTCGATCCTTGTATCTCCCCCTCCAAGTCAAAATTTTGGCGGCCAAATCAATCTCCCACCATAATTTTAGCGCGTAGATTACTAATGCTTATTACTGCGTAGATTAACCGATCAGCGGTTTTTAAAGTATCAGACATAATTTCTTTTAATATTCTCTTCATTACCTAATAAGAAAATCTTCTTCTAAGGGCCTAAAGGCATAATTTCACCAAATTAGGTAGTTTAAGTTGATCCCATCTTCAATAAGACCTCTTCTCATTGGCTCTGGGCTGGGATCCAATAGCATAATTTATAACAATATTTATAATATTAATTTCCAAACTCACTGTTACTATGCCAATTTTAGCCTTCTAGAAGCGTCTATTGTGCAATATATCACGTGATCGGGCTCTCCCACGGCCTCGAGCTTGTAACACTACCCTCCTGTGTCACACTTCCAGAATTTATATTTGCTAGTTAAATTTTATCATGGGGACGGAAAATACTCTCATTTTGTCCCAGAATAATTCAATTTACGGGGGCAGTACCATACTGTGGAACCTTGTTTCACATAGGCTACAAAATGGGTTCCTGGGCCTGCATCATCATCTAAATTGATCATGACACGTTCTTCTTTCCATGGTGCTTTGGGTAATTCATTTCGCATAAATACACTTGTTCATGGGTCATGGCATGACGAGGCAGTTGCCTTAAGCGCTTATCGAAGATGGACATTTCTTTTTTTTCTTAGACGATAGGCCACTATGTTGATAAAAGACTGGCTTTAAAGGATTGCCATTTCTTGCTCCCATAGCAATGGCTTCTAAAGTTTTATTGTGTCGCTCGCTTTCTTTGAGTTGTTGCTTGCCTTGCTCTACGGCTTTTATGGTTTTCGCTACAGCACTGGCACCACCCAAAAGCGAGCCCAAAGCTGCCAACCCCGCAAATAAAGCCGGCAACCCCCCCCCCCCCACGCTTATCATGACACGCCCACGTGTGGAACAAATTTATAAAGCCTTTTCATTTGATAGGTCACATAACGTTTCGTGCAGACATCATTTTCGTCTCGAGGCTCTTGCAGATCAATAATACGATGATGATTGGCTGAATAGCCCTCAGCGGTTAGTCTCGGGGCCATGTGATAGACACTTTGCACTTTGTGATCGACATAGCTTTTTGTAGCCACCTCTCGAGACTGTTTTGACAAAGAGGCGGCCGTGGCCATGGTTACACGAGCTCGCCCAAACACGTCCATGGTGATAGACGTTAACTAACCTATCGTACTCACCGCTTGCCTATATATAAACCTTATACACACATGAAAGAACTCAGTCGTCGTCACTATGGAATTAATGAAACAACCCCATGCTTTGCCCGTCTCTGATTTGGTTTCAGAGCTATCACTGTCCATGTGCGAACCTAAACGTCATGGCACCCTATTTCCATCTACCGTTCGATGTATTATGGTAGGGCCTTCGGGTTGTGGAAAGACCAATGTTTTGCTGAACATTATTACCGCGCCTCATGGCCTACGATTTCAAAATATTTATATTTTTGCCAAATCCTTGTATCAACCTCTGTATGTGTATCTGGAACAAATTATGTCTTCGTTAAATAAAGAAGCCATGGGCTATTTTACATTCACCTCACCTCAAGATGTCATTCAACCAGACCGTATTCAACCAGATTCCATTATAATTCTTGATGATATTGCCACTCAACGACAGGCCATTATTCAAGAGTATTTTAGTATGGGACGCCATAAACAAGTGGATTGTTTTATCTGGCTCAGACCTATTCCAAAATTCCCAAACAGTTGATTCGTGACAATGCCAATGTCATCGTTCTCTTCCGCCAAGACTCTAGATATCTCTATCATATTTTTCAAGATCAGGTGAATCCAGATATGTCCTTTACAGCTTTCACGCAATTGTGTGCCTCGTGTTGGAACCATCATCCCCATGCCTGTTTGGTCATAAATAAACAGAGTGAACGATGTGAGGGACGTTATCGCTTGGGTTTTGATCATTTTATTTCTGTTTAAAAAGACCCAGGGTTTGACATTTCCTGTTAGTGTGTCTTTACCTTCACCATGGCGAACGCCATAGGGTACAAGAAACATGTTCAAATCATGCAGTGTATTATTGAGGCACGAAATACGATTCGACATAAATTTCGTGAATTACAACCTTTAAAAAACGTCAATCCTTTACCCGTGATAAAACATGCTCCATCATCGGTTAATCCCATGAGGTTCAAGCCAAATGCTTCTGCTGCTGCTGCTGCTGCTGCTACCTCCCAAACCAAACCCTTAACAAGTTCAAAATTTACTGAAACAGATTCCACATGACAGGTAAAATCCTCCTCCTGCTCTAATGTTAGTGAACAAGAACATGAAGAAGGACAAGAAAAAGAACAACAACATGAACAAAGTGAAAGTGAAAGCGAAACCGTATTTAGTCCTGAAAGAAAAAAATCCTCACCCCTTCAACAGTTTCTAAAAACAAAACAAAAATCATCCATCATAGCGGCAACACCGTCTTCCTCGACATCGTCTCCGTTTTCACAAGTCTTGGCAACCCCTCAAAATAAAGCTCAACTCAAAAACATTTTAATCAAACATTATGGGGCAACCCTGGAACCGTATCTGACCCTTCTATTTATTGGAAAGACAGATACCACCTATGGTGTTCGCTATGAGAATGATAGTTTTAAAATTGGGGATTCATCCATTAAATTTGCTCGTACGAAAGCTCTCATTAAAAAGATCAACTATAAATTAACACCAGGTCTGTTAAAGCTGCTATTTTCTCGCACCCCCTCTCTACAAGATTTTACGCCCGAGGACCTTGCTAAATATAAATCCATTTTATTAGGCACCAACGCTCACAAAAGAAACTATAAATCCTCTCAGCAGCTCAATGCCAATATATCTCAAAAATATAAAACCATCATTGCAAACATGTTTGGTAAGCAAAAACATCACTCTGCCTCTGGTGTAAGGTTTAAGAAATTAAAATCCTAAATAGATATAACCTTTTGGAATAATCCCAATCAGTTAGTAGAACGCTTATACTTGCTTCATGCATCAAAACAAGCTGGTCACACTGGACATGAGGCATAAATCGCCCACATTAAACAACAACTCCGAGATGCTAAAATTATCTTATAAACCATCCCCCATCAAAGTGGGCATCGCTCATGAATTGCATAAACCAGCCCGACGCATTTATGAACGCCGTCGTGTCATTTCCAAAGGAATCGATGAACTTTGGCAGGCAGACTTGGTTGAGATGACACCTTATTCTAACGTTAACGACGGTGTACGCTATATGTTGACCGTCATTGATGTCTATTCCAAAATGGCTTTTGTTCAACCAGTAAAAAATAAAACTGGTGTCTTAGTCACAAAGGCCTTTCAACATATTATTGAACAATCAAAAAGTCAACCTCACTTGTTACAAACCGACTAGGGGAAAGAATTTTTCAACAAGGATTTCTCCACTTTTCTCAAATTTAAGGATATTCACCATTACACCAACTATAGCAATCTCAAAGCTAGCGTAGTTGAACGATTCAATCGAACATTAAAAAGTTATATGTGGAAAAAGTTTACAATACATGGCTCCTATCGATGGATAGACTGGTTACCTCAAATTGTGTCACGATACAACAAAACGATTCATTCCTCTATTGGCATGAAACCATGTCTCGTCACCAAGAACCTACCCAGACTCAATAGACTGTTTAACCCTATAAAAAGGGTTGACCCGAGGCGACATCACCTTAAAATTGGAGATTTTTTCGCATCAGTAAACATAGAAGTGTGTTTTCAAAATCGTACACTCCACAGTGGTCGACAGAAATTTTTAAAATTCGCCAAGTCAAGCTAGGTCAACCAGTGACATATCTCTCAGAAGATCAAAGCGGTCAACCCATTAAAGGACGATTCTATTATGAAGAAGTGCAAAAAACATTATATCCCAACGATTATCTCATTGAACGAGTAATTAAAGTCAAAGGTGAAAAATATTTTGTAAAGTGGTTAGGGTTTCCTTCCACGTTTAATTCATGGGTCAATAAACATGATTTTTTGTAATAAAATCCTATTTATTTATTTAATTACACTAAACCCCCTTTTCCCGTTTTCCAAAAATATTTCAAATATGACAAAAACCTAGGTTAAAAATCCCCCAAAACGTGCATAGGTTTTTCACCTATCGACTTGAAATTTATGGTGCGGGTAAAGAGAGTAAATAGCAACCATTCATCACAAACAAACTTTTTTCGTCAAGTTCACCGTTTCCAAAATAGTCAGCATTTTTCAAAATTCATTTTCTTTTGGCCTACACACTTGAAACTTGCTGTCCGCCTAGAGGGCATAGACACCTTTCATTAACGTCAAACAAACTTTTTCACAACATTCACCGTTTCCAAAATAATCAAAAATCCAAAACCAAGAATTGTCAATTTTTTTTCAAATACCAACACACATTCTTAGCAAAGACCACGTCATCCCCACGCCAACAATACCTCATTCGTTGAAATCCGACCATCCGTTCGCCAATTATCGCCAATGTTCGCGAGAAAGTAGGCTATCATTTTTTCTCCTCCTACACACTTGAAACTTGCTGTCCACCTAGAGGGCATAGCCACCATTGATTAACGTCAAACAAACTTTTTTTTCCAAAATTCACCGTTTCCAAAATAGCGTCAATCCAAAAAACAATTTTTTTTTGGAAATACCAACACACATTCTTAGCAAAGAGGACGTCATCCCAACGCCAACAACACCTCGTTCGTTAAAATCCGATCATGTGTTCGGGAGATATCGGCAAAGTTTATATGAAAGTAGGGGGCGAGTCAGAACTCTCTGCACCCCACTACTAATAGGCTATATTTGCCACGGGATTATCGTGGCCTGGTACATATTGCGAGTCGCAAGCTCATTGTTCATTATACACTGCTCAAAAAAATTAGAGGGACAACATTTCAAACACCTGCGTTATTTTGTCAGGAATGGGTGGAGTGAAACAGCCATGCAGTCTGCGAAATGAAACCTTTATTTAACGGAAATGTGCATATCCTGTGCTCGTCGTAGCACACATGTTGGTGTTATGACCAGAAATGCAACACAATGTCGTCAACCAAAGTGGAAAGTCCTTCCATGAATGCACAGGGCGCACAAAAAGAAACAGTTCAATATCTGCTAGGCCCTTCATTAGCCCGTATTACTGCCTCATATCTTCGTGGCATGCTCCTGACAACTCTGCGAACAGTTTCTTGCGGAATTTTGACCCATTCATCCATAAGGGCCTCTGTAAGTTGTTCCGGAGTCTGAGGTGCTACAGGACGGGCCCTATGTTGTTTGTCCAGCATATCCCATAAATGCTCAATGGGATTGAGGTCAAAACTCAACGCAGGCCAGTTGAATGTTTGAATCGCGAAATCCTGTAAAGTTTCCATGGTGGTTGCTGCTGAATTAAGTCTCGCATTGTCGAGTTGCAGGATTAACTGGGGACCCATTGCAAGTTTAATGGGCATAACATGACCTAGTACAATCTCGT
The DNA here is from genome assembly GCA_946902985.2 of Meconema thalassinum. NCBI lineage: Eukaryota > Metazoa > Arthropoda > Insecta > Orthoptera > Tettigoniidae > Meconema > Meconema thalassinum. Next base: position 1,325,975,521 of record OX336389.2, read on the forward strand.
TGATGTACCTCTGAGCATGAAGTCGGCCTCTGATTATCTGAAGGTCCGATCGGCCATCAATTGTGATACCACCCCACACCATGACTAAGCCGCGGCCAAAGTGCATTTCCTGGACTGCTGCTTCATAAAAACGTTCACCACGACGACGATAGACACGTATACGCCCGTCGCACCGTGTTAGACAAAAGCGGGACTCGTCCGTAAACAATACATTGCGCCAGTGACGCAGCTGTCAGTCCCTATAGTCCTCGGCAAATCGAAGTTGCTCTCTCTTGTGCCGAGCAGTTAATCGAGGGACCTGATGAGGACGTCTTGGTCTTAAACCTGCCTCCCGGAGTCGGTTGCGTATGTTTTGGTCACCGACACTGCTACCAGTTGCTGCTCTAAGATCATTTTGTAGGTCCCGGGCGGTCACCGAACGCGGGCGGAGAGAACAATTCACCACATATAGGTCGTCTCTGGCCGATGTTTTTCGTTTTCTCCCTTGCCCTGGCTTAAGTGTGTATGAAGCAGTTTATGAAAATCGTTCCCAAACCCTCCCAACAACAGATGAAGCCACATTAAGCTCTGTAGACACTGCACGAATAGTCCAACCTTACTGCAGTAATGTCACTGCCCGAACACGTTCTGTCGCATTCAGATGCTTCATTTCGACTAATGCAACGTACACCAAGCGGATAGTAACGTACTCTTCACTTACTCGCATTCGAGGACCGAGTGCGACATTTCTCGTCCGTTTCACTTTGCGGCCTAGCACGATACATGTGTCTACTGCCACAAAGCCATGGCTTTCCAATGACATGTAGAGGTGTCCTCGCATTCTTAAAACATGTCGGAAGAATAGTGCAACAGTATATATCGTAATCACGGACTACGTACATGGTACACGTGATCAAATTCCTGTCCCTCTAATTTTTTTGAGCAGTGTATAAAAAGAACAATGTTTGGACTACACAAATCACTTCAAAATCTTCTTCCAACCAAAGGTTCAAAATATTGATACGTTGAATACAACAGCAACGGACTCTCGTGCAGTGTCAATGCGAGTACCATGTAAGAGATTTCTTTGTTTTGGAGAAAGGAGGAGCTACTCCTTCCTTACCAGATCAAGTCTTCTACATCGCAGTGTCATAAGTCAATACAAATAAGGCAAAGGTTGTTAAATATATAGCTTCGAAGTATTTTCTACCTGGCTATTTGTGGTTCTACAACCAGGTGGTTTCAACTGAAAGTGATGATGCACCCGATGATGATGTTGGTGCTGAATAATGATGAACTTTCTGTGAACCACATGTATTTGGTGTATGTAAATCATGGTGCATTGTAACGATATTTACTCGCACAGAAAGTCTTCTGTTTTAAAAAAATTAATTACAGTGATAACTCAGGTAAATATAGTCTACTGGTTATTTCATTCTCCGTAGTAACCATAGTTTACCGGGGCAAGAAACAAGACCTCCAGCGGTTGTGTGAATACACCTGTGTCATTTCCACTCCAATAGTTATGTTGCTTTTAGCTAGTGTACATAGATAACCCGAACGGTTTTCGACATATAGTTACTTTATTCAGTTTCTTGTGTCTCCTGAACAATATTTTGGAGCTGTCTGGTTCTTCAAATGTCCGAACTCTCTCAAACTGCAACAATATTGTTGATAGTGTGCTCTTCTCTGCCGTCGAGGCATGTTTGACGGGGAACAGTTCACTGCACAAACTGCTACACTATGGTCCGTATGCTGGAGGTGGTTCCTCAGCAACCATTCACGTGGTGAGATCTGTATAAAACTATAAATAATCGAATGGGCCTGAAAATATTATCGCTTACATACTAACAAGGTGCCGTTCCATATCTTGAAAGGGGGGGGGGGGGGCGTGATGGTGCAGTACTCAAGCTGCTTGCCTCTCACCGGGTTTGACTCCCGGTCAATGCATGTGAAATTTTCGAGGTGAAATATCACGTCCTGTGATTCGAATGTCACGTAAAAATGGAGGTCCCCTGGCTCATGATCGCGAGAAGGGCCACGTAAAACTACAAGCTTTGGCTTTTCATATCTTGAATGAAAGATCAACACACACGGCCGATTCCTTTATGGTGCAGGAATTTCCATTTTCATAAATGTAGTTTAACGAATCAACTTGTTGGCAAGCCGATAATAGTACCATTAGTTACTGGTCCAAGAATAATCTTAAATTGCGCTCATGGTTTATGTTATTTACTGCTTATGCATGTTAGCTGAACATAGTTTTAGCTAAGATATAGCTCTTATTTTAATAATTTTTCTTCATACCCTAAAAAACAAACCCATTCACGTAACACGATTATGCTACACTTCAGCATTATCCCAACACCGAGATGCTAGGTGCTAAATAATTCAAAATTATGCTAAATCTAGCTTAAAGATATTATGTCTGGAAGTGCTGATTGGACCTGATCGCGTAAAGTCAGGCCTGACGATAGGGAGGCGCAAGTGGTGCTGTAGCCCTGGGGCCCAGACTTTCTGAGGACCCATACTAGACAACACCACTCGATTTATTATAAAGAAACTCTGGTAACGTAATATTCATTATAACTGAACAAAATGAACAGATTACAAAACACGATCAAGAAACCACACAATGAATTTTCTAAAATTACCATGATATTTATATAGGCCTATTCACTCCGAGAGAAATAGACAAAGCTTCCAAAGTTGCCAAGCCTTTATACGGCGGAGTATTTCTGAATAACCTTCGCAAAATCCGACATCTACTTCATTATCGTGAAGGGCGTTCGACATCTTCGATAAGATACATCGAAGACGATATCTAAATAACATTTAAATAAAATTAAAAGTACAATAACAAATAAATCCATGGAGTTATTTTATTTCTTGAGAGGGGCGGGGGGAGGGGAGGGTTAGGGGGGAGGGGGAGGGGAGGGCAGGCTCTAAATATATAAATGCAAACCTGAAACTTCTAACATTTCAAACAGGTACACTCATCCTCGTGAGGTATAACTGACAAGAGGAGGAAGGGAGGGAGCTTGTAGTTTTACGTGACCGTGAATCTCGCGATCATGAGCCACGGGACCTCCAATTTTACGTGGAATCCGAACAACAGGGCGTGATATTTCACTTCGAAAATCTCACAGGCAAAGACTGGGAATCAAATCGAATCGGTCCACCGTGGTGAGAGGCAAGCAGCTTGACTACTGAACGACCACGCCCCCGAGTAAAATAAGAGGGTTTGATTCCAACCTTAGCCATCCTGGAATTAGTTTTCCGTGGTCCCCCTCCCCCGACTTTTACTGCAAGCAAATACTGGGATGTTTCCTAACTTAAGGCCACGGCCGCCTCCTTCCCAATACTCTAGCCCAGTGGTGGCCAAACAGCACTCCAGGCACGCTGGCACTCTGGCTGCACTCCAGCGTGCTTCTGGCGCGGACGGCCTTGCAGTGATGGTGGGGGAAGACTAAATGCCTGTCTCTCTCTCTCGCTCGCTCATGGCAAAAATAAGATTCACATAACAAGTTGTGTGGTGTCCCTTATATTGAAAGAGTTTTCTACCAGATTTCTAGAACTTGCAACCTGTTTTTGACTTGTTTGTCAAGCCATTTTCAATCTCTGCAACTGAGGTTCCGCATGATTTTCAAATGGCGCTTATAAATTTACAATGTAGCACTAGACTTAGGGATATTTTTAGCTCTGTGAAACATTTGTCCGATTTCTACTCAAAATTACCGCAGCAAGAAGATCCAAAATTGCACAGGTGTTATCAATGTTTGAAGCAACGTATTGTGCCCGTCTGTCCACCTGGGATTGACAGGCGATCACATGCGAGGCAGCATGAGTACAGTGTGAGCACAAGATCAGGTCTCAGGGCGTCCAGGGTTTTGCTATCTAATGATTACTGCACACTGCCCTCATGCTCCCCGTAAAAGATGTAAGGAATACATAAACACAACACATACACGAAGTGAGAACATACACATAAAAGAAAATCAATTCATAACTGCCTGACAGCAACAAGCGAAAACCAAAAATAAACACTTCCTTGCGCTGATAAATAAATATGCAGCAGCGACAGCAATCTAGCTTATGATTGGTGCATCTCAACAACAAATATAAACATAGTCTGTCATAAAGAGAGTTCGTTTGTTTCGACTATGATCGACACGTTACAATTAATTATTTTACTCTGTACATGAGAGACTGCACAATCATCTATTTTAAAAAAATAGAAAATTGAACTATGTAATGCTGCCTATCACTGTCCTATATCCTAATATATACACTTGTAATATAATCTCGAAGTTATTTCACACACGATCAAATGTCTTTATGACGTAAATTATCTTGAGTTCGTAGCTCAAATTTGAATTTGAAAAACCCATATATTTCTTTGAGATGTCACTTATTGACACAGCATATTAAAATTCATCGACCTGACACTTGACACTACCAATGGGTTGACACACAAAAGATTTCGACGAAAGTGAAAAAATAAATAATAATAATAATAAATGTTTATACATTTCCTAATGTAATTTGTGACACATTGTGCCCAACTCTAGGAATGGGTATTCCAAGTTTCAGACACCTAGATATCAAGGGAAAGGCTGTAGCAGCGTTTGAAAGTTCGGATATTTGAATATCGCGCTACATTGCTTCTCGAAGCCATTCGAAGGAAATTACCGATAGTTGGATGGTAAATGACGTAGCGAGTAACAGCAGAGGTGGAGACTATTTATTGATTAAATAGTTAACTATGGAGCAGAGACTTGAGACTGGGATCAGATTACTGGCACGGCCAAATAAAAGAGAATGCAATTAATATCAAGTAAATCGGACCAGGGATTCAAGAGATATGAGGATTTCTAGATATCAGGCGATGACGCGTGACCCTGACCGTTTTTGTATAAAAGCAAGCTGGAGCAGGAATGGATAGCTCAATTCATCACAAGCACTTGGCGAACAAGTTGCGTCTACGCTGAGCCAAGGCACATGGTTGCCACGTCTACGAAGAAGTACTTTTCAAATCGTGATAGTCACGAGAAGTGCTGCGCAAGCGAGTTGGAACTTAGTAAGTTTCTGGTGAGGAGAATCACTGAGGTGATTGTATTTCTACAGACATTGGTGGAAATATTTATATTTCCAAAAGGACATATGCTAGACTTGGTCTAGAAAGTAGTATATTGTCACAGTCCAATAGTAAATTAATACTTGGATGTTTAGATCCATTTGAAGTCAGTTTTCATATTTTGTAACTATTTAACCACTTCGATCGGTCAGTACATTGAAGAATAGTCTATAACGGTGGCGTTCATTAGTCTACGCAAGGGAAACTGCAGGTTGTCTAGCGCATGGCAGATGGTGATTTTAATAAACCATGCCCAGGGAACGATCTTCAGAACAGCCGTTAACTGCTTAGACTGTCAACGTTTTTCTTGTACTGATGAGATTACAGTGAGTTAAGTTACAACTGACACATTTAAGAAGAGATCGCTTAGATCTGACCCTATTTTCAAACAAACTGTTATGGCTTTGTTAGAAGCCCATATTAAAATGGAACCACAGTCATTTAAAACGTCGAAAGATACTACCACTATGTCTGACTAGACGATTTGTGGGTCTACAATGGCGGCCGATACAAGGATTATACGTGCTTGTCCGCTAGGGCATGTCTACGGATAAATCTGGTATAGACCAGGTTTACGACACTTCAAGAACATCAAGAAATGTAAGCCACCTTTGAATTATTTTATGCCTAGCTAATTGGAACAAACTATTTTTCTGCAGATGACCAACACATTTTTTTTTATCGTATTTAAAGCTTGTAATGATTTACGCAAGACTTGTTAGATTTATTCTGAGCATTTTCAGCACTCAGAACAGTTTAGGATCGATGACCGAGCATTTTGAGCATTTATTTGAATTTTTCATATTTTTGGGAAATCACGGTAATCAGCCGATGTAACTGTAAAAGTTAAATTTATTTTTGTTGAGGAATGGATATTTTTTCCATATTCGAAGGTTCGAACATGTGGATTCTCACATAATGAGATGATAATTAAACATATTTGAAATAATAATAATAATAATAATAATAATCCACTAATAATAATAATAATAATTTTCATAATTTTTCTAAATAATTCTTGGATATTATATTTTATAATAATCATATGTATTGAGAAAGAGCCTATGAAGTAGTTGAAACATTTCTAGTTTGGAACAGGAGATTTTACGAAGGAGAGTGGTTAGCGCAAGCCCGCATTCAACCTACATTTCAGTTCTGGTTGAACAGTTGATATTTGCAATGAGCAAAGTATATGTTTCATATAACACGGAGAGGCATGAAACGGGAAGCAATTGATATTTGTATCAAATAGGATTTTTGTATTTATATAAAATCATGACGTAAATACACTTCGATAGTGAATTGAAGCTTTTCATGAGTATGGTAAATTCACGGGTTGAACTGAATGGTAAAATAAAATAAACTTGTAAGTTTATTAATCTTCCAGTGTTGATAACAAGCAGAGGCTTGATTTATTGTATAAATTTTGGGAAGATAATTTATGTGTGTGGAGTAGTTGAAATGCCATTCCCAGGTGCGCAGGTTTAAGTCGCAGGAATGAAGGTTTTTTCGAGCATCAATCAAATAGCAGGTTCGATGGCTCAGGTTTATAGTTGGAGTATTGGAGCCACACATTTCGTCGTATGAATAACCCGAAGGTTATTTCTTTGAAACCATCAGTTCTTATTTCAACCTCGTTTACGAATTCCATTTAGAATTTGATTTTGCTAGAACCCGGATTTGTCATGATAGTAGTTTATTCTTCTTCAGAGGAAGACCTTTGCCGTTGTTGTTGTTGTTATAATATTGTGTTCTTACACAAATAGTAGAATGGGCCACTGCCAATTTAAAATAATTCTTTAACCACGAATAATTTGAAGGATATTTTCAATCCTAGTGCCATGAACTAAATGAATTCATTATAAGACTACAATTCTAATTTCCGCATTCTGTCGAAGAATTGCAAGTTGTGAAAGTTGCTAGAAATGGCCATAAATATAAATATTTTTCATAATAATCCCAAGTGGAAAATCTAATAGTTGAATGGTTCAACCATTTATTGATCAAGTTGATGATTCAGAAATCATATGTTTTGTTTGGAACTTGAAGTTCATAATCGAGTCACTTCTCGAATATTTAATGTCAGAAGAACAATTAATTGTTGTTGTGCTTCGCACAGTTCTTCGATGCTATGCTCAATGGTCAAATACTTTTCAGATGTTGTTAATATGTGTTAATAATTTGTGTTGCTACGATGATAATAATAGTTTCAACGATATATTTTGGAAAACTGAAAAACAAGTGAAAGTTTAAGAAATTCTATAAACATTTATTCTACGAGTGTTAATATCATGTAAATAGTCAAACAGTGATCTACGTTATTTCCAGTATGGACAATTCATTTTGCACTGGAGTTAAAATGTTAATAATTTTGGAACACAGTCCACAGGACTAACAATCGGACTTGTGTTTTCAAAAAGATTGTCAAATGTGTTTGGGAGATTTCTGTATATTGTGTGTAAATAAGAGTGTGGATCGCCACACGTGGATGATGCTGCTTTGAGCATTATTCTTCCAGTCAGATTTTAACTTTAAATAAACTGAGATAATTTTACCAGATGTGTCTTACCCCATTAAATCTCCTTCTATCCTTATTGTTGCATTGAGCCAAAAATCAGCAAAGCATTTTTATAAATTTGATGTCGTTTTGCGATTTGCTTTAACCCATCTGGCGCTCCGGGATATTTTGATTCTCGTGCTGACTGATTATTGGTAAAATGCATATGTGGTCGTGCGGACTCCGGTCTAAACGGGCACATAAAATAAGATAGAGAGAGAAATGGCTTCGAACGTGGGTCCCGATTTAGACATGGTCAATCGCATGCCGATTTGAAATTGTGATAATTTTTTTTTTGAAATATTTTGGGAGTTGAGAGATGTCTGGTTTGGATGAATAAATTAGTAGGAAACCCAATTAGTGGGGAAAATTAAAAATTTAACTGGTTAATAATTAGAATGGGTTTGATTATTTTTGATAATGGCTTAACCATTAGGGCGTTAAGTAAATTCGGTAGTAAACGTTCGATGACTGGAGATACACATTGTTAGAATCCAGGTGGAGGATATTTGAGAACTAGCATATTTTTCTTGTGATATTATGGTAAATGTAATTCGTAAAAGTAAAGAATTTTGTTTTTCCATCACGACGATATTAGGACAAATCTCATTTTATTATAGTGTTCCAATTAGCTATTCATATTTCTTGTTCTAGTTATAAGCTTGTGTTTGCCACTGTTGTATACCCCTAAGTTTTGAATAATTGAAATTATGGAAGAAATGATGAGGAGTTTGGAGGAGAGTTCGAAAGAGGCTGGACGGCGTGTAGCCGCTATTATGAAAGAGAATACTGAGGCTTTAGAAAATAAACTTAAAGAAAATTCTGATTCTTTAGAAAATAAACTTAAGGAAAATTCCGATTTGTTAGAAAGCAGGTTAAAAGATAATTTGAAAGAAAGTTTAGATGATAAACTTAAAGAAAATTCCGATAATTTGAAAGAAAATTTGAATGATAAACTTAAAGAAAATTCTGATTCTTTAGAAAATAAACTTAAAGAAAGTTTGGAAAATAAACTTAAAGAAAGTTCTGATAAACTCAAAGAAAATTCCGACTTGTTAGAAAGCAGGTTAAAAGATAACTTAAAGGAAAATTTAAACAGTAAATTTAATTCAATGGAAAGTAAATTTAAAGAAAATTCTGAAATTTTGAAAATGACACTTGAAAGTAAAATGAATAAATTATGCGACAAAACACATGAGCTCGAAACTTCATTAGCTACTAACGCTAGTTTAATGGACGATAAATTTCGCGATGCCGATCTTCGATCCCAAAGCTTAGCTGATAGGATAGAACATGGTCTTAGGAAAGTTGGTGAAGACATGGTCAACCTGGAAGTCAGAGTGAAGAAGGAGAGTAACGAGATGGGAATTCTAGTTGTTCAGCGTTTAACGGAACAATTCAAGGAACTTGTCATGGGAGAAATAAGAGAAGGAGTGACTCATGAATTGCAAACTGAGATTAAAACCACAGTTGTCAATGAAATAAAAGACACACTCAAGCTGGAGAATCAAGAGGGAATTAAGGAGATTAGGGAATCTTTGTCATCCCACATTGAAGTAATTGCCAAGGATATTCAAGCAACTCAGAAGGACATATCAGATATGACAGGGTCATTGAAAAGTCATGAGGCTGTTATGAACCAGATATCCATTGATGTTAAAGACAATTGTAAGGAGACTGAAGCAATCAAGAAGATGGCAGAAGAAAACCAGAAGGAACTTGAGGCTATGAAAACTCAAATAAAGGATGAGAAACAGTCTGATCATCTTTTGAAAATGCCGAAGGTAAGGGGAAAGGAACAGATACAGATAAATCTAGGAGGAGCTAGAGAGACTGATAGACAGGATGAGGTCAGGACAGTATTTCAATCCAACCCCATAACTGTATTTAAGAATATAGAAGATAAGCCTTCTAAATTTTCAGGGCGAGATTCTGTAACACCCGTGGAATTTCTGAGAGAAGCAGGTGATTATCTGAAAGATTCTAAGATCCCTAAAGAAAGACAGATCAGGGTAATAGGGAAGTTCTTGGAAGGTCCCGCACTTTTGTGGTTTAGAGCATTTAGATCCACTCTAAATACTTTTGAGGAGTTTTCTCGTGGGCTATTGAAGAAGTTTTGGTCCCCTGAAACCCAACAGCAAGTTAGAGCAGAGTTGTATTCGAAGAGATTCTCGACGTCACAACCTACTCGATACTCTACATACTTTTCTGGACAGCTGTCTAAACTCCAACATTTAGATCCGCCAATGCCAGATAACGAGTTGATTACTGCTTTGATACGACAATTTCCAGCAGACGTCCAGAGGACTTTGATCGCTGCTGATATCTACAATATGGAACAGTTTGATGAAGTATTGCAGAAGCTGGATCATACAAACGCTCAATTCTTCCATCAGAAGGGAGTAAAGAGTAATAACGCTGTGTATGCTGTTATGGCTGACAGTTATTCTCAGACACCTCGAGAGATTCGAGAGGAGCGAGAAGAGAAATCGCCGAGGGAAGATTCCAATACGAGAGGATGGAACCAATACCGTAACAGATACAGTTACAAACCGTATGCAAGACCGGATGGTGGTAATCGATACAACACTCGATGGAGAAGACCACGAGATACTCAAGGAAGGTACCAGGAAAGAAGATCCTATGGTAATAACTATAATAACAGAGGGAATGTAGATACTCGTCAGTCCAATGAAGAGTTTAACAAGGACACGAGGAAAAACTTGGAAGCAAGACACCAAGATAACTTACAATTTGTGGAGCAGAGGCCCAATGATCCAGGTCCATCGGGAACACAACAATCCCGGGGGAATGGTAATGATAAAAAAAAAAACTTCGAATTCACAGTAGAAGATAGAATTTTGAATACTTTCACTTCCAGAATAATTAAATGGCAAGCAGAGGATGATGACTTAATTCAACAGAATGACGAACGAAAAGAAATGGGTACCAGGATTAGAATGCCAATCATTTCGTGCGAAGTATTTGGTATGCCTGTCGATACTTTGATCGATACTGGGGCTATGCTTTGTCTGGTGAGTGAGAAGCTTTATATTCTGTGGAAACTCAAAGAGAACTTAGAGGAAATTCCAGTATCAGGAATTAAGATCCAAGGAATAATACCCAATAAAATATCTCTGTGTAAAACACAATTATACTTATGTATTAAGATTGGAGGACATGATTTCCGACATGTATTTGTTGTAATGAAGGACATGGCTTTTGACATGATATTGGGAGCAGATTTCATTCAGAAATATCAAGCAGTGATAGATATGAAGACAGAGACGATTAAATTCAAGAATACCGAAGAGATAAACTTCGAGGGAAAAGAAGAGGAAGACATCGAGGGAGATGCTCAATGGTCTCTGATTTTTCATGAAGCCGAAGGAAGAGAAGTCTACACTGAGAAGGAGTCCCCAGAGCTAGGGAAAATTTTGGAAGAGTATCAAGATATTTTTGACATTAAACCTGGTGAAATTAAGGATTTTGAATATCATATTCGTGTAAATGATGATGCACCTTTTCATGCTAAATTATATCCAGTAGCAGAAAAGCATCGAGAAAAAGTAAAAGTACTTATCAAGGAAATGGAAAGTAATAATGTGATTGAAAAGTATACTACATCTTATGTCAATCCATTAGCAGTAGTGTCTAAGCAAGATGGAAGTCTGAGACTATGTTTAGACGCGCGAAATTTAAATTCGAGATTACAGCCAGAGTATGACAGACCACCAATCATTAGGGAATTGTTGAGGAAATTCCAAGGCAAGGTCTGGTTCTCTAATATTGATCTCACTTCGTCCTACCATCATATTAGGCTTAGTGAAGATTCTAAGAAGTTTACAGGATTTATGTTTGACCAGCAGACATATGTATTCCGCCGTTTACCATTTGGAGTTAAAACATCTGGATCCGTTTTGATCAGAGCCCTAGAACAAAATCTGAGTCCTGAAGTAAAAGAGATAGCAATTCGTTATATTGATGATATCTTAATTGCATCTGAGACTAAGGAGGAACATTTGCTACATCTTCAAATGTTATTCGCAGATTTGAGGAAAGCGAACTTCAAAGTAAACCTTCGAAAATGTCAGTTCTTTCGAAAGGAAATAAAATTTTTGGGTCACATTTTGGATGGAGAAGGATACCGTCCCAATGAGACGAAGATACAAGCTATTGCAAATTTCCCTAGACCTACTAGAGTGAAGAATGTCCGCAGTTTTCTCGGGACATGCCAATTCTTTGCAGGGCATTGTCCGAACTTCACAAAGACAGTTGCGCCATTGCAGGAGTTGTTAAAGAAAGGAAATAAATGGAAATGGGATAAAGATTGTGAACAATCATTTCAAGATGCCAAGAGGTTATTGGTAAACAGTGTGAAATTGGAGTATCCTGACTTTACCAAGAATTTCATCATAGAATCTGATGCATCCACCGTAGGGATTGGAGCTATTCTACTTCAAGAGGATGAAGACCACAAGAGACATTACCTGGCGTTCATTAGCAGGAAACTTCGTCCATCAGAGAGGAATTATTACACCACAGAGTTGGAAGCACTTGCTGTAATATTCGCTTTGGAGTCGTGGAAGAAAATGTTAGTTGGACATTCAGTCATTGTGAGGACTGATCACCACGCACTGGAGTTCATTTTAAGAACAAACTTTGCCAGCGATAGAATAACTAGATGGTCACTTTTTATTCAGCAATTCAACCTAGTTATTGAACACACTCCTGGAAGGTTGAATGTGGGGGCTGATTTGTTGAGTAGAGCAGTGGAGTCTACATCTAAGGTTTTTCAAGTTAACCTGACGCAAGAGGATGAAGATACCTTGAGAAGGTTACGGTTATTGCATTTATCCCAGAGGAGAGACCGACGTCTTAGGAACATTTTTCGTTTTCTACAGGGTAACATGGATCCCAATGATGATGATTTTGTGGAAACTGAAAGAATTTCCAGAGATTTTATGATGTTAGATGGTGTAATCTACAAGTTTGCAGATCCCGACCATACGAAGTTGAGAGTAGTGATACCTCCACGATTGCAAAAACCCATTATTTGGATGGCACATCGAATCGCAGGTCATGCTGGAGTAGATAAGACAGTCAACATGATTCAAGAGAAATTTTCGTGGGAGCGAATGCGACAAACTGTCAGAAACACTATTCGAGAATGCGACTTATGCCAAAGGAGTAAGCATAATTCTAGGTTATTGAGAGAATTACCAAGGCCTATTATTCCTTCTAAGCCTTGCGAAATCTTCGCGACTGATTTATATGGTCCTCTCCCAAAGTCTAAAAGAGGTAACCGATATATTTTGGTGACTATGGATGTTTTCAGCAAATACACCATGTTACATCCAATTCAGAAGGCAAACGCAAAGTATTGTGCGAAGAGAATTAGAGACAGCGTGATTCCGGAAGCAGGCAAACCGGAATTCCTTTTATCAGATCGTGGACCTCAATTCACATCTTTGGAATTTCGAACCATCATGAATAATCTTGGGATTAGACAATTGTTTTGTTCTATTAGACATCCAGAGAGCAATCCAGCGGAACGCGTGATGGCTGAGATAGCAAAATTTTGCCGCCTCTATTGTCCAAATGAGCATTGGAAATGGATGGATGTTCTTTCTTTAGCATCCGAATCCATCAACTCTACTATTCATGAGAGTACTGGACAGATTCCTATGTTGCTACATCATGGGGTTAAACCAACACGATTATGGGATCGAATCATCTCTATTCCACCTGAGATTGAACCAAGTCGTCAGATGAGGGAAACTCTAGCTTTAGACAAGTTAAGGAGTCAAGCTGAGAAGAGAGAGCGCAGAGTGAGAGGAAAGCGTTTTCGCAGACCCTTGCGCGTAGGAACTCTTGTTTTAGTGAGAAGACCTACACCCTCTGACGTGCAAAATCGAGTGTACTCGAAATTTGCAAGCCTTTACGCTGGACCCTACCGTATTGTGGAAGTAAACAATAATGGAAGCTATGAAGTAGCTAATACACGAACTGGTAACATCGTGGGAACTTATAATGCTTCGAATTTGAAGATCTATTATTCAAGAACCAGATAATTTAATGTGTAGATAGGAAAAATAAAAATTTTTCAATTTTTATTTTTTCCTAGGTGTGGGGTGGATGTGCCCAACTCTAGGAATGGGTATTCCAAGTTTCAGACACCTAGATATCAAGGGAAAGGCTGTAGCAGCGTTTGAAAGTTCGGATATTTGAATATCGCGCTACATTGCTTCTCGAAGCCATTCGAAGGAAATTACCGATAGTTGGATGGTAAATGACGTAGCGAGTAACAGCAGAGGTGGAGACTATTTATTGATTAAATAGTTAACTATGGAGCAGAGACTTGAGACTGGGATCAGATTACTGGCACGGCCAAATAAAAGAGAATGCAATTAATATCAAGTAAATCGGACCAGGGATTCAAGAGATATGAGGATTTCTAGATATCAGGCGATGACGCGTGACCCTGACCGTTTTTGTATAAAAGCAAGATGGAGCAGGAATGGATAGCTCAATTCATCACAAGCACTTGGCGAACAAGTTGCGTCTACGCTGAGCCAAGGCACATGGTTGCCACGTCTACGAAGAAGTACTTTTCAAATCGTGATAGTCACGAGAAGTGCTGCGCAAACGAGTTGGAACTTAGTAAGTTTCTGGTGAGGAGAATCACTGAGGTGATTGTATTTCTACAGACATTGGTGGAAATATTTATATTTCCAAAAAGACATATGCTAGACTTGGTCTAGAAAGTAGTATATTGTCACAGTCCAATAGTAAATTAATACTTGGATGTTTAGATCCATTTGAAGTCAGTTTTCATATTTTGTAACTATTTAACCACTTCGATCGGTCAGTACATTGAAGAATAGTCTATAACGGTGGCGTTCATTAGTCTACGCAAGGGAAACTGCAGGTTGTCTAGCGCATGGCAGATGGTGATTTTAATAAACCATGCCCAGGGAACGATCTTCAGAACAGCCGTTAACTGCTTAGACTGTCAACGTTTTTCTTGTACTGATGAGATTACAGTGAGTTAAGTTACAACTGACACATTTAAGAAGAGATCGCTTAGATCTGACCCTATTTTCAAACAAACTGTTATGGCTTTGTTAGAAGCCCATATTAAAATGGAACCACAGTCATTTAAAACGTCGAAAGATACTACCACTATGTCTGACTAGACGATTTGTGGGTCTACAATGGCGGCCGATACAAGGATTATACGTGCTTGTCCGCTAGGGCATGTCTACGGATAAATCTGGTATAGACCAGGTTTACGACACTTCAAGAACATCAAGAAATGTAAGCCACCTTTGAATTATTTTATGCCTAGCTAATTGGAACAAACTATTTTTCTGCAGATGACCAACACATTTTTTTTTATCGTATTTAAAGCTTGTAATGATTTACGCAAGACTTGTTAGATTTATTCTGAGCATTTTCAGCACTCAGAACAGTTTAGGATCGATGACCGAGCATTTTGAGCATTTATTTGAATTTTTCATATTTTTGGGAAATCACGGTAATCAGCCGATGTAACTGTAAAAGTTAAATTTATTTTTGTTGAGGAATGGATATTTTTTCCATATTCGAAGGTTCGAACATGTGGATTCTCACATAATGAGATGATAATTAAACATATTTGAAATAATAATAATAATAATAATAATAATAATCCACTAATAATAATAATAATAATTTTCATAATTTTTCTAAATAATTCTTGGATATTATATTTTATAATAATCATATGTATTGAGAAAGAGCCTATGAAGTAGTTGAAACATTTCTAGTTTGGAACAGGAGATTTTACGAAGGAGAGTGGTTAGCGCAAGCCCGCATTCAACCTACATTTCAGTTCTGGTTGAACAGTTGATATTTGCAATGAGCAAAGTATATGTTTCATATAACACGGAGAGGCATGAAACGGGAAGCAATTGATATTTGTATCAAATAGGATTTTTGTATTTATATAAAATCATGACGTAAATACACTTCGATAGTGAATTGAAGCTTTTCATGAGTATGGTAAATTCACGGGTTGAACTGAATGGTAAAATAAAATAAACTTGTAAGTTTATTAATCTTCCAGTGTTGATAACAAGCAGAGGCTTGATTTATTGTATAAATTTTGGGAAGATAATTTATGTGTGTGGAGTAGTTGAAATGCCATTCCCAGGTGCGCAGGTTTAAGTCGCAGGAATGAAGGTTTTTTCGAGCATCAATCAAATAGCAGGTTCGATGGCTCAGGTTTATAGTTGGAGTATTGGAGCCACACATTTCGTCGTATGAATAACCCGAAGGTTATTTCTTTGAAACCATCAGTTCTTATTTCAACCTCGTTTACGAATTCCATTTAGAATTTGATTTTGCTAGAACCCGGATTTGTCATGATAGTAGTTTATTCTTCTTCAGAGGAAGACCTTTGCCGTTGTTGTTGTTGTTATAATATTGTGTTCTTACACAAATAGTAGAATGGGCCACTGCCAATTTAAAATAATTCTTTAACCACGAATAATTTGAAGGATATTTTCAATCCTAGTGCCATGAACTAAATGAATTCATTATAAGACTACAATTCTAATTTCCGCATTCTGTCGAAGAATTGCAAGTTGTGAAAGTTGCTAGAAATGGCCATAAATATAAATATTTTTCATAATAATCCCAAGTGGAAAATCTAATAGTTGAATGGTTCAACCATTTATTGATCAAGTTGATGATTCAGAAATCATATGTTTTGTTTGGAACTTGAAGTTCATAATCGAGTCACTTCTCGAATATTTAATGTCAGAAGAACAATTAATTGTTGTTGTGCTTCGCACAGTTCTTCGATGCTATGCTCAATGGTCAAATACTTTTCAGATGTTGTTAATATGTGTTAATAATTTGTGTTGCTACGATGATAATAATAGTTTCAACGATATATTTTGGAAAACTG
Source organism: Meconema thalassinum (assembly GCA_946902985.2). Lineage (NCBI taxonomy): Eukaryota > Metazoa > Arthropoda > Insecta > Orthoptera > Tettigoniidae > Meconema > Meconema thalassinum. The sequence goes on from OX336389.2 coordinate 1,325,992,150, forward strand.
AAAAACAAGTGAAAGTTTAAGAAATTCTATAAACATTTATTCTACGAGTGTTAATATCATGTAAATAGTCAAACAGTGATCTACGTTATTTCCAGTATGGACAATTCATTTTGCACTGGAGTTAAAATGTTAATAATTTTGGAACACAGTCCACAGGACTAACAATCGGACTTGTGTTTTCAAAAAGATTGTCAAATGTGTTTGGGAGATTTCTGTATATTGTGTGTAAATAAGAGTGTGGATCGCCACACGTGGATGATGCTGCTTTGAGCATTATTCTTGCAGTCAGATTTTAACTTTAAATAAACTGAGATAATTTTACCAGATGTGTCTTACCCCATTAAATCTCCTTCTATCCTTATTGTTGCATTGAGCCAAAAATCAGCAAAGCATTTTTATAAATTTGATGTCGTTTTGCGATTTGCTTTAACCCATCTGGCGCTCCGGGATATTTTGATTCTCGTGCTGACTGATTATTGGTAAAATGCATATGTGGTCGTGCGGACTCCGGTCTAAACGGGCACAACATGGCTGTACTTTCCACCACTCGAGAATTTAATTAGTGGATTAATTACACTAGAACACTGATCATTAACAAGCCATCACATGAATTGGCAATACATTTTGACGTTACGTCATTACACTTTCCAAATAGTTTCGATGATTATTATAAAGTTTATTTGATGTGGAAGTCTATGATATTGGACTGATATTTTAATTATTCGAAGCACTTTATACATATTATGGGGCAGGATTGTCACTCCCGCAACATGTCCCATTAACCAGAGGATTAACCCCTAAATCATCTGAGCTATACTCAGGACGCGGTATATTGTTAAGAGTTTTGAGAGAAAACTATTGGGTGGTTTTTAGGTATTCAGTCAGAAGTCGAATCATGTATAGACTAAGTTTAAAGATAAGAGCATTAATATTTGATGGAACGAAATATTTATTCCGAGGAGTTTGTCATGTGTTTTTTTTGAAATAGTTTAGTGATATACGTAATTCAGTTATTGAGTAGTATTTTGTCCAAGTCTTAATCATTTTGTTGTGGTAGGTAAGAATGACAATACAGTCAAGTTATATCTTGAGGCTAAGTTAAATTTAATAATGTGAACAAGAAGTCATATTTTATGTTTATTTGTGATTTAGAAAAGTCAAGTTATTGTTTTCGAGAAGTAGTGAAGAGGAATTATGGTTTTATGAGAAGTTAAGAAGTCGTGGAGACTTACGAGGTATTAATTTTAAATGAGGCGGCCGTGGCCTAAGAGAGTAAGAAGTCACGTAGGCAGGTTAGTAGTAACTTGTGTATTTAAGTGAACTGTTTATTAACTACTTTGAGGTATTTCGATGTCATTTTATGTATTTGGGGTAATATTTACATATATGACATCTGCACTGAAATTTGAATTGCCTTAGATATCTTGCAAAATTTTATTTTTGTTCTTCAAATATTAGATATATTTACACCATTGGTATATTTTTTTTATCGAGACGAAAGGAATATTGTGTTGTTTGCATCCTATTATCGTGTGCTGTGATAGTTCTTATGTGTTAATCAGCTGGTACTACAACAATGTACTTCTACACCAGACTGGCACACGATCACCGAAATATAAACGAGTGCAGCGTTGATATATATGTCAAAATTAGAAGTGAAGGGCATTATATGTATATTTTTTACAGCCCACTAATACATATATAAAGAAGAATGTATGTAATTATGAACACTTGGAAGAGCATATTTTGTCTCTATATGTATTTTGTGAAGAGTATATTTCTTGTATATTTTTGTGTATTGTTGAAGGATATTTGTATTTTTTTGTTGGATGTGTAAGTGAAATTAATGTTAAATGTCATTTAAATTATTTATCTTAGGGGCGATTGTAACGATTCGATCCCATAGCTGTTAGATTTATAGGGTTATTCATTTATTATCATGTCATTATTATTATTAATTTGTACATCCATGAGATGATTTTTATATCAGATAATTGTAAGCGGTTTTTATGAGTCTATTCAATTAGATTTTTATTTAACTATTCACTTGTAAAGAGACGTGTGGTGTAGGTCGCAAATATATATATATATATATATATATATATATATATATATATATATATATTCTTTTTTTGAAACCAGAAAACATCGCAATAGTATAAACCCCGGTGACGCAGTATCGTTTCACCACGGCAGGTAGTCATTGGCACGAGATTTTAGAAACCCATGACTAAGACTCACGTGTGGACCATCTCGAAGGAATGGAACATATTATTTCTTCTCATGGTGCAACTAACGCGCCATTTCTACTGAGGGTACGCTTCTAAATATTGCAAGTTGTGGCGCAACTAAGTCGTCCCGTGGTGAATGAACCAAGAAACCAGTGGAGAGGGAAGTTTACGACTCAGGTGACAAGGAAGCTATTAGTGCCAGCACCCTCGACAAGACATTCACTGATCAACAGCTCTCAAAGAAGGGAGGAAGTAATAACCCTGCTTCCTGATATAGCAACGAACTGAGTATACAGATTCGACACTGAACGATGTCCTGCCGATATCTATATCAGTATATAGTGGGTTATATCCCTACGCAACGGTCTTTATACAGTTGGAAACGTACCTGATGAAGGTAAACCATATCTACTGAGATATCACATTTTCAACATAAAACGGAACATCGAGATCATCGTTACCTTTTTTAATGATGATACTTCAACTGGGTGAGCAGAAAATTAAATAATCTGACGTCTCTATTAACATGTAACTTCAATTAATATTCAATTAAATTAAATGTTCATTTTCTTTTAAATAATTAAACCGCAGTTGGTAATTTAAATTCTTTGTGTCACTATTAATATTTGTTTTGCATTTAATAAATTCATTTTCTTTAACGTTTTGCCGTATTCTTTCATTGTAGTTAGTAAATACTATAGGCAAATCAATCATTCTCCTTGATTAAATACTGAATGGTTAATCAACTCAGTTATACTACGGCCCGGGTAAGTGGTCTCGACTCTACTGCTGATAGCCAAGGTTAATTCATATTTCTATTCACTATCATAATTACTGTCGACCAAAGTATTATGTGCACTCGAGTTTGAAGGTTGTTTGTGAAGTAACCAATAGATCTACATAAAATCCAATAACATCATCATTTTCGTCGTTCTATTTTACGTTAGGTCATGTAGGTTTGGAATTTTTAATTTATATTTTAATATTTTTTATCGCAGTTGGAACACAAAAAGTGCACGTTTTTAAGCGTGTTTCAACCATGCGTCACATTTACGAATTATTATCTCAAAAACGCGTCATCAGATCGAATCCAAATTTTAACACAGTATACATTGGAATGTTGTATAACTGGTTTATTAATTTCAAAATTGTGTGTGTCCAAGAAACAAAGTTGTTATCATTTTTGTAAGGTAACTTTTTCTCGGCTCGGGGTGCTTGGAAAATGTAGTTCTTGGTTGCATTGTAATCCTTATACATCGAAAAGTTATGCTGTATGACTGTGAAATACGTAAATTAATTCACTTATTTTATATCGCTTTGTATTTCTATGGGGAAATAACACATGTTTCACCTGCTTGCCGCTCCGGCAAAAGCTGTACAGCGTTGCCGAAATGGTGCCCACACGCATCATGGCGCGTCTCGCTCGGAAGTGATGGGCTCCATCTCAGCAACGCTGTACAGCTTTTGCCGGAGCGGCTAACTGGAGAACCATGTGTTATTTCCTCGTACAAATGTAAACCGGTATAAAATAAGTGAATTAATTTACGTATTTCACAGTCATACAGCATAACTTTTTGATGCATAACGATTACAACGCAACCAAGAAGTACATTTTCCAACCACCCCGAGCCGAGAAAAAGTTACCTTACAACAACGATAACAACTTTGTTTCTTGGACACACAAAATTGTGAAATTAATAAACCAGTTATACAACATTCCAATGTATATTGTGTTAAAATTTGGATTCGATCTGATGGCGGGCTTTTGAGATAATAATTCTTAAATGTGACGCATGGTTGAAACACGCTTAAAAACGTGCACTTTTTGTGTTCCAACTGTGATAAAAAATATTAAAATATAAATTAAAAATCAAACCTACATGAACTAACGTAGAATAGAACGACGAAAATGTTGATGGTATTGGATTTTATGTAGGTCTATTGGTTACTTAACACACAACCTTCAAACTCGAGTACACATAATACTTTGGTCGACAGTAGGGATCTGGCGCCCAACTCTTATTATATTATACTATCAAAGGTAGGTACATACCACAGTGTATTTATTATTATCTTGTTTGTTTTATTGAACCCATTACAATTAGCACCACAACGAAGGGCTATTATTTCACTTTATATATCGACCCATTAAAATTGTCAGCACATCGTAAGGCACTTATATTACGACACATTACATTTTGCACCACAACGTAAGGCACTATATTATCGACCCATTACATTTGACGCCCAACGTGGGGTACGAAAACCGTTCGGTACTTATGAGAGGAGTGTATGATTTCAGTGCAAATTGTCAGTGCTTTTGGGGGACAGTGAAGTGAAGTGACATTTTGGAGGGTAATTTTATTAAGTGTGTTGTAAAATGATTTCGGAAGAACAATTCAATAAGATCATGCAAATGATGGAGGAAGAACATCAGAATAATATGAGGATGTTAGATAAATGGAATATAGGTGAAAGCAGCATAAAGTCAGAAGAGATTATAGGAGAAAATAGATTGGAGTCAGGGAAAATTTTGAGTGAAAGCAGATTAGAGTCGGAGGAGATTTTAGATGAAAGCAGATTGGAGGTAGAAGAAATTATAGTTGAAAACAGATTTGAAACAGAGGAGGCTGTAGGTGAAAGCAAATTGGAATTAGGGGAAATTGTAGGTGAAAGCAGATTGAAGTCGGGGGAAATCTTAGGTGAGGAACAGCAAGTAGCGGAGATTTTAGGTGAAAGCAGATTAGAGTCAGAGGAGATAGTAGGAGAAAGCATAGTAGAGATGGAGGAGATTTTAGATGAAAGTAGATTAGAGTCAGAGGAGATAGTAGGAGAAAGCATAGTAGAGTCAGAGGAGATAGTAGGAGAAAGCATAGTAGAGTTGGAGGAGATTTTAGATGAAAGCAGGATAGCTGTAGAAGAAATTTAAGATGATGAACAGCAATTAGCGGATATAGTTGGAGAAAACATAGTAGAGTTGGTAGAGATGCTAGACATAGATGAAAGTAGCTTAGGTAAGGAACAGCAATCAGCGGAGATGATAGATGAACGCAGGATAGCTGTAGAAGAGACTATAGAACGTAGTGAAAAAGAAGAGAAAATTAAAGAAAAGATAGGGATAGAAGTAGGTAAGATAAAGAAAATACTAAGCACTCAAGAGATTAAGATGCAGAAAATCATAGATAAATTAGATAGGCAAACTAGGGAAGAATGTAGTGCTGAGATAGAGGAAGTTAATATGAAATTATTAGAGGTAGAGAAGCATGCGTTAAGTCATAGTCAGAAGAACATATTTAATAAACAGGTTAAAAGGAGGAGAGAGATAGATAAGAGCAGAAGCAATAGTCAACGGCTAAAGAGAGCATTAAGTGATAGTAATGGAGAAGTGAAGGGAAGACATGTAGGTAGATATTTTAGAGGTAAAATGAAAGAGAAGAGAATTAAGTTGTTAGAGGAAAAGGAAATCAGAATGAAAGAAAGAAGGAAAGCATATGACGTGCAGTGGCGTACTGAATTAGTTAGAATGGGGGAAATGATAGGAGGGAAGCCGAAGTACTGTGTTACTATGGATGAATATAGTACAGAGCACGTAGAAAATAATGTTATAAGGAAGGAAGAAAGTGGAATTCTAGATAAAGATAGAATTGAAGATGAATGTGGTAAGAACTGTGAAATGCCAGAGAGATTAGTTATGTAAATTTGTATTACCGATAGTTACTGTTCCGTATGACTTGAATATTAAGTAAATAAATTTAGTATGATTAAACAGAGGTAAATAAGAAACCTGCTGTGTGTAATTTTAATTCAGTCGTGAAGTTAGGATGTTGAGGGGCGCGTAGTCCCTACGCTTATTGATTTAGGTAGACTAAAATCATTTAATTTGGAAGACAGAGGTTGTCGTGCCATTTAGCAATTCAGGTAAGTTGAATGTGGGTCCGTAAACTGCAGGTAAGTTGGATGAAGTGAGGATTAAATTTAAAAAAATTAGGAAGATTATTACAAAGGTAAATAATCTAAAGAAAGTAATAATTATTATGGCAACCATAGTTATGAAATTAATGATAATAATAATAATAATGAGAAGAAGTAAAATGAGAATAAAGATTTAATTCAAAAGTGAGTGAAGAAAAGATGACACAGTGGTAATAATAATGAGTTGAAGAAGTAAGTATTGATTTAATAAAGAAGTTTCAGTTGAGGACAGCGAGGTTATCAGTGAATATATTTGGAGAAATTTAGAAGTGGTTTAAAATAGTAGATGGTAATGTGTGATATGAATTAAACAAACATCTAGTTGAAATGAGGAAGTAGTAACTAATTAGGACATCTGGTACTCGGTGATAAAAATGTGTGTGTGTATGTGTGTATTTTCACGTAAATGGACGTGAGTTTGAAAAAGTGTGCCAGCGAAGGTATAATGCCGATGAGCAATGTGGTTTTTAAGTTTTTGGTAAGATGACAAATGAATTTTTTTAGGAAGTTTTTGGTAAGATGCCAAATGAAGTAAGTTGGAGGAAGTTTTAGGAGGATGAAGTACGTCAGCGAGGTATATTCCGTTGAGCAATGAGATTTTTGTGGTGTCTACGTGAAAATGTGAAGTTGATGTGGGGAGATTTTTAAAGTATATATGGTTGTATGCACACAAGGTAAAAAGGGATTATAGGGGTAAGATGGTCCAAGTTTTAGTTACAGTTACGCACGCTTTAAAGATATCACTAGGCTTGTTATTGAGCTAAACCACTTTTTTTTTTGTAAAATGTTACTGATGATTAATAACGAATTAATGATGTGGTAGATTTTTGTCCTACACACAGGTAAAAGTAAAGATAATAATAATAATAATTAGATGGTTGGCACAATATTTACTAGTATTGAAAGGAAATTGTTATAATTCGAAGTTTTGATGATTTTAAAGAAAAATCTTTTTTAAGAAGAGGAAAAATTAAAGTTTTCTTTATGTCATATGGAGTTAGTAAAGGAGAAGTGTGTAATTTATTGAAGGAAGAAAAAGTTAGTAAAGTAAGGTAAGTATACCTAAGGGGTAAAATGATGTTTCAATTCAAGGCAGGTGTAATTTACGCATTTAATTTGGTAGAGCAGAGAGCAGAGAGTATCTGAACTGTGTTATAACTCAGGACTTGCTTTACGAAGTGATTATGAAAAATATATGCCAATTATGTGTGTCGCTGTTATTGATTATCAACTGGAACACTTTCATTATTTTAGGAAGAAAGTAGTTAGGAAAACAAAGTGTGATGTTATTATTCCAAGGAGTTAGTCGAAGCATGTAAGATTTTTAGCTGAAATTTAGGGTGTTATTGGCCAGTAATAGGTGACCTATAACAGTACGAAGATGTGGGATTATACCACGTATTGGAAGGAGGAAGAAGTAGAGAAATGGTGACGAGCAATGTCACGATGAGTTTTGAAAGATTCTGGTTTAATAGAAATGAGCTATACTCCAAGCGGTCAGAACAAGTAGGAAGTGGTGTCTGTAGGACGCGGTATATTGTTAAGAGTTTTGAGAGAAAACTATTGGGGGGTTTTTAGGTATTCAGCCAGAAGTCGAATCATGTATAGACTAAGTTTAAAGATAAGAGCATTAATATTTGGTGGAACGAAATATTTATTCCGAGGAGTTTGTCATGTGGTTTTGTGAAATAGTTTAGTGATATACGTAATTCAGGTAGTGAGTAGTATTTTGTCCAAGTCTTAATCATTTTGTTGTGGTAGGTAAGAATGACAATACAGTAAAGTTATATCTTGAGGCTAAGTTAAATTTAATAATGTGAACAAGAAGTCAGATTTTATGTTTATTTGTGATTTTGAAAAGTCAAGTTATTGTTTCCGAGAAGTAGTGAAGAGGAATTATGGTTTTATGAGAAGTTAAGAAGTCGTGGAGACTTAGGAGGTATTAATTTGAAATGAGGTGGCCGTGGCCTAAGAAAGTAAGAAGTCACGTAGGCAGGTTAGTAGTAACTTGTGTATTTAAGTGAACTGTTTATTAACTACTTTGAGGTATTTCGATGTCATTGTATGTATTTGGGGTAATATTTACATATATGACATCTGCACTGAAATTTGAATTGCCTTAGGTATCTTGCTAAATTTTATTTTGGTTCTTCAAATATTAGATATATTTACACCATTAGTATATTTTTTATCGAGACGAAAGGAATATTGTGTTGTTTGCATCCTATTATCGTGTGCGGTGATAGTTCTTATGTGTTAATCAGCTGGTACTACAACAATGTACTTCTACACCAGACTGGCATACGATCACCAAAATATAAACGAGTGCAGCGTTGACATATATGTCAAAATTAGAAGTGAAGGGCATTATATGTATATGTTTTACAGCTTACTAATACGTATATAAAGAAGAATGTATGTAATTATGAACACTTGGAAGAGCATATTTTGTCTCTATAAGTATTTTGTGAAGAGTATATTTCTTGTATATTTTTGTGTATTGTTGAAGGATATTTGTATTTTTTTGTTGGATGTGTAAGAGAAATTAATGTTAAATGCCATTTAAATTATTTATCTTAGGGGCGATTGTAAGGATTCGATCCCATAGCTGTTAGATTTATAGGGATATTCATTTATTATCGTTGCATTATTATTATTATTATTAATTAGTACATCCATGAGATGATTTTTATATCAGACAATTGTAAGTGGTTTTTATTTGTCTATTCAATTATATTTTTATTTAACTATTCACTTGTAAAGAGACGTGTGGTGTAGGTCGCAAATATATATATTGAAACCAGTAAACATCGCAGTAGTATAAACCCCGTTGACGCAGTATCGTTTTACCACGGCAGGTAGTCAGTGGCACGAGATTTTAGAAACTCACGACTAAGACTCACGTGTGGACCATCTCGAAGGAATGGAACATATTATTTCATCTCATGGTGCAACTAACGCGCCATTTCTACTGAGGGTACGCTTCTAAATATTGCAAGTTGTGGCGCAACTAAGTCGTCCCGTGGTGAATGAACCAAGAAACCAGTGGAGAGGGAAGTTTACGACTCACGTGACAAGGAAGCTATTAGTACCAGCATCCTCGACAAGACATTCATTGGTCAACAGCTCTCAATGAAGGGAGGAAGTAATAACCTTGCTTCCTGATATAGCAACGAACTGAGTATACAAATTCGACACTGAAGGATGTCCTGCCGTTATCTATATCAGTATATAGTGGGTTGTATCCCTACGCAACGGTCTTTATACAGATGGCAACGTACCTGATGAAGGTAAACCATATCTACTGAGATATCACAACATTTTCAACATAAAACGGAACATCGAGATCATCGTTTACCTTTTTAATGATGATACATCAACTGGGTGAGCAGACAATTAAATAATCTGACGTCTCTATTAACATGTAATTTCAATTAATATTCAATTAAAATTAAATGTTCATTTTCTTTTAAATAATTAAACCGCAGTTGGTAAGTTAAATTTTTTGTGTCACTATTAATATTTGTTTTGCATTTAATAAATTCATTTTCTTTAACGTTATGCCTAATTCCTTCATTGTAGTTAGTAAATACTATAGGCAAATCAATCATACTCCTTGATTAAATACTGAATGGTTAATCAACTCAGTTATATTACGGCCCGGGTAAGTGGTCTCGACTCTACTGCTGATAGCCGAGGTTAATTCATTTTTCGATTCACTATCATAAATAGGGATCTGGCACCCAGCTCATATTATATTATACCATCAAAGGTAAGTACATACCACAGTGTATTTATTATTATCTTGTTTGTTTTATTGGACCCATTGCAATTAGCACCACAACGAAGGGCTATTATTTCACTTTATATATTGTGCCCAAATCCAGTTGCCTGGATTTGAGAGCACAGGCCACGATGCTAAGTCCAGAATTGAAAGTTAGAATAGCGCGCGCCAAACCTTCTAAGAAGGAATTGGAAGCTTTGAGCAGCCAAGAAATGGTTAAGTGACGTAGGCGAGAGCGTCATACTCGAGGCCAAATTGACATTAAATTTTTCCCGATGGAGTTGAATCTTGAGAATAACATCATATTACTGGCACGGACAAGGGAGGAAAAATGTGCTTTATTTCGAGGAAATTGATTGAGAGGAAGCTGAGATATGAGATGTTTTAGTTTCAGCATATTTCACGCATTGACCTCGAGGAGTCCGCTTGCGAGGTATATAAGGCATGCATGCCAGGTTTATAAGGCATGAATGCCACAGCCAAGTATGTTCATTCCTTCGTAAGCGCTCCGCCGCTAAACACTCTACGTCGCTCCGAACACACTTATAATCTTCGTGCACATGGTTGCAAAATCTACGTTATTACCAGCACAGTTGCTGGGACTTAGTGATTTCGACAGTACATGGTTACTGGTCTTATAAAAGTATTTAACATTATAGTGATCTTCGAACTTCTCAAAAGTTATCACCAAGGTGATAAACTTCGGGGCATTGGTGATTATTTACTGCTTCAACGGACATATGAATAGACTTAGTCTATATATTGATTTCCACTGTCCATTAAAATTTAACTTGGATTATTTCATCCAAACAACCAGAATAAGTCTTGGACTTAGTAACTTTCGACCAACCAAAATAGTTCATAACTGTTCATTACTGTTCGCCCAGGGAACTGATCTTCAGAACTCAAACATGTGTTGCATAAGATTGTAAGAGTAGTGACAGTATTTAAGGCATTACAGTCGGGTCGAGTTAAAACTGGTAATTTTTCATCACGGATCTTTTCGATCTAACCCCAGTCAAGATTACTTCGGCTGTTGAAGCAGCATATTTTACGAACTATTTTCATCAAGATACTCAGGCTACAAGTATGGATACCGCTATGTCTGTGTAAGACCATTGCGGGTATAAAATGGAGGCCGATACAAGATTATAAATAAGTGTCCTAATGGGGACAAGAGGACTGAAATAATCCGGTTCAGACCAGATTACAAGCATCAACATCTACAGGAATGTAAGCTACAATTTGCATTATTTTTATGCGTAGTTAGCTGGAATTTCTCAATTTTTCTACAGTCTTACCAACACATATTTTTTTCATCGATGTTTTTGCTGTTGCAAATATTTTCTTTTTGCAATAGAAGCTTTGATCTGAGCAGTTTTTACACTCAGAAGTCAATGATTCGAAATTTATGGACGAGCAGAACGAGCATTTATTTAATTTTGATATTTTTCTGATCACGGTCATCAGCCGTCGTAACTGAAGATTTAATAATAAATTTAAGTTGAGGAATGGATATTTATCCATTATTAAGAAGTCGAGGATGATATTCCCCGAACAGTTTAACAACTTTAAATCCATTTGTTGAGGAAATAATAATTATAATGTTGATTTAATAATAATTATTATTTTCAATTTTCTGGGATAAAAATAATAGTTGTGATTTCTAATAATCATTATCATGTAGTGTGATTTATACATTTGACATTTAAAACAATTTTCTAAGATCGGATACTTGTTGATTCCGACGGTTAGTGGTTAACGCATGCCCACAAACAAATAACATTAATTCTGTGGAAGTATTTCACGCTTGCATTATGCATTTAAATCTTTGAGAAGACACGGAAAGTAATGATACGGGAAGCTAAAAGCATGTATAAAACAGGGTTTTTGCTAGAGTTTTTATAAAAATAACATCATTATTGAGCAACGTCTTTTAAAACGTTTGGCTAAAAATAGACACGGTGTGGAGTTATTCAGGTTTTAAACTGATGGTAAAATTATTATTGTAAACTCATTGGTGGAGTTTACTAACTTATAAATCTTCCAGTTGTCGTAACAAGCAAGGGCTTGATTATTCTGTATAATTTGGGAAGAAATAATTGTTGTGTGTGCAAAGAGTTAAATATGCCATTCAGATTGTGCAATTAAGTCGCAGGAATGAGGTTGTTGAAATGAAGCATCAACCATATTGTAGGTTGGATGTCTTTAAAATTAGTAGAGCAGTTGAATTTAGCCACACTTTCGTCGAGATATAACCAAAGGTTATTTTGTTGAGCTGTCATTGTCAATTCACAGTTTACCCACGTGTTCTAGAGGTATTCCTAGTAATTGCTTGCCCGAGAATTGTTATTGTTAAACTTGTACCTTTAATTATGGAAAGATTTTACCGTTGTCTAGATGCTAATTATGATTATGTGATTTTTGACGCATTTAAATCGAATGGGCCGATGCTGTAAATTATTTAAAACTGTTACTTCTTAACAACCACTACAAACTGAGAGGGTTATTGTGATCCTGTGAACATATAAACATTTTGCAAATAAATTTGATGATTAACATATTTGATATTTTGTCAAATTATTGTAATTTTGATAATAACAAATGAAATTGTTTTATGATAAATTTTCTAAATAATATTTCCAAGTGATAGTTAATTGATTAAATGGTTGAATCCATATTGAATTGATTTTATATTTTGTTGATAGTAATTTTTGACTACTATATTGATGATTGAGTCGAAAGCGCTGAATAGATTTTGGATGGAGAACAGATGATTCAATAAATATTTTCTGTTTATCGAAGTTCGTCGAATCCAAATGCTCGAATGTCCATGTAAATGATATTGTGTTGTATTTCTTGTTAATAACTTTGTATTTGAACAAATCTTGAGATAACTGAATACTGAAGTGTTAGTTAATTTGCTGCTATAATTTTGAAAAAGTGAATCAGTGATATATTTTTCAACGAGCGATAATTTTTTTTTCATTTCAATATGTGAATACTCAAATAAGATAGGAATCAGGAAGGACAATTAAATTTGCACTGACCAAAACCCTACTACTGTAAATAATTCTTTTGAGCGAAGTCAACAGGACTATTAATTTGAGCTTCGTCTCAATTGCCAAGTGTTCATGTGTTGGTGGAATTGTAAATCTTGTACATAACGTATGATTCGTCATACATCTATTATGCTATTTTTGGCATACCTTCAGTCATTTTAAACGTTTTAAATAAAATGAGATAATTTTCCAGGTTGTGTTATTTTCAGAAAATCTCCTTCTATCCTTATTGTTGCATCGAGTCGAAGATCAGTAAAGCAATTTTTGTTGTTGAATTATTGTAGTCACTTGAACCCATCTAGCGCCCCGGGATATTTTGATTCTCCTGCTGACTGATTTTTTGTGAAATGCATATGTGGTCGTCCGGACTTCGGTCCAAACGGGCACATAAAATAAGATAGAAGAGAGAAATGGCTTCAAACGTGGGGCCCGATTTCTATACGGTTGTTTGCATACCGATTTAAATGTGATTTTTCAATAGATATTTTGGGGAATTGGAAGATATCTGGTATGGATAAATAAATTCATAGGAAACCCAGTTAGTGGGAAACTTAATTCAAATTAAATTTCTAATAGTTAGTGTGGTTTTTGATTGTTGTATAATGGCTTATCCATTAGGGTGTCAAGTAAAATTTGTAGTATACTTACGATAGTCTGGAAATACGCAATTTATTAGAATCCAGATGGAGGATATTGACCTTGCATTTTTTTGATATTGTTGTTTAAATTTAATTAATAGTAGATAATTTTTTCAAACATGTCGACATTAGGGCATATCTCATTTTATTTTGAGAATTCCAAGTAGCTACGCATAATTCTTTTTCTAGTTTTAAGTCTTTGTGTCTGCCTACATTTATACCCCTAACTTTGAATTATATTGTGATCATTATGGATGAGGTCATGAGGATCTTAACTCGCATGGAGGAGAGCTCCAAATGTGCAGAACTGCAGATGGCAGAAATTATAGGGAAAACTAACAAAAGGGAGGTTAAAATTAAAGAAAATTCTGAAACTTTAAGGAAAAAAATTAAGAGAAAACTCAGATGCCGTAGAAAATGGATTGACCACTTCTTTAAAAGTTAATCTTGAAAACTCAATGGAAAATAAATTTAAAGAAACCTCCACTTCCTTAGAAAACAAATTAAAGGAAAACTCTGATTCATTAGAAAGCAGGCTAAAAGAAAATTCTGATTCTTTGGAAGCTAGATTAACTGATTCGTTGAAAACTTTTTGAAACTAAATTAGAGGAAAATACAGTAAACTTAAAAGCTAAGATGAGAGAGAATTCAGATTCATTAGGAGCCTCTTTAGAAAATAAACTCAAGGAACATTTAGAAAATTAATTCAAAGAAAATTCTACTTCGTTAGAACATAAAACCTAAGAAAATTCAACTTCGTTAGAAAGTAAAATCAAAGAACATTCCTCTTCTTTAGAAAATAAAATGTCTAAACTGTTTGAGAAAACTCATGAACTCGAAACTTCATTAGCTTTGAACACGGAGGATAGATTTCGTGATGCCGACCAAAAATCTCAGTCATTAGCTGATAGGATCGAGCGAGGTATCAGAAAAGTAGGACAGGATATGACAAGTCTAGAAATTCGTGTCCAAAAAGAGAACAGTGATATGGCAAATAACGTCATACAACGTTTGACCGAGCAATTCCAGGAACTTGTTGTTGGAGAAATTCAGGAAAGTGTAGTCAAAGAGTTGACAACTGAGATAAAGACGACAGTCATCAGTGAAGTCAAATATGCACTTAAACTGGAGACTCAAGACGGAATCAAAGATAGCAGAGAAACTTTGACGTCACATGTTCAAGTTATTACTAAGGATATCCAGATAGCTCAGAAAGACATTGTGGATATGACAAGTTCGTTAAGGAATCACGAAGAGATTATATGAACAAAATTTCTACAGATGTAAAAGAGAATTGTAAGGAAACAGAAGGGATCAAGAGAGATACTGAAGAAATCAGGAAAAGATCTGAAGAGAACCAGAGGGAAATTGAGGATATCAAGAGGCAGGTTAAAGACAAAAACCAGGGTGATTATTCGCATAATAAGAGCAGTACCGAAGAGTTTAAAAAAATTAGTGGGCGAGGAGAATGCTGAACTCAAAGAAACTATCAAAGCACTTAGTAACAAATTCTTGGATTACCAAAGGCAAGCAAAGAGTGTTGTTGAACCTCATGGTAAAGCTACAATTATGAATAAGGATATGGATATTGAGAGAGTAAACAAAGTAGGAAATTCCTATAAACAGGAAGAGGTTAGGACAATTATGCAATCCACTCCTATAATCTTTTATAAAAACGTAGAAGATAAACCTTCTAAATTTTCTGGAACTGGGAGTATTACACCCGTAGAATTCCTGAGGGAAGTGGAAAATTTCCTCAAGGATTCCAAGATTGGCAAAGAAAGGGAAATAAGAGTGATATGGAAATTTTTGGATGGTCCCGCACTTACGTGGTTTAGGGCCTTTAGATCTACTCTAAACAACTTTGAGGAATTCGCTAGAGGATTATTGAAGAAATTCTGGTCACCAGAAACTCAACAACAAGTGAGAGCGGAGCTATACTCCAAAAGATACTCCACTTCTCAACCCACACATTATTCGACTTATTTCGCAGGGCAACTATCTAAACTTCAACATTTAGATCCGCCTATGCCAGACAACGAATTAATTACTGCATTGATCAGGCAATTTCCTGCGGATGTCCGAAGAACACTTATAGCAGCGGACATTTACAACATGGAACAATTTGATGAAGTTCTACAGAAGTTGGATCACACGAACGCTCAATTCTTTCATCAGTAAGCTGGAAAGAATGACAACGCGGTACTTGCAGTGTTGGCTGATAGATATTCTCAGACACCTCGAGATGGTAGAGAAGAGAAAACGCCAAGGGATGATCCAGGACAAAGAAGATAGAACCAAAACAACTATCGGTCATATGAGAATAAACCATATACGAGATCTGAAGGTACTGTACCCTTTTAACTGGATGATGCACCAATACCCTCCGGCTGGAAATATCTGGGATTGTAGCATCTTGAAGTCCCGGCTAAAAACGACATGGTGCCACTTGGCGAAAACACTCAGAATAAGGGACAGGATATTTTCTCAGACGGAATGTGCTGTAGTATCTAACTACAGAACAGTAGGGTCATCTAACTACTTAGGATAAAAAAATCTCTATTAAAATCTCGGGCGTAAGGATGCGGATTAGGTCCCTCGGGAACTTCCACACTACAGCACATTCCTCTACCATCTAACTACAAGTATAATGCCTGTTTCCTATAAAACAAACAGGAAATCATCAACACGAATCCGTCTATTTATTATAAAAGCAATACACTTCTCGTGTCATCGAGCTTTGATTAAACGCTCTCAAAAAAATTAAATAAATATGAATGACCAAGTGTCATTAATCCATATAAAAGTACAAGTCGTTTCCTTAAGAAACCGTAAAAACTGTTACGTGTAAGCTTCAATAAGCTTCTATACAGCGAACAACTGCTGTGCCCTAGGTGACGGGAGTTTATAACAAGAAAAAATGCTATAAGCTAAAAATTTAAATAATCCCAAAAATAAATGACGTTACCCCTGACGTAGATCTCCGTCATTACAAATATTATTCATTACTCTATACAATTTATCTCCCGCACCCTAACATTAAAATTTCTTCCTCTAGGAAGCGCAAAATCTCTACACAAAGTTTTAAAGTTTAAATTTAAAATATAAAACACTCCTAAATCTACTTACGAATCTATCTGAAATGCATTTAATATAACATTCTATACAATGAAAATAATCACATCGTAGTTCATCAACTACTTACTTAGAATAAAAATATATACAACGCGTTCCTTCCTTTCTCCCGACAATACAACATGTCTCCGTCCTTCTACTTCACTCCTGCCTCTCAACGGGCTTCAGAAAAATATGACTTCACTCTACTTTGTCTTGTTCGTGGTTTACGTTACAATCTGGGATTCTATAATCCATACAATTAAGTAGAGACTAGTTCAAAAAACCTCCTACAACTTATCTGTTCATGAAATAAATATACTTAATAAAAATACACATTTCCACTCGTCGAATAATTACCATAAATGAAAACATTAGGAAAAGAACCATTCAATAGACCTCCGTTTACTCTCAGCTTCAACAAAGATCCATTAAATCCTATAATTTCTATCAGATTTAACTTCATCCAGGATCCGCTTTCCTGTGAATTTCAAGGAGTTTCAACTCTATTGAGACTATTTCAATAACATCCACAATTAATAAACTTCCATAACATTGCTCTCATAACTTCTTACTTCCATGAAATACGCGCGTCTGTCACTACAGACATTTCCACAAAAATAGATCAATGGCTACACACTGGCTCATTGTCTCACAACAAATACCTCCGTCTACAACGGGAATAATAAATCTCATCCATCGAGATACTTCGCAGTTCCTTCAATACAATTTCTTTCTCTATACTTTCCAATAATAAACTCTTCTTTCAGTTACCACAATCTTAATGACCATATAATAAAAATACTGGTTCTCTCCATAAATCAATTTAATAGGTAATGCGATAAAATGATAATCTTCAAATAAAAATCTTATTTCTTTGCCTAACTGACATTTCTTAAAAACGTTTCAACAAACTGTAACATTCCTTCCATTCCTTCGTTACTTTATTCCTTACTTCAAAATACGCTCTCGTTCGTATTTGTTAATTCCACATTGCAATTCTTTACAGATTCTTTCTTTACTGTCTTTTCAACAAATTCTAATACTTTCAAAAAAACATTACTTTGAAAATTTCTTCACTAAATCTGTTTCATTATTTCTCAGATCGTGACTTTATATATATCTCTACAGTAGATCTTTCTGAATCGCATTCTTTGACATATACTTCCTATCACATACTTGGAAAACATTTCCATCATTACAATCATTAATTAAACATAGATGTCATGCGATTTAAAACACGTTTAAATTTTACTATAACTATTCTGAACTAAACTATAAAATCTCCCTTCAATTTTAGAATATCGCAAAAATCGAAAAATCGACACGAAAAATCCCTAAAATTCCGAAATCGTCGAAAAATACGACCAAACATCCGCATGATATTTTTACGAATATAAGGATGAAAACTGCAATAATCTAATAAACAATATAGAAAATGGCATTCAACACTAGTTGTCGGATATTCAAGATATGTTCAACTCTACAAAGTGGGATGTTTAATGTTGGTCCGTGGACTACCTTGTGCTGGGTTAAAGTTGACATGAAGCGGACTTCCTTTGGTTACCCATTAGAAACGGAATGTTTCTATCGGTTTAAGACTGCTTGTTGTTCAGCATTCTTGTCCAATTCTCCCTCAGAATATCTCGTGCGGTCAGGTCTCGGGATACGAACTCGATCATCATCGCGCTGTCGCCTCCTTCCGCCGATGACTCTTCTGGGTGAGATGGGATAGCCCTTTCTCGCTTCGGCGCCGGGTAATTCCCTGGCCGCCCTCGTCCATGAATATCTTCTAGTCTTCTTTCCCCAAAGTTCCCTGTAGATCGTCATTTGAGATGGTAAAATGACTGATAGTTGTAGAATTTCTATTACGGGAGAGATGAGATGTTAATCTCCCCCGAAATGTTGATGTTAAGTCATTTCGGATGTTTTTGATGCCATCATAGCGTCGTTCCCATTATTGTTTGAGCGTTCATCACGACGCTTGTAGAAACGTCATGAAATTCCTCCCTCAACTTTTGGAATTTTATCATTCTTGAAACTGTAGATTTGTCGTAAAAATTTATAATTGTTTCTTCGCTGAATGTCGATTTTAATGTTACTTTCACATTACTAAGTGCCTTCGATGAATATTTTCTATTTGGTTTGTTTAACTTGGAGAGTAGTTTTTCGAACGTCCTTCTGCTTGATAAGAGTCTCGCTTCCTCTTCTCTTTCCCCCGCGTCTAATTTCCAAAACCGCGTCCTTTCTCAATCCATGGCTCTGATTGGTTGCTTATAATAATTGATCAAACTCTTCATTAATTACTTAAATAATCGGCTGTAATTGTAGTCAATCGTTCTTAATTATCATTCAACACTCTTCATGATGGTTTAATAAAATAACTTTGTCCTAGTGATTATATATGTTAATTACTCTGTTAGTGTTAATTTTAATAGGCGGCTCCTCATTGGTTCCAGTCGTGTGTCGAACTCGCGCCAGTTCCCCTACTCCTCCTACTAGCCACACGCTTGGCTTCTCTCTCTGAGATCTGACTCGGGCATCCTCGTTGCTGCTCGGGCTCTTTGTCAACTCGGCGAAGCAAGTTCCGAGTCCCCTAGCAACTACTAATTTGCTATTGGCTGGACGAATTAACTCAGTTAATTCCTTCGCTCAACAAACCTGTTTTGTGTCAGCTTACAGCATCGATAAATATTAACATGGGCCAATTTAGAAAACTTTCCACTAGATGTATAATTTTCTGTCTCGTCTCTCCAAACGAGTACAGTACGAACAATTATAGAAGTCGATGGGGAAGACCAAGAGGAAACCAAGGACGATACCAAGAGAGAAGGTACTTTGGAAGGAATAATGGCTTCCACCAAAGAAACGAAAATTCACGACGGTTGAATGAGGAAGAGGAAAGAAGGAAAAACCTGGATGATAGAGTGCAGGAAAGTAAAGAATACCTAGATCGGTTGAAACAGCAGGAAAAACACAGTACTTCCGGAATAAATAAGACAAAAGGAAAGACTGCTGAAGTCAATACATTTTTCTTAACAGATTATAATTTTGAGGAAGATGGTAATTTCGAAGAGGAAGACAGAGAGTTAGATATTTTCCTAAGAACACCACAAGGGACGAAAAGATAGATTAAATGCAGAAAGCAACATCGGGGGGTCTATTCAAACTTTTGCCTGAGATATTTTTTAAACATGTCGAGTCGAGGAAAGTAATGACAAGATAGCCGACACACGAACTGATTAACATCGTGGGAACTTACAATTCTTCGAGTTTGAAGATTTATTATCCAAGAACCAGGTAGCTTGATGTGTGAAGAGGAAAAATATTTTTTTTTCTATTTTTATTTTTGGCTATGTGTGGGGTGGATGTGCCCAAATCCAGTTGCCTAGATTTGAGAGCACAGGCCACGATGCTAAGTCCAGAATTGAAAGTTTGAATAGCGCGCGCCAAACCTTCTAAGAAGGAATTGGAAGCTTTGAGCAGCCAAGAAATGGTTAAGTGACGTAGGCGATAGCGTCATAGTCGAGGCTAAATTGACATTAAATTTTTCCCGATGGAGTAGAATTTTGAGAATATAATCAGATTACTGGCACGGACAAGGGAGGAAGAATGTGCTTTATTTCGAGGAAATTGATTAAGAGGAAGCTGAGATATGAGATGTTTTAATTTCAGCATATTTCACGCATTGACCTCGAGGAGTCCGCTTGCGAGGTATATAAGGCATGCATGCCAGAGCCAAGTATGTTCATTCCTTCGTAAGCGCTCAGCCGCTAAACACTCTACGTCGCTCCGAACACTGTAATATTCTTCGTGCACATGGTTGCAAAATCTACGTTATTACCAGCACAGTTGCTGGGACTTAGTGATTTCGACAGTACATGGTTACTGGTCTTATAAAAGTGTTTAACATTATAGTGATATTCGAACTTTTCAAAAGTTATCACCAAGGTGATAAACTTTGTGGCATTGGTAATTATTTTCTGCTACAACGGACATATGAATAGACTTAGTCTATATTTTGATTTCCACTGTCCATTAAAATTTAACTTGGATTATTTCATCCAAACAACCAGAATAAGTCTTGGACTTAATAACTTTCGACCAACCAAAATAGTTCATTACTGTTCGCCTACCAGTCTTGCACAGTTCTGTTCACTAGCCGACATATGGAATACCAGCATGCTTGCATTGTCTGGAGAGTGAGAAGCTCTGCCCAGGGAACTGATCTTCAGAACTCAAACATGTGTTGCATAAGATTGTAAGAGTAGTAACAGTATTTAAGGCATTACAGTTGGGTCGAATTAAAACTGGTAATTTTTCATCATGGATCTTTTCGATCTAACCCCAGTCAAGATAACTTCAGCTGTTGAAGCAGCATATTTTACGAACTAATTTCATCAAGATATTCAGGCTACAAGTATGGATACCGCTATGTCTGTGTAAGACTATTGCGGGTATAAAATGGAGGCCGATACAAGATTATAAATACGTGTCCTAATGGGGACAAGAGGACTGAAATAATCCGGTTCAGACCAGATTACAAGCATCAAGATCTACAGGAATGTAAGCTACAATTTGCATTATTTTTATGCGTAGTTAGCTGGAATTTCTCAATTTTTCTACAGTCTTACCAGCACATATTTTCTTTTCGTCGATGTTTTTGCTGTTGCAAATATTTTCTTTTTGCAATAGAAGCTTTGATCTGAGCAGTTTTTACACTCAGAAGTCAATGATTCGAAATTTATGGACGAGTAGAACGAGCATTTATTTAATTTTGTTATTTTTCTAATCACGGTCATCAGCCGTCGTAACGAAGATTTAATAATAAATTTAAGTTGAGGAATGGATATGTATCCATTATTATGAAGTCGAGGATGATATTCCCCGAACAGTTTAACAACTTTAAATCCATTTGTTGAGGAAATATTAATAATTATGTTGATTTAATAATAATAATTATTTTCAATTTTCTGAGATAATAATAATAGTTGTGATTTCTAATAATCATTATCATGTAGTGTGATTTATACATTTGACATTTAAAACAATTTTCTAAGATCGGATACTTGTTGATTCCGAAGGTTAGTGGTTAACGCATGTCCACAAACAATTAACATATTAATTCAGTGGAAGTATTTCACGCTTGCATTATGCATTTAAATCTTTGAGAAGACACGGAAAGTAATGATACGGGAAATTAAAATCATGTATAAAACAGGGTTTTTGCTAGAGTTTGTATAAAATAAAATCATTATTGAGCAACGTCTTTTAAAACGTTTGGCTAAAAATAGACACGGTGTGGAGTTATTCAGGTTTTAAACTGATGGTAAAATTATTATTGTAAACTCATTGGTGGAGTTTACTAACTTATAAATCTTCCAGTTGTCGTAACAAGCAAGGGCTTGATTATTCTATATAATTTGGGAAGAAATAATTGTTGTGTGTGCAAAGAGTTAAATATGCCATTCTGATTGTGCAATTAAGTCGCAGGAATGAGGTTGTTGAAATGAAGGATCAACCATATTGTAGGTTGGATGTCTTTGAAATTAGTAGAGCAGTTGAATTTAGCCACACTTTCGTCGAGATATAACCAAAGGTTATTTTGTTGAGCCATCATTGTCAATTCACAGTTTACCCACGTGTTCTAGAAGTATTCCTAGTATTTGCTTGCCCGAGAATTGTTATTGTTAAACTTGTACCTTTAATTATGGAAAGATTTTACCGTTGTCTAGACGCTAATTATGATTATGTGATTTTTGACTCGTTTAAATTGAATGGGCCGATGCTGTAAATTATTTAAAACAGTTACTTCTTAACAACCACTACAAACTGAGAGGATTTTTGTGATCCTGTAAATATATAAACATTTTTCAAATAAATTTGATGATTAACATATTTGACATTTTGTCAAATTATTGTAATTTTGATAATAATAAATGATTTTTTAATGATAAATTTTCTAAATAATATTTCCAAGTGATAGTTAATTGATTAAATGGTTGAATCAATATTGAATTGAATTTATATTTTGTTGATAATAATTTTTGACCATTATATTTGGTCAAAAGCGCTTAACAGATTTTGGATCGAGAACAGATGATTCAATAAATATTTTCTGTTTATCGAAGTTCGTCGAATCCAAATGCTCGAATGTCCATGTAAATGATATTGTATTGTAGTTCTTGTTAATAACTTAGTATTTGAACAAATCTTAAGATAACTGAATCCTGAAGTGTTAGTTAATTTGCTGCTATAATTTTGAAAAAGTGAATCAGTGATATATTTTTCAACGAGTGATAATTTTTAAAAATTTCAATATGTGAATACTCAAATAAGATAGGAATCAGGAATGACAATTAAATTTGCGCTGACAAAACCCTACTACTGTAAATAATTCTTTTGAGCGAAGTCAACAGGACTATTAATTTGAGCTTCGTCTCAATTGCCAAGTGTTCATGTGTTGGTGGAATTGTAAATCTTGTACTTAACGTATGATTCGTCATACATCTATTATGCTATTTTTGGCATACCTTCAGTAATTTTTAACGTTTTAAATAAAGTGAGATAATTTTACAGGTTGTGTTATTTTCAGAAAATCTCCTTCTATCCTTATTGTTGCATCGAGTTGAAAATCAGTAGAGCAATTTTTTTGTTGAGTTATTGTAGTCACTTCAACCTATCTGGCGCCCCGGGATATTTTGATTCTCGTGCTGACTGATTTTTGGTGAAACGCATATGTGGTCGTCCGGACTTCGGTCTAAACGGGCACATATCGACCCATTACATTTGTCACCACAACGTAAGGAACTATATTATCAACCCATTACAGCTTGAAACCTGTTTGTCGACAAAGAAGTAAGATTAGTTAAAATATGCTCTGAAACTAAATTTACCTAACGTGTACTTCCTGACGTGAAAATAAAATTGAAAACCTCGTAGACGAAACGCAATACACGTCACATAAAAACTGACCCTCACTGCTGTGTCAAGTCCCCATCCAGAGGAAGAACCCTTTAATAAATTATAAAGGCTTGTGGTACGTGAAAATTCAGTTTTTTTAGCCTCCAATGGCCCAAATTCCTAAAAGAAAGAAATAAAATACTGTTTCAATTCAGAAATTTTGGAAAATAATGTTGCTGTTTGGAGATAATATAATAGACCTTCTGTACGACATATCGCACGTTTAAGTCGTGTGAAAAAATGTATGGTAACCCCTGACCCCCTTAAGCACATTGATGAATTTTACAGTTTTAGTTGGTTCCGTGATAACCTTATAGCCATTTGCAAACGTTCACAGAAATGTAATAAATGGAGTGGCATTACTTCTTGCAGAAATAGATGGAAAGTTGGATGTCACCTCTTGAGATGCTTTTGTCATGGCTACTGGCGTGCATTCCTTCATTAGTTTATTAAATGAAATTAGTTTTCTGGGAATATCAGAAACTGTTGGTATTTGTGCCGTAAAATGTAGTTTTCGGGGACCCTTTACGGCTATTTAGGGTCCCCGAGTTTTGTTTCTGACACCAAGGAGCAGAAAATAAACTTTGTCTCGTCGGTGTAGGCCGTAGTATAATTGTAATAATAATAATATAACAATATGAGTCTCAGGAATCAACCTGGGAGGAGTCCGTGTGGCAAATGGGAGTGAAATGCGTCGTTGCATGTCACCTGCAACTCAAACATATTGGATTCAGCAAGAGAATCCAACTTAGCGTCTTTCACTCCAACTCCAGCACGTAACCTACCCGATGTGTCCCTGTTAAGCCGAGCAACCCAATGGAAGTTTGGGTAACCACTCCCAGCGGGAAACTGGTCGGCGAGCCGATCAGTGCTGGGGGCTCCAAGGCTCACAACCTTGGTAGTACTTTGGCCGGTGTGAAATATCACCGACCCCAATTACAGTTTTTCAACTGTCTCAAGAAAGCTTGGAGGAAAATTCATCAAAAGCTTCTACCCCAGGTGGTAACCAGTCCACCATCGCTTTAGCGATGCATGCCGGCCTTCGGATTCTGGGGAGCCAGCACCAAAATGCTTGGAGGTGTCGGAGACTCCACTAAAGATCAACTACAAACATCGGAACTTCTTCGCTACCGTTAATGTGAACTCCCTTCTGAAGACTGGTAAACTTAAGCATCTCACTGATACTCTCTCCCAACATCAAATTCTTATCACGGCAGTACAAGAAACAAGATTTACAGATGAACATCCTTTTGAGTCTCAGGGGTACAGAATATTTAAAGGCAAAGCTGGTAAACGTGTTGCAAAGATCATCCCTCACCTTGGCACGGGGTTCATTGTAAATAGAAGAATTTTGGACTCGGTTATAGATTTCAGTTCTCCTAACAGCCGAGTAGCAATCCTCACTTTCCGATGCACGAACAAAATGTATACTATGGTTAATGTGCATGCGCCAATTAATGAGGCAAACAAAAAAGACATAAGGAACACATGCATTTTGGGAAGAACTGGAGGATATAATGGCTAAAATTCCGGACAAACATATGATTATCTTGCTTGGTGATTTCAGTGCTCAACTAGGCCGTGAAAGAAAATTCCGAAACATTGTAGGAAGTTACCCAGCTCATTAAAGAACCGACCGCAATGGAGAGAGACTTCTGGAGCTCTGTAATGCGTTCAACCTTGTTATGAAATCTACTGCTTTCAAACACCTGCCAAGAAAGCAGAAAACGTGGAATTCTCCAAATCCAAAACTTGGTAAATTCCAAATCGATCATGTCGCTATTTCACGCAAGGCACACCGAGAGATCCAGAATGTAAAAGTCCTGAGAAGTGTAAATCTTGATTCTGATCATTACCTTTCCAAAATCAAGGTTAAACTTTTTCCAAGAAATACCAGGAGGGTCTGCCGAAGAGAGATCAACAGGTTTGACACAGAGAAGCTACACTTGAATCACGAGTTTACTGAGAAGCTTGAAACTTGGATCCACAGAACTGGGAACAACTACGAGATGGCATGGTGAGAACAGCTAAAGATATAGTCCCGCTAACAAAAAGAAGGAAACATCTCTGGTGGACCAGTGAATGTGAAGCAGCAATAAGGCAGAGACAACTAGCATGGCAGAGATGGAACTCTCAGAAGAATTCAGATAACCGGGAGAGTTTTCTGTTAGTGAGGAAACATGCTGCAAAAATCATACGTGGGGTAAAACGTGCATACGGCAAAAGTCAGTTGGAAAAGATTCAGCAAGACTTCAAGAAGAACAATACTCGAGATTTATACAGAAGCTTCAGACAGAATTTCACTAAATACACTCCACCTAGCCTACACTTCAAAGATCCTGGGGGAAAAACTGACTATAATGACAAGGACAACTGCACTATCCTGGCAAATTATTTTGAGACTCTCCTTAACTGTGAAAGCCCAGGATCCTCATTCTCATTTGAAGACAATCCAAATACCAACCCGGACTCTACACCACCAACCAAAGAAGAAGTTATGCAGATCATTCAGTCACTTAAAAACAATAAGGCACCAGACGAGGATTCAATAATCGCCGAATTATGGAAGCATGCTGGCGACGTAGCTATCAATAAGCTAACATAAATAATTAGTGAGATATGGGAAAAGGAGGAACTCCCTATTGATTGGACATCAGCTCTGCTTCACCCTCTTCACAATAAAGGTGATAGAACGAATAACAATTACCGTGGCATCTCCCTCCTTGCAATAACATACACAATCCTTTCAAAAGCCCTTCAAACTAGAGCAGAGGAACAGTTGGATCCACAATTACGGGAATATCAAGGGGGATTTCGGAAGGGACGATCATGTGCCAAACAGATTTTGATTGTTAAATCTTGTGGTGTTTGAAGCCATATTTTCAGTGTTGCCTTAGTAAACAAGAGTTTAGTGCTTTTCAGTCGGTCAACACGAATGCACCCAAAAGAGATGGGTTATGCCCTAATCCTGAAATAAATTACATGAGATTAATAAAACACTAGGATGACCAGTTTCGATCGTCAAGCGATCATCATCAGATCCATTACACTTAGGCTACAAAATCTATGTTTGAAATACAGGTGAAAATATTTACAATATGTACAATTATTTAGTTGCAGTATTGGTACTGCAACTGTCAGTGTATGCTAAATGCAGTATATATGTTAGGTGAAATGCTAAATGGTGATAGCTATCCGTAGATTGTACTTTAGAGAGATTATATGGTTGTAAACTATGGTTAAACTATAAAATTTTAGGCTAACTACTTATCTGATTGTCTTCCGTATAACAACTACTCGCAGTTTTCGTGCTCACTGGAACTCACTATGCGGTAGACCATTTAGCATTTCACCTAACATATATACTGCATTTAGCATACACTGACAGTTGCAGTACCAATACTGCAACTAAATAATTGTACATATTGTAAATATTTTCACCTGTATTTCAAACATAGATTTTGTAGCCTAAGTGTAATGGATCTGATGATGATCGCTTGACGATCGAAACTGGTCATCCTAGTGTTTTATTAATCTCATGTAATTTATTTCAGGATTAGGGCATAACCCATCTCTTTTGGGTACATTCGTGTTGACCGACTGAAAAGCACTAAACTCTTGAATGTTAAATCTATTCTTTCATATCTGAAGCTTAGAAACATAGTTTGTAGTGACCTTCATTGACTTCAAAAAGTCTTATGACTCTCTCGATCGACCCACCTTATTTGAAATACTGAAAGAACTGGGACTGGACAACAAAACAAGAGCATTTATTCAGAAAACCTTTACCAACACTGCTTGAAAAGTGAAATTCAGGGGAGAAATTTCAGAACCCTTCGAAATCAAGACTGGTGTAAGACAGGGAGATGGACTATCACCTTTGCTCTTCAACTGTGTGCTCGAAAAAGTCATCCGGCAGTGGCGAAAAGTAATGAACATTAACAAGTCTGAAAATGGAGTCAGATTGGGCCACAAAAACAGAACCTGATAGTTGACTGCCTAGCATTCGCAGATGACCTCGCGATTTTTTCATTTTTTCTCGATGCAGTCGCAGCGCAAATTAATGAACTCCAGATTCAAACAGCAAAAACGGGTCTTAAGATCTCCTTTGAAAAAAAAAAACAGAATTCATCACTAATATGAAGCTAGCGCCAAAAGAGCTGGATGTAGGACAGGGGAAAATCAAGCAAACGAAAGCGTTCAAATATTTGGGTGAGTGGATAAACCCCAATCTCTCCGAGAAGGCAGCTTTCGAGTCACGAATCATGAAAATGGAAATGGCATATAATCTAACAAAGGCCATTTACAACAAGAAATCCATATCAACAAATGCCAAGTTAAGACACTACCAAACAGTCATCCGTCCAGAGGCGTTGTATGCTGCAGAGTGCCTTGAAATGCATCGCAAGGGACTAACAGAGAATCTGGAAGTGAAAGAAAGAAAAATTCTAAGAAAAATCTTGGGTCCGGTAAAAGAAAATGGGGAATATAGGAGGCTGCACAACCACGAACTTTACACCCATGTGGAAAAAGTAACTGATACCATGAGGAAACGGAGAATTGGCTTTTACTGTCATATAACAAGAATGAACCCAGCACGATTGACAAATAGAATTTTTACCTACTTTCTCAAAAAGAAAACCAAGGGAGCTTGGCACGTTCCCAAATATCGTTGCCTGTAATTCCCACTTCTTGTAAATCTTTGTCCACCTCAGTGAACCAAGCTCCCTTGGTTTTCCAATTTCCAAGAAAAGCCAAAGCTTCCTACTGGCAAGAAGTGGACTGCAGAAAGGAAACAACAGCATCGAGAACTAATGCGAAAGTACTGGAAGGATGTTAAAGCTCGATGCAACAAGAAACAGTTGAAATGACGTGGTCCTTAGATGGTCGAATCGAAAGAAGAAGAAGAATATAACATTATAGAGATAGGGACGTAATAGACCTTCCGTACCACACGCGCACGTGTAAATCGCGTGAAAAATTCTAGAGTACCTCTTGACCCCTTTAAGCGCATTATATACAAATTTTACAGCTTGATTTGGTTCCGATATAACCTTATAGCCGTTTGCACACTACCTCAGGAATGTAATAAATGGAATTGTATTGCGTCTTACAGCAATAGATGGACCTGTGAGGTTCTGTTGCCATGGTTACCGGATTGCATTCTTCCATTATTGTATTAAATGAAATTAGTTTTCTGGGAATATCTCAAAACCGGTTGGTTTTAGGGCCTAATAAGGAGGTTTTAGGGCCCCCCGAGTTTCGTTTCTCACATTGAGGGACTGAAAATGAGCTTTGTCTCGCCCTTCTATGCCTATTTCAGCAAGTGTTTTAAGGGGGCAGGCCCCCTTTTATGAGAGCTACAGAGAAGAGTTACATCAATGATTAGTGTCGTGTCTATAAAGGATATCTGTACCAAATTTTACGTTGATCCATCCAGCCGTTCTCGAGTTATAAGGGAACATAATTGTCCACAGACAGACAAACAAACAGACAGACAGGCCGACAGACAGACAGACAGACAGACAAAAAAATTATTTTCGCGCGCATCCGTCATAAAATAGTTTGAAACGCGTAAATAACGCAAATTTCCGTAGAAATTCAGAAAAAAACAGACAAACTTTCATTTTTATATATAGAGAGATTATCGCATATCCAATATTAGCTTAAGGCTAAATGTCCCGTATTTTAGTTTGTAATTCTGACACCACGTAGCAGCACCAAAGTGAGACAATTTCTTTTTTCAGTTTTCTCTTGAACGAAAGCTCGTATTTGCGATCTGAAAACCACTATGTATACTAGACTGCAATTGAATTGATATTAATTCGATGCATTTTCCAAACAGTGAAAAACAAAAGAGTTACTCACAGTTTTTTATATTTCTGCTTAAAATATGAAAAAAATGGTAATACGAAAACGGAGATTTATTTCCTGATTCCAATGCATTTTTCAGAATTAAAATCGGGTGATTGGAATCGACCGCATTAGTTTGGGAATTATTGTTTAGAAAAGGGATGGGAGGGGGTAGCGGCGCGGCTTCACAAGATCTCTTGCGCAAGGAAAATTATGAACACGCTGACAGGGCCGAGTGAGAATGGGACGATTTGACGACAGGCTGGAGTTGTCTTCCTCTTGTCATACAAATTATAGTTCAGCAAGTTACATGTACAAAGGCCTAGGCGTGGAACAATTTCTGAGCATTAAAATTATACTGTAGTAGTGTCACGCTTAACGTTGACACACTGTGTTTGTACAGATACATTTCTTACTTCCCCAAACATTCTTGTTGTCATTCTTGTTGATAATAATACATTGTAGGGGCTTGGGACATCTTGGCCATCAGTACCTTTGGCTGGCTGCATGGCTCAGCGGTAACTTTCTCGCTTGCTACCCCCAAGGTTACAGGATCGAATCCTGGTGCAGCCAGTTGGCATTTAAGGGTGCGCGAATGCGAGGGAGCCATGTCATTAGATTTACTGGCACGTTAAAGATCCCCTTTGGGGCAAAATTCCGGCACCCCGGCGTCTCTAAAAGCCGCAGTGGTTAAAAGGGACGTAAAACCAATAACGTTGTTATTCATTCATTCATTCAATTTCGCTAAAAGGCCAACTAGGGACCACGATGAGTCTCATTTTACATTCTGGCATTTGCTCATTTTTCGCTTGATCCACATTGTCTTCATGAGCTCACTGTGTTTAGCATGACGTTCCTCTGTCCATTTCGAACCAGTTGTCCGTTTTTCGTCCCGGAAAGTCCCAAACGTCTTGATGGCTGGTCTTGTGCATCTTCTGCTCGTATCCCCATTTCTTTCAGATCTTTCTGGACGTTAACATACCATGGCATTGTCGTTTTTGGTTTTGAGTCAAATATACTGAAGATACGTTTCGTCCATCGGGAGTCGATCATCCGTCGTATATGACCGTAGAAGCAAACTCTGAGTTTTCGCATTGTGTCTGTGATCTCCTCTATCCTCGAGTAAATTTCTTGCCTGGATTTTCTGATGTAGATGCCATTTTTGTAGACCGGGCCAAGTATGATGTGTAGGATCTTTCTTTCTTTCTTTCTTTCTTTCTTTCTTTCTTTCTTTTCTCTCTAACTTCGCGAGCAAACATTGCTCGGATAGGATAAGGCATTCAGATGCATATAGCGGTACTGGTTTGATGACAGTGTTGTAGTGACGAATTTTTGTGTTCATAGAAAAGCACTTTTTGTTATATATGTTGCGGGTGGTTTGAAAAGCGACTTCCATTTTTTTAAATTCTTGCTTCTATGGCTTTCTTGTCAAGGCCATTTTGCTGGATCCATTCCCCAAGATATTTAAATTTATTAACACGGTTTATCGTTCCATATTTGGTGTTTAGTTGTGCTGTACCATCCTTGATGTTCGACATTACTTCTGTCTTTTGAAAGGAAATTTGTAATCCTGTTTGTTCTGCTACTTCCTTCAATAGATTGACCTGTTCTTTTGCACTTTCGAAATCGTCTGTCATCAGGGCTATATCATCAGCGAATGCTAAGCAATCTATTTCCACTCAGTTTTTCTTTGTCCCGATCCTTAAAGGTTTGTAAATGCCTCCTTCTTTTAACTTCTGTCACCAATTCTGTATTACCTTTTCAAGCACGCAGTTGAACAACAGAGGTGACAGGCTATCTCCCTGTCGAACGCCTGTCTTGATTTCAATGGGTTCAGAGATACATCCTTGGAATTTGACTTTGTGTTGTATTAATTAGGGTCGCCCTTATTATCGCCAGCAGTTTCACATAGACTCCCATTTCTGCAAGTATGTTAATTAACATATCACGGTCGATGCAGTCGTACGCTTTCGTAAAGTCTACAAATGTCGATACTGAACCCATGTGCTGTTGGTTCAAGGGGTCGAATCCATGTTTTATTGGTAAAAGAAGGGAGGAAAAATATAGTCTTTAGAATGACTTAGAAAGATTTTATGCAAGAGAACTGGTACAACGTGGCGCGATAATAAGAGACCAGGTGGCCCCAGGAAATGATGTCATGCGTGACGCACCGATAGGGAGCCGATCATAACTATTAATAGAACGATAAAAACTTTCCACTGTGTGTAAGCGAGAAGAGGTTTCGGATATTGATCTTACGCATCAATAAAATGGCATCCTCGCAGTTGTGCAAGAAGAAGAATAATTAGATTTAAGCCATTTGCGAGAATATAATTAACAAAAGAAATACATCATTGTGAATCACTTTGGAATAGAGATTTTTGTGTGGTGATAAGGGTTATAATAATTGCACAGGAAAGAAGTGCAAACGCAGCATGACGTAGTTAAAAGTTCCCCGAGACCAGAGGTGGTAGGGATTGAAAATAAACCTTAACACCCACGTATCTGAAGAGCAAATTTTATTTAATATCTTGGAATTTTACGATCGATTTTCATGTGCAAAGAAGTCAGTTTACATTTAGAAAACGAGCTTTCCAGAGATATAATTTTCAAAAGTATGCGACTATTGCTTCAAAAGTTAGTTATGAAAAAGACGAAGACTTTATCTTTTTGTCGCCGATTTGTATAAAAGCCCTGGCCGAGCCAGGCTAATCATGCAGTATATACCAGACCTTGAGAGGTCGTGATACGCTGTATCACCAACGAGCACCCCGTATGGGCGTGGCCGAGAAGTATCGTCATTAATATCGCCGTGTGAAGACATAGTAAAATCCTAGTACAGGATTTATTTCAGTAAGCGTCAGTCTTTATAGCGCAAGTTCAGTATTACAGTCAAAGTTAGGCTGCGAACTTGAAGAAAGAACAGGCGATAGGTCTTCGAATAAGAGTTCAGTTAAAAGACATAAAGTATCGTAACATTTCGAAGTACCAACGGAAGTGAAACAAACATTTCTATCCAAGTTAAGGAACCCGATCAGGGTCGGATGAAATAAGTAACGCCTAGTGTGCCGGAAAAGATAGGTACTAGAGCGCCGAACAATAAGAATTGAGAATTTAATTCAAGGCGTTGTCTAAAGGAGACAAACGACCAGTAAAAAGCAATAAGCTACGAATTGAAGGAACAGCAGTAAATGCTAGGGAATCATTAGGTCACCGATAAAGTATTCGAGAGGCCGTAAACAGGACAGACTTTAGCTAGACAAACTAAATAGTGTCTAGGAAGAAACGACATCGAGCTAGTAAAAGTAGAAGCCGATAGTCAGAAACCGGATCTGAAGAATAACCGTTCCAGGGAGGGGTAGATTGATCGAGACTTTCATCATCTTACCAGGTTAGGGAGCCGACGTATAAGAGTGTCACCCTTGGAAACGGGAAAGAAAGAAATCACGTGTGTAAGGCAAAAATCAAAGCCTAAGTGATTAAAAGCAGTGTAAAGTAAATACAGTGAAATTTGATTTAGTGTAATAATTTTAGTGAATTTATTTGTGTATGATAAATGAATACAAAAATGGTATTCAATATGTTACCAGTGTTTAAGGTAAATAAAGTGTATGTGTCTCAGGAAGTGTCATTGTGTAAAAGGTATCAATGAAGATGGCTTAAATGCAGTGAGTGGGCAAAAATGAAACATCGCTGGAGAATTCGGTCGATGACCGTAAAATCATGTGAGTAACCATTTCATTATGTTATGTGTTGGGGAAGATTTGAGTACAATCCACATGAGGAAGAAAGAATAGGGATGTTTGAGTAATAAATAAAAGAATATAGCGCGATCTGAACGATTAAATTTGAGAAAATATAAAATAATTATGTGAAAAAAATAAATCCCTTGGGGGAAATGTATGAAATAAAATATCAGTGTAGTTGATAAATGATTTAAATATGTGAAAGCAAGCGTAATAATAATAATAATAATAATATAAATGAATGAAGATTATGATGAATTATATGAAAAGTAGTAGCTTCCGAGCTCCTTTAAATGAATTAATACATGTAATGAAAACATGTTCTTAAAGTAAAGCGATTATTGTCAAGGGAGAGGAGTAATATAGAATTGAGATGTATATCAAATGGTGATTTTGAATTTATCAGTTCGTTGAAGGCAACTTGGCTCATAAATGTTATAAGCGCCATGTAGCGCATTGAAGTAATTTGTCACGCTAGGAATGCGTTGAGATACTCGGTAACACTAATTATGAGGGGCAGTTGGTCGTGGTAATTGAACTATGGTAAGTCCTCTAAATAGTGATGTGATCACGAGGCCGTGAGTATTGTATTATAAAAGGGTGCTAATTATTGTATTATGAGCGCGGGCGTAAGGCAAAGAGGCCTGCTTTAAGTCGCTAATGTTATAAGTCCTCCATTGTGGGATATGGTTCCCGAGGCATTTGAAAGTATCGAACCCAGATTCGTCCATGTTTAAGCCCCTAAATATTTGTTGTTGTATTGAATTATTCTTACCCGCCAATGAGGACACTTCATAATTAATAAATGCCGAAGTTAAGAGAATAGGTCTGTTGACCTTAAATATGTTGTTATAAAAAGTAGTATGAAAGCCTTGCCTGTTCAAAGAACTGCATTTAAGAACAGCTATATAAAAGCTGAGGATAGCCTGTCTCTTGTGAGCGAGACCGTGAAGTTCCTGCTCCCGACAATAAATCACGCTAAGTAACCAAGGCCAGTCCCTTACCATTAACGTGTTGTGGTAGGTCTAAGAGCCGTCTGTTTGAAGTTATAGTACACAAGAGTGTTTAGAGTTTGTTTTAACGACCCGGTCTTCGAACCGAGGTTCTTTTAGATGAATGTTACCGCTTGCAAAGTTCAGATCGTTGCTTTCTTATGATAAAATGGTCTTTTAAGACAAATAATAATAAATCCCTAATGTTATGATTATATGATATAGTGATTCACGAGTTTTAGTGAAGACAATTAGATTCCAGGAGTGATCTTAATTTTTGACTTGTTCAAGTAGACTTCTGTAGCTCGGGAGTGCGCAAATGTTTCCCAATCACGGTAGTG
This sequence comes from Meconema thalassinum, assembly GCA_946902985.2. Classification (NCBI taxonomy): domain Eukaryota; kingdom Metazoa; phylum Arthropoda; class Insecta; order Orthoptera; family Tettigoniidae; genus Meconema; species Meconema thalassinum. Next base: position 1,326,026,846 of record OX336389.2, read on the forward strand.
AATTGTTGACTTGAGAGAGAGATGGTAACCTAAGAGCATTGTGAAAGCCCAAAATTTTAAGTAAATGAGTAACTGTAATTTGTTAAATTATATATTTTTGATTAGAAGATATACTCATGTAATAGGAAGTGATGTGTTGTAAATGGATAACACAGTATGTGTAAAAAGTATCGAGCCTATTGGAGCTCTTGATTTTATTGAATTTTAAAAGGACACTATATGGAAGTGAAAATTAATAGAAGTTTGTTGGTTCATAGAAAGCCATTTATTATGATTTAATATTTGTTTAAATATGACTTCCTTGTTCACTTTGAACGAGAATGAATTAAAGGGTCAGTATTTTATTTGTTTAATTTTTGTAGCGCCATATATTTGAGTAATTAAATATTTTTATAGTAGGAGTTGATTTTGTTAAATTTTTTGAAGTGTATCCTCTATTTAATCCAAAGTGTGTGAGTCACAGAGTGGGAGAACATACCATGAACCCCGATACTCCCGATTGAGCATTGCTAGCAAACTGTGATTTGCATATTTCATGCTGAATGGGCACAATACATACGTTCGACCTCTCAACACATAGTACCTAATTATGGTTTTTAGGTTAATGATTTGTTCTGCAGTCGATCGGCCTTTCCTAAAAAAAACTTGGTATTCTCCGAGTTTGTGTTCAACTTGCTGTTCCAGTCTTTCAAGGATGGAAAGTGACAGGACCTTGTAAGCTACTGACAGAAGTGAAATACCACGCTAGTTGTTCACATCTCTTATATTTCCTTTTTTGTGTAAAGGATGGATCAATGCTAACTTCCAGTCCTCTGGGAGTTGTTCTGTCTCCCATATACCTACAATCAGTGGTTTAGTTGGACCGGAACGGGCCGGAACGCCGTTCCGGAAAATATCTTCCCGCTTTAGAATGACGTAACAATTTTACATTCAGTAAGAAAATCGTTTATAATCTATACATAGCGCTGAAACGTCACGGGTGTACTCTAGCGGACTAATATCGAACCTAACGGTTTTATGTTCATAAAATACGGTCGCTTTTACACTCCTGTGAGTTCTCTGGTTCTCTAAGGTTAGCTACACTGCTATTGGATACGGAGAGCGGGAAGTGAGCACAACAACTTTCTTCCGCTCGTTATGTTTGAGTGAATCCAAGTTTTATTTTATGTTTTGCTCGATGTGTTGCTGTGAAGCAGATATTACGGAATCTCTTTGCAGTTAATGAACATCAGTAGCCCTGTAGTACCTTTCAAGTTTTCCAGTGACTGTGAAAGTGAGTTGTGAGTCACAACTTTTGACAATGAGTTTACTTAAGTGGCTGGGTTAAAAAAAAACGTGCTGGGGATGAAGATGAAGAATCAAAGAATACTAAAAAGGTGTGTGATGGCTCAAGTAAAAACGAAACTGAATGGAGTTCCGAGAACATTAGTTTCATTAAAGACGTGAGTATAGAGATAGACCCTGGGTTAAATGTTGCTGAAACGTGTGATGCAGATTCAAGGGAGAATCTAGGTTATGGTTCTACACCTTCTACCATCGACTGTGAAATTCAAGGACCCACCTACCGGAAACAAGATTTTCCAGACTGTTGGAACGAGTCTCAGTACCGTTATTTTTTTTGTCAGAGAACGAGTGGTCATTTGCAGGAAATAAACATTTAGGCTGTAATATATGTAAAGAGGAAAGTAAATTAGGATTAGGAGTTTCTAAAGGGGCAGGACTTAAGCTAATGAAAGTATGGGTAGAATGCAAGGTTCATCCCAACGGAAATAATATTAATCAACAACAAACAAGCCTTAGGAAAAAATATTTGAGCACAAAAATTCAGAATCTCACAAAAAAGCTATATTACAAAAATCAGAATCCAATAAAAAGATATTTGAAAGTTGCTTGGACACTATGAATGTCAAACACCTAGAAACCACCGTTCGAGTATTTCGAACAGCATACTCAATTGCGAAAAGAAATAGACCCTTCGTAGACCTACAGGCTTATGTTGAACTTCAACAATTAAATGGTTTAGATGTGGGACGAGTTCTTCATACAAATTTTAGTTGTGCTAATATTATTGAACACATTTCACAGGAAATGAGAAATAAAATAGCAAAATCTATAACAGAAAATCAGAGGAACATCAGTATTATGATTGACGAATCAACAACAGTTAGTGTATAATCTGTGTTAGTATTATGTTTGAGATGTGCTCTTTCAGATAACTCTGAAGTTGTTTCCTTTTTCTGGGACTTGATAGAACTTGAATCAACTACAGCAGACGTCATTACTCGAGAGATATTGAAGAATCTTTCTTCATATGGGATGAATGAAAACTTTCTGGCAGAACATTTAGTTGGTCTAGCATGTGATGGGGCATCTGTAATGTTAGATAGAAAAACGGAGTTGGAGCACAGTTTTTAAAGTTATTTCCAGATATAGTAATCTGGCACTGTTTAAACCATCGCTTGGAATTGGCCGTTTCTGATACAAGGAATGAAGTTACAGGTGTTAACCATTTCCATTCTTTCTTTGACAAATTGTATTCTTTATACAGCATGTCTCCCAAAAATCAAAGGGAACTCAACATTTGTGCTGCTTCACTGGAAAAAAAGAGTTAAGAAGATTGGGAAAATATTTACAATAAGATGGGTAGTTTCAAGCCAGAGAACTGTAAAAGCTGTCTGGAAAAACTACAGTGCTCTAGTAAAACATTTTAGTGGGGCCAAAAATGACCACCAGAGAGACTCCAAAGAAAGGGCAAAATTCCAAGGTCCAGAAAATATGTTAACTTGTGTGGAATTTCTAGAAAATATTGCAATTATGTATGATGCTCTTGTTGAGTTAGCTGATTTGTCATTAGAGTTGCAGAAAAGAGAGACAAGTCTGACAGAGGCTCAAAATGCAATCAAGCGCACTATAAAAGTGTTTGAATCTATGTGTAACTCAGATTCTGGAGAATACTACAGAACAGTTCTTAAAGCAGCAGAAAACAAAAAGTTTAGAAACATAGGATTACATACTTTCCTCGGCTTTTCCCAATTAATTGGGGTCACCGGAGCCAACCAGGCTCATTTTAGTTTTGGCCGGGGATTTAAGGTCGGATGCCCTTCCTGACGCCACGTGATTTTTTCAGGTGAAAATTCCATACAGACCATTCCCATCTCTTCAGCAGAAGCTGAAAGAGCTTTCAGTACCATGAATGAGATCCACACCGAAAAGATAAATAGGCTGCTGGTTGAAAGATCAAGCGGACTTATTTTCATAAGCAGCGTAGGACCTCCTGTGCATTTATTTAACCCACAACCATATGTCAAGTCATGGCTACGAAAGGGGAGACGTTCAGCTGATGAAACAACTTGTCGGAAACACGAGGCCGCTGATTTTGACACCCAATACGAGTCCATTTGGAAATTGCTGAATTAATAAGGTGAGTTCCTGTAAATATTTTTTCCAACTAAATCACTGCCTACAATGGTTTGGTATAGGATGTAAATTGCTTCTTCTGGGGCGTGTTTCCGCAGTTCTGCAATCATGAAGTCTTCACCAGGAGCCTTGTTATTTTTCAACCTCTTTATGTGGCGTTTCATTTCGTCGCGATTTGGTGGAGAAGATGGCAAATTGTGGTTCATTTGTTTGTTTGCTTGTTTTGATTGGGTTGGGTGGCTTTTCACAATTTAGGAGGTCGTTAAAATACCCGGCTAAAATTTCGCAGTTTTCTTCGTTGGATGTTGCTAAAGTTCCATCTTTTCTGAGAAATCAAAGGGAAGGTGCCTTGTATCCTTGTATCTTCTTTTTAAAATCACTGTAGTATTCCCGGGTCTCATTTCTGTGATAGGTTTGTTCAATTCTGTCCAGTTGTTCTTTTTCATACTTGCGTTTCTCGCTGCATATTATTTTTGCTGTTTGTGCTCGTTGGTCTATATAAATGTTCCAATCTTCTTCCTCTTTGGAGGTGCAGTACTTTTTCCAAGCATTTAGACGATCCTTTAAGGTCTTCTCGCAGTTATTGTTCCACCATGTGTGTTTCTTCCTCTTCTTGGTTTCTGCTACTTCTTTTGCAGTATTTATCATCTGCTTTCTCGTGCTGTTGAAGTCTTTTTCCACTGGTTGGGCAAGTTCTTTGAATTCATTCTCCCTATCTCTGAGCATGTTTATGTCGAAGCGGATTATGGTAGGTTTGTTTTTCTTTTTGTTTAGTGGAATGGGCCGGAACTTTATTACCGATACATAGTAATCTGAGTCTATGTTCATTCCCTTTTTTACGGTAACGTTCATTATTTCTGGACTAGATCTTCGAGATATAGCAACATGGTCTATTTGGAACTCTCCTAATGTTTTGTTCGGGCATCTCCATGTAGTCTGCTTTCTAGGTAGGTGACGAAAGTGTGTTGACATCAGCTGGAGGTTATGGTTATTACATAGTTCAATGAGGCGTTCTCCATTCTTGTTAGTTCTATTGTGCGCTCGATAGAGCCCAACGACATTCCTGTATTTTCGTTCACGTCCTACCTGTGCGTTGAAATCACCCATTAGGATCTTGACGTGGTATTTCGGGATTTTTGCCAATCTAGCATCCAAGAGGTTCCAAAATCTATCAGTGTCTTCTAACTCTTTTTTGTTCATTAATTGGAGCATGTACATTGACTAGCGTATATGTTTTGTTTGCACAACGCAGAGATAACAGGCATAACCTATCGTTAACAGCTTCAAAATTCGAGACTGACCTAAGGATTCTGGTGTTGACAGCAAAGGCTGTATCGAAGATAGGTGTGTTCTTCATTACCCTCTTACGGGATTTGCTCTTGAAGAACCGATGCCCATCAGACTCAAACGTATCTTCGTCAGTGAAGCGAGTTTCTTGCAAGGCCATTATTGCGATTTTGTTTTCGTGAAGGGCATTGGTCAGCTGTTTCATCTTACCAGTTTGTATTAGAGAGTTAATGTTGAACGTTGCCAAAAAAAACTCTTAGATTTGGGTTTCAGCTTTCGTGACTGTTCAGGATTTCCAAGACGCTCCGACTCGTCTTTAGCATGACGTTGCATCCCCCCCCCCAGAGTCCGAATGGTATGCATGCGTCGCTCGGGGGCGACGGTGGATTTCTTCGAAAAGTTGCCACCTGGGGTATTAATCTCCTGTATTTGTTTTACCATCATGCTTAAGAAGCTTTAGTTTAGCTTGGAGCAAATTGCTCATTATGAATGCAACCAAGGTTGTTAGCCTTGGAGGGCCTCAAGATGTTATCCGGCGGTGGGCAGGAATTTCCTCCTAACCCAAATAGTTATGGTTTTCCCGCCAATACTCGTTATTATTATTATTATTATTATTATTATTATTATTATCATCATCAGTCATGTGTAGTTGATTATGTGTGTAACTGTATTAGAGTCAGGGATGGGGCACGTGCCCTGAGACTTCACGTACTGTACTATCTCGTCATTTACCTGGAGGGAGTGTGGAATAACCAGTGAAAAACAAGAAGTTCCGTGACGAACTAAAGAGCCTACTTTTCTTGAAATTTAAGATTCATGCCAATGATTAATCTATATGGATCTATCTAGAATAATGACGAAATTAAGTTGGTAATATCGAAATTTCTAATAAGTTCGAAATACTGTATACCTGGCATAATGCAGCCTAATAGAAAACTACAGTTGGCAGCCCTGGTGACTGAATATATTCTTAGTTCCATCTCTTAAGGTACAGAATTCAAAATTTGGTTGAAGTCCAATGGATAGCAAGGACGTTACATGCAATTAAACATTGGATCTAACAACGCGCGTAAAATCATGTTGGCAACAATGACATACATGTATTGGTCAGAAATAATCTGAAATAATACGATCTATTGTTGTGTCAATTTTGAATGAAATCCATTAGTTACTATAGAAGTTACATGAATTTTAAAATTGGACCTATCAGCAGCTTAGAATCATGTTGGTAGCACTGACGTATATAAGTTACTCCAAATTAATATAGAATGGCAGGTACTATACGTGTGCATAGTTTAAAGCTGTCGGCTTGTATACTTTCTGATATATGGGTATTTGGACTAATAAAAACTGAGAGCATTTATTAACAGTTGGCAGCCCTGGTGGCTCTTAAGAATACGCTCAGTCATATCTGTTTATGTACACATACTACATACGAAATTTGGTTGAAATCCAATTGATAGTGTAGAAGTTATATGCATTTAATATTTGGACCTACCAGCAGGCTTATAATCATTTTGGCAACACTGGCATGTATGGCCTCCTGGAAATTAAACTGCAATATTATTAATTATACGTGTGCCAATTTTGAAATAGCTCCCATTCATACCTTCCAAGATATCCAACATGGAGCTCAAATTTCAATTGCGATTTTTCAGCAGTTGGTAGCACTGACATCATTTTCAAATATGGCCGTGAGATATTCAGGTATAGATCTTTACTCCTACCAAATTTTGTTTCGATTGCTGCAGCTGTTTAGGAGTTGATAGGGGGGGAAACACACAGCCAGACATACAGAAGGACAGACAGACATAGACCTACATACATACATTTTGGTGATTCGTATGGGTCTTTGGTTCTTTTGACTCTAATTCCCCCCCCCCCCCTTTTCTTTTCATGAGATCTGAATCGACTCCGTGCGGCCAATCACTACATCTCACTTCAATTTTCATGGAAGTAATAATAATAGTTCATTTATGTAGGCTATTTTATCACAATAAACAAATTATGAAAATGCATACCAAGAGCAAAATTATTATGTACAATTGTGCATATATATAATTCAAGTTCCTAAGATATTCTCATCTGCATATTGTTAGCACAGGCACTAGTAATGCGTACTAGAAACAAAGAAGAGTATTATACCTAATTATTTCCTGTTCTTGAAATCAATGCTTCAATTTTTTCCATATCAAAGATAACGTTTCATAATTTACACACACACTCAACTTAAATTAAAAAACAGATACACACTAATACAGCCATCACAATTAACACCGGTTTTCAGACAGATTCTACACACATCCAAAGTACTCGGGGCTACATGACCGCGTTGTCGCAAACCCTAAACTGTGGAACCAACCAACACACACACTCAGTATTTTAATTTACCTCAGGTTCTCTTATATCCATTGATCTGGTCATCCTGGGATCAATGACCTCAGGAAACAAGATTTTCTCGTAGCAGAATGTGAGTTACATACGCGTGTTTTGTCTCGAGAACTTTTCGTCCCTCTTTATTGTTTCTATGTGAATGTCCTTAGGCATCCATACCACAAAATAACATATTTCCCGCTGTGTTATTTCCGACTGGCCCTGGATTTGGAAATAAAAATCATGTGAGTGTTAGAGAGTTATCAATCTGTGCTCTTCTGAATGGCACTGTTTTTGATATTCCCTATGCTATATTTTTCGTTACTTTCTGCCAAACAAAATCCCTTTAGCTTTTTGCAGGCTTCCAGTATGGTCATATTCTGTGCAGAATAAGGACAGTAGACTTCGGACTATAGCGTCGTCTCCTAAAAATCCGTCTGGGAAGGCACCTAAAAACCCATAAGTTTTATGTACGAAAAGTCCACATTCTTCGACTTTTCTACCGATTTCTCCTCTAAATTTCGTTTTGCAAATCGCTCATTATCACAGTCATACTGCATTGCTTTTGAGTGAAATCGCCGTACAGAATGTCTTTTGCTACTAGAGCCCATTTCGAGGTATGTTTCCTCTTGCATACATATCTAAAATTGGATGCCGTAAGTCTGTCCTTTCTAGCTGTGTGCCACTTTTCGTTTTCCTTTTGGCCCCTTGTTTACTTTTCCGGTTTTTGTATATGGCCATCACTAAGCGTTAGTTGCTTGATCTTCTCATCACTAAACTCTCTCAACAGTACCTGATCGAAATCCAACTGCATTGATCGGTTTCCATAATCACGTGAGACAGTACGTTTCAATTCATTAGACTGTTGCCGAGACATTCTATTCCTTTCTCACGACGCAAATAAACTTTTTCGGCAAGCTGTTCTTCTTCTTTTTCTGCTGAGTGCAGTGCCCTTCACTATTGTGGCATTTTTTTTTCTAAACTGATTTCATTGTTTTATAGTGCCAGGATGGCCCAAGCTGAAAGTCCAGCCCGGCAGCTTTTGTTCAATTAGTGAAGGAACCTCGTTTCCCTCGATTGATCTGCTTACCCCCGTGAATTTTGCAACAAGGTACATGTAATTTTCGGCAGCATTGCTGGTAGAGTTTGATACTAGCTGCGAACTTTTGCAATTAAGGGCTGCAAGCAAGAACGCATTAATTTGGTTGCAATTAACTGTTTGTCTTCACCTTGCCCGCTGGTAGTTCAAAAGTACTGTTTGCAGTCTTTATGAATCCCAATCCAGTATTTCCGGAAACCAATTTTCCATTTTCACAATCGCAACGCCTTTATTTTTCCACACAACGCATTGTTTGCATTTGAAGTCAAACTTGCTTCTCTGAAAAAAGTTGACACTGAATATTTCGTGATCTTGTACTCCTACACTTATGTATTAGAAGTAAAAAAACAAACTACACCCGTGGCGCGACTGCCCATTAAGGGCCTAGGCCTACCAAGCAACCACTGCGCTGTTTAGCCATGTAGCCTGCAGATTGCGGGGTGACGTTTAGTCATCCAACTTGTAGGCTACAGGTAAAATATAAGTGAAATCATAACTGCTCAGTGCATTACAGATTCTTTAATGCAAGCGTAAAGATATATATAATTTCAAATATAAACTAGGAAAAAAACGGGTGTGTAGAGGTGTTTTTTTAATTTTTTAGGGCCTGGCATCCTTTTCTTGGTACTTAGTCGCAATCTCCCCTGGGATTTAGTGGAACGCCCTTGAATCGGTTTTGATGGTGGCTCCATTTTGAACAAAAACGAAAAATAACTCCACCTGATGACCGTATTGCTCTCCACCAGTCGTAGTCTACCTATATGTGCATGTATCTATTCTACCAGAAATACTGTCCGAAAAATAAAGTGCCGAAAATAGAACACCTAACGGGCATTAAAAAATAACTGTTGCAGGTAACATACCGGTAAATTTAAAAAATAGTAATTAAAGAGATCGATGAACTAAAAACAAGACGTCGTAACTAGGGACTGGTAAAATATAAAAGGATCACTCAGAAATATCCAGACCTTGACAATAATTCAGAACTAACCAGCACAGTCAATCGCAACATTGCACTAGATGCTCGGGAATTCGGTACCGCCTGGTAAGGTCATCGCTCCCTCAAATCACTGGAGCTCCACTCCCCTCCCCTTCTCCACCACGCTCTACATGACCTTGTTCTACTGACGCGCCTTTTATTGCGAATAGAGTAACACTTTTATTCACAAACTTCCCAAAGTGATCCCGACGATTCTATTCAACCGATTTAGGTTTTTGATACGGCTTTGGAATCAGTGAGCAAAACTCAACTTTCGTATTACCCGCTTCTTTTCGAATTTTAATCAGATATTTGAAAACAAACAGCAACTTTTCGGTTTTTGAAATTAGAAAGTAAGCAATGAATTAATATCAATTCTGCTACTAGACAGAGTATATAGCAGTCTTCAGATCGCAGATCGGAGTTCCCCTTCGATAAATAAGTAAATAAGTAAATTCAGCTTCGCTTGTGCTGCCATCTGTTGAAATATTTTCTTACCAAAGTGTCGGGACATTTAGCCTTAAGGCTGTGCGGTCAAAATTGAAATGTTATCTTTATTTTTATTTTTACTCTTAATCTCTAATGTAGGTCTTTGTGAGATAGTATATGCGTTTTGAAGAAAATAACGACGGCTCGTTTGCTGAGAACATGGCTTCAAAGTGGCTATTTTGAGCGTTAAAGGTACAATCACCACGACGAAACTAATAATCGGAAGACACCGAAATTTCTGTTCAACAACCCCTGTAGTAGTACCTGCAATAGGAACAATTCTTATTACGAAATTCAAATTTTGTATTAACCTCTTCAGATTTGAATACCATTTTTAGTGATAAAAATTGTTATATTAACTTCAAAGTTATATTAATTTGAAGTGGCTCTTATTCTGAGCAGTAGAAAAGTTCGATAAAGAAAATTGGTTCAGCGATATACCCGTGGTGCATGTACCTTTCAGACTCTAAAAATCGCAGGTTGAATCAGTCACACACACATACACACACGCGCGCACACACACAGCGGTAAGACAAGGTCTTGGGCAAGAGCGCGCTCGGGCACCTGCCTACCCCTCTCCTTCATCACCTTTGCTATCGCAGCTTCCGCCCCCCTCCCTCCCTGACTCATCCTGCCAGTCTACACGACCACAGTCTAGAGCAGAGTTTCCCAACCATTTGAAGTTCACGGCACCCTTGGGAATAACATTAAACACTAGGGGCACCCTTCCTTGAATAAAAAAAGAATTATGTTTCATATGTAAATGTATTGAACTATTTTATAATAAGTAACGTACACCATAACATAATACAGTCAACTTTACTACAGTCAGTGAGTAAAAATACATCAATAATTTTGTTCAATAAATCATTAATGTGAAACTTGTGATTGATGCTTAGAGCTCAGATACGTGATATCGGGCCTTGCAGTTGACAATGAAACACGCAAATCATCATCAAGGTTATTCAGTCTATTTCTTGCTTTGGATTTTATTGTCACCAGAGCAGAGAAGGCTTGCTTGCATAGATAGGATTTTGGAAAGGACGAAAGTGTGTTAATTGCTTTCTTCATTAGGTTAGGATACTACTCTCTCCGCTGAAGCCTAAAGTAGCCACCGACGCCTCACTCTTGCTGAACTTACCTTTGAGTGTGGAATCGGCACAAAGATCAATAAATTCATCTCGTTCGCAACCAGTGAAATCTATTTCCTCCGCACTATCTATGAAATCAAATGGTGAGACAACCCAGTCGACATCCATAGTGGAAATAGATGGAAAGTAAGTATCTATTGCATCTTGCAAACTTGATACGTGATCACAAATGCGGTCTTTCAGCTTACCCAGATCGTTATCTACTGCCAGATGAAGAAAGTTTGAAAGATCTCCTTTCTGAACTGCAGACTTCCAAGAACTAAGTTTTCTTTTAAAATCTTTCATTTTATTGGTTGAGGAAATTATTGTTTCCTGTCGACCCTGCATTGAGACATTCAGTTAATTCAGTTTATGAAAAATATCTGCCAAATACAACAGTTCCAAGCACCAAGAATTAGTTAGTAACAGCTCATAAAATGTATCTTGATTTTCATCCTTAATAAGAGTTTTCACCTGTTCTCTAAGTTCAAGAAACTGCTTCAATACACGACCCCGCGACAAATACCTTACTTCTGTATGAAGTAACAAAGAGGTATGAGGTGCATCCGTTGCGAGACATAACTCTTTAAAAATCCTGCACATTAAAGGTCGAGACTTGATGTAGTTCACCATTTTCACAACTTCGTTAAACACTGCAGCAAAATCTTGAGCTCTGGCAGTAAAAACCTTTAAATTTCCCAGACATAGATTGTGCACCATCTGTACATATACCACAACAGTCTTTCCATGCCGGCCGTAGTCGTCGGATTTTTTAAGAGCGTTAAAAATCCCTCAGTATGCCTTCCTTCGGAGGGGAAGTAAAGCCGGCGGTCCCAAGTCATAGATTTATGGCATGTTAAAGAAACTTCCACTAATTACACCTGTGTGAAGCTAAATTGTATAGGTTAAGAATGTAAACAACGCTCTTAGGTTCCTACGTTCGTTGCCAAGAGCCGACTGCGGTGGCGTCTGGTAGCTAAGTTCAGAACTAGTAGTCATTGACGGTGGCGTTTGGCAGCAAAAGTAGGAACTATTTGAAAAATTCGAAAGACTGCAGTCCTTACTTGAATTAAAAACAGATAACACACACTAATACAGACATCAAAATTAACACCGGTTATCAGACAGATTCTACACACACCAAAGTACACAGGGCTACATGACCGCGTTGTCGCAGCCCCAAAACTTAAGTACCAACCAACCAGTCTTTCCATGAAAGATCTTGGTCATTGAGAAAGGAATTAATAGAAACGAAAATATCATGGCCTGTGGTTGTAGTCTCCAGCGGTCTACAGAACAGAAACTGCTCATTAATATCTTTATCATCAATATATCTGGTAAAACCAAGGAGTTGCAGTTTGTCACCACTATCGATACTCTCATCTACTTGCAAAGCAAATGCTCTATCCGTTTTTATTTTCCCCAAGACTTGTTCGTTGATATTGCAAACATTTCAGATATCCTGCGACTGATTGTGTTGTTGGAAAGAGGAAATTTCGAAATTTGATTAGCTGCTCCTTCACCAAGTATTGTTGAAACTATAACTTTCCATGCAGGACCTATGATTTCCTCTCCAAGACTATGAGGTGTGTTCTTTTCTTTTTTTGCTATCAGTTCTGCTACTTAAAACGAGGCTTCAAGAGCAGTATCACTTATGGTCATTCTCTTTACCATTCGCACAGCTGTTTTTTTTCTCCCCTTCTAGTACACGTGAAAAATACATCACACTCTTCCCTGACCCACTAGGATGCTTAATTGTGAGATGCCGCTTCAGTTTGCTAGGTACCATGGCCTCGTGTTTCGCCACAAACTAAACACATAGGGATAAGGTTTTCCTCGTTCTTATTCCGCGTAAATCCATACACTATGTAACCGTCCTGGTATGTTATTTTCTTTCGTTTGTCTTCTTTGTGTTGAATTCGACGGTTCGGGAGTAGGAGCCGACTGCTCACTTTCACTCTCCAGGCGTTTACGTTTAACAATAAACTTGTCCATAGCTAAACACAGCTAATCAACGCCAAGAAAACTAGTTAAAGTGGCGTAAGAACGCGTACACTTTTATATATTTATATATATATATATGTAAGTGACTGGTGTGAAACAGCTTTCGTCAAAGCATTTCGGCCCTGAGTGGCACAACAGAGAGGATCTAGGCTTCTCCCGAGACTTGCTACTATGTGGCGAAGACATAGCTCGACAAAATGTATCTGATGAAGAAGAAGACGACGACCCCATGGAACACGATGTTGCTGTGCAGTCCAATGAACTCTATTTCGCCTAGTTTGAAAAGCTGTGAGCATATTGTGAATGGAAATTTAAGGTTGAAAGGTTACTTTTATTGTATACTGGGTAGTTTCTTAGAGAACATTAAAATACAGCAATAATTTCACTTTCACATAGAAACCATAATTACTGACTTAATGAAACTAATCCAAAACTACTTAAGTCCTAGATCCTGTATTAAAACTGCTTAAGTGCAATATATTTTCTATTATTACGTAAAAACTGCTTTTACTGTATTTTTAAAACATACATAAAATGAAAACTAATCGTATTTTGTAACTATTACACAAACTGTTTCTACTTAAACGCGCGCGGATAACTCACTACAGTTTTTTGCCCTTTCTCACAAATTTTATGAAATTGACTTAGGTAGTTCTGGAATTGGACGACTCATATACATATCTTTATAACTTATGTTATTTATTTTATTTGTTATTTAATTTCCAATGAATTTGTTATTATTAAGTCCCTTTTTTTTGTTAAGTTTTATTGTTTGTTTTCTTACTGTCAATACTTTATATTGTTATACAGTCAGTGTAAAATGGTGTACTTCGTACCTGTATCAGATTATTACTAAAACAAAGGTGTTTCAATATAGAACAATATGATATGTAAATGATTTTTCAAAATCTGAAATAATAAAATTTATTTTCATGAGAATATTTGCTCATAATAAAATATGTGTGTGTTTCGTTTACAGAATGTTAAAAATTATTTATGAGTTACTTTATAAAATTCTGTATGTTATATTCGCACAATAAAACATGTTTAAGATCAATAGAACTTTATAGGCCAGGCGACAGGTCGGTAAAAAAAGCCTCAATAAGGAAATAATTAGTGGAAAGCTGGAAATTGCATTAATCGCTTTATTTTGACCCAGATATTACTCTCCCAAGTTTTCCCCCTCAAGCGAAGTCGGCGTTGGCCCTTCTGGCTCTATGAAGGTACCATTTTTCGTTTTTTTTTTTTTTTTTTTTTTTGCAAATATCTCCCAAACCATCAACTCTATCGACAAAATGCCTAGTATAAAATAAACTAGAGTAAATTTTCTACAAAAATGTTCCCTACCTTTTGTCTCTTATGTGAACCGTTACGATGCTACGACCATTCAAATTGGAGCCCTTTTTGATTCTTGCGGAAAAGCTATGGAAATGATATGCCATATCAAAGTTTCTACATATTATAAAATATTTGTCAGCATTCCAGGTGCACAAGCGTTAACTTGTTACAAGTATAACAGCTTTTCATTGTAAACAGCTGTGGCCTCAATTTCACCGTCATCGCTTTCATCGTCTGTATCGGTACATTTATCCGACGTCACAGGGCCTCAAGATTAACATCGATGTCTCCATCACAATCATCCATATCATCTTCCTCGGCAGCATTTGTACATGACCGTCCCATACAATTCATGCAGATTCTGGAGCATCGGAGGCCCGTTTTCCTGCAATCACACACTGCGTTACATCCTTTCGAACATTTGCTGGACACTGGGTTTAAAAGCGTTTGTGGCGCCGGATCCCTCGTCGTAGGTATGGGAGCCAAACCACATTGAGAATTTTTCCAGCCCCAATCCAGTGGATTTGTATCATTTCCATACCATGTTTGGATTTGATGATATGTTCTTAAAGAGTGCTCACGTGCCGCTGATTCGGTGGGAGGTAAGCTTGCGAGATTAAATCGATGTTTGCTTAGAGATTTTGCAAACAGTTGGAACCGCAACTCATTCAGGGTATTTCGCGTGGGTTTGTTGTCATAAAGCCCAGCCAAAACCAACTGGCCCGCTTTGTCAATTTCATCGGGGCTTGCGTTCACGTCTCGGAAAACCCTAACAGCTGTCTGCAGTTCCTCATTACTCTTCAGCAGTGTTACGAATTTCATTTTGCCCTGCCTGTGAAACGAAGACGTTATATCGCACCCACTAAACGCATGCAAAAATAGGATGTTTCCTTGCACACATGGCGGGAGATTGAAACTTGTTGTGCAAAATAGTTGTTGTTTGGTTGAACCTTTGGCGGGTTTCATAAAATATGTTTTCGTGGAGGGTGGCACACAAGCCGCCAAGATGACCAGGATATCTATATCTTAAGCCACTATAATGACTGAATTGTCGGGCCGAGATAACTCGAGTGGGGTGGTAACGATGAGCACATCGGCATCTTCTGGAGCTTGTCTGGTTTCGATTCCTTCGCTTTCGAATTTGACGCGCAACAAGTCGATCAATCTTCGTTTGTTTGTGTCATTAGACAAAAAGTTTGCTTGTGGCATAGGTGCCGTCATGGACTCATAAAAAACACATTAGCAGCATCATGCTTGTGCGATCGTCGAAGACGTTCAACGGACTTGGTACTGCGAGCTGCTGGGTCGTCAGGATACCCATCGAAAATAATGACACTGTTTTTGAAGTATCTTTTAACGTAATTCACATATTTGGCTCTAATGTTGACAAAAGTATCGGTTTGGTGCCAAATTACACGGTGCGGAAGATATCCTCCGTCGAGAACATGATGTAGGTCCTTAAATATGGGCTCATCGGTAACAGGATCGAATAATTTATAGAACACGGACTTTTGCGTCTACGCATTCCCGCTTCATCAAAGATCGAAACCGGATACGGAGCTAGTTCAAACTGGAAATATTGTTTCAATTCTGCATCGGATTTCTTTGCAAGGCAAATGCTTTGGAAAAGCACAAGAGGATCAACAGGAATATCAGTGTTGCGGATTTTTATTTTCGAATTTACCGCGCGGAGAGGCATCACGCGATTTTTTCTAAGGAACTTCACATCGTGAAAATTGTTGCCGGTTATGCCTTTTTGTGCTGCTATTCCAATTTCATAGGCCATATGACAAGTGATTTGTCCATCCCCGACAACTCCTGTGCTTAACGAAACAACGTGTTGTCCACGAGGAAAGGGATCGTGAGTTGATAACCATCCAACAAATTTTCTCAAGTCCGCATCATCCCGCGAGATCCGCGCACACCGTGCATCCACATGCTGTTCTGTAGTCGAAAACTCAATAGACTATTGCAAAATGATACTAATGGTAGGTATTTTGCCACAGCTGTTTACATTGAAAAGCTGTTATACTTGTAACAAGTTAACAGCTTGTGCAGCTGGAATGCTGACAAATATCAAAACATGTAGAAACGTTGATATGTCATATCATTTCCATAGCTTTTCCGCAAGAATCAAAAAGGGCTCCACTTTGAATGGTCGTAGCATCGTAACGGTTTACATTAGAGACAAAAGGTAGGGAATATTTTTGTAGGAAATTCACTCTGGATAATTTCTTATAATAAGTATTTTGTTGATAAAGTTGAAGATTTGGGAGATATTGGCAAAAAATTGAAAAATGGTATCTTCTTAGGGCCAGAAGGGCCAACGCCGACTTTGCTCGAGGGGGAAAACTTGGGAGAGTAATATCTGGGTCCAAATAAAGCGATTAAAGCAATTTCCAGCTTTCCACTAATTATTTCCTTATTGAACTACCTGTCACCTGGCCTATTATGCGAGTTGTAATCTTCAATATATATATTACAATTTGCCTTACGTCGCACCGACACAGATACTGTGGGTCTTATGGCGACGATGGTATAGGAAAGACTAGCAGTGGGAAGGAAGCGGCTGTGGCCTTAATTAGGGTACAGCGCCCATTTGCCTGGTGTGAAAATGAGAAACCAGGGAAAACCATCTCCAGGGCTACCGACAGGGGGGTTCGAACCCATTATTTCCGGAATGTAAGCTCACAGCTGCACAACCCTAACCACAACCTCACTCCGTGAATCATATCATACTATATCAAAATATAATCATAATAGGCCTATATCATAATATAATCTTTTTTATTGGGCTGAACGGAGGGAGAATGCCTATAGTCCACAAATTGGCAATACGGCTCGGAAAGCAAGTCTGGTTTGTTTTTCAGATGCAAAGCAACGCTATCAGTGAGAGAGAGAGAGAGAAGAAATTGAGTGACGAGGAGAAGCGGTGGGAGTAGGGGTGGAAGGAGGTGATAAGTGAAGGGTAGACACGTCACTAACGGCGGTGCTGATCGCACAGCCTTAAGGATCGCTAGATCCCTCACTCTCAAACAATTATTTATAACAATATCATTATCGTTTATTACAGATCAGTTATCATTTCACAATGTCATATCAAAGATAATCACTGTTCATAGGAATTCAGTGTTCAAACAAAAAATAAGTAGAGTTATTATTATTATTGAAAATGAAAATCCACAGCCTGCTTCCAGTCTCCGACCGGGTCAGGAATGGAATGAATGAAGCCCCCATCTAGCGGCGAGGATAGGAACTGTGCCGGCTGCCGAGGCCTGACGCACTCCTCTGGGGCAATGATTAAATGAATGACAGATGAAATGAAATGATAGTGGAGAGTGTTGCTGGAATGCAATTTTGACAGGGAAACCCGGAGTGGAAAAGGGGTGAGTAGTTAGCACCCCAACTGGGAAAAGGGGGATTGGGATTCGGGCACACAGTGAAATTTAAATAGAGCGATGAGGAAGAGACCAAATATTGATAACCAAGGTTTGATACATTTATTTAATTTGTGAAGCAATAACAAACATTTTCATTTAGAAGAATAATTAAAAGAAGCTAATAAAAAATGCAAGGTTTCTCCAGGAAACTTAGAATAAAGAAGAATTATAAAAAAATGCATAAAAAGGCCATATAAAGGCGATTAAAAAAGTATGTTTAAGAAAAATATCTAAAAACAAGCAAGAAGCAAGAAAAAAGGCTTAGCCTTAAAAAATGTATAAACCAAGTGAAGGTAGTTCACGTTACCAATAATTCGATACTTTTGTACTTAGTATTTGGCCCGCAGGAAGCGGGTTGTGATCCAAACGAAGGCTTCCTCTAAGCTGCCTCGGCATGCGTTCCGAGAAAGATGGATGGTGGCTCCCTTGGCGAATTGCACCCCGCAGGAACAGACCTCTTGGTAATGATCTGTCCGGCGGTTTACAATCAATTGTAGTTTCTCATCGCCGAGTTGTAGTGAGCTAGCGGGCTGACTTAGTTGCTGAGGTGAAGGTCGTTGACTCATGCCTCGCCCAGCATGACAGAGTCCGAGTGATGAAGCATGCCGCCTGGCAAGGTTCCAGCCACTCAATGTTTACTAACAGGGCCTTCCCAAGAAGGGCCTTGCTGTGGAACGGCAGGCAGCCGTGGTCAGACAGGTTCAAGCAGGTAGATGTAGACAAGGCCGCAGAACGGCGAAGCGGAGAATTTATAGTGGAAATGACGACAGCGCGTCGAACAATCCAGAATGAAGGCGGGGCGTCAAACAGCCAATCAGCGCACAGCCCCAAGCACATTGCGACGGTTGCCGCTGAGATGAGCACAGTACCTCATGAAAAAGTGTGACAGTATGGTGCGTCTAGAAAGACACTTCAGAAAAAGGTGAGTTGACAAGAATAATAAAGAACAATAATTCAAAAGAAACGTAAGTTAAGTAAATAATCAGAACACCGTGTTCATACTGCAATTATAACGGAAAAAATAATGGGGCAAAATTGAACGAGTGTTTCAAACCGTGCGGGAAACATAGCCACAAAAAAAACATTCGCGAAAGCGAACATGCTGGGAGGGGCGAGAAAAAATTGCAGTAAGAAGGCGCAGAAGTTAGGTCTCGCGTGGCAAAGGAGCAATCATAGTGATTGGCCTGAGAAACTGGCCAGCAGAAGTCTGCAGTTCTACCACGCGAATCCTACCATCTCTGCCAGGAAAGCACTCAACAATCCTACCCAAATTCCAGACAAGAGGGGGACTAGGGTCTTTCAAAAGGACCAAGTCCCCAATCTGAAGGTTAGAGCAGGAAAGACGCCATTTGCCACGCTGCTGAATCAAACCGAGGTATTCCAACCTCCAGCGGCGCCAAAAATTGTTGCGCAAACTTTCAATTTTGCGCCAAGAAATGGCTAAAGAAGATGGAGAATTAGAATATAATAAAGATGGGGAGGCAGTCAATGGACCACCGATAAGAAAATGGCCCGGCGTTAATGGTAGAAGATCTGAAGGGTCATTAGATAAGGGTGATAAAGGACGAGAATTAATTATGCCCTCAATAAAAATAATTAAGGAGTTAAACTCTTCATGAGATAGGGGGGTGTGGCCACAAACACGTCTAAGGTGTTTCTTGGTGAGTTTCACACAAGACTCCCACCGTCCACCTTGATGGGGCGCATAAGGGGGGATGAAGTGCCACTTGAAATTTCTCTGGTGAGCATAATCAGTAATCCTTTCCAGCGCTGCATTTTGAGTAAGAGCTCTCTTAATTTGCTCAGAAGCTCCGATAAAATTTTTAGCATTGTCGGAGAATACTTCTGAAGGAAGCCCTCGGCGAGCAGAAAATCTGGCAAAAGCTGCCAAAAAATAAGCAGTAGAGGCGTTGGTAACTAGTTCTAAGTGTACCGCTCCGGTGACCATACATACAAACAGCGAAATATAGAGTTTTCCACAAATACATCTTTTGGCCTCAGGAGAATTTTTTCTGTAAACAAAAGGCCCGGAATAATCCACCCCCGTAAAGGCAAAAGGTCTAGCAGGCGCAGATCTAAAGTTGGGAAGATCACCCATGAGCTGAGTGGTAATTTTAGGGTTGGATTTAAAACATGGAATGCACTTCCGGATAACAGAGGTAACTTCATGGACTCCGTTTATGGGCCAATACCTTTCCCGAATGATGGAAAGTAATGTACGGGTTCCAGCATGAAGATGCTGGTAATGATACTGACGAATGATTAGAGAAGTGACATGATGCTTTGAAGGAAGAATAATTGGGTGTTTTTTATCCTCAGAAAGATCAGCCAAAGATAAACGTCCTCCCACTCTTAATAAACCATCAGCATCCAAAAAGGGGGCGAGTGAGGATAGCCTACTCGATTTCTTGAGGGATTGACCTTGAGACAACACCTGACATTCTTCAGAGAATATTTCTTGTTGAGTAAGCCATAAGATTTTTGTAGTGGCTAAACCTAATTCAGAAAGGGTTAAATATGGCTTAGGAAAAAGAGGTTGTTCTACCACAAAATATTTCCAACGAAGGAGATAAGCCATAACCCTCACCAATTTATGAAAAGAGGAATATCGCTGCAAGAGAAGGGGAGAGTCAGAAACGGAAAGAGAAGATCCAGTAATCTTACCAACATCTGGCAAATCTGATAATTCCGGAAGAGGAAAATTTGGCCAAGCGGAAGGTTCTTGTAGAAGCCAAGAAGGACCGTGCCAGTATAATGTCAGGTTAGCCAACATAAGAGGGGAACATCCCCGAGAGATGACATCTGCAGGATTCTCCTTGCCAGATACATGATGCCATTGTTCAAAGTTAGACAATTGTTGTATTTTGGACACTCTATTAGCTACAAACACCTGCCAATGCGAGGAGGGTTTGGCAATCCATGCCAACGTGATGGCTGAGTCACTCCAAAAGTAAGTTTTGCTAAATCGGATTTTCAAAGATTGGCGGATTTTGACCGATAATTCAACCGCCAGAAGAGCAGCACAAAGTTCCAGACGTGGCAAGGATAAGGATTTAAGAGGAGCCACCTTTGACTTAGCGCAAATTAAATTGGAAAAGAAATATGACTGGTCAAAATTGCGGCAAACAATATACGCACAACACCCATAAGCTTTCAATGAGCTATCGGCAAAGATGTGAAGTTCATATCCTCCACAGGAGGGAAAGGGAATAATCACTCGCGGGATAATGACATTGGAGAGATCTTCCAAGCTATTTCTATAAGAAATCCAATTTTTTTGCAACTCGGAAGGAACTGGTTCATCCCAACCAGTTTTCAAGGACCAAAGGTCTTGCATGAAAAGTTTTGCGGTGACGATAATTGGCGCCAAAAATTGGAGAGGATCAAATATTTTTGCAATCTCAGACAAAATTTGCCGCTTAGTTTGCGGTTTGATGTCACTGAGATTAATTTTGAAAAAGAAAAAATCCTTTTGAGGACTCCAATAGATGCCTAGAATTTTGATAGAATTATTTTCATGAAGAAGCTCTACTGAGTCGTTATAGGCTGAAGTTAATGGAAATTTAGAAAGGAATTCTTCCGAATTAGAGTTCCACTTGCACAAGGAAAATCCGCCTCCCAAAAGCAAAGCTGTCAAATCCTTAGAGACTTGCAGGGCTTCAGGCACTGACTCAAATGAATGAAGAAAATCGTCAACGTAGAATGATGATTTTAACACTTCAGAAGCCTTAGGAGAATACAACGGGCCATCCTGTTCAGCAAGTAATTTCAACGTACGTATGGCTAAAAAAGCAGAAGGCTTTAGTCCATAGGTTAAGGTTTTTAGCCGAAAGATCTTGACAGGTTTAGTAGGCTCGTCGCGCCAAAGAATTCTCTGAAGGTCGCGCTGTTGTTGATCGACCAAAATCTGTCTATACATCTGCTTGATATCAGATATCACTGCGATAGGGAACAAGCGAAAATTCATTAAAACAGAAGAAATGTCAGATTGAATAGGGGGGCCTGATAATAATGTGTCATTCAGAGAAGTTCCATTGGCATCCAAAGCAGAGCCATTAAAGACCACCCTTATGTTTTCCTTTAAAATCTCATTCTTCCAAACTGGGTGATGATTGAGGTAAATGACTTCAGATGGGGTATAAGAAGCCTCATCTTTCTTGGTAACAACCTCCATGTGATCAAGTGCCTCATATTCCTCCATAAACGTGGAGTATTGAGCTTTAACAACAGGGTCACGTTTAAATTTGTTTTCCACAGCATAGAGTGCTCTAAGAGCCCTAGGGTGTGTTTCAAATAAAAGAGGTGGATTATCCACTCGGGGCATTGTTACGACAAATCTACCCTCTGAATTGCGTTTGGTTGTTTCGCAAAACAGTTTTTCACACATTTCATTTTCAACCGAGGAAGGTGAAGCTGAATCTATAGTTTCGATTTTCCAAAATCTTTCTAAGTTGTAATCGAGACTTGTATTGACAAAATGACATTGAGAGAAATTTTGAAACGACTTACGAGGGACCTGACCCGTTACTAACCAACCTAGCTTGGTATGATGAACAAACACTCCAGGTGATATTTTAACCTTAGAGCTAAGGAGACATTGCCAGAATACTTGGGCACTGAGAAGTATGTCTACCGGGGCGCTCGTATTAAATGTTGGGTCCGCCAACTGAATGTTATGAGGAAATTGCCACTTTCTAATTTCAAAAGAAGTACTAGGGGTATTACTGCCAATAGTATCAATGGCAAGGCAATTCAACTGAAATGTTGTGTTAGAATTAACAGCATCTTTGATGTGAACACGAACAAAATGCAAGGATTTAACATTGCTATTGTTAATACCGGTAACCTGAATTACTGTAGGTTGCTTGGGAAGACCAAGTTTCTTAATGAGACGCTCACTTATGAAGTCATGGGTGGCGGCATTATCCAATAGGGCACGTGCTTCAAGCCATCTACCAGAAGAGTCTTGAACTTTTATTAACACGGTTGATAGTAGCACCTGGGAACTACGAATTGAGCTAGAGCTCTGAGTATAAGATTGCGCATTAGCTCCTGGGGATGCATCTTTAGAACATCCAGGGGAAGGAGCCTGACGTGGCTTTTCAAACCTATGAAGCAAGGTATGATGTTGAGCCTTGCAATGGGAGCAAGTATTTTTAGATAAGCAATCAGGCACCATATGCCTAGTTGACAAACAGTTATAGCAATATCTTTTTTGAGCTATTAATTTGCGTCTTTCATCGGTAGAAAGGGCTTTAAAGGCAACGCAGGAATATAACCTGTGAGGTGCTTTACAGAGAATACAATCCGTTGAGTTATGCTGAACAGTAAAGACAGCAGATTTGTTTATTTTTGCACCGACTGGTTTCACAACATTAGATTTGTTATCTGCACTCCCTGACATATGACAGGCTACAGCTGACAAAACCTGACATCTATTATTCATAAACGTAAGCAATGAGCCATAAGTATATGAAGTGTCATTTGTTAGTTCCCTCTCCCATGCCTTTAAAGTTGATGAATCAAATTTAGAAGTAACCAAGTGAACTAAGAATAGATCCCAGTGCTCGACCGGTTGGTTCAACCGTGCCAATGCTCTGACGTGTAGTTGGACCGTGTCACTTAAGGCTCGCAGTGTTGACAAGCTGTCAGCTCGCAATGCGGGCAGGTTAAATAAGGCTTGAATGTGCCTCTGTAAACATAATTTTTCATTGCCATAACGGCCTTTAAGAAGCTCGATAGCAATGTTATAGTTTTCTCCTGTTAAGGGAAGTTCTTTTATAAGTTGAAGGGGTGGCCCCTGCAAAATGGATTTTAAGTAATGAAATTTCTGAATTTCCGGAAGTGTGGCATTATTATGTACTAATGAACTGAACAATTCAAAGAATGATTGCCACATCTCTTCCTTTCCTGAAAAATGCGGAATTTCAATTTTAGGTAGCAATGGTTTGATACCATTCCCATGGTCGCTAATTCTTCCTTGAGTTTCCTCTACCTTCAACGCCAGGGTCAAAGTTCTTACTAATGCCACAGCCTGAGCGTGTGTATCAAAATAATTACTCTCTACTTCTTCCCTATCTGATTGATGTTCTGGACTTTTGATTTCAATTTCAAGTTGCACGAGATCATATTTCTCGTACGCCTGTTCAAAAGCTATTAAACGCTGAGATATAATATCAAGATTTTGTTCCTCTTTCGGTAGAGTGGCTAGATATTTTTGAAAACGGGTAAGTTGACCTTTGTAGGCCGCCCGAGAGTTTAACAGTTTATCGTCTATTATTACTGGCATGGCTGGGAAGTTGGAATAACTCACCTACCAAAGCTGCTTGCGGCACCAGACAGACCTGCTTTCCAGAAAGAAACCAGTTATGGAGTAAGCTGGGATTGTCTCCGCTTTCCCGCAGATCTCCTGCGCTAGCCACGATATACTGAAATGTATAAGGCAAATATTAGATTACACAAGTTCTGTTTTTTTGGAATAGAATTTGTGGTCTCAGAATAAAGGTTCTGGGTTCGATCCCGGGGTTGAGGTACCATGGAAAGGGATGAGTAGTTAGCACCCCAACTGGGAAAAGGGGGATTGGGATTCGGGCACACAGTGAAATTTAAATAGAGCGATGAGGAAGAGACCAAATATTGATAACCAAGGTTTGATACATTTATTTAATTTGTGAAGCAATAACAAACATTTTCATTTAGAAGAATAATTAAAAGAAGCTAATAAAAAATGCAAGGTTTCTCCAGGAAACTTAGAATAAAGAAGAATTATAAAAAAATGCATAAAAAGGCCATATAAAGGCGATTAAAAAAGTATGTTTAAGAAAAATATCTAAAAACAAGCAAGAAGCAAGAAAAAAGGCTTAGCCTTAAAAAATGTATAAACCAAGTGAAGGTAGTTCACGTTACCAATAATTCGATACTTTTGTACTTAGTATTTGGCCCGCAGGAAGCGGGTTGTGATCCAAACGAAGGCTTCCTCTAAGCTGCCTCGGCATGCGTTCCGAGAAAGATGGATGGTGGCTCCCTTGGCGAATTGCACCCCGCAGGAACAGACCTCTTGGTAATGATCTGTCCGGCGGTTTACAATCAATTGTAGTTTCTCATCGCCGAGTTGTAGTGAGCTAGCGGGCTGACTTAGTTGCTGAGGTGAAGGTCGTTGACTCATGCCTCGCCCAGCATGACAGAGTCCGAGTGATGAAGCATGCCGCCTGGCAAGGTTCCAGCCACTCAATGTTTACTAACAGGGCCTTCCCAAGAAGGGCCTTGCTGTGGAACGGCAGGCAGCCGTGGTCAGACAGGTTCAAGCAGGTAGATGTAGACAAGGCCGCAGAACGGCGAAGCGGAGAATTTATAGTGGAAATGACGACAGCGCGTCGAACAATCCAGAATGAAGGCGGGGCGTCAAACAGCCAATCAGCGCACAGCCCCAAGCACATTGCGACGGTTGCCGCTGAGATGAGCACAGTACCTCATGAAAAAGTGTGACAGTATGGTGCGTCTAGAAAGACACTTCAGAAAAAGGTGAGTTGACAAGAATAATAAAGAACAATAATTCAAAAGAAACGTAAGTTAAGTAAATAATCAGAACACCGTGTTCATACTGCAATTATAACGGAAAAAATAATGGGGCAAAATTGAACGAGTGTTTCAAACCGTGCGGGAAACATAGCCACAAAAAAAACATTCGCGAAAGCGAACACGGAGTACCCGGAGAAAAACCTGTCTGCCTCCGTTTTGTCCAGCACAGATCTCACATGGAGTGACCGGGATTTGAACCACGGGCCCAGCGGTGAGAGGCCGGCGTGCTGCCGCCTAAGCCACGGAGGCTTCATTTATTATTATTATTATTATTAAACAAAAATATTTTATTATTTAAGGCATGTTCTAAATAGTGTCAATACTTTTGAGGTGTCACTAGTCCTGCTGTCTCTTAAGAATATAGGGTAAGACATCCTATACCATGCCGAATGAAAGAGAAAGTGAGAGGACTCCTCAAGTTCAAGCGCGCCCCGCCCGGCAGCGCTCGAGTGGGCAAGTTCCACGCTGACGGTCAGCTGGTCTTAGGGATAATGCCAAGGGAAACGAATTACTTTGTAACGGATACTCTTTTAAAAAGTAATTAGCGATTACAATTAAAATAACACGGCAGGGCACAATGGAAAATATAATTCACGGAAATAAGTACTACGGTCTCCAGTACATGTTATGGAAAGCGCAGATTCCTGGAGTAGGCTATACAGACTGTTACTTTTGTTGTTTCTTGTTGTGGCAATTTAGTTTCCTCAGATTGAGAGACTAAAGAAGGTGAAGTTGTGGGTCTGAATCTAATTAATGAAAATGGGGGATTGGCAGAGCGGCTCTTGAGAGCACTAGTGACAGAGTTGAGATGGCTATCCTCAGAGGGAGTGATGCCTATGTGATGATTACCTAATTCCTCAATGAGGTAAATAAATTGGGTTATGGGATTGAGCGCGTTAATTACTGCTTGCCTGACTGATTTACAAAGGCTGATACCAATAGGTGGGTGGATGAGGACCATCGTGGTCTGAAGGTTACTGCCATTGGGTGAAGCGTACCACAGCTCTTTTTCGAAATCAAATGTCGGGAATGAGACGTGGCCCGGTGAGGGAGGAGGTGAGCTAGAGAGTGAGGAATCTGATTTTGGTGAATCTGGTGTAAGTGGAACGAGTGTACCATCTCGTTTTTGGGTAGGCCCATTCGGAATTAGTGTGTTTGGATTGACAGGGGTATAATTTGGGCTTTTAGGGTCATCAGGGTCCTGAGTTATCAGGAATGTTATGCCCTGGTACGTAAATGTGCGAGGTTTAGTGTCAGTGCGCGACATGTTTGTGTTCGTGAGTGTATAAGAGCGTGTAATGAGTAAGAGGTGATGATAGATAGTGGTCAAATACCTTGGTCGACCAGAGAATAAGAAAAGATAAAAACAAATTTACCAGTCACTCAAAGTTATGCAGTTTAAATACAGTTGGAGCTGTGACGTTGAGTGCGCTGATGAAATTTGAAGTTACTTGAAATAATTAAATAATTAATTATTGGCTGCTTGGTAGGGTGAGGGGATGAGTTTAACTCGTATTAAATTCGAGGGAGACAGGAGTTGCTTGACTAGGATGGTTATAGGGTGGGTATGGTGTTGGATATTTGAATGTTAGAGGAGTGACTTAATCTGCAGTGTTACCAAGGAGGATGCAAATTATGCCTATAGGAACGTAGTGGAATGGCTTGAAATATCGAAGACGCGGCGATAGCGAAGACTAGGCTTTGTAGAAAGGCTGACAAGGCAGGCGGATCATCGATTTCATCAATTGGCGTTAGAAGACGGAGCTTGAAGCAGTGGCGTGCAGCTTGCTTGGATGCTGGACTCGGAATGATGACGGCACAAAACAGTAATATTAGTCTCACAAAGAAATATGTTTGAAGTAGGCCTGCACAAAACATAAAACGCTGATGTACACAAGACACAATGAACTGAATTTAAGAACTGAAAGCAAAGAAAATTCAATTTAATTCACACAAATATCTCGTACAGTAGCTTCCCCCGCACTTTTCTATGACCCGGTTCGACAGAACAACAGGACACGTGTGGGACATAATCGCTTGCAGTGCCTGTAGCGGCGGGACCACAAACTACCGTTCTATAATGGCGGAGTCCTCACACTAGTTCCTTCTATTCGTCATGCCTATACTATGAAATTAGTTCAAATATTATTATCTACAAGTATAAGCGTAAACTTCAGGCAACGATATAAATAACTTAAAATGTTCGCATGGCATTATATAGGTAGACGCAAATTTACGGAATATTAGGAAACTCATGGCAAAAATAAGATTCGCCTAACAAGTTGAAAGGTTTCTACCTTAAAGATGTTTTGAAGTGGATGATCCCACGGCGCGGAATGAAACCATGCACCACGATTCCGTAATGGCTCCATCCTAGAGAAGGGTTGCATCCCAGCATTCGCCTACTGCCGTCTCCACGTCCACAGCAACATGCCCGGGATAGGCATCGCTTCAAGTAATCCATTCTGCGATCTCGGTATTGCTCGCCTTGCCATTAGGCTCCCTAGCCGGACATCTCCTTCAAACAGCTGGGCGGTGACATCACACTCCTACTGATCGTCGTTGACTCGTCCAAATATGGTCATACACGTTCCGCATTGTAATGGTGTAGTCCACAGTCTTTATATATTATTTGTCGGACTGAAAATTACAGTATACTGTCTCGAGTATAATTGGTGAATTATTTCACTGCCAACTATAAAGTTTCAAATATCCGTGTAATACTGTATTTCCAGATATGCCTGGCCTACTCCAAGCACTGAGTTCACAATTAGTGAATCGTGACATTAAACAAGTCCATAACATCATGGTCACTTATAATCACTTCATATTTCAACATGTTTCCATTTCACAAAGCATTGAGTGTTTGGGTGAAGCTTATAGACAGTCAAATAATCAGTCAGCTAGTATAGGACAAGTCCATGTCCACATACCTTTAAATTTCCAATATTCATGTAATATGTAGATTTTCACAATCATTTTGACAGCACTTTTGAAAGCACGGCAACAATGTATGACACAATATCGCTTGTTATTATTCACTTTACACGCTCTAGTGCAAGTAAAAAATTTTGCCGCAGAATATGTCTTTAGACAGACGCACAGAGTAACGTTGTATTTTCACCTTTGAAAATTATAACAGTGGCGCAACTTCGTGGACTGATACACGTAGCACAAAGCAATTCCACGATGACACAAGCATGGCATATGCCTCTCCACGATGGCAAAAGCAAAACAAGCATGCCCCGGCTCTCCAAGCTCACGCTTATATACACCTCCAAGGTCAAGTATCGATTCTCACAGTCACATTACGTAATGCGATACTCTTCTTAGGCTACTATTGGCTCCTGCGGTGGATGGTTCTCGAATAAGTCTTCTATGCAATGAATCTTCACAACGTAAATAGAATATTAACCTAAAACAGTATTCGCAGGTGCTTATGCCGTCAACTTTCATATATTCGTAAAAACAAGTATATTATACTCAAGCATTTCCAGGCGAACTCTCGTGCCACGCGCTAACTTCAAACATGGTAGAAGGACAACGAGTAGCGACCTTGGCCACGCCTCAGCGCGCTCAATTCAAATGTCATAATCACGCCAGCCTCTTAGCTACGTCTCATTAGGGCACAGTATGTCTGTGAAACGTCTTTCTCTGCATTGAAACTAACAAAATCACCACATAGCACTCTGATGTCAGACGGTTATCTGCGAAACAGCATCCAGTTGATTGTCTCACAAGCAATCGTATCGAACATTGACCATGTTGTAAATATTAATACAAATTAAAAGCAAGGAAAATATAAATGTGACCAAAATTGCATTGTCATAAAATATGAGTCCCATGATCCCTTATCAATATTTCTGATTGTTTTAATTCTGGCCACCTCGTGGCGTAGTGGCTAGGATTCTTGGATGTTGCCCTGGAGGTCCAGGTTTGAATCCCGGCACTGCCAAGAAATTTAATTCTGGTCTGAGGGCTGGAAGTGGGTACACTCAGCCTCATGAGGCAAAAATGAGAAGAGGTAGGTTCGGTTCCCATATCAGCTATCTTGGAAGTAGTCTTCCGTGGTTTCCCACTTCTACTCCAGTAGATGCAGGGATGGCTCCTAAATTAAGAACACAGCCGCCTCCTTTCCAGTCCTCACCTGGATTAAAGATACACACACTAATACAGCCACCACAATTACACAGTTTATCAGACAAATTCTATACACACACCCAAGTACACAGAGCTACATGACCACGATGTCGCAAAGCCACTACATCAATCAACAACAACAACAAAATGTTTTAATGCCAAGCACGTAATCTTCAAGTGCCGGTACGCGGAGAAACACGCGAAAAAAATGTAGATGTTTCGGTCAACCAACACATTGGTAGAACAGTCTGTTTTTTTGTTTGTTTGTTTACATTACGTCCGGTGCGAAGGTGATCCCAACTTGGCTCGGTCCAACGCACCGGCATTCATGGCAGGCAGCCCAGCCAAGAGAGGCAGAAACCAGCCTGCCGGAGTGCGGCGCAGCGCAGCTTGCACGCCGAGCGTGCAAAGACTGGCCGCCCCTTCCTAGCCCAATATACAATAATAAATACACTAGTATGAATGCATGAATGAATGAATAAAGCCTGTAGTGTCCCTAGAAGGGTAGAGGCCTCCCTCGGAAGGGGGAGCTCTTCGATTATATCTCCCTTGGTGAGCTAGTCACTTAAGATGATTATTATTCCACTATGCCAGTCATAATGTTTACTTGAACCACCGTCTTCCTAACTCCTTCCAATCCGTTCTTTGTCTTGCTGTCCTGGACCAGTGTGGTACTAGTAGCTGACGGAAGTCGTCCGCTCATACTCTTCACAGTCTGCCGCGGCTTCTTTTGCCTGTATATGGGTCCCACGTGGTTACTCTATGCGCCCATCTGCTTTGCTTAAGTCTCGCAACGTGCCCTGCCCATTTCCACTTAATTCTGGCGGCCTTCTGCGCGACGTTCTCCGAAGCCGTGATTTCTTGGAGTCTCCAGCATACCCATCACAATAACACAAGTTATCACACAAATTCCACACACACCCAATTACACGGGGCTATATGACCATAATGTCGCAGGCCCTAAAATGAGAAACAACAACAACATCTAACATGTAACGGGACACAAAAGAAAGATGGGGGACCCGCAAATCGTACTCGCTCTCCACGATCCTGCTTTAAGTAAAACAACTAGGTAAAAACGCTGGTCAACACCCTAAATTTAATGTTTTTCAGTCGTTCAACACAATTGTACCCAATTGTAATGGGTGGTTCCCTAATCCTGAAAAAAATTACATGAGATTAATAAACACATTTGGTCAGCAAGAAAATGAAAGACTACTGGTCCAATAGAAAGACTCAAAATTTCAGCACAAAAGCAGCCGCCAAAACAATCCACTAAAACACCAGAAGTGACAGACAACAGCTAATGCACAAGCACCGTGGTCCATAGGTGGCACAAACGACCAAGGAAGAAATACACTTGTATGACCAGTTTTGACCGTCAAGCGATCATCATCAGTTTAAATACATTTAGGTTATTAAATCTGAAACTACAAGTATGGCTGATAGATAGTATTTACAATACGTACACTTATTTAGTTGCAGTAGTAGTTAAACTAACACAACTACTGTAGTCAATTTTTGTTAGTTAGGATATGTATTAAGGCAACACTGCAAAATGGCTTCCAACACGATAATGGTTGTTAGATATCAGTTTACAGTTTGGGGAAAGGCAGGGGAGAGACCTGCAGTGATGCTGGGGACACAGAGGCATACGCTGTAACCATATTAAAATATATTTATTATTCATTAGCTGACTTTACACCTTGTTACAAGTGACCAGACATGAGGCCATTGTTCATTTCGAGTTAGCACGTACAACCATATGCATGATAATACCTAATAGACCTTCTGCCCCTTCCATTGGAGCATTTACTTGTAAAGGACCTACAGCAGCCACAGCAGCACATGCAGATGAGTTCCATTGAGGATCCAGTGTCATCTTTCAAGAGTTAAGGAAATTATTGAAACATGGTGGCAACACACAAATACAAAATATTAAAAGTCAGCAATTCTTCTAGGTTTGTGCCGTGTCTTGTGTGGGGTTTCGCCTAGGACACCAAGCTGGCTCATCGGCGGGCTCTTGGTGTCCCCGCCCGGACCCCCACAGGAGTAACGAACTGCGCGCTACCTCCCTTTATATAGAGTGCAACCTCACTCCTTGACTGCGAGAACCAAAAGCTCAAGCAGCCTGAACCTCCCTATGAAGGCTTCCAAAAAGATGGTATACTGGAAGCGCGCAGTTCGTTACTCCTGTGGGGGTCCGGGCGGGGACACCAAGAGCCCGCCGATGAGCCAGCTTGGTGTCCTAGGCGAAACCCCACACAAGACACGGCACAAACCTAGAAGAATTGCTGACTTTTAAATCACCGGCCGTGAAAGCCAATATACCATCTTTTTGGAAGCCTTCATAGGGAGGTTCAGGCAGCTTGAGCTTTTGGTTCTCGCAGTCAAGGAGTGCAGTTGCACTCTATATAAAGGGAGGTAGCGCGCAGTTCGTTACTCCTGTGGGGGTCCAGGCGGGGATACCAAGAGCCTGCCTATGAGCCAGCTTAGTGTCCCAGGCGAAACCCCACACAAGACACGGCATAAATCTAGAAGAATTGCTAACTTTTAATTCACCAGCCGTGAATGCCAATATACCATCTTTTTGGAAGCCTTCATAGGGAGGTTCAGGCTGCTTGAGCTTTTGGTTCTCGCAGTCAAGGAGTACAGTTGCACTCTATATAAAGGGAGCGCGCAGTTCGTTACTCCTGTGGGGGTCCGGGCGGGGACACCAAGAGCCCGCCGATGAGCCAGCATGGTGTCCTAGGCGAAACCCCACACAAGACACGGCACAAACCTAGAAGAATTGCTGACTTTTAATTCACCGGCCGTGAAAGCCAATATACCATCTATTGGAAGCCTTCATAGGGAGGTTCAGGCTGCTTGAGCTTTTGGTTCTCGCAGTCAAGGAGTGCAGTTGCACTCTATATAAAGGGAGGTAGCGCGCAGTTCATTACTCCTGTGGAGGTCCGGGCGGGGACACCAAGAGCCCGCCGATGAGCCAGTTTGGTGTCCAAGGCGAAACCCCACACAAGACACGGCATAAATCTAGAAGAATTGCTAACTTTTAATTCACCAGCCGTGAAAGCCAATATACCATCTTTTTGGAAGCCTTCTTAGGGAGGTTCAGGCTGCTTGAGCTTTTGGTTCTCGCAGTCAAGGAGTACAGTTGCACTCTATATAAAGGGAGCGCGCAGTTCGTTACTCCTGTGTGGGTCCGGGCGGGGACACCAAGAGCCCGCCGATGAGCCAGCATGGTGTCCTAGGCGAAACCCCACACAAGACACGGCACAAACGTAGAAGAATTGCTGACTTTTAATTCACCGGCCGTGAAAGCCAATATACCATCTCTTTGGAAGCCTTCATAGGGAGGTTCAGGCTGCTTGAGCTTTTGGTTCTCGCAGTCAAGGAGTGCAGTTGCACTCTATATAAAGGGAGGTAGCGCGCAGTTCGTTACTCCTGTGGAGGTCCTGGCGGGGACACCAAGAGCCCGCCGATGAGCCAGCTTGGTGTCCAAGGCGAAACCCCACACAAGACACGGCACAAACCTAGAAGAATTGCTGACGTTTAATTCACCGGCCGTGAAAGCCAATTTACCAACTTTTTGGAAGCCTTCATAGGGAGGTTCAGGCTGCTTGAGTTTTGGTTCTTGCAGTCAAGGAGTGCAGTTGCACTCTATATAAAGGGAGGTAGCGCGCAGTTCGTTACTCCTGTGGGGGTCCGGGCGGGGACACCAAGAGCCCGCCGATGAGCCAGCTTGGTGTCCTAGGCGAAACCCCACACAAGACACGGCACAAACCTAGAAGAAATGCTGACTTTTAATTCACCGGCCGTGAAGGCCAATATAACAAAATATTAACTTCATAAGTTTTGGGATGGACATATTTAAAATTGATGAAGTTAAATAAAGAATGATGGCACTAGAGAAATACAATTTTAGAGAATTGCGAAGGTATAGGGATGTCGTAGAATGTCAATAACATAGGTGGTGAATATACAAATGTACAGTATGTGAATGTATTGTACACATGTGATGACTTTCCATGGAAAATATGCTTCCGCCTCCAGCTAGCAGCAGTCCTCGGGCATGTACCGTCCAACCCACTGAGCGGTTACATATTTAGGATTTGAAACTAATAGGTAGCAACTCTACAATGACAACACACAAGTCTATTCTAATGGGTTTAATTTGAGCTAATATCATGGCTTATCACACAGCATACAACATTACATTTACATTTATAAACACAAAGCAATAAAATTGGAGAGTTGAGATGACCTAAATACAGAATCCCTTACGTTACACTCATCTCCACTCCCATGGCTGGCACTCTAGTCCACTGACTTGTTCTATATCAGTCCATGTGGTTTAACAACCATGCCGTGTCACTACACAAATATGCAAAATAATACTACTTCCCTTAATTAAAATTCACACTTTACCACATCACAAATCCAAATAACTGTTGATTCAAGTTTCTACTGCAATTACCATTGCAATCACTTTCACGTGCGCTATTGCAATGATTAAACAAACACATACAACGTTAATCTTACAACTTTCTAATTAACAAGTGTATACAATTTTGATCTATACAATATGTGTACAATCATGTCTCATTCCTTTCTTCCCACGAAAACATCTGGGTCTACCATGCTTCAACCAAATCTATAATTGTATATCCACTATATGCCGTAATGGGTTCTCTTCCAAATCATACATTTGTTATCGTTGTGTTGAGGTGGGAAAGAATGCTACCCATCGCTTAGGTATAGCGTAAAATGTAGTTTTCCCTTCAAAACTAGGTGTCTCTGTCAGTACAAGAATATAACTTTTACCAATTTGTAACTTGGCCAAATATTAAGATATCAGGACGATTCTTAGTTAGCAATGTGTCTTACCACACATCTAATTAACATTCATTAATACAATATTCAATTTATAACATTCAGGGTACCACAAATTTATAATTCTCAAATCCTACTACAGTAAAACAATGATCGAGGTTCGCCCCCAACCTTTAGTTCTGTATACAATGGACCTTCACTGCGGGGAGCCAACCAACATGGCCGCTACCTCCCCTTCTGCCACTTTCTCTTTCTCACTCACTCCGAGCGACCGTCTGCTGTCCTCAGACATAACAAAACTTTGCGAGGTTTCACTGACGCTTATGTACGGGTGACCTATTTCTTACAGAATGCGTTTTGGAATATGGAACTGTTTAAACATGCATACCTATCATTAGGATTTTATGGCTGGCCTAACACTGGCACATTTAATTCAAGCCGACGAAACGAGATTCATCATACATGGAGTCCTAGCGGATTAGTCGGTGGCTAATGTTAAAGACTACGGTCAGGGCACTACTTTCCCTCCGTGTCAAATTCACTCTACCAGAGATGAATTCACACAATTTGCTGGCTCATGGTCGATATCACGCGTAATGGCTAGGTTTCCATTGTTTACCTCCCTACGCCAATGATACGAAATCCTGGCCGCTTCAATTAGCATATCTGAGCTAGGGTTCCCACTATGTACGCTCGATTGCTTACCATCATTCGTAGGCCCACGGCTCTACGAGAATTCATACGACGATTAGCAGACCTGACTTCCGGACTACGCATGAGGATGATCCTTTCCTTAATTATTAAGACAATCTCTATCAATTATTCTTATTTGCTTTTCTTATCAAGCAGCAATTCAATTCTCTTTTAAACATTTCCATTTTCCACATTCTTAGCATATTTCCGTACATTATTATTATTTATATGATTCCTTGTGACATCATAACGCTGATTTTCCATTGAGCGGTCCTTCGACTTTAATAACACTGCTTAAATATACAGTCATTTATCTTAACACATGTTTGCATACAATTTCACTGATGTTTATTTATTATTATTATTACTGACACACCTTCCCTTATCCCGACACAACGTAACGATAATTATATCTTCAATAAAATGATCTTCCGTGCCCATGACTACATTTTGACCCTTTTAAATCAAATGCCATTTCTACATTACTTGTAACGGAGTTACACACAACTTGATGTACAACGAACATCTTTAACTTGAACATATTTCAACACATAATTAAGGCATTAAAGTCATACCTTCTAAGATTCAAACTTTCATTGGCATATATTACATCTTTATATATTTCGGCATACAGTGGATTACATCTTACAATAGAATCATGGTTTCATGTACTCACGTTTTCCCATGGTGGCTTCGCCCACTTACACTCCATTATGCCTGCCATAATTGCACTTAGCACGGCATATTCACGCTTTTCACACACATGTTGCGTGGATCTTCCACTATGAAATGCACTTCACTTTGATTTATAATATTGAAGCTACTGCTTCGTTCTGACATTTTACACATTTCTATTTATCACTATACTTTTACAACATACACTTTAAAATATAAAAAAACACTTAAAATACACTATATGTATGTACACTGGCCTCACTTGGCGATCCTTTCTGCAGTATCTCAGAATTACAGGTTCCATAGAGCTTTCCTCCCCGAATAATCCTGTTTCCTTATTGAAATTCTCGTAACATCTGCACGAAGATCTCTAGTGTATATCTGTTCCTGGTAAATCCCTCACGATTCCCAATGTTCCAGTCTAGTTATAGCTCCTAGATTCCATTTCAATGGAAAGATGCCTATCCCAGCATTTTCTTTGTTCCCAATGTCTATCACCTCCTATCCGATTGCACATTATCGATAATAGCATAAGTGTGCTCTAATATCGATACAAACATTAACAATGTGGCATTCGCATAAAATGCTTCACCCGTTCGAACAAATGTACTTATACCTGCGCGCTTCTAAACAACGTAAATTCAGCTAACTGACATTTTCTACGCTGCACTTGTTTACTGTACATTCCACTTGTACACATACAACTCCTATTGTTCTCATACTGCGCATACTGTTTCCCCTGAGTGGTGCGCTCCTAACAGTGTTCAGTATAGTCACACGTATAATTGCGTATAATACATTGTTCTGAACTACGACGCTTCTCATACTATTTTACTGAAATATATTTGCATATGTATAAAAAATACATTATCTCTGCATTGTAAGATTCTACTGGCCTACTGTGATTACTTTCACTTGACATTGTACGTACCACTTGAGAATAATACTCACTGATTACTTATAACCTTTGTCTTGACGCGCGGCGTTATTTCAGGGATCCAAGTGGCGTGGTCTCTGCCCTGCGAGTTGGTTCAACTGTTTTAATTCACTTTGCTGTATCTCGCGTATAGCGTCCTTTCAGGGAACAGAGTGACGTGCACCCTGCCCTGCGAATTGGTTCAACTGTGCTGACTGACTCCACTGGCGAGCTTATATGGCTTTCAAAGCGAAAAGTAGATCCCTAAATTCGCTGGAGCTTCATCTCTCTTCCGATTGCCTTTCCTGGCTTGAAATAACGTTTTTCTGGTCCGTCTCGTAGCGCTGGTTTCATAATTGCCTGCGTGCTTGAGATTCGATCAGCCAATTAATTAAAATTAATTAACTTCTTCAGCGCGTCCTGACGCTGAGTCGGCGGTTATTCCCCTTCTTACTTCCGTAATCCGTCCGCTGAACTCTCTAAGACGTGTTCTTCCGCACCTTCCTTATTCCAGCTTCAATTTCTACGTTTGATGGCTTGACAATTAGCCTCCTTGAATTTGATTCACATTGGTGTAACCCTCATGTACGTATCATGTTCCAATCGCGAGTAATATTCAAATTATCTTTCCCGCTCCCCCTTCCAATGCGTTCTTCCTTCGTGCTTAGGGGAGTTTTTGGTCCACATCTGCTTCTCTCACCCTCTCCAAACAGGAGAAAAAGATCCAAGTGACTGACGTGACGCCACGAAAACATGCCTACTTTTCAAAGTCATTAGTTGAGTGTCACAAGCTCCAAATCCTAGTACTAGACTCAGAAACGCATGCACTTTTCAACCATATAATGCCTTATTCTTCCATATTTTCTGTGTTATTTTAACTTATAACAGCAGAATTTGATTCGTATCACCTTAGTGATGTTATGTATTCTGTCTCTAGGGGTTTTTCTTGACTAAACTCCCTCAGAAACCCTGGGTTCGTTTCTCTTTGACAGTTCCAGTCTGCTCTCTATTTTCCAGTGTCATAGGTTCGACACTACTCAGCCTAATGCCCTCGGGCACAGTATAAAAATTCTGTATGGCAAAATCGACCTTGGGCATACATTGCGTTAGGACAACCATCTTGATCTAGCTGCGAGTACACAAGTGTCCCAAAAGTCTCCATACACAGAGTTGAATATCTCCGTTGTTAGTCATAATACGGTATCCTTTTTTTGCAGGTATAATGCCATTGGCATGCCAAGACCTAGTCGAGATAATCCTCCTAAGTAGATCAGGTAGCAGCCAGTTATGTGGCAGGGGAACTCAACAGAAGGCACTGGCCAGATACTGTTGTTAAGCTAATAAACACATTTAAGACCAGTGGCAATGTGGACGACCTCCCTATATCAGGACGTCCACGGCGAGTGACAGCCGAGAGAACCTTAACAGTGATAATTTCATCATATGTGAAGAGTCCAAAGAAAAGCATACGGTGTTTTTCTATGGAGTTCAACGTCAGTAAAAGCAGCATCCACTGCACACTCATGAGCAATACGATCTGCAGATATTGCAGAAATTGGGCGAGACGAGTTCGACCGTCGTGTTCACTTCTGTGAATGAGCACAACATGACTTACGGTGCAATGTTGTGTTCTCGGATGAGGCTGATTTTGTACATCTACTGAAAAGTAAAGGGGACAGTATATGCTATAGTCCATCAATACCCCCATTGGATGGATTACATCAAGATGCAAGGCATTGTAAAGATGATGGTGTGTTGTAGCATATGGGGAGACTGTTTAATTGGTTCTGTATTCATTGAAAACAATTTGGAGGCATGCACCTAGGAATGTAACAGTACTCAGTGAAGATGGAGAATTCCCAGAGAACATTCAACAGGATGGGGCGTCTCCCTATTTTGCGGTACGCTTGCATGGTCGGCTAAATAAATAGCTTACAAACTATTCACTGGATCGGAAGGCGTGGACCAATTGAATGGCCACCAAGCTCTACAGGCCTTATCAACTATAAAGGAAACGAGACACTCCTAAGTAACAAAAATGTTAATCTACTTACACCGATTACGGAACAGTTTTGATATAACATTATGGTGGGTAGGATAGGCCTATGTGACCAACTGGACTGCCAAGAATCATTGGAAAAGTGTAAGTCTGTCCCACTAAAGAAAGAGGTGTGTGGTGCTTTCAACCTCTATTTACGTGGTAAATTCTCTAAGTTCATTTCTGCTAAACACGGTGTCAAGGCAAAGCCACCATTTCCTCTACTTACCAATGAGTGTGCAATGGCACGAGGACTCACAAGGGAAGTCTCTGAAACGGGGAATCGCAGATCCTGCTGGAACTTTGCAGATACGTTGCGTGAGCCCAAATAGGCAGAACTGTGAAGAGAAATCTTTCGGAAATTAACTTCCCCTTGTACTAGATGAAAAATTAAGATTTACACGTTTAAATTGGCGCGCCAGCGGCGTTAGCTTCATTGGCTGCGTCAGAGGTTGCTTCCCGGCCTACGGCGTACTGTCACCGAATGAGAGGCGACAGACCCGGCATACGCTTATATCCGTATACGGAGAGTGTCCCATGCATTGCATGATGAATATTAACATTGCAAAAGTTATATGTTGTCTGGAGGAAAAATATGGAAAATGTATGGAAAGGCCTCTCAGAATTCAAGAACAGGACCTGTTGGACAGTTTGGATGGTAGGCTATAGGCTATTGATGGTTTTGTGCCTATCTGACTTTCTGGCGTTCGTCTCTTGTAACAAGTGTGTTTATTTGGAGTGCTTATTGATATTTACAGGTATCATAACTGGTTGTATAGAGAACAGCACTGTGAACGTGGACTCCTATTCTACTCTTACTGTCGCCACACATGACCTATCGGATGACAGTAACACCAGTAACACCAACGACTCTGATGAAGATAATATTTGGACTGCCACCGATAGCTCACCCAGGAAAGTGTCAGATGAAGCTGTAGGTATGGAATACAAACAAAATGCTGTTGATTATTGGAAAAGCGGTAAGAGGCGCCCGCTTTCCTTTTCGTCGGTAAAAAGTAAGTTTCACCGTTTAAAAAGCAAGAAAGATTTATATTTGTGGGCAGAGCAAGTGAAAAGGGGAGGCACCCGCCGCGACAAATTGAGGAGAATAACATGTGTCGTAAAAGCCCAATTTGACATTGCCCATCAGAATAATGAAGTAATATATGACGTGACAATTCAGCAATGGGCTATGCTAGCTGCACAGGACGTAAAATGTCCGGGGTTTAAAGCCAGCCATTCCTGGGTGCAGCACTTTAAGGATCGCTATAATATCATTTCGCGAAAAATAACAACTGTGACGACATCAAAGAATGCCCATCGAGAAATGGATATTATGTCAGCAGCAGAAATATTCGTAGAAGAGGTTACATCGGTTCTTGATTCTCTCGGCCCTGGGAACGTATGTAATAGTGATCAAAGTGGGTTCAATTTGGAGATGTGTTCGGGTAGGACACTGGCTATAAAAGGGTCGAAAACGGTTTGCTCCAAAGTGCAATCAGTGGGGGCCACAACGCACAGTTATACAATAATGCCAACAATAACAGCAGCCGGCAAGCTACTAGGACCTCTCTTCATAACTCTGAAAGAACCAAAAGGTGTGTTTGGAAAAAGGGTGAAAGAAACTATGTTTGCACATGACAATATTTACGTTGTTCCAACAAAATCTGGCAAAATGGGATCAGCACAATTGAAGGATTGGTTTCACAATGTTTTCAAACAGCATGTACCGTCCGGCAATGTGGCACTCCTTCTGGATTCCTTTTCTGGACATAAATCGTTAGAAAGTGAAGAGCGCATACGACTGATGATGATACCTCCTGGAGCCACAGCCTATTGTCAACCATTGGATGTATACGGCTTTAGGGTCTGGGAAAGCTTTGTCCGTAGATTTTCGAACACCGTTCGGTTATTGAATTTTGACATCAATTTGGCCCAGAGAAATACAATGTTGAAAATGCAGTCTCTGACATATCACCAATTGTCGTCCCCTCGTTTTACTTCAATGTGGCAATACGCATGGTACCGAAGTCGGTACCTGTCCGACAATCCCGGTGGGTTTGAACACCCTGTGCCGTATTGTTTCGATATCAGTGCAATACAATGTAGTACTTGCACTCGCCCGTGTTTCATACGGTGTGGATGGTGTAAGACCAGTTTGTGTTTCCAACATTATTACCACGAACATCACTGTTGTCAGAACTATGTGAAGTAGCTTGGTCACTTACTCACTTGTTTGACTATTGGTTCAGTTTACTCTGTGTTGTGTTGTAATGATATGTATTTGTGACACCTTACATTGCATGATTATTAATAAAGCACGACGTGCAATATATTGTAAAGATGCAGCATTAATGTCCACGCCGCAGCGCAGGTTGTGAGCCCGAGTACGGGAGGGCAGTCGTTTAGAGCATGACCATTTGAGCCACCAATCAGGCGTGAGGCACACCCGCGCTTGACCAGCGCGCACAGTTCAAAATTGTTGTACTTATTGCCGTCTACGGAGGGCAGGAGTTAATTTCCGAAAGATTTTTCTTCATGGTTCTGCCTAGTTGGGCTCAAGCAACATATTTGCTAAGTTTCAGAAGGATCCGCGATTCCCCGGTTCAGAGACTTCCCTTGTCAGAGCACAACTTGGAGAGAAAGGAACATTTGTTGTGAATTTAGCGACATTTAGGAGAATTCTGGGTTATGCTTAAGAAATCTTGTAGTGTTAAGTATTATTTTTATTATTATTATTTTATGTTTAATAATCATTATTATTATTATTATTAACCAGCATGGGTCTTGAAAAGGGATTTTGGAGGAAAGTTGGCCTTGACCTTAAGTTAGGTATTATTCCATGTATTTGTCTGGAGTTGAAATAGTAGAGGTCGAACCCACATCTATCGAGTCAGTAAAAGGTTTGGTTCCATTACGTAACATCGTGCTTTAACTACCATAGCCACCGCTGTCGGTTCTGTAATTCACATGAAAATTGGGAAAGAGGCGGCGGTGGCCTTACAAGAACATTGTTGCTGATAACTATAGGTTCATACAATCATACATACATATACGCGCTCAGTGTTGAAAATGCTTTATACAGCAATAGTACCGTATATCAAAAATGTAATGAAAAATTATAGAGCTAAGAGCCGGGATTTGAAGTGTTATGTGTGTATTTGTAATTTAAGAGAGGATTGGAAAGAGGTTATGGCAACCTTAAGTTATTGTTACGGCTGTGAGTTTGTGTCATCACTCGCCGCATGAGCCACAACTGCCCCAGGGCTGGGCTGTGGCCTGCCTCCTGTATTGCGTGCGCCTTATGCAACAGGGCTACTAGGACAAAGGGATATTCCAGAATATTCGTGACTGGACCAGCGATGGAAACCTCGAGAAGCCGTGAACCCTGGATGGATCTAGAAGCATTTATTGAGTCACCGGCCTGCTATATAAGTGCGACCTGTCAAGCAGTGGTTGTTGTTGTGTTTTACGAGCTAGTGTGAGCGATTATCCTGAGCGACAGATGTGTGGTGACTTGCGAAACCCCTAGTGGAGCGGGGAAGTGAGACTCCTACAGAGGAACTGTGTCTTGAGCGAGTGTGTTTATTTCCAGTGCGACAGAAGTGATTGTGCTACATTGTGAAACAGTGTGTAATACGGTGACAGGCTGGGTGCAGCTATTTTCCAGCTAGCGTACGGGACCGGACTCATTAGCGATGAGGATTAACTGTGGTCTGTTGACAAGTGAAAGGCGAAGTGTTCTCGCCGTAAGGAAACTGGAGTAAGGTAATAATTGCTTGTATTTACTGAAGAGTGCTGTATCCTTCTGGCCGCAATAAAGTTAATTATTTCTTTAAGCAGTAATTGGTGTTTGTGCTTTCGCCCACTGTAATCCAGTTAACAAAAGTGCCACTAGGGGGTGGCACGTAACAACTGGTGTCAGAAGCCGGATTACGAACTCAAGCACAACACCTGACGGTCCTGGTTTCAAAACCCGAGCAGGCCATTTTCTCTAATTTTCCTGTGAGTGCATGCCCTTTACAAGACAAACAACTAAAATGGGTGAGAAATTGGCAGCATTGCTAGAAAAGTTAAATGGCATGGAAACCAATGTGGAGAACGGCCAGAAGAATTTAACCAAGGACCTAACTGCCAAACTAGAAGACGGCCAGAAGAAGTTAGCCGAGGACCTAACTGCCAAACTAGAAGATGGCCAGAAGAAGTTAGCCGAGGACCTAACTGCCAAACTAGAAAACGGCCAGAAGAAGATGGAAGACGGTCAAAATAAACTAGCGGAGGACCTGAAGAGGATAGAGGACGGCCAGAAGAAGATGGAAGACGGTCAGAATAAGTTGACACAGGACCTGAAGAAATTAGAACTGGGTCTGCGTGAGGAAGTCACGGCAGTGGAAAAGAAGTTCGACGCCTTACAAGTGGAAGTTGCCGAGCTGCGCCAACGCCCGCTGATGGGGGTGGAGGAGAAATTCAACGCCTTGCAAGTGGAAGTTGCCGAGCTGTGCCAACGACCGCTGATGGGGGTGGAGGAGAAATTCAACGCCTTACAAAAGCAAGTTGCCGAGCTGCGCCAACGCCCACTGAAGGGGGTGGAAGAGAAATTC
This sequence comes from Meconema thalassinum, assembly GCA_946902985.2. NCBI lineage: Eukaryota > Metazoa > Arthropoda > Insecta > Orthoptera > Tettigoniidae > Meconema > Meconema thalassinum. The sequence continues at coordinate 1,326,069,876 of OX336389.2, forward strand.
AACGCTCTACGAGAGGAAGTTGCCGAGCTGCGCCAACGCCCGCCCACCGTTACACCGGGAATATCAGGAACGGGACATAGCAGAGTGACGCCCCCAACCTTCGACGGAAAGGTCCCGTGGAGCACCTACTTACGTCAGTTCGAGGCGGCCTGTTCCATAAATAACTGGAACAACATAGAAAAGGCTACAGCTCTCATCGTAGCGCTGAGAGGTGACGCCCTTAACGTCCTTCAGGCCATCCCGACTGGATCCCAGGACTACGCTTCCCTGATCGCCCATATGGAGTCCCGATATGGAGATAGCCATCTTCGGCAGGCCTATCAGATGCAGCTCCGGACCCGGGTACAGAAGAACGCGGAAACCCTGCAGGAGTTCGAGATGGACATCGCACGCCTCGTAAGGCTCGCCTACCCAACAGCGCCGGCCGACTTTCTGGAGCAGATAGCGACGCAGACTTTCACCGACGGGCTACGGGACTCGGACACTCAACAGGCGCTGCGTCTCGCGCGCAATAAGACCCTGGCAGATGCGCTGAGCCACGCACTTGAGTTCGAGACGGCAAAACAGGCATCTAGAATGCACGCGCGGGTGCGTCAAGTGGACGTCGACGAACCAGCAAAAACCAACAAGACCAAGCCCCTGGCCGATGAACTGATGGAGGCGCTAGGCCGGTTCTTCAAGAGTCGCAGTACCACCAACAAAAACGTAGCCGAAGAACATCCGGAGAGGCGGCCCGGAAGAGGACTACCGACCTGCTGGACCTGCCGTAAGAGAGGCCACCTGAGCAAGGACTGCGGTGATCGCCGCCGCCAAGGGTTTCCGTCGGGACAGTCAGTCGTAGGGAAACCGCGCGGCCCAGGAAAGCAAGTATCAGCCAGCCTTGGGGGACAAAGGTTGGCTTGTGACAGTCGTCAAGCCCCGGCAGTCCAAGTTCGTGTGACGCAGTTACGGAGGGATAATAGCAGCCTGATGGTCGACGGAGTCGTCAACGGAGAGAGCTGGCCCATGCTAATCGACACGGGAGCATCGAGGACCATCGTCAGTCCCACCGTGATCCCGAAGTGGAGAGTGCAACCCACACAAAGGAACCTCCAGCTAATAACCGCGACCGGAGAGACCGCACCGGTACATGGCGAAGCATCACTGGAGTTCGTCATTGGTCGACGGGCGATAAAGCATCCAGTGCTTGTGGCTGACGTATCAAATGAAGTGATCATCGGACTGGACTTCCTGGACCAGAACAACATCATCTTGGAGCTGAGTACCAACACTCTGCATTTCGGAGGTGAGGAAATTGCTTTGCAACCTGCGCACGAGTCCATCACCGCACGACGAGTAAGGTTGAGAGAAGACATCATCGTTCCCGCCAGGACGGAGGTCAGCGCTGCCGTAATTGTCGACGGAACTGCTGAGGGAGTGGCGGCTGTCATCGAACCAAAATATGAGGACATCCAGACAAAAGGATTGCTAGTTGCCCAGACACTCATCAACACGACGTCTCGGCCGTACGTCCGCCTGTCCAACCTGAACGACTACGACATTACGGTTCACCGGGACACCAACCTAGGAGTCTGCGAGCCCGTTACCTGGATTGCCCGCATCACAGATACGACAGACGGACACCTGCAGACGGACAACCGAAGAAGACGCACACTGCCAGAAGAACTACAGAAGCTGTACCAAGGATTCCAGGACCATTTAGACGAGGAACAATCACGCCAACTTCAGGACCTGCTACGCGAATTCCAGGATGTCTTCTCCGTGGGGAGCAGAGACTTCGGCAGGACAAGCTTGGTCCAGCACAGAATCGACGTTGGGGACAGCGCACCGATTAGGGCCCCATTCCGACGTGTCCCGCTCGCCAAGCAAGCCGAAGTCGACCGGATGGTAGAAGAGATGAAGGAGCAAGGGGTGATCGAGCCATCACATAGTCCTTGGAGTTCTCCGGTCGTGCTTGTGAAGAAGAAGGACGGTTCCACCAGGTTCTGCGTGGACTACAGGCGGGTGAACGACGCCACGAAGAAGGACAGCTACCCTCTACCCCGGATCGACGACACGCTGGATACCATATCAGGGTCAAGGTGGTTCCCCACCTTGGATTTGAAGAGTGGCTACTGGCAGGTGGAGGTCCACCCTAAGGACCGCGAGAAAACGGCGTTCTCTGTGGGCAGCGGGCTCTGGTAGTTCACCGTCATGCCATTCGGTCTGTGCAACGCCCCTGCGACCTTCGAAAAGCTAATGGAGTCCATTCTGAGGGGACTACACTGGAAGACCTGCCTGGTCTACTTAGACGACGTCATCGTTCTGGGGAGAAGCTTCGAGGAGCACTACAGCAACCTGAAGGAGATCTTGTTGAAGCGACGGGCTGCCCAGCTGAAGTTGAGCCCCAAGAAGTGTCAGCTCTTCCAGAAGCGGGTCCAGTACCTTGGGCATATCGTCTCCGAGGAAGGGGTGCGCACCGACCCAGAGAAGACCGCAGCTGTGAGGGAGTGGCCAGTTCCGAAGAACAAGTCCCAACTACGAAGCTTCCTGGGACTCGGCACTTATTACCGTCGCTTCGTGAGGGGATTCGCCGTCATCGCCAAACCTTTACATCGACTGACTGAGAAGGACCAACTCTTCACGTGGACAGCAGAATGCCACAGTGCCTTCGAACAACTCAAGCAGGCTCTGTGCACCGCGCCTATTCTGGCCTACCCCAGACCTGGAACAAGGTTCATCGTCGAAACCGATGCCAGCGACTTTGGCATAGGGGGAATCCAGTCGCAGGTAGTGGACGGCGAGGAGAGAGTAGTGGCCTACTTCAGCAAGGCCTTGTCAAAGCCAGAAAGGAACTACTGCGTCACCAGGAAGGAGCTGCTCGCCATCGTGAAGACCATTGAACACTTCCACAAGTACCTGTACGGGCAAGAATTTCTCATCAGGACCGACCATGCATCCCTGCGGTGGCTCCTGAACTTCAAGCAGCCCGAGGGTCAACTCGCGCGGTGGTTAGAGAGGCTTCAACAGTACAACTTTGAGATTCAGCACAGGAAAGGTCAACTGCATTCTAACGCCGACGCCCTGTCACGAAGACCGTGCCCCGAAGACTGCACCTTCTGTGCCCGAAGGGAGGAGAACACCGGGATACTGTGCCGACGGACTACTGTGGAACTTCAAGGGAACTGGAGCCGCGAATCTTTCACGCGGGCACAAGCAGAAGATGATGACCTGGGACTGATAGCCGAATGGAAGAGGGCCTGTGTCCCCAGACCCTGGTGGAACATTGTGAGTGACTGCAGCCCGAAGTTTAAGTCCTACTGGGCACAGTGGGACTCGCTGATTGTAAGGGATGGCCTCATCTGCCGTACCTGGGAGAGCACCGACGGGAAGACATCTCGGGAACAAGTCGTCGTTCCAAAGGCTATGACGGAGGAAATCCTGAAGGAAGTTCATGGAGGATCATCTGGAGGACACCTAGGGATAAAGAAGACCCTGGAGAAGCTGAGAGAGCGGTTCTACTGGATCGGATGCCGAACAGACGTGGAGAACTACTGCGCGAGGTGCCACGATTGCGCAGCCAGCAAGGGCCCAGGACGAAGACGACGGGGTCCACTGAAGACCTACAACGTGGGCGGCCCCATGGAGAGAGTGGCCATCGATGTTGCTGGGCCATTCCCGTTAAGCGAGGCAGGGAACCGCTACATATTAGTCGTCAGCGACTACTTTACCAAATGGCCGGAGGCGTATGCGCTCCCTAACCAAGAAGCCGCGACGATTGCAGAGACCCTTGTGAAGGAATTCGTCAGCCGGTACGGAGTACCCCTGGAGCTGCACTCCGACCAAGGGAGGAACTTCGAGTCGCAGGTGTTCCAGAACCTATGCCAGCTGCTGGGAATCCGGAAGACAAGGACAACGCCGCTACACCCTCAGTCCGACGGGATGGTAGAGCGATTCAATCGCACCATCGAGAACCATCTCCGAATAGTCGTCAGCGAGCACCAGAGGGATTGGGACAAGCATCTTCCACTATTTCTCCTGGCCTACCGCGCCGCCGTGCATGAAGCTACCGGGTGCACACCAGCCCGGGCCATGTTTGGGAGGGAGCTCCGTCTACATGTCGATCTTGCCTTCGGCCGACCTGGAAATGATCCGATCCCGGTAAGCCAGTATTGTCAAGAACTGGTCGACCAACTGGAGGACGTACACGCGTTCGCGAGGAGGAAACAGTGGATCGAGACCGACCGAATGAAGACCCGATACGACCAGCAGACGGATGCCGGCGGATTCCACGAGGACGACCTGGTCTGGCTCTTCAACCCATTACGGAAGAAAGGCCTGTCACCCAAACTGCAGAAGTCCTGGGAGGGCCCGTACCGAGTCGTGAAACGGATCAACGATGTCGTCTACAGGATCCAGCGGAGCCCGAGGGCGAAGATGAAAATCGTGCACCGAGATCGCCTGGCAGCCTACGGAGGGACACAGACGGACCAATGATTGATCGGGACGATCAGCCTTTTTAGGAAGGGGGTGGTGTTACGGCTGTGAGTTTGTGTCATCGCTCGCCGCATGAGTCACAACTGCCCCAGGCTGGGCTGTGGCCTGCCTCCTGAATTGCGTGCGCCTTATGCAACAGGGCTACTAGGACAAAGGGATAGTCCAGAATATTCGTGACTGGACCAGCGATGGAAACCTCGAGAAGCCGTGAACCCTGAATGGATCTAGAAGCATTTATTGAGTCACCGGCCTGCTATATAAGTGCGACCTGTCAAGCAGTGGTTGTTGTTGTGTTTTACGAGCTAGTGTGAGCGATTATCCTGAGCGACAGATGTGTGGTGACTTGCGAAACCCCTAGTGGAGCGGGGAAGTGAGACTCCTACAGAGGAACTGTGTCTTGAGCGAGTGTGTTTATTTCCAGTGCGACAGAAGTGATTGTGCTACATTGTGAAACAGTGTGTAATACGGTGACAGGCTGGGTGCAGCTATTTTCCAGCTAGCGTACGGGACCGGACTCATTAGCGATGAGGATTAACTGTGGTCTGTTGACAAGTGAAAGGCGAAGTGTTCTCGCCGTAAGGAAACTGGAGTAAGGTAATAATTGCTTGTATTTACTGAAGAGTGCTGTATCCTTCTGGCCGCAATAAAGTTAATTATTTCTTTAAGCAGTAATTGGTGTTTGTGCTTTCGCCCACCGTAATCCAGTTAACAAAAGTGCCACTAGGGGGTGGCATGTAACATTATGTATCACATCAGTGTTCGCCTTGAGTACGGAAACCATTAAAAGCAACTTCCTAAATAGCCAAGAGTGTAAATCAAACCCGTTTCTTTTTTCTCACGACACTTAATGCTCTCTATTAAGGTAAAGAGTAAAAGATAAAACAAACTTCACTGTTACGTTATGTACTAGGTAAACATATTCTTGCCTGATTGTAACTCGTGATATGTCTTCTTGACCCAGGTCGGTTGTTCGTACTGTTACCCGCAGTTAATACATGTGTTACTAGACTGCTTTCAAAGTTTATAAGTAACGTTTAGGAATGAAATGCAGTTAAATTCTATGTTGAAAATAGTTTTTACGGCCGGATGCTCTTCTCAAAGCTTAGCTTGTAAAAAACAAATGTTAGGTAAATAAACTTTGGTTACTTAATAATATATATAAATCGCCAAGTTAACCACTAGCTTTGGTCTAATTAAAATAAGTTAAAGAGGCGGCCGTGGCCCTAAGCCATCCCAAAAGCACATCAAGGACTCTTTTCAGTTTTACCTCTCAAGGTTGAGTGTACGTCGTTTCTTGGCAGAGCTGAATATCCAACCCCGGCCTTCGCGGTGAGGGGTAAACAGCTTGACCACTAAGCTATCGCACCCTATCTTTCTATAGAGTGGTCTGTTCTAGTCCCAGAGCTGGGAATCGAATTAAAACCTGGAGTGCGAGAGCCGAGAGTGCTAGCCACTACGCCACAAAGTGGTCCATTTTCTCTCTTGTATCTCAACTCGTAAAACAGTAACTGCTACCGAGAGTCAATGTGAACAGTATACATAAAGGCGGAAACGGATTATATTTCTGCCAACCCATCAGCAGTGCCTGTCGGGCTAGGCAGTGGCTCCTAGGGACAGATGTTCAGTCTTGGTTGGTTTCCAGGCTTGCTAAAGAAATATTTCGGTCGTCAATCCCGTGTGTTTAAGTGTATAGGAAAATTGGGATAGGTTGGTCATCTGCTCCATGTACTTGCGAGTGTGCGCATTAGCCCCTTGCGACTCAAAACCAAGCTCTTTGTACGTAGCAACCATCTTGCCAAGTAAGCACAGCGTTAGCTTTACCTCACTCTCCATCAAAATAGCATGGAATAGTTGCATGTGCCCATGTACTTCACTGTATTACGTATCGTGGTCACGTAGCCCTCGTGTAGTTGAATGTGTAATTCATATTATGGGGTTATGATTCCATAATCATTAGACCCGTGCAGTAAAAACGAAGGGATGCCTTGGTCATCAGCTCCGTATAGTTATGTGTAATCATCGGTCACGTGTTCAGTAGTTGGCTAGTAGCCCCATATACTTGAGTGCATTGTAAAATTAAAATACAGGCTATCGGGAATTACTCATTAGACTCGTTTTGGTAATAAACTTGGGAAATCATAGTCATCAATCTTGTGTACTCAGGTCATTAGTTGCGTATAGTTAAAGAGTACAAAAACTTGGGGCCATATCGGTCACCAACACCGTGTAGTTAAAAATTTAAGATATCTTAGTGCATTTTGGTAAATTTAATTAAGTTTTAAGATATCTTGTTAGTGCCGTGTTACGGGTAGAGAGCTATCTATATGTTAAGGCCAGATAACTAGCATTTAGTCAAGAGTGGGTATAAAAAAAGTGACAGTCAGTCTGAAAGACTAGACTTTGTATCATTTTAAATGCTACAAATGCTGAAAAATGCTAGAAAGGCTGGAGGCTTCTCGCTTCGCTCGAAGCCAAAGACTCTTGACGTGTTAGAAAATTATCTGCATAATACTTATCTTGCTTATCTTGTTTCAAATTACTCGCGACCGGCAAGTGCAAACCAAGGGCAAAGCAAGGTCAAGCACGCGGGATGCCGCACGCTCACCAGAGCGCGCAGGGACGTGCCCCTTCCATCCAGTCTAAAAACACTTATAGTGGGCGATGTATTGAAGATAGAGATATGCTCTCGCGGACTTTTTTTGTACAACTTTTCGTGCTGACCAATTCTTACGCTCATAGTACATTGATATTTTTAACGGTTTGCCCAGCGTAAGCTTAAGAAGCGCACTTGCCAAGTTTGTTTTCGACTTTTTCACTGAAATCGTTACTGCTTGGCTTCCTTTGATCATACATAAATTATTTTCTACAGAATCTTTCCTCGAGATATCCTTTACAGAATGGTGAAAATCGCATCAAATCCATCCAGTGGTTCTCGAGATTACCCGTGACATCTAGGAATCGGGGATTTTTGTCTTATACTAACGAAGTAGAGATTGTCGGGGAACACATGCACCAAACGGTACTATGAAGCCACACACCTCAGTGCATCTGGGTACATTTCGTCCCGTCACCGTAACGTAACGCCAGACCCCAGCGTAACGACGAAGTTAACAAGATCATTTAAAATGATAAAAAAAAATCCGGAATGGTGTTAGCATCCCAGGTCTTGGATAGACTAATACCGTCGGTTTTGCGAGAGAGCTAGTGTTGTCTTCCATGGATATCGACAAAAGAGAGAATCCCTGTACAGGTAAGTGTTAAAAATTCTATATTTTTTGGTAAATATGTGTAAAATTTTAAAATAAACCGTTTGGCTACCGGGAATTAAAAGGTATTAAATAAAACTGTATAATTAAGTGTAAGGTAGAGGTCATGTACTTAAATTTGTACTTCAATGTGATCCTTGACCAATTTTTTGACGAACTGACTCACGGAGAGCAATTGCCAACTTATTTTTAACAAGATTCTGCCACTGCTCACACTGACGAAGCATCCATGACAGAATTGCGTCGCTTTTTTCGTACTAGGATTATAAGTCGGAATGTGTGGCCCCCGCGAAGCCCAGACTTATCACCATGTGACTTTTATTTGCGGGGGACGCTTAAAAATAGAGTGTATGCGAGAAACCCTCACACTATAAATGAGTTTAAAGACTATATTACAGCTGAAATACAGTCATGATGATGATGATGATGATAATTGTTGTTTTAAGGGGCCTAACATCTAGGTTATCGGCCCCTGTGAAATACAGTCAATCGGTGCTGAGGAACTTCAGAGTGCACATGCCAGTTTCATAAAAAGGTGCCAGCGATGTGTAGCAGTGAATGGCGAACATTTTCAGCACCAGCTGTGAACTAGGTAAGTACAAATTCCTATTCTCAATGACTCAGTGCCGCGCGGGCGCCGCATAACGGCAAAGTGCGTGGCGGGAGACAGGCTCGCGCCGCGGGCGACCGGGCAAGCGAGGGTCTCCGATACAAACAAACTGTACTCTCTGTATTAACTTTCAAGGAATTTGAGTAAATTTTATTGATTTTAGAGTAAATATAATGGATTTTAAGCGCATTTACGGGAATTATGGTAAATCTAGGGAATTTTAGGAAATATGGGGAAAATCAGGGAAGTTCTAAGGACAGTTAAAAGTGTTCCAGGGAAATTTCAGGAAACCTCTCAGGCACCGTGTGACGTGTTTTAGTAATGGGCGGTGACTAGCATCTACCGTTACACAACAACGTTTTGGTAAGCATTACATGGGGTCATAGTAATTACATCATAGACACTTGGTATTCTAATACCGTCTGTTTCGCAAGAAATAAGAGTTAACCGAGAGAGGTTGACAAAAGAAAATCCTAGCATAAATAAATGTTAACAATTCTCAACTTTGTTAAAAATCTATGTCAAGTTTTAGCCTACTTTCAAATTTTGGTAAAGAAATTAATACTATAATTATATAAATGAATATTAAATAAATAAATATTAAATAATTAATAAATAACTGTCTCTTAGATATTATACTTGACTATCGTAACCGTCTCTGGTATAATATCTTGTTTTTAAAAGTACCAACATGGTCGGTTGGATTCTATATAAACATCTGTTGTATATGAACCAAAATGGTAGCTGCTCTCTAGAACCCTACCCACTGGTCAAGAACAAGCATAGTCGCCGAAATGTTCCCTGGCAGCTAACTCCTGTGTCGTTAGCAAATTCTTATCGCAAGGCCGCTCAAGGTATAAAAATTAGTCTTAATGTATAGTGTAATCATCTTTCTACCTATATTGCCGTGCGTAATTAATATTAAATAATAAATAACTAATTAATTAATTAAATAAGTAATTTAAAAATATCCACTAATAGCCATCTTAAATCGCTTGTTCGTGCTATCCTGTTGTAGTACAGCCAGGTAGCATGTTATAAGACTTCGTGTAAACCCACTCTTGCTCTTGAAAAGCGTTTATCATTAAAAAAAATGCAGTTAAAAATTTCTAGTTATATTGTTTGTCAAAAAAATTAAAAATAACTTGTCTTAGTTATAAAGGGTTTGCGCTGTTTCATTTAAGCCGTTGTATAACATTATCAAATTATCGGTTTCGGAAATCTCAAGTCATTAACCTAAAAGTTAATTTAAAGGTATAGTCATGTACAAACAACATGTACTTGTTCAAATTCTTATAGCACGGTTTACCAAAAAAATATATAGGCTAGCCTCGGGTATTCTAACTGCTAGGCCGGTGTTTGTAATTAAAAAAAAACAATTATGTGTACACTAATTCTCGGATCAGCAAAATCTAAAAATTAAAAATCTTAAAAATAAAAAAATCTTACATGCATTAATTTAAATCCTAAATCAGGTTTCTGCAATTATTAGTTTGTAAAATCTCGGGTTCGCAAAATCTCAAATCAGCAAAATCTAAGAATAAAAAATTCACGGTAAAGGGAATAAAATACCAAGTAAAACAATTCCTTATATGTCTTACTTTAATTATTAGTTTGGAAAATCCCAAGTCAATAAAATTAGACTGGTACAAACAAAATGTACTTGTTTCAATTCTTAAAGCGTTGTTTGCCAAAAAAAAAAAAAAAGGAAAAATATTCTAGCTTCCGGTACTGTAACTGCTCTGCCGGTGTTTGTAATAAGTAAAATTCAATTATATGTATATGAAGTCTCAAATCAGCAAAATTTTTAAGTTAAAAATATTAAAAATATTTTTTTTACAGGCATTAATTTAATCCTAAATCAAGTTTTTACGATTATGAATTTGAGAAATCTCCGTTAGCTAAATATCGAATCAGCAAAATCTAAAAATAAAAAAATATGATGTGCCTATATAAATAAATAAATAAATAAATAAATAGCCTTACAAATCCCATAAGGGCTATGGCCTCCTGCTTTGCAGGGAATTGCTCAGTTTTAACTCATCAGGTGAGCAAGTCCTGAGGAGCATTCGGGGTTATTCTTTCTGATTGGGCCTTCTATATAGATGTGCAGCTGATTAAAGATTAAGTAAATTATATTACGATGGCATAAAATTCGCTACAACAATCTTCATTTCTGAGTCTGGCGATATCAAGGCCTCAAATATCCATTAGTATTACGGAAATCATAATAGCCATCAATTAATATCTGGGAGCTTCCCATTGCCACTAAGCACAAAGCTTACCCTGTCTAAGCACTTGAACAATGACAGAAACTGCGAAGTCTTCACTCTTCAGTAAAATCTACGTATATTGAACCGTTTCAAATAGGTCTTTTTAAAATGCAATACAAAACCTTACCGGTGTAGTTTTAACATCTAGTTTGGATGCAGATACCTATACACGTTCTTTAACATCCCACAAATCATTCACTATGTTGTGCACATGTGGTCCCGGAACGAATTAATAAGTGTTTCGCAAGATAGTTGAACCTTTTGAATTCCTTGTGATGCAGTAAGGTTATTTTCCCTAGTGAACACGATGATGTTTCCTCAAATTAGAGCGCGAGACAATGTTCCATTAGTTCTGTCCGCCATGCAAATGACTTCTCACATGTGCTACAAGTGTATTACCTCACTCCAGTATGAACAACAGTGTGCTTCTTGAGGTCACCGCTCTGTGAGAAGCCTTTATTGCACACCAGAGATATGTACCGCTTTGCTGCATGCCCACTGAACGGTGTCTTTCTAGTTGATGCATTGTTTTATTGGTCACTGCATGCGAGTCTCCCTAGGTCTTTCCACTCCTGCCTCATCTTCGCTGTTCTTGTCCATTGTTTTCCTCCCCATTTTACGAACCAGTCTGCCCATCTGATTCTTTGTCTCCCAACGTTTCGTCTTCCTGTTCTTGGGTCCCACATCGTCATTTTGTACGTCCATCGGTTAGGATCTAATCTCGCTACATGTCCACCCCATCTCCATTTGATCTGGTCTGCTGATGTCATAGCGTCTTTCATGCCGGTTCTCCTTCTTAAATCTTCGTTCCGTATTCTATCTCTCAATGAGACATGAAGTATCTTCCTTTCCATTTTCCGTTGACATCTCTGGATCATTTGTCTTTGTTTCGATGTTAATGCCCAAGTTTGGCAACCATATAGTAACACCGGTATAACGCATTTTTCCAGAACTTCAGCCTTTAAAGTGTGTTTTTGGGTCTTGTCAGCCAGTATAAACTTTAGGGACCAAAAGCTCTTCCATGCTTGTCCTATTCTTCGTTTGACCTCTTTCTCTGAACGACTTGAAAATGACATGTTCTGACCGAGATATACATATTCTTCAACATATTCCAGTGTTTCTCCGTTCACATTAATTGGGGCTTCTAACGCATTGGTCATCAGCTTCGTTTTCTTCGGGTTCATTGTAAGGCCCACTTCTTTACTTGTTTTGTCTAATTCTTTTATCATTTGTTCCAGCTCTTTCGCTGATTCAGCCACCAAAACAATGTCGTCTGCGAACCGTAAATGGGTTAGTCTTGTCCCATCGATTCTGATGCCATATTTTTCTTCCCAGTCTAGTTTTCTAAACTGATTTTCCAGCAAACAGGTGAATAATTTTGGTGAGAAGGGGTCTTAGGATTGAAATCCTAAATCAAGTTTTTACGATTAAGAATTCGAAAAATTTCCAGCGGTGGCAACATGCAGTCGTGCATTAATGCTCATGGCTATGGGTGAGATAGAATTCTCCCCAGCCATCCCCCAATCCACTTCCTTCCCCTTCCCGCTTGAGAGGTATCCTCTCTTGGTATAGCTACCACTACGGCTCAAATATATAAATAAATAGCTAAACATGTTACAGTTACGCCCTTTCGAAAAAAAACTAAAGCTAAAAATAGATAATAAATAAAAATTACATAAATAAAAATTTAAAAATTACAAATTAAAAACATTAAATAAAATTTTAAAAAGTGGTAAAACCAAAATGTTTAAAATGTGTAGTTAAGCCCTTTGAAAAAAAATGTGGGATAAATAGCATACGGTAAAGTGGGTAACAAGCCTAGTAATTTGACACCTGAGAAAAGTCTGTAGCATTACTGGTTCGAGAGATATCGGGAAAAAGCCGTGCGGCAATCAGCCTAGCCGTGCGCCTAGTGTCACCTTTTGCAAAAAAAAAAAAAAAAGTAAAATAAAAATTACATATGAAAAACATTAAAACATTAAATAAAATTAAAAAGTCAAACAAACAAAACTTTCAAAGTATGCAGTTAGGCTCTTTGTCAAAATCATAAAATAAAAATAAATTATGTAAACAATAAATTTAAAACATTCAATAAAATTATAAAGTCAAAAAATCAACATTTTCAAAATGTGTAGTTAGGCCCTTTGTCAGAATCAAAAATAAATAATAAATAAAAATTATATAAACAATAAATTAAAAACATAAAATAAAATAAAAAGTCTAAAAATCAATATTTACAAAATGTGTAGTTAGGCCCTTTGTCAAAATCAAAAAAATTAAGTAAATCTTTATATATAAAAATCAATGTTACCTAATAGTTTGTGTGTCTGTGGGTCTGTGGGTATGTCTCCTATGCGTTCATATACCATTCATCCGATTGCGATGAAACTTGGGTGAGAGTACACTCCAGGGAAGGTTTCTAGCTTAGTAAATCCATTTTACAATAGGTAGCGCACGAGTAGATTCAACAAATGAGCGACGACGCGCGAAGTGTTTCAACAAAGTCCCATATGTGTTCATATACCATTCGTCCGATAGCGATGAAACTTTGGTGAGATGTTGTGTACACTTACGTGAAGGTTTCTAACTTACTAAATACAATTCACAGTAGATAGGGCACGAGTAGATTCAACAAATGAGCGACGACACGCAAAGCGTTTCAAAAAAGTCCCGTATGCATTCATATACCATTCGTCCGATAGCTATGAAACTTGGGTAAGATGTTGTGTACACTTCAGGGAAGGTTTATGGCTTAGTAAATCCACATTACAATAGGCAGCGCATGAGTAGATTCAACAAATGAGCTACGACGCGCGAAGCGTTTCAACAAAGTCACGTATGCGTTCATATACCATTCGTCCGATAGCGATGAAACTTGGGTGAGATGTTGTGTGCACTCCAGGGAAGGTTCTTGGCTTAGTAAATCCATTTTACAATAGGTAGCGCACGAGTAGATTTAACAAATGAGCGACGACGCGCGAAGCGTTTCAACAAAGTCCCATATGTGTTCATATACCATTCGTCCGATAGCGATGAAACTTTGGTGAGATGTTGTGTACACTTACGTGAAGGTTTCTAACTTACTAAATACAATTCACAGTAGATAGGGCACGAGTAGATTCAACAAATGAGCGACGACACGCAAAGCGTTTCAAAAAGTCCCGTATGCATTCATATTCCATTCGTCCGATAGCTATGAAACTTGGGTAAGATGTTGTGTACACTTCAGGGAAGGTTTATGGCTTAGTAAATCCACATTACAATAGGCAGCGCATGAGTAGATTCAACAAATGAGCTACGACGCGCGAAGCGTTTCAACAAAGTCACGTATGCGTTCATATACCATTCGTCCGATAGCGATGAAACTTGGGTGAGATGTTGTGTGCACTCCAGGGAAGGTTTTTGGCTTAGTAAATCCATTTTACAATAGGTAGCGCACGAGTAGATTTAACAAATGAGCGACGACGCGCGAAGCGTTTCAACAAAGTCCCATATGTGTTCATATACCATTCGTCCGATAGCGATGAAACTTTGGTGAGATGTTGTGTACACTTACGTGAAGGTTTCTAACTTACTAAATACAATTCACAGTAGATAGGGCACGAGTAGATTCAACAAATGAGCGACGACACGCAAAGCGTTTCAAAAAGTCCCGTATGCATTCATATTCCATTCGTCCGATAGCTATGAAACTTGGGTAAGATGTTGTGTACACTTCAGGGAAGGTTTATGGCTTAGTAAATCCACATTACAATAGGCAGCGCATGAGTAGATTCAACAAATGAGCTACGACGCGCGAAGCGTTTCAACAAAGTCACGTATGCGTTCATATACCATTCGTCCGATAGCGATGAAACTTGGGTGAGATGTTGTGTGCACTCCAGGGAAGGTTTTTGGCTTAGTAAATCCATTTTACAATAGGTAGCGCACGAGTAGATTTAACAAATGAGCGACGACGCGCGAAGCGTTTCAACAAAGTCCCGTATGTGTTCATATACCATTCGTCCGATAGCGATGAAACTTTGGTGAGATGTTGTGTACACTTACGTGAAGGTTTCTAACTTAGTAAATACAATTCACAGTAGATAGGGCACGAGTAGATTCAACAAATGAGCGACGACACGCAAAGCATTTGAACAAAGTCCCGTATGAATTCATATACCATTCATCCGATAGCTATGAAACTCGGGTAAGATGTTGTGTACACTTCAGGGAAGCAATGTACACATCCGGGAAGGTTTCTGGCTTAGTAAATCCACTTTACAATAGGTAGCGCACGAGAAGATTCAACAAATGAGTGATGGCACGCGAATAGTTTCAACAAAGTCCCATATGCGTTCATATACCATTTATCCGATTGCGATGAAACATTCTCGAATTGTTGTGTACACTCCAGGAAAAGTTTCTGACTTAGTAAATCCATTTTACAATTGGTAGTGCACGAGTAGATTCAACTAATGAGCGACAGCGCGTGAATCGTTTCAACAAAGTCCTGTATGCGTTCATATACCATTCATCCGATTGTGATAAAACTTTGGTGAGTTGAGTACAGTCCTGCAACGGTTTATGAATTAGTAAATCCGTTGTTCAATGGGTGGCGCGCAAGTAGATTCAACAAACGAGTGACGGCGCGCGAAGCATTTAAACAAAATCCCGTATGCGTTCATATGCCATTAATCCGATTGCGATGAAATTTTGATGAGTTGTTGAGTACACGCCTGGGAAGGTTTCTGACTTAGTAAATCCATTTTACAATAGGTTGCGTACGAGTATATTCAACAAATGGGTGACGGCGCTCGAATCGTTTCAACAAAGACCCGTGTGCGTTCATATACCATTCATTCCATTGGAATCAGGCGCGGATCTAGAGTTTGGCTTGGGGGGGGGTCACAGAATCGAAATTGTTAAGAAAAATGGTATCACTGACAACGCAATCACAAAATAACCAAACGTACAAAACCAGACCCATTTTTTGCAAGCTACATGGATAGAAATTTGATGCGTTTAGCACTCCAAAAATATTCGTACAAATTGCAACGGCGTGTTTTGCGACTTTTACATCGAGCTTCGAGAAAAGTATCAAGGTACGTTACTGTTTCGGCAAGTCGAGTTGGTACCGACAAAGGGAGAAAGTCACAGCTTAAATTGCCAACCAAGCTTGCAGTTTGGACGTCGGCAAAATTTTTGGTGCAAAAAAAAAGCCCAAAATTCCTATCCGTGCATTGCAGCACATTCATCGTGACATCACTACAGACATCGATTCGGTAATCACAAGGTTTGCTTAACAAAATAGACGAGTTGATTTTGTTATATAGATAATCGTTTTTATATAACAGGTATGAAATTGTAAATATGTCCAGTTGTAACAGAACATAATAATAGCAATAAAGATATTTTCAGTATTGAATTAAATGATAAAAACTGTTTTTAGTTAAAATTCGTTAAGTTTTATTTATCTGGTTATTGTGTTTTCGTTTTTTGAGTTTGCAAAAAAAATTGGTCTCCGTTTGGGGGGGGGGGGGTCATGACCCCCGTGACCACCCCCCCCCCTTGAATCCGCGCCTGATTGGAATGAAACTTTGGTGAGTTGTTGTGCACGCTCCCGTGAATGTTTCTGAGACAGTAAATCAATTTTATAATGGTTTAGAGGTGGTTAAGGTAAAAAGAAAAAAATATTGGGAATTCAAAAGCAGTTCATCAAACAAAGTAACATCGCCAACACTTTCTTTGATTGGAATTACAACGCATGCCAGGTACAGCTAGTAATAAATAAAAATGATATCTCTACTTAGTACAAAACAAAGTACCCGATTCTTGGTTGTTACGGGTAAACTCGAGAACCATTGGATGGATTTTTATGCGGTTTTCACCATTCTGTAAAGGATATCTCGAGGATGATTTCTGTAGAAAGTAATTTATTTATGATCAAATGACGCCGAGCAGTAACGATTTCAGTGGAAAAGTCGAAAAAAAATGGCGTCCGAGCGCTTTGTAAGCTTGCGCTGGGCAAACCGTTAAAAATACGGTATCTAAATACTATGAGTGTAAGAATTGTTCAGCATGAAAAGTTCTACAAAAACGTCCGCGAGAGCATATGTCTATCTTCAATACATCGCCCACTATAAGTGCTTTTACGTTTTAATTTCTTCCGACCATGTCCATTCAACTACTGAGGCGATAGTGTTTACGAGCTAGCTAAGGGCGAGTCTATCATCCCTGTTACAGCCTAGCTAGCGGGCGAACTTATTGCCCCAGATACAGCCTGCAGTAAACCACTGAGTCGTGTTGAGTTAAGACTTCTGAGAAGGGTGGTTGTGTTTGGAGTCTCCCAGGAAGTGCAACTCGGATTTTCTACATTTTGCCAGCGAAACACAGTCAAGCTAAGATTGGACGGATGGGGGATTTGAGTTTCATTCACCTCGCCATTCCCTGAAAGTGCAACTCTCATTTCGCCTGTGAACTTTTTGTTCCGCAAAAATTCACAGTCGATTTAAGATTGGACGGAAGGGGGTTTATATTATATTAAATTATATTGATTGGCGTATAATCTCTACTTAGTATAAAACAAAGTCGCCGATTCTTGGATGTCACGGGTAATCTCGAGAACCACTGAATGGATTTTGATTCGGTTTTCACCATTCTGTAAAGGATATCTCGAGGAAGGTGTCTGTAAAAAATATTTTTTTTATGACCAAAGGCAGTCAAGCACTAACGATTTCAGTGAAAAGGTCGACAAAAAACGTGCGCTTTTTAAGCATGCGCTGGGCAAACCGTTAAAAATATCTACATACTATGAGTGTAAGAATTGTTCAGCATGAAAAGTTCTACAAAAAAAAGCCCGGGAGAGCATATCTCTATCTTCAATACATCGCTTTTACGTTTTCAATTCTTCCAACAATCTCCGTTCAGTTACTGAGATGACAGTTTACGAGCTAGCTAGGGGCGAGTTTATCATCCCAGTTACAGCTTAGCTAGCGGACGAGCTTATTGCCCCAGATACAGCCAGCAGCAAACTGTCGAGTCGTATTGAGTTAAAAACTTTAGAGAAGAGTGGTTGTGTTTGGAGTTTCCCTGGAAGTGCAACTTGGCTTTTCTTCATTTTGCCATGAACGTTTCGTTCCGCAAAATTCACTGTCAAGTTAAGATTGGACGGAAGGGGGATTTGTGTTTCATGCACCTCGCCATTCTTAAATTACGTCTGACAAGAATTTGTTGCACATTCATCTCCATGATAATATAATTAATAGTCCAGTCAGTGAATTTAACCCATCATGCCGAGACCTAAAACAGATATTGGTCGTTGTTCATTGTCATTGGAAAAAAAAGCGCTCATCACGTAATGCATTCATAACTGTTCCCGGGCGAAGCCGGGTCGAGTTGCTAGTAAACAATAAATTAAAAACATAGAATAAAATTAAAAAGTCAAAAGATCAAAACTTTCAAAATATACAGTTAGGCCCTTTGTCAAAATCAAAAAATAAAAATTAATAATAATTAAAAATTATAGAAGTAATAAATTAAAACAATAAATAAAATTAAAAAGTCAAAAAAATCAAAATTTTCAAAATGTGTAGTTAGGCCCTTTGGCAAAATTTGAGAAAATAAGTAGGCCATAAGAAAGGGGGCTTTATCCTGAATAATTTGTCACCTCGCGTGACTATCTCCAATTATTGGTTCCTGAGATATCGGAAATATTACATACGTGAGGGTGTACAGTCGGTGTCACAATAACATGGTTGACGCAGGATTCTTGGTAGCCCTCAACTGTTGTTGTTGCTGTTGTTGTTGAAATTGCACACAATGGCTTAGAATGTTAGGACCGTTAGTACTGTATTGTGTAGCCTACTTTGTAAGTGTGGAACTCATTGATTGATGTTGATGTAAATGATAAAATAATTTTGATAATCAGCCCTGGGGTGTTGTTAGCTTCCGGCACGTTAAAGAAAGATAGTGGTAAAAAATTCCGACATCCCGTTGTCTCTTCAGAACTAGCAGTTAAGACGGACGTAAACTACTTGATGTTGTTTCGTTTGAGAGGCATGGCGGTTGTGGTCATTTAGCCCCATTTAGTTGGGTGTGAGTAGAATTTGTCTGATAACCTGTGTTTTATTGGTTTCTGTAGTATTGTGGGTATTCGTAATTCAGGTAAGGATTGGGAAGTAGGCGGCCGTGGCCTTTAGTTAGGAACCATCCCGGCATTTGCCTGGGGTAGAAGTGGGAAACCATGGAAGACTACTTCCATGATTTAATACTAGTACTGTATCACATGTACAAAATAATAATAATAATAATATTAATAACAATAATAAATTAATTATAGCTAGGCTGTGTAGCTCAAGTAGTAGAGTGCTATCCTTCTCGAGGTTTCGATTAGGCTCAGTCATGTAATAAATGAAGGTGAGCATATACGACAGCCTTATGCCAATGGATTTAATAGCACGTACAAGAAATTCTGTGAACACAAAATTCCAGCAACTTGACATCCCCGAAAAACATGAGAATAGTGTGTCTAAAAACCTATTATTATTATTATTATTAAACAAATTATTAGAGATTACATCTTTAATGAATGTTATTTATTGTTTAATAGGATTTCAAATGTTTAGGACACTCATTAAATAAATATTCTTGGTAACAATGGTGATGGAAGAGAATTGCAAGCTTGCTGTGGTAGTTGTTGTTAATTCAATTTAGGGGCCTGGGACATTTGTTTAACAGCTCCGTGTAGTTGGGTGAGTGTTGGATTTGCCTGATAAACTGTTTTCTGTGGTGACTGTAGTAGTACAGTATGTGTAGCTGGAAGTATTAGGGTCGGGAATGAGGTTGGTGCCCCGGGACTCCAAGTACGATACTATCCCGGCATTTGTTTGGAAAGCGCGTGGAAGAATCCGGGAAATTCCTAACTCAGGATAGTCACTGTCGTTGCTGGGTTCGGACCTCCAATCTGTGAACTTTCTGCGATCGTGGTTCACTATTGAACGCGCTGGCTACACCGCGGGGATAGGAAAGAAAGCATCCGTGGTCTTATGAAGGTACATCGCAACCTTGGCTTCGTGGGATGCCACGAGGAATCATCTTGTGGCTACCGATGGTGGGATTCGATGCAAAACATACAGCTACGAAATGCTTTTAATGCAATGTGGACTTTGACAGTTTTTTTTTAGCACCAGTAGGGTTTCGAAAATCTACATGCATAATTTAAATTTTATAGTCTATTTATTACAGTCGTCATTACTTGCATATCAGCCGGTAATATACTAGTAAGCTGTATCAACACTAGCACCACATGTAGATAATAATAATAATAATAATAATAATAATAATAATTTTTTTTTTTTTTTTTAGGGGAAGAAATGCATTTACGCACAGAGTGTCGGGCTCCTGCTCCTGAGTAGCAGACTACCGACTAAAACTCCCCCGTTACTTCTGAACACTAGCCTGGAACCGTTTAGCACATTACTTCAGGCTAGAGTCATTTTATATTTGCCTGTAGGGCACTCTTCCGTAATGAATCATCTTCAGTGGCGATCCAGGTCCGTCTTCTTTGTTCGGAGGATATCTTCAACAAAGCTTGCTACCAGTTTCCAGTTTTCCTCATTTTGTAGCATCACTGCAACAATATTGTCCGGGGATATCTCTACATCAATGTGATCTTGAAGAGACTGCCTATTTTGGACCCACCGTCCACAAGAGAAGAAGGTGTGATTAGCATTATCTAATTCATTGATACAGTAGATGCAATCTGATGAATCCACCTTCCTCATCTTCTTAAGGTAGGAACAGAAGTACCCATGGCCAGTCAAGAACTGAGTGAGATAGTAACCAACCTCACCATGTTTCCTCTCTGTCCAAACCTGCACCTGAGGGATCATTCTCTTAGTCCATTGGCTTTGATCTCCTTGCTCCCATTTGATCTGCCAATTTTGAAAGGTTTGTACTCTTGCCGATCGTCTTGCATTTTGTAAACCCATATCAGATTTCCTCAAGTAAATGTTCTTGCGTTCTTTCGCAAGAAAAAAAATCGGAATAATCCCGGCAATAACGAGAACTGCTTCCTCAGAGACCGTGCGATATGCAGATGCCACGCGCAAAGCACCCCGCCTCTGCACTTGCGCCAGTGGCTTCCTATAAATTTCCTTATCCAGGGCATCCGCCCATATTTCCGCTCCATACAGCAGAACTGAATGGATGGCTGTCATCAATAGTCTTCTCTTACTAGATTTTGGCCCACCAACATTGGCCATGAGCCGACTGAGGGACGTTACTCCTCTGGCTGCCTTATCTGCAGTCCGTCTAATCTGTTCTCCAAAATTCATTTTACTGTCGATCATGATGCCCAGGTATTTTGCTGCTGGCTGCGTCTCTACTTGAATTTGTCCTACCTGTATTGGAAGTATTGTCTGAATTCTCTTCTTTGTTAGGATGACAATTTCCGTCTTACTAAGTGTTAGAGACAGACCATGTTCCTCCATCCATCTATTGATTTTGCGCATTACCATATTGAGTCGCAACTGTGCCTGCTCGACACTTCTTCCTGCTACAAGAGCAGCAACATCATCTGCATATCCTACTAGAATAGTTTCTTCAGGCATTTCAAGCCTCAACAAGCTGTCGTATGTAACATTCCAGAGATCAGGTCCTAGAATCGAACCCTGGGCAGCCCCAGCCGTGACTTGTACTCTACGGATCCCTTCTGTAGTATCGTAGAGCAGAGCACGATCCTTCAAGTAAGAGTCTAAGATCCGAAGGAGATACCTTGGAACATGGAATGAAAATTCTAGAGCATCCATGATATCAGTCCATTTGACAGAGTTGAAAGCGTTTTTAACATCCAGTGTAACAAAAAGAATCACCCGGCGAGAGTAATGATTATAACTCTCCGCTCTTCGTACTTTATCGGCGACTTCTTGCACTGCATCCAGTGTCGACCGGCCTACCCTGAATCCAAATTGTCTTGGTGATAAATCGCCGGCTGCGATTATTGCTTCAAGCAATCTCCGTCTTATGAGTTTCTCAAATAGTTTGCCTGTTGTGTCAAGCATACAAAGTGGGCGGTACGATGATGGTAACTCAGGGTCACCCATGCCCTTACTAATGAGCACCAAGCGACAGATCTTCCAGCGAAAGCTAAAGATTCCTGCTTTCATGCACACATTGAACATTCTCAACAATAACAACAACATATCTTGATCAACTATTATTTTCAGAACCTCATTAGGAATCCCATCCGGCCCCGGAGCCTTGTTGTTCCGTAAATAATGCGTTGCAACCCGAAGTTCATCTTCAGTAAACAGTGGGAAATCTAGATCACATTCAAAATTCCTCTCAGGTCTTGTGGGATGAGTTGGAAAAAGGGTTTGAACAATGGTGTTCATAATATCATCCTCCATGATGCACGATGTTCTGTGACTTCCAAGTTTCTGTGTTACAATTTTGTAACCCAAACCCCATGGATCAGTGTCAATATCTTCCTGAAGCTTTCTCCAACTCTGAACCTTGCTCGTAGTTATGGCTTTCCGAAGTAGCTTCTTTGCTGCTTTATGCTCCGCTGATTTTTCATTAGCTTCTTCCCGATTTCTTGCTCTCTGGGCAAGACGGCGAAGCCTGAGGCAGTTCTTCCTTAATTCTGCTATCTCTCTGGTCCACCAGTATACAGGGCTCTTTCGGTGACGTGGTACTGAGGAGGGCATCGAAACATCACAAGCTGACGTAATAATTTTCATGGTTGCAGAAACCAGATCCTCAACCTCAAACTCTCTCCGTGCTTCAGCACTTCGAATCTGTTCTGCACCCTTCCCAATGATATCTTTGAACTTGTCCATGCTAATCCTATTTACATTCCACCGTTGACATTTCTGGGGAGGTACTTCCCGTCCCTGAACATTTGATTCAAAGTCAAAGGCGATGAATTGATGATCGCTAGCACAATAATCTTCCAACACTTTCCATCTCTTAATGAATGGCACAATTACTTCTGATGCCAGGGAGACATCCGGAATTGTTCCTTCACATCCTGGACGTCGGAAAGTTGGAACTGTACCAATATTTAATATTAGAAGGCCTATCCTGGATGCCATCTCTAGAATGTACTTACCCCGGGAATCTGTACTTGGCATACCCCATTCCACTGCTTTGGCGTTAAAGTCTCCAGCCACTATGACACTATCTGTGGCGTTTAGAATTGCATCTTCCAAAGAATTTACTTTGCGGCGGAAGTGCTCAATTGCCTCATTAGGAGTTAGGTAAACACTAAAATAGGTGACCCTTCTGGTCTTCACCCAAACATAACCATCAGAACTTCCATGATCCTTTATAATAACTTTTCTAGAATCCAACACCCAGATTGCAGAAGTGCCAAGTGTGTCACTGAACCAAAGAGATGACTCTTTATCTTTATACTGTTCGCTGATTAGCAAGAGATCGCTTTGCTTCTCTGTGACTAGCTGATATAGCAGATCATTGGCTGTCTTACTTCTATGTAGATTGGCTTGAAGTATACGAATCATTTGAACCTCAGTGCCTTTTCTTTGTCCAAAGCTTCTCTGAAGACCTTACACTGGCCAGATCCCATAGCATGTGCTAAATCTTTGATAAAACCTCGTTCTTCACAAAGAACACATTTCTTTGAGGCCGTACATCCTCTAGCTTTGTGACCTGTCCCGCCGCAATTGTAGCAAAGTTTACTTCTATCTGTGCCTTTGCAGTTGCTAGCAACATGTCCATAGTCCAGACATCTATAACAACGAGATACCATGATCCTCCGTCTAATCCTGCAATTGACCCATCCTATGGTGATATGATTGCCTCAAGAGCACATCTGCATCACTAGTTGTTAATGTGACAACAGCCATCTTCACTTCCCTCGTATTCGTCCTCGTCAGCAGCACCTTGGTATCTGGAGAGAGTTCTGGGATAGTTCTCTGGATAGCTTCCATGACCTCTTCGGAAGTAGTTAGAGCATCAAGGTCTCTGATTTCAACAGTTGCCTTTGCTTCAAGCCTACGAACTGTAGCATTGGACCCCAGAACATTTCGCAGAGAATTACCAAAAGCTGCTTTATCCCTGGAACTTGCTCCCAACTCGACAAGGACGTCTCCCGCTTTAGTTTGTCGAATGGACCGGACTTCAGTTCCTGTATCATTAGGGTTTGCTTTTTGGCGAATCTCCTTCAGAATATCGGCATATGATTTACCTTCAGCTGGTCTGATCAGTAAGGCTGCTCGCCTTGGCCTACTAGGTCTCTTCTGTCTGTTTGGGGTTGCTTGGTGGGTAGATATGTCAACATTATCAGCAAAATCCTCCTGCCTATTCTCAGCATTTTCTCTAACCTTTACCAATCTTCTGTCTCTCCTCGATGTAACAGGAGTCCATATTTCTGACGACTCTGTCTCATTCTTCTTATCCCCCTCCTGAGCAAAGACAAATGAAGTAATTAAAGTTTAAACATTAAATTGAGTACAAGGAGTGTACTATAAGAAATTTCTGAGAGAATATTCTAGAGAGAATGACAACTTCGAAAATAACAATAAGAAAAACATGAAGAATAAGATAGAAGTTCCTACAACTTCTTATATTTAAGCTGAAATACTTTATAACAATTATACAAAAGAGAGCAGGTCACTTACGGTGAAACCTGAAGAAAAAGGTCAAAAGGAAGGTTCTAGACTTCCTATGTTTAAGTAGGAATCACGAGCCAAATGGGACAGTTTCCAATTCGTGAGACCTAGAAATAACTCACTCAAGAGTTGAAAGTATTGTTTTCCCTGATTATAGGGAAGAAACAATGTAAGTTTAAACCGTGTACAAAACACGTAGTTATACAGAGATTAATTAATGATAAACAAGCAAAAATGGAAGGGCACTTCGTAGAGTGACACCTTATAGAAAAGTTACAATTTTATTAATATGGTTTGTTAGTAGAAGGTTGAGGAAAGATCATTGGGATTTAGGATCAATGTTCATGGCCTTATTTAATGTAAACGGACGATCGCGACGCGGTAGAAAAGTGGGGTAAGCACTAGTTTTCACTATAGTCTGTTACAAGATGAAAAGTTCACTGTAGAAACAAGAAAGTTTATGGGAAAGAGAATTATTGCAATTATGATCATAACTGGTTTCACTAGACAGGCGAGGGTCTATTTCTTGAGAAAGTTGTAAATTACAATTAAATGCGCCAAGAACATCCAACGGTGGAAGAAAATCCGCTATTGAGCTTTAATTCAGAAGTGAGATTCTTCAACTTTAAATAGTATTCTCACAAATGAGTGAAAATTACATGACGGCAGGACGTGTAGATAAAATACAAGATCTGGAAGGTTCCAGAACGATCTTAGTAGAAGAATGGGGCCAAAAATAATCCAACGGTGGAGCGAGCTTCGTATTTTACAGACAGCGGGTATTAGATAATATCCCACGTAGTGAGAAGATCTCTCGGTTGAATAGCTTAAGAAAAGATACTTTCTAGTAATGTTGTCTTAGACAGACAAGGCCTAACATGGCAAATCCCACGAAGAATGATTACCGCCCCACAAGTAATCTCACGCTGTCTATAAAATATTCAATAAAAGCATGTAGATAAAATTGATGAAGATGAGGTTAAAAACCTTAAGTCTGTACTTATCTTGGTTGCATGTTGAAGGTGAAGTTCCCCTTGACAATATTTAATATGCCAACATGGCGTAGAAAGTAGAGTTTGCCTCTTGGTTTGAGGAGACTGGCTCGAGTTGAGCCTTAACTGAGTCGACGGCCGGCGCACGAATGAGAGCTGCTAGACGCAGAAAAGCACTAGCCTAGACGGCATGACCAACAAGGAGTTGAGTGCACTTAAGAGAGTGAGTGCGCGGTTGCTCACGACGCAGAGAAGTGTAGAACTGAAGTGACTGAGCGAGCAGGCTGCGCGCGCGGAGAAGAGCAGTAGGGGGAGGGGAGAAGAGGGGGAAGCGGGCGGGAGAGGGGAGGAACAAAGAGGTTGCAAATAAACATGAAACAACTTTACAAAAATAAATGTTTTTCTTGATGAATGGTCTTCAAGAGTTGATAGCTGGCGATGGTCTCGAGATCTGGTGGCCAGAAGGAAAAGGAAGTCCTCTTGCACCAGGAAAAATTGAGGAGCTTCAGAGATTCGCTGCTAGATGACGCTAGGTGGGTCACGGAAGATATATATCTAGAACAGACTCATAAAAGATATAAGCGAAGTGATCACCACAGATAAAATTGTAGATCACTGTTGGTGTTTGACAAAGAGGAAGGAATGAACAAGCAAAAGCAATAAGAATTATATTCTCCTGTACCGTGTATTCAAAGAATACACCATACTGGGAGGGGGACAACACCAACAGAGAACAAATAAACAGGTAAACATTTAAAGGTAATGGTTGTTTTGTGATCGGACCATTAGTGGTCAAGATTTTGGCCACCCTGACTCTCCCATCTCTTCCAGGATAACACTCGGTCACTCTACCAGAGATCCATACTAGGGGGGGTGAAACATCCCTAACCAAGACCAAGTCCCCCACTTTAATGTCGGGACTGGAAAGAAACCACTTCTGTCTCCGTTGCAAGGAAGTTAAATATTCCAAGTTCCACCTCTTCCAAAAGGAATTACGGAGGGCTTCAAGTTTACGCCAAACGATAGGTAGATTAGAATCCATGTAAGAATTGGGAAGAGGAGTAGGGACAGAAAGAGAAGTGCGTGTAAGGAAGTGACCAGGTGTAAGTGGAAGCAGGTCATCAGGGTCATTGGAAAGCGGAGTTAAAGGACAAGAATTAACGACACCTTCAATCACAAAATAGCTAGAAACTGCGGGAAATAAGGCACTAGTAAAGATTGCGATAGGATGCGAAAAGAGAATTGAAAAGTTTAAACAAAGCGTATAGAAACAAGTACATCAATTAAGGATAAGAATATACCAAATAAACAAAGGAACTATGCGAGTAGAAAGCAAGAATGCCATAGGTAACAATCTAGTAGCCATAAACAATGACCTTAAGTCATAATAAGTATCAAAGGGGTTATTCAGAAAAATACTTAAGTCAGAGAGAAACGTGACATGACAAGTATAAATGCAAAAACACATCGAATGTAACGACGAGAAAAAAACAAGTTTGTTCATCAATGAACAATAAGATCGCAAAATATGTAAGCAGAGTGCAATACATAAGCGCGTGAAGGATATGCAACGATGTTACGAAACAAAAATCGAAGCAATTGTAGAATAAGAGCGTGAGTAAGTGGGAGACATAAGCAAGCGCGGCCTTGACCCACATAGTACAACGAGATAAGGAATATAAATATCTGAAAGAGTCCTTGACTAGAACAAGTTTATTTTGGTGATGAGTTGAACGGCTTCTGAACTTACGGAAGCGACTCGCCAGACAATGGTTGGCAATCAGCCAGAGTTGAGATAAGGGAATCTTGCTTTGACCTTTGGCAAGCATACAGGAAATAAACGATAACTTGGCCTTCCCCAAACTTGTATACAAACAAGTTTGACAAACAAGCAGTTCAAAGTAAACAAACAACACTAGTTGAATCAGCTTTGACTTAAAGCGGAACGAGTAACACGACATGTAGTCATCCGTAGCTTGGACGTGAGAAAACAATTTAAAGACATAAGAAATAAAGTAAGAAATCAATTTCGCATAATTTTGAGGATTACGGAATCCGACAATTTTCAACAGAAAAAAGCTTAATTCTTCCGAAATAGGAAGAGAAGCCGGGACATTGAGAAGGAGTTTATGCGTAAGAATAGTTATTCTAGATGCTAGAGAATTCAGATTTTCATGCGGTTTCAAAAGCGGCTTCCAATTGTGAGGAAGGAGGAGGGAGCCGGCCGTGGCCATCCTTCTAAAATAGCGAAAGAAGTGAAACATAGCTTACAGCGAAGTGATGGTGACTGATAGCCATGGTTTTACACAAGGGGAAGATAGTTTTCGATAAAGAGTTTAAGCAATTACCTGCTATAAAAAATGACATGAGAAGGTAAACGAAGTAACCCAAGGCGAGGCAAACTTGAATTGCCATTTTATGCGGGAAGAAGGCAAAACCATTTAATCAACTTACCAAGGTGGCGTAGTTGTTTACGATAAGACATCGTTTCGGCAAGTGTTTTTCAAAAATATCGAGATCGAAAACATGAGCGTTCTCTTTTTCAGAAATGGGATTTATGTCAGCTGTAACAAAATGACATTGCGCTTTGGTTTGAACACTGGGATGTTGGATTTCACCAGTAATAACCCAACCAAAATCGGTGTCTCTAGCGACCACGGTTGAAGATAACTTGCGAACCTGTTTACTGAGACAATTCCAAAAAACATTGGCACTGAAAAGTACATCAATGGGACCTTGAGCATTGAACTGAGGATCAGCTAACCTTAAGTGCGAAGGAATCTTTAAACCGGAGGTATTAATAGAGCTGCTAGGAGTGTCCTTGCCAATACTGGTAAGAATGAGACAGTTTAAGTTAAGATTGGTGTTTCTTTGGCAAACGTCTCTGATTTTCAATTTTGAAGACTGCAAGACTTGAGTTTTCAAATTGTCAATGCCAGATATATTGATGGGAGTATGCGATGACGAAAGACCTAGTTTTTTAATTAATGATTGCGAAACAAAGTTGTGCGTTGAAGCAGAATCGAGAAGACCACGGGTTCGAACCCAATTTCCAAAATTATCTTGGATTTCGAATTGTACAGTGGACAAAAGAACTTGCGCACTGTAAGAAGTTTCGGCGTTAGAAATGCAGGAAGAAGCATTAGTTTGTTCGGAGCTGCTCTGCATGGAGTTTGAAATAGCGGGTACTGATGACCTCGATTTTTCATGAACGTGCAATAAAGAATGGTGCGGTTTTTTACAATGGAAACAGAGATTGGAAGACGTGCAGTTTGAAGAAGAATGCTTAGGTGACAAGCAGTTGAAGCAATGTTTGCTATTGAAGACAAACTTCCTTCGATCTTCGACAGACAATTCTTTAAACGATTTGCACAAATACAATGTGTGAAGCTTTTTACAGAGCGTGCATTTTAAAGATTTGTTGAGCGGCCTGATATGTTCTCTTGCATGATTGAAAGAAGCGGAACGAGCTTGCTTGTTCTCAACAGATGTGGGCTGATGACCCTTTGAAGAAGTAAGTTATTTCTCAAAACTGTGACACTGATGATTCGTTTCGACATTTTCGCACTGAAATGCGAGTGCTGTAAGGACTTGGCATCGGCTGTTGAGAAACGAGATTAAGTGTTCGAACGAAAATTCCTCCTTGCGGGCGAGTTCGATTTCCCATGCCTTTAAAGTCGAAAAATCGAATCTGGATGTAGCTAGATGAATAAGTATGGTGTCCCATGTTTGGACAGGCTGCCCAAGTTGATATAATGCTCTGACATTTAACTGCATAGAGTCCAATAGGTCTCTTAAAGAGGTGACGTCATTAGGTTTGACGGCTGGCAGGTTGAAGAGACAGCGGATGTGGCGAGCTACACTCAAACGTAAATTGCCATATCTCTCTTTAAGGAGATTAAAGGCGATGTGGTAGTTATCTGCGCTTAAAGGCAGTGATTGGACCAAGGCCAAGGCCTCGCTTTCCAAAGACGTACGTAAAAAGTAGAATTTATGAATGTCGGGAATTTCCTTATTGTCATGAACGAGTGAGCAGTAAAGTTCATAAAAAGAATACCATTCACCTTCCTGGCCTGAGAAGTGCTGTAGGCTTTTCTTAGGAAGTAACGGTTTCGGTTTGTTCTTGTGAACTGAAGCGGGTGCGAACTGGGCCGAATTGATGACCCTAGTGTCCGGTTCTGAGATACTGCGGATCAGTTGGTGGGCCTTGGCAATCCCTTCAAGGTACAAGGGTTCGACCTCGTCCCGATCCGATTGAAGTTCTGGGCAAGCGGATTCAATCTCGGTTTGAATTTGATCGTAATAATCTTAGGACCGTTCGTACAACTTAAGGCGTTGTGTTAGGATGTCTAAATCACACTCGGCGGGATTTAATTTTTTGGAAAAATTTCTGAAGCTGGTGAGTTGCCCTTTATAGGAAGAACGTCTAGCAATGAGAGTTTCATCTTTTTCAGTAGGGGCCATGACAAAGAAAATAAATTGAAATACAACTCACGAAACTGTAGAACCTTGGAGATGCTGTCAAGTTGGCAGCAAATAAGTAGAAAGAACGGGACACACCAAGGAGACAGGAGCGGCCACATTCCACTTCACAGGCTTTGCACGATGTGGTTATAGCTGAAAGATTCAAAGCAGATGTTAATAATTTGCAAAGTATTGCCAAACAGAAAAATGACAAATGGACTCTCCCGGGTTTCGGCACCAAATTTTGGGTAGATTATTGGCTGAGGAATAACCCACCCACCAAGGGAAGATGATTAAGAAAAGGAAGTGGGTTTCGGAATGGAGAAAAAGGATAGAGAAATAGGATGAGAGTTCCACAAAAGTTATAAATTTAGCTTTAAATACACTCAGAGGCGGTTGCCACCGCAAATCCGCTCTCGGATACCTAAAGTGGGTAAGGGCTTGGTCGAAGCTGACGGGAACCGCAGCTAAGACTTGGGCGGTTTGCCAGAGAAAGGCTTTAGTGTATTTCCTCCCAAGCACGCATAAGACTACTATAGGGAAGGGCGATAGTCTGGCAATACAAATAGTAGCAGATTTGTTCTGTATTAACGATGGCATAAACTTGGGAAGAGTCAGGGAAGACAGGATCTTGACTAACCGTTGTATTTGCGAAATGATAAATCCAAAGACAAATATTTAATTTATTTAACAATTCAAAGAAGTTGATAACTTTAACAAATATATTTTCAATTAGTTTAACAAATTTTGGGTCACAGACCTCAGAAAACATTAAACGTTTGCTCCAGGCAATTGACAATTTATTAGGTTTCAAACCTTATATATGTTCTAAAATCTTTATAAGATTTTAAAAAAGACAAATGAAGTAATTAAAGTTTAAACATTAAATTGAGTACAAGGAGTGTACTATAAGAAATTTCTGAGAGAATATTCTAGAGAGAATGACAACTTCGAAAATAACAATAAGAAAAACATGAAGAATAAGATAGAAGTTCCTACAACTTCTTATATTTAAGCTGAAATACTTTATAACAATTATACAAAAGAGAGCAGGTCACTTACGGTGAAACCTGAAGAAAAAGGTCAAAAGGAAGGTTCTAGACTTCCTATGTTTAAGTAGGAATCACGAGCCAAATGGGACAGTTTCCAATTCGTGAGACCTAGAAATAACTCACTCAAGAGTTGAAAGTATTGTTTTCCCTGATTATAGGGAAGAAACAATGTAAGTTTAAACCGTGTACAAAACACGTAGTTATACAGAGATTAATTAATGATAAACAAGCAAAAATGGAAGGGCACTTCATAGAGTGACACCTTATAGAAAAGTTACAATTTTATTAATATGGTTTGTTAGTAGAAGGTTGAGGAAAGATCATTGGGATTTAGGATCAATGTTCATGGCCTTATTTAATGTAAACGGACGATCGCGACGCGGTAGAAAAGTGGGGTAAGCACTAGTTTTCACTATAGTCTGTTACAAGATGAAAAGTTCACTGTAGAAACAAGAAAGTTTATGGGAAAGAGAATTATTGCAATGATGAACATAACTGGTTTCACTAGACAGGCGAGGGTCTATTTCTTGAGAAAGTTGTAAATTACAATTAAATGCGCCAAGAACATCCAACGGTGGAAGAAAATCCGCTATTGAGCTTTAATTCAGAAGTGAGATTCTTCAACTTTAAATAGTATTCTCACAAATGAGTGAAAATTACATGACGGCAGGACGTGTAGATAAAATACAAGATCTGGAAGGTTCCAGAACGATCTTAGTAGAAGAATGGGGCCAAAAATAATCCAACGGTGGAGCGAGCTTAGTATTTTACAGACAGCGGGTATTAGATAATATCCCACGTAGTGAGAAGATCTCTCGGTTGAATAGCTTAAGAAAAGATACTTTCTAGTAATGTTGTCTTAGACAGACAAGGCCTAACATGGCAAATCCCACGAAGAATGATTACCGCCCCACAAGTAATCTCACGCTGTCTATAAAATATTCAATAAAAGCATGTAGATAAAATTGATGAAGATGAGGTTAAAAACCTTAAGTCTGTACTTATCTTGGTTGCATGTTGAAGGTGAAGTTCCCCTTGACAATATTTAATATGCCAACATGGCGTAGAAAGTAGAGTTTGCCTCTTGGTTTGAGGAGACTGGCTCGAGTTGAGCCTTAACTGAGTCGACGGCCGGCGCACGAATGAGAGCTGCTAGACGCAGAAAAGCACTAGCCTAGACGGCATGACCAACAAGGAGTTGAGTGCACTTAAGAGAGTGAGTGCGCGGTTGCTCACGACGCAGAGAAGTGTAGAACTGAAGTGACTGAGCGAGCAGGCTGCGCGCGCGGAGAAGAGCAGTAGGGGGAGGGGAGAAGAGGGGGAAGCGGGCGGGAGAGGGGAGGAACAAAGAGGTTGCACATAAACATGAAACAACTTTACAAAAATAAATGTTTTTCTTGATGAATGGTCTTCAAGAGTTGATAGCTGGCGATGGTGACGAGATCTGGTGGCCAGATGGAAAAGGAAGTCCTCTTGCACCAGGAAAAATTGAGGAGCTTCAGAGATTCGCTGCTAGATGACGCTAGGTGGGTCACGGAAGATATATATCTAGAACAGACTCATAAAAGATATAAGCGAAGTGATCACCACAGAGAAAATAGTAGATCACTGTTGGTGTTTGACAAAGAGGAAGGAATGAACAAGCAAAAGCAATAAGAATTATATTCTCCTGTACCGTGTATTCAAAGAATACACCAATGGTGTCCACAGAATTTTCAATGTCAATTCTCCTGACTTTTCCTGACCTTTCCTGACCATTTCTCAACAAAATTCCTGACTCGCGAAGTCATCGTAACATCGGAAAAAAAGTTTATTGAGATTATATATATCTTTCTTATTTGCAGCCTCCACCATCCCCATAGCTGCCCAACGCTCGCCTCTTTATTCATTTAAAATACAAAATAAAGTTAATTATAATGCAGTAACACATAAATCAAAGTACTTAATAACTTAAACTATAGTGATCACCACATCCCTACGCCAACGCCAAAAAAGCGTACAAAAATTAGGTAAAAGTGGTTTTCACTATGATGTACTGTAAAAAGGGAAACTTACCATGATGTCCAGTGAGTTATTGCTTTTTATCTTCAGAGATTAGTTGAACTAGTAACATCAAAATATGGCCGTAAAACCCAAAATACTATATGGTTAATATAATTCCTGACTTTCTAATACTTTTTGCCATTTTTTCCTGACTCACGCCATTTTTTCACACTTTTTCCTGACTTTTCCTGACCGAAAACAAAATTCCTGACTTTTCATGACTATTCCTTACTTTTCCTGCCTGTGGACACCTTGTATGACAACTTCTTTTAGAGTGGCACATTGAGAAACGATCGACCTAATATTATTGTTATTATTATTATTATTATTACAGTTGTTGCGCTGTGTTTGCACAAACTTAGAACATAACGGTTCCTTTCAATAATTTACCACAACTTTAGAATTTCAACTTCCTAATGGAGGCTATGCACTATCCTATACCATAGACCAATACGTTATTTATGTTGTGTCATAGGCCATAAGATTGGCTGAATGCTAAACAGATCTACCACCCCTAGTCACGCAGGCCACTCCCCGAGACAAGAGAGAATCAGTTGTTCATAGGCTCGGTTTGTGTATTCATTGTTATTGGCAGAGGTCACTCACCTTCAGACTCTGAAAAAAAGTCAATAAACATTCAGTTGCATCATTCATTTTAAATAGCTTATCCTGACAGCTTGGCTTCACCCACAGACTCTGAGAGAGATCATTCCTCTACCGTTGCAAGGAGGGTGTCGGGTAGCTTAGTTAGCAGATACAGCTGGGGATGGGGACACGCCGATCGCGTTGGAGGGGAGACCGGAGGGAAAAAATCAGCTGTGTCGCTGAGTGGAACTGAGTTTGTGTGCTTTCCCAAAACATTGACCTCGATCTTTGTATATACAGGTGTAATTGATATACATGATCTCCGTTACATTGGTGATAGAAGAGACTATTCTAAGCAAACATCTTCATGAAATTTAGTCGTATATTAGTTAGTGTAGGTGAAATTAAATCACAAAAACCGTGAGTCAATGTTTTGGCAAAGCAAATAGGCTAGGTTCCCCCCAGCAATACAGCTGACTTCTGCACGTCTCCCTCCCCTCCAACGCTGAGGAATGTTGACAAGAGTCTGAAAATGAGTAACTTCCTCGCCTTGTCTGCCAATGGCAATGAAATACCCAAACCGATCCTATGAACAACTGATTCACACCTTCATCGGGAGTGGCTACATGACTAGTGATGGTGGATTTGTTTAGGATTCAACCAGCCTCAAGACCTATGGCACAACTTATTGGTCAACGGTATAGTGGCTGCGATTTGTACTGGGCGCGATTTACAGGACACCAGTTGGGAGGTGAGTAGTTACAAGCTCAATTTCTAGACTGGGCGCGATTGACGCACATTGCTCAGTGGGCGTCATTTTTCATTAAAGGGATTTGTACTGGGAGCGATTTACAGACCACTGGTTGGATCCTCTAAAAGTACAGCCGCAGGTTTTGTAACTTTCGAAACATTAAAAAAAATAAAACACATTAAAATTATTAAAAATAATAGATTATGATGATGATGATAATTGTTGTTTTAAGGGGACTAGCATCTAGGTTATCGGCCCCTAGATTATGACTTAACAGACACCATAGGAGGGTGGAGGGAAATTATAGTTTTGCCTCGTCAACATGTCTATCAGAGATAATCTTGGGGAATTTACTACATAATTCTGTGGTTAACACTTCTACCATGACGAATAGAAGGAGAAAGTGAGAAGACTCCTGAAGTTCAAGTGCGCCCCGCCAGGCAGCGCTAGAGTGGGTAAGTTCCACACTGCCGGCGTCAGCTGGTCTTAGGAATGGTGCTAAGGGAAACGAATTACTTTGTAACTAATACTCTTTTAAAAAGTAATTAGCGGTTACAATTAAAATAACATGGCAGGGCACAATGGAAAATATAATTCATGGAAATAAGAATTACGGTCTTCATTACATGTTACGGAACGCACAGATTCCTGGAGTATACAGACACAGATAAAAAATCATAGGCTAATCCCCAGCATATTAAAACAAGCACATATAAACTATTTAAAGTAACACTCCACTTACCAATTCATTTTGTCGGCTACGGTACTGGACTTTCGAAAGCCTGCGTGAACACATGGCGGATGTTCGCGATTGCAAATCTCGACGGATTTCTTTCGTTCTGAAGAAGAATCGGCACCCAAAATAAACAAGTCTGGGGATATTATCCATGACACGCTGAAGACAGCAGCCAGCTCTTGAAGGATCAACAGAAATTGTTTCTTTGGAATCGACACAATCATAAATATTTCGCTCCACATGGATTTTGAGTTTAATTTTCCGGTAATTACTTTCTCGGCCTGGAAAAGAATGCCACATACACTTCTCGAAGGACGTGCTAGATACACTTCATTGTTCATCTTAGGGCACCTTTTTTTAGTCTCTTTGTTGCTTTCTCTTAGCACAATTTAGTCGTATTTCCGTTTATTCCTGATGAAGAAAGACATGGTTTCTTTCGAAACGCGTCGAGTTTGAGTAAATAAAACACGGTATAAGCCCAAAATTCTACATTATGGATAAAATGGTATTAACTTAGTTGCGCTTGACATTAACCATACCGTACATAAAACATCACAATAAATTGGTTGAAAAACTGAATCCATAGCTTTAAAACTCATAATTTTGCAACAAATTATACAAAAGTTTGCCGGACCCCCTATTATTTGGGCCTATACCATGTCCCCTAACCCCTGGTCCCCCAAAATAAAACTCTATATACGCCCCAGGTTTCCATTTCCGGGTTTTTCAGTTTTCAGTGCGAATAGTTCGTTTAATAGGTATAAAACATTAAGGAGAGTATGTATTGTGTAGGTTTTAAGTTGAATTAAAGTTTATGTCGAGCTGAGAAGTGAATTTGGTATAGCTTAAAGTGTAGTTTTTTGGTCTGATCTGTCTCCTCTGAATTTGGTTAATTAAAGCTTAATAATTGAGTTTAAATACCGGTTTGGTGACCCATCGTCCCAGGCAAGCCGGTAACACCTGTAACTACTCAGGCAGATAGGTCACTTAGCCGAAATTTGAAGTTATTGTGAAGTTATGAATGCATATGCGGTAGCACTGCCGGAGACGTTTCAGGGTTTTTAGATTGTGAGTGCGAAGAGTTCGTTTAATAGTTGTAAAACAGTAGGGAGAGTATGTTTTGTATAGGTTTTAACTTGTATTATGGCTTATGTCGAGTTGAGAAGTGAATTTGGTTTAACTTAAAGTGACGTTTTTTGGTCTGTTCTGTAGCCTGGATTTATTAAGTTTATTGTGCTGCTGGCGTGATTAAAAGCTGTAGGATTTGATGTAGAGTGCTAGGATTGCTTGGGGGAAGTGTGGGTGAGAGAAAGAGGAGTGAGGGGATGGGTTTATGGAGTTGTCGCTGTTGCTTGTTTTTCAACTGCTGTTTTTTGATGGCGTACTTTTAGTGCCTACAACCCTGGTACACGTTGTTGGGACATTATCGCTTGCAGTACTTGTAGCGGCGGGACCACAAACTACCGTGCTATAATGGCGGAGTCCTCACACTAGGTCCTTCTATTCGTCATGCTTCTACTCTAGGTGAATGCCGGGATGGATGCCACAACAGCCTCTTTTCCATGTCTCACCTCACCAATGTGATGTCACAGCAGAATGATAATGAACGGATGGATAGATAGAATAGCAAAAGAATAGGTATTACGACGAGTGGGAGAAGAAAGGTGTTTGTGGTGACTGCTAATAAAGACAAGAGATAGGTTGGTTGGGCACGTACTAAGTCAGCCAGAAGTAACAAACTTAGTTATAGAAGGAAGGGTGGAGGACAAGAACTGTAGTGATAGATCAAGGTCAGTAAACATATTATATCAGATGTAAGGTGTGGAAGCTATGTAGAGAAGGAACCTCTTACACACTAAGCTACCGAAGAAAGTTGAGAAAAGATGTAGGCCATAGCTAGAGGTAAAGGTACATTGACGGAGATTAACAAAGGTTAATCATTGCCATCCAACTCCCACTCCTACCTCTATCCCAATCCTAATCCTTAGTATAGAGACATCTCATGTTGAATTGTTTTCAAGATGGCATCAGTTCGAAATTTTTAAACCCTATTTTTTAATTTTTCGTACCCTATTCAAGCGATTGAAGTTTGTATAATGGGCTATTATAATAACCATTATCTAATGCCACTCAACTCTGTAGATTACTTTTAGTAAATCATAGAAGCCGTGCTTTTGATGTTTCTTAAAATCGTTCATTATAAAAAGGAAGATAGTTCGTAATTTTACGTGACCGTTAATGTCGCGATTATGAATAATGACAACAATAATGTAAGTGGTTTTACGTCCCTTTTAACTACTGCGACTTTTAGGGACGCCCACGCTGGGGTGCCGGAATTATGCCTCGAAGGGGATCTTTAACGTGCCAGTAAATCCACTGAAACGGCTCCCTCACACTTGTGCACCCTCAAATGCCAACTGACTGTGCAAGGATTCGATCCTGCCACCTCTCGATGATGAGCCACGGAAGCTCCATTTTTACGTTGAATTTGAACCGCAGGACATGCTTATTCACTTACAAAACATCACATGCATAGACCGGGAATTAAACATGCTCCGCCTTGCTGAGAGGCAAGCAGTTTCACCACTACGCCATCACGTCCTCGTCGTTCATAGTTATGTACGATGATAATAATATTAATAATAATAATAATAATAGCAATAATTATCGTACATTCTCCGCTCTAGTTTCTATCGCACTCACTTTCTCGTTTTCTTGCACACATTCCCGAGCGAGTTGTAATGAAACATAATTTCATTGTTTATAAATATCCCAGATTTTCCCCAAAGGTCCAATAAATATCCCTAAAAAAGTCGCCAAACGGAAATAGAAAATTTTGCCACCGTTGTGACCAATATATCCCCTAGATTTAGGGACTGTTTTCCCAAATTGGCAACACTGTTCACCTCAGCAGAAAAACATGTCAATCAGTAACGAGCAATTTAGCCGAGGTCACATGACAGCGCGGTGACGAGCTGGATCGGACACGTCCAATACGAGCAACTCGGCTGAGATCACATGACAGCGCGGTGACGAGCTGGATAGGACACGTCCAATACGAGCAACTCTGCTGAGATCACATGACAGCGCGGTGACGAGCTGGATAGGACACGTCCAATACGAGCAACTCGGCTGAGATCACATGACAGCGCGGTGACGAGCTGGATAGGACACGTCCATTACGAGCAACTCGGCCGAGATCACATGACAGCGCGGTGACGAGCTGGATCGGCCACGTCCATTACGAGCAACTCGGCAGAGATCACATGACAGCGCGGTGACGAGCTGGATCGGCCACGTCCAATACGAGCAACTCGGCTGAGGTCACATGACACCGCGGTGATGAGCTGGATCGGACACGTCCAATACGAACAGCACGTTTCTTCACCGTGGCCATCTGCAATACAGATAGTCTGGGTTCGATTTCCTCCTCTTTCAAGGAGGATTTTAATCCGGCGATGAGAGTTGGAATGGTCTGTTAGCCTCACAAGGGCAGCTGAGGAGATATGTGGGATAGAATCCTACGTTCGTCTATCCTAGAAGTAATGTTTCGTGGTATATAATCTCTCAACTAAAGTCAAATGCCATAATGAAAGGCCAGAAAAGCTTTCAGGACAGAAGAAAACAAAAGTAGACCATGACAGGTTCCATATCGAAGGCCTAGTTCTAATCTAATGTAAGTCATTAAAGATATTAAAAGATTTATGGCTGCGCGTGATTCTATGACGAACGAACTTGATATACAAATACAGAAGATTGGATGTGTCAAACACATTCAGAGGAGGATGGGAACTAGAAAATTTCCTGGACGAATGTTGCATAAGTATGGACTGGGAAGATTAGCAGGCACCATCATTAGAGAATAGGAAATTTATTTTAGAAATGCTATAAGAGTCAATAACGACAACCTGTATAAAATGAGGACGGCTGTATGGTCTATCTGTTACCATGAAGAGTGTACAGATTTTGCACAAAAGAGCTCTCAACCACGGTACATATAGGCCTACTGGCGTGAGGAATCGGAGGGGGCTGTCACATATCCTCATCCAGTTTCCAAAGATATCTTGGATAAATAAAACCTACATTCAACGACTTTTGTGCAACACAACGGCTTCGCAAAGTTCCACAAAGGACAAATTAAAAATAAACATGGCCTTCTACAACAAGCTGTGGATAAAAAGACCTGCGTAAATCAAGTTGTCAAAATCGATGGCTATGATACAGCTACTAGTATCAATGACGAGGACAAAGCAAACTCAAGGTACTGGAGAACCTGGAGAGTTGTTCACTGAAGAAGAACAGGTGGAACTTTGAAAGTTATTTCTCTGAAAATTGTATTTTTCACTGCAAACAGGAAAAAGACCATAATATAATTGGAAGAATTCTTATATGTACGAGATGAATTTCCGATGATGAACCTCAGTGGTCCATTATGTAGAAACGGGAAGGAGAGACCATCAACAATACTATATTGAAAAGAAAAAATGGCATTGTGTAAAATCTATATAAATGCAACTGTTAATCCCATCTACTTTAGAATTGAATCCTCTGCTTTGATGAAGAGTGCAAAAATAATCCCATTTCTGCCTTATTTTTGGGAAACTGTGTTTTTGACATATATGGGAAAATGATTTAAAAAGTCAATAAACATTCAGTTGCATCATTCTTTTTAAATTGCTTATCCTGACAGCTTGGCGTCACCCACAGACTCTGAGAGGGATCATTCCTCTACCGTCGCAAGGACGGTGTCTGGTAGCTGAACACACTTAGTTAGCAGATACAGCTGGGGATGGGGACAGGCCGATCGCGCAGGCGACCACTAACTTGGGTGTAATTAAGGAAGGGTCAGGGAAGGGATCTGGGACGGAAGTCAGCCGTGGACTTGTTGAAAGGAACCGTCTCGACATTTTCCTGGTGGTGAAAATGGGAAACCACGAAAACCATTTTCAGGACGACCAAGTTGGGATTCGAACCCACACTCTGCCGATGTCAGCGAGGCATGAGCTAGTACGTCAGCGCTCTGTGCCACCTTGGCCGATTACTTTTATTTATACCATGCGAAATGCACAAGAATAAATTTGTACATTCGAGTACAGACCAAATTTCAAGAAAATCCCTGAAATTACCTGTGTGCGTACAAACTGTCAGACAAACAGTCTCGCTAGTCCACACCTGTAGCTGTTGCGTGAGCCATGTTGGGCCACACCATTCGTCTTGGTAGGGTGGGTCGGGTGGGGCTTGCGCGGGCTCCTTGTTCCAGCCCGTTCTAATCAATACCGAACCCGACCTTCAAGTCACCTTACTCGCCAGCTCCCACAGTGACACACTTCCCAGCCAGCCAACACACAATGTTCAGGCTACGCGAGATAGCCTACTTTTCGTCCCTTCAATTTCTAAAGCGGGGGTCATTTTCCCCTGGAGGGCTCTCCGATTAAATTAGGACAAGTTTCTAATTCTTTAGGTAATATAGTACATTTGTTCGAACGATTAACTTGGCCAGAGGAAACTGTTGTTATTTCAAGTGTTGGTCATTATAGGAATGAGCTGAGGAGTAACGATTTTCCCGGAAAATAACACGGGAAGGCACAACTGATCTACAGTGACTATTTCTTCAAATTTTAAATTAATTAAATTAAATTAATTAAATGTAAATACCTTGTGCACTGGGCTATATGACGCAGTCCCTAAAATAAGCAACAACAACAACAACAACAACAACAACAACAACAACAACAACAACAACAACAACAACAAAACAACAGTAATACCTTGTGATAATTACAACAGATAGGTGGTTCCGTGGTTTCCCATTTTCAACACCAGGCAAATGCTGGGACGGTACCTTCTGACAGGCCACGGCCGCTTCCTTCCACATCCTTGCCCAGTTTCATTCACCATCATTCATTTCATCTCTCATTAACTCCTCTCATGAGGTTGGCGTCAGGAAGGGCATCCGGCCGTAAAAACCTTCGCCACAAAGACTTCCATCGCATCTCATCCCCGACCCCGTTGGAAAACGGGAATAATAAGGGGTAGACATACAGGTGGTTTTGTGGCATAGGCTAGTCCTGTGCTGCCCCTCTTGCAATACACTGTACCTATCCAGCAAAACCACACTAGCTTTATGCACATGTATCTTAGCAGAAACAGTAATGTTATTAAGTTTAGTGGAAGCAGGGCAGGGAGCTCACCGGCCACGCCCAACCCACCCCAACAAGCGACTGCTGCAGCCGAACATGGCTGACGCTGCAGGTACAGGTGAGAAGAAGTCTTTTAACCTCTTGGTTATTACATTCGTCCCTTGCCGCCAATGGACCACTCGACCCAATGCAGCGATGCGATTTTTATTAGAGTAACTTACTACTGAATGTATCTTAGCAGAATCTGTATTGTTATTAACAGGGGCGGTGCGAACAATGCGACCACACGGGGCGCAGTCATATGGGGGAGAAAAGGGGGGGGGGGGGGCGCAGAAAAGGCAATGATAGATTGTATGCGAAAAGAATAAAACCCAATCACCTTATTACTATATAACTCTACCCGAAGAGTTAATCTATTATATACTATCAGTGAGCTAGGGTGTGCACATTTTTAAGGTATAGACATATAGCTTGAAATTCGCACTTAACGTTCCAGAAATATTAACGAGTTGAAACCAACATCTACATGCATCTATAGTTCTGTTCGCCACAGCGCCTCTTTCGCCGACTACCGGCCGTCGTCTTGCCGTTCGTTCGCGAGCTTGTGCAAGTGAGTTGTGATTTATGTCTATGTGGCAAGCTACGAGTGAAATTGAAACGTTATTGTTAGAACGTTAATACAGTTAAATATTTTGTGGATCAGCTTGTATTCAATTTAACGTCATTTTTTGTGGATTATATGAACTTTCCATGGTTATTCTCAGAGTAGGATTTCATTATTTGGAGTAGATGTCCATATTATTTTTCGTAATGATAATAATTATAAATTTGTTGTAGTAAATAATTCGACTTTTCTGTGATGAATAAATAATAATAAAATGTTTGACCAAGTTGGAAATTAATCCGGGTGTTGGATCCTAAAATCGCATATTTTGGAATGTCTTGTAGTTAATCTCCAGTAATAATAATAGTCTAATATAGCTAACAAATTTTTCGAATGAAATTGTTTCTATGAGTATAATTATTCCTGGTAAATACAAGTTGTGTGAATGATTATTTGAATATTTCGTTAACTGATGAAATGAAAATCCACAGCCTGCTTCCAGTCTCCGACCGGGTCAGGAATGGAATGAATGAAGCCCCTATCTAGCGGCGAGGATATGAACTGTGCCGGCTGCCGAGGCCTGACGCACTCCTCTGGGGCAATGATTAAATGAATGACAGATGAAATGAAATGATAGTGGAGAGTGTTGCTGGAATGAAATTTTGACAGGGAAAACTGGAGTACCCGGAGAAAAACCTGTCTGCCTCCGTTTTGTCTAGCACAGATCTCACATGGAGTGACCGGGATTTGAACCACGGACCCAGCGGTGAGAGGCCGGCGTGCTGCCGCCTAAGCCACGTAGGCTTCTCGTTAACTGATAATATCGGAAAATATTTTTTTTATTATTGTTCTTTTAGCGTATGGCTTTTAGTGCCGGGAGTGTCCGAGGATATGTTCGGCTCGCCAGTTTTGTAGCTGCTTCGAGGCGGACACCCAATGGGTGAGCTACACGTACCGACGCGTGTGGAGTGTTGTCTGGGGAGGAAAGTTTGAATGTAAGGACGAGGAGTTGGAAGGTAGCGGCTGTGGCCTATAGTTAGGGACCAACCTCGGCATTTGCCTGGAAGGAAGATAGAAAACCACAGAATACCATCTTCAAGGTTGCCGGCGGGGGGATTCGAACCTCCTCGCCTCCCGGATGTGAGCGACTGCCAGCAGTCATGCCGTAACGACCACGGCTAACTCACCCGGTATAATAATAATAATAATAATAATAATGAGTAAATAAATGCACAAAAATAGTTTGACAGCGTCGTGATGATAATGTTTTAATGGACGGAAGGTTTTCCTATTCCTGAAGGACCCTGTATAATGTAAGGGAATTTTTGTGACAAGGAGGTATACTTGAAAGTACAAATATAAATCAAGAAGAAGTATAATTAAATAATAGCTAAATCGTGGATAGATGGTGGTATAACTTATTTTGTGTGTTTTATTGGGTGACAGGCATGTGACATGGCTCAATAATGTTGTAGATAAACCACAGTGTGCAGCCTGCAGAGCTGAGTGGTACTATTGATGGTAATATGGATGAAATAATGTGTCAGTTCAAGGGAATGATTTTGCCCCCTACTGTGAATAAAAGAAGGGTAGAACATTGTGGTCGCCCCGTTAAAAAAACATATATGTGGATAACAGGGGGGGGGGGGGGGGTAAGACCTTGCGCAGTCGCCTCATTATAAACCAGCATGCACCATCATCAGTAGAATTCTAATATTTGTTTACTTCATTATACTTACCGTTTGGTAATCGCTTTTGGAGCGAGTTGGCGTCTTAAGATCGCTTTTAGATTTTTGGAAACCTTGCAGGATGCCATAATAAAAATACAGTATAATATTTGTTAAACTGGTGCATTTATACTTTAATATACTGTGAATATGTTAATGAAATGGTTTATCCGATTTAAAAATATAATTATTTGATCAGTAAATAAAAATCCGATATTTTTCAGAATTAAAAAATGTGATTTTTAAGACATGAATAAATGAATTTGTGGATTTTGATAGAATTGTTCGATCTTCTGTTGACAGCCAAGAGTGAATTTAAAATTCATAGTGTATGGATAGCATGTCAGAAATTATTAAGGTGAATAATTATTTATTTAATTAGTAAAATTGTATGGCCGATCTTGTCATTTTTTGGAGAGTTTATTGTTGGAGTCAAGTGAAGTTTATATAACAATTAGTCTACATACTATGAAATACCCTCACATAATATGTGAAAGTTATGGAATTTCCATAAATATCAACGGAAACTTGTCCAATCTCACGGACACGTAAATCAAAAACTTGGATGAATTTGGAAATGTGCAAACAGAAATATAAGTTGCAAATAATAATCCAGATACAGGAATGGACTAACAATTTTCTGAACATCCTGGAGGGGAATGTGGAAATATGTAATTAATTAAGCCGGATAGCAGAATGGACTATTCATTTTCTA
The DNA here is from genome assembly GCA_946902985.2 of Meconema thalassinum. Classification (NCBI taxonomy): domain Eukaryota; kingdom Metazoa; phylum Arthropoda; class Insecta; order Orthoptera; family Tettigoniidae; genus Meconema; species Meconema thalassinum. The sequence continues at coordinate 1,326,113,926 of OX336389.2, forward strand.
GTTATCACGCAATGCGTGTTCATTACTTATCTTTGATCAGTGTCACATTTTTGATGAATTTTCATGTTGGTCAGTAGATCAATTTTCTTACATGATAAGTGCATATTTAGACAGGTTTCCAGGGGGAATAAGGTGTTTTTTCTGTCAGGTATGTATTTATTTTTTATTTTGCTTCTCCCTGAGGAAGTAGTTGTTTTATGTTAGGACTTGCGTTAAGAAAGAAATAAAATGAGAGATTTTCAGAAACTGTGGCATTTATATTTTCATGTTACCTTCTATCCTTACTGCAGTTTAACTCTCGAGATCAGTTAAGCTAGCTTTTGTTTTCATTTCTCTCAGATAGACCCTGAGATGTTTCGAGTCTCGTGCTGAGCTGATTTAGAGATCCATGCATATGTGGTCGTTGGACATCGGTCAAACGGGCACACTATATAGGAAAATTGAACTTAAGTCAAAAGCCTTAGACCACTCGGCTCACTCAACAAGTAATGATTTGGACTATAAAATAAAAAAATAGCATTATAGAGAAAAGCATAGCACTGCCTTAGAGCAAGTAAAACATTGGTGTGTTGAATAACTCCTCAGGAGGGAAGGAAATAAAGTCGGGGTGTAAACATGCTAATGCATTGAGTTTTCAGTTGCGAACTACAGTATTCTACAGAAACAAAGTTAGTGTAGCCTCAGAACTCTCCCTACATCACACAGATTTTTGAGCGATCTTGCTGTATGGTAGTAAAAGCAATGTAAATTTAGAATGACTAATACATAAGCTAGCGGTAAGAGTGTGTTACAAATAATTATTGTGACAAATACATGGTAACAATAGCAAGAGGGGACTCATAAATAAAGGTTACGTTAAAATGAAAACACTATATAAGCCTGTTCGTGTGAACCTATTTACATGATGGGGAATCTGTGGTAAAAATGCGAGAGGGGGTATTACCTAAGTGTTTAATGAGTTCGGTTGTAAAGGGTAAGAGAGGCATAGGTAAGCCTAAGAGATAATGGTTAAATTGAGTGTTGTAAAGTATGATTTCAAAGTAAGAGTGTAACGATTCGATCCCATAGCGGTTATATTTAAAGGGTTACGCATTTATTATCATGTTATTATTATTATTATTAATTAGTACATCCATGAGATGATTTTTATATCAGATGATTGTAAGCGGTTTTTATTATTATAGTTAGAAAGATTTTTATTAACATTTATTTGTAAAGAGACGAAGTATTATATATTGCAACAAGACTGGCGATATGGACTAACCCTATGCGTCACAAGCAGAACGTCGTAGTAGTTATTTCACCACGGCAAACAGCGTCATTGTCATGAGTAACCATCACGAGTTCGACCATCAAGTTCCTTCGAGAAGGAATGGAACAAATATTTCACGCATGGTGCAACTTACACGGCATTTTCTACTGTACGTACGCGTCAAAATATTACAAGTTGTGACGCAATTAGCCCTCGTGATTGAATGAACACTGAAGAGAGGGAAGCTTACTGGGGTGGGAGACAATCGAAGACCACGTGACAAGGAAGTTATTAGTACCTGCACCCTCGACAAGACACTCCCGCCAGGTTTTACGTGTAGACAATCTTTCCTTTCTGTCTATGCGGTTTTCCCTGGCCCTACAAACTTACCGTTGTATATGCGTACATATTTATATGTGCACATATATGACACCATATACCAATGTTAACAACAATCCATGATGCCTGGTAGATCGCGACCGCGATGGGACAGGCGCAAAGCCTCAAAGGGCAATCCTTCCTTTCCAATCCCCTATGCTTTCTCTTCTACTATCGTAGACTAACTGCATGTCGGAGGCACCAGTAGTAAGGTCGGGTGCCACGCGGGGGGAGCGGAAAACCTTTCGGCCCCCCCCCCCGAAAAAAAAAAAACCAAGACACTCATTCATCACCAGCTCTCGAGAAAAGAAGGAAGTTGTAACCTTGCTTTCTGGGTCCTAATGGACTGAGCATACAGAGTCGACACTGAATGATGTCCTGCCGACATCTATATTAGTACATAATGGGTTATATCCCTGATCAAGAGTCTTTCTACAGATGGCAACGTACTTAATGAGGATATTTCATAGTAATTGAGATATCACATCATTTTTTAAACATATGCGACGTAACATCGAGATCATCTGTCATTACTTAAATATGACGAATCTTCGACTGGGTGAGCAAACAATTAAATATCCGACGTCTCTGTAATATGTAACTTCAAGATAGATTCAATTCATTAATGTTTATTTTCTTTTAAATTAATTGCCGCATTGAGTAATTTTAAATTCAATTGTGTGACTATCACTATTCTGTTTTATTAATATTTTGTTTTTGCATTTAATAAATTCATTCTCTTCAACGTAATGCCTATTTCTTTCATTGTAGTTAGTACTTGAAGGCAATCATACTCCTTGATTAAATACTGGATTGGTTAGATGACTTTGTCTCACCACGACCAGGGATAATTAGGTCTCACTCTACTGCTGATAGCCGAGGTTAATTCACAAATTTCGATTCACTGTCTTAAATAGGGATCTGGCGCTCAACAACACTTATTATATTACACTATCACAGGTAAGGTCACACCACAGTGTATATTGTTTATTATTATCATGTTTGTTCAAATAAGACCATCACAATTGTCACCATAGTTAAAGGACTAATTTAAAAATGTTACATTTGGCACTACAACGTCGGACACGAAAACCATTCGGTATTTAGGAAAGGAGGGTATGATTTCAGTGCAAATTGTCAGTGCTTTTGGGGGACAGTGAAGTGAGTGAATTTTGGAAGGGCAATTTTTATACGGCGTACTTCGAGATGTCGGAGGAGGAACAGAGGCAGTTGAGAAGTAGGGATGCAGTCAAGAAAGTTAATTATAAGGAGGTTGATAGCGGTAGCGATGTTGAGAGCGTAGAGAATAATACCAAGATATCGGAGGTAAATCTTGAGAATAATCCTGGGAGTAATTCTGAAAATAATCCTGAGGTTAACCCTGACACTAATTCAGAGGAAAATATCGAGACGAATACAGAGGTACATCCTGAGACTAGTGGCAGTCAGGATATAGAAAAGTTTATAGAGGTCCCTGAAATTTCATTAGCTGATATCATGAGGGAGATGAATAGAAATAGTAAATATATGAATATGAAGCTAGATAAAAATAATGAAGAGAATAAGAAAGATAATTTGGAAAGTAGGAAGGAATTGAGTAGAGATTTAGGTGAGAAATTAGATAAGAGTAATCAAGAGATGAGAGAGGATATGAGTAAAATAAATCAGAAATTGGAAGAGAATAATATAAAACTAGATATTGTGGAAACGATGAATAGAGAATTAAGTATGAAGTATGATATGCTACAGGAGAGTATTCAGGGGGTGAAACAGGAAATCAGAGGTGAAATTAAGGAGGAGGTAGAGATGAAGGCTAAAGATATTATTAAGACAGTAGATAAGAAATTAGAAGCAGTAGAAAGTAGGATTCAGGAAAGAATAGTAACTGTGATTGAAGATAAAATAGCAACTCAAGGTGAAAGTTTTAGCAAATTGGTAGAAGTGGAAACTAGGCAGGTGGTAGAGACTTTAGGGGATACTGAAGTAGAATCAGTGAAGACAGCCTGTACGGAGACTGTAATGGAAAGTAGATTGGAGTCAGGGGAAATGTTAGGTGAAAGCAGATTGGAGGTAGCGGAGATTTTAGGTGAAATCAGATTAGAGTCAGACGAGATTTTAGGTGAAAGCAAATTGGAATTAGGGGAGATTGTAGGTGAAAGCAGATTGGAGTCAGAAGAGATAAATGGAGAAAGCAGATTAGAGTCAGTGGAGATGATAGATGAAAGCAGGATAGCTGTAGAAGAGACTATAGAACGTAGTGAAAAAGAAGAGAAGATGAAAGAAAAGATAGGGATAGAAGTAGGTAAGATAAAGAAAGTACTAAGCACCCAAGAGATTAAGATGCAGACAATCATAGATAAATTAGATAGGCAAACTAGGGAAGAATTTAGTCCTGAGATAGAGGAAGTTAATATGAAATTATTAGAGGCAGAGAAGCGCGCGTCAAGTAATAGTCAGAAGAACATAATTAGTAAACAGGTTAAGAGGAGGAGAGAGATAAATAAGAGCAGAAGCAATAGTCCACGGCTAAAGATAGCATTAAGTGATAGTAATGGAGAAGTGAAGGGAAGACATGTAGGTAGATATTTGGGAAGTAAAATGAAAGAGAAGAGAATCAAGTTGCTAGAGGAGAAAGAAATCAGGATGAGAGAGAGAAAGAAAGCATATGACGTGCAGTGTCGTACTGAATTAGCTAGACTTAAAGAAGTGAGAGGGGGAAAGCCGAAGTATAATGTTACTGTCGATGAGTGTAGTCCGAAAGAGGTAGAAAGTAATGTTATAAGAAAAGAGGAAAATGGAATCCTAGAAAGAGATAGAATTGAAGATGAATGTGGTAAGAACTGTGAAATGCCAGAGAAAGTAGTGAGGTAAATTTATATTACCGATAGTTACTGTTCCGTATGACTTAAATATTAAGTAGTGAAGTTTAATATGATTTAACAGAGGTAGATAAGAAACCTGCTGTGTGTAATTTTAATTCAGTCGTGAAGTTAGGATGGTAAGGGGCGCGTAGTGCCTACGCTTATTGATTTAGATTGACTAAAATCATTTAATTTGGAAGACAGAGGTTGTCGTGCTATTGAGCAATTCAGGCAAGTTGAATGTGGGTCCTTAAACTGCAGGTAAGTTGGATGAAGTGAGAATTAAATTTAAAAAGTTGGGAAGATTATTACAAAAGTAAGTAATCGAAAGAAAGTAATAATTATTATGGCAACCATAATTATGAAAATAATGGTAATGAAGATTTAATTCTAAAATGAGATAAGATAAGATGATTCAGTGGTAATAAAATTAATTAGTTGAAGAATTAAGTATTGATTTAATAAAGAAGTTTCAGTTGAGGACAGCGAGGTTATCAGTGGATATATTTTGAGAAATTTAGAAGTGGTTTAGAATAGTAGTGGTAATGCGTTGTATGAATTAACCAACATCGGGTTGAAATAAGGAAGTAGTAACTAATTAGGACATCTGGTAACTTACTTGGTGACAGATATATGTGTGTGTATGTGTGTTTTCACGTAAATGGTCGTGAGTTTGAAGTAGTAGGCCAACGAAGGTAATGCCGTTGAGCAATGTGGTTTTAAGTTTTGGTAAGATGCCAAATGAAGTTGTTTTTTTTTAGGAAGTTTTTGGTAAGATGCCAAATGAAGTTTTAAGAAGTTTTTGGAGGATGAAGTAGGTCAGCGAGGTATATTCCGTTGAGCAATGAGTTTTTTATGGTGTCTACGGGACAACGTGAAGTTAATGTTGGGAGTTTTTTTTAAGTATATATGGTTGTATGCACACAAGGTAATAAGAGATTACAAAGGTAATATGGTCCAAGTTTTAGTTACAGTTACGCACGTTTTAAAGATATTACAAGGCTTGTTATCGAGCTAAACCACTTTTAGTAAAAAAGCTATTGATGATTAAGAACGAATTAATTATGTGGTAGATTGTTGTCCTACACACAGATAAAAGTAAAAATAATAATAATAATTAGATGGTTGGCATAATATTTAATAATATTGAAAGGAATTTGTTATAATTCGAAGTTTTGAGGATTTTAAATATAAATCATTTTTTTAGTAGACGAGAAATTAAGTTTTATTTATGTCATACGGAGTTAGTAAAAAGAGAGCATTAATATTTTGAAGGAAGAATAAGTTAGTAAAGTAAGGTAAGTATACCTAAGGGGTAATATGTAGTTTCAATTAAAGGCAGGTGTAATTTACGCATTTAATTTGGTAGAGCAGAGAGTGGCTGAACTGTGTTATAACTCAGGACTTGCTTTATGAAATGATTTTGGGAGAATATTTGCCAATTAGGAGTGTCGGTGTTATTGACTATCAACTGGAACACTGTCATTATTTTAGGAAGAAAATAGTTAGGAAAACAAAGTGTGATGTTATTATTCCAAGGAATTAGTCGAAGCATGTAAGATTTTTTTAGCTGAAATTTAGTGTTATTGGTCAGTAAGAGGTGACCTGTAACATTAAGAAGATGCGGGATTATACCACGAATAGGGGAGGTTTTTTGTATGTGACGTGTGATGTCACGATGAGTTTTGAGAGATTCTGGTATAGCAAGAGTGAGCTATAGTCCAGGCGATCGAAGCATGTAAGGAAGTGTTGACGAGAAATATCATAATAAGTTTTGAGAGAAAACTAAGGTTTTTTTAAGGTATTCAGCCAGAAGTCAAATCATGTATAGACTAAGTTTAAAGTATAAGAGCATTAATATTTTGTGGAACGAAATATTTATTCCGAGGAGTTTGTCATGTGTTTTTGTGAAATAGTTTAGTGATATACGTAATTCAGGTTTATTGAGTAGTATTTTGTCCAAGTCTTAATCATTTTGTGTAGTAGGTAAGAATGACAATACAGTAAAGTTATATCTTGAGGCTAAGTTAAATTTTATAAGATGAACGAGAAGTCAGATTTTATGTTTATTTGTAATTTTGAAAATTCAAGTTATTGTTTTCGAGAAGTAGTGAAGAGAAATTATGGTTTTATGAGAGGTTAAGAAGTCGTGGAGACTTAGGAAGTATTAATTTGGAAGGAGGCGGCCGTGGCCTAAGAAAGAATTAAGCCACGAAGGCAGGTGAGCAGTAACTTGGATATTTAAGTGAACTGTTTAATAACTGCTTTAAGGTATTTCGATGTCATTATGTATTTGGGGAAATATTTACATGTATGACATATGCACTGAAATTGGAATTGCCTTAGGTATCTTGCTAAGTTATATTTTTTTTCTTCAATTATTGAAATTTTACTGCATTTGAGTAATCCCTTTAAAGAGACGAAAGGAATATTGTGTTGTTTGCATATCATGTGCTGTGATAATTTTAATGTGTTAATCAGCTGGAAATACAACAATGTAATTCTACACCAGACTGACGAAAACCACGTTCACTAGATAAGAAAACAAAATTGTATGTCAAGCATACAATCACCACCATTATAAACGAGTGCAGCGTTGACATATATGTCAAAATTAAAAGTGAAGGGCATTTTATATGTATATTTTTTACAGCATAAATATAAAGAAGAATGAACATTATGAACATTTGGAAGAATGAGATGAATGAAAGTTAAAATGTGAATTTTTGTGAAGAATATATTTCTTGTATATTTTTGTGTATTGATGAAGAGTATATTGTATGTTGTCTTTTTGGGGGTTATGATATTTATATTTATAGTTTTTTTATGTTGGATGTGGTAAGAGAAATAATGTGAAATGTCATTTAAATTATTTATCTTAGGGGCGATTGTAACGATTCGATCCCATAGCGGTTATATTTAAAGGGTTACGCATTTATTATCATGTTATTATTATTATTATTAATTAGTACATCCATGAGATGATTTTTATATCAGATGATTGTAAGCGGTTTTTATTATTATAGTTAGAAAGATTTTTATTAACATTTATTTGTAAAGAGACGAAGTATTATATATTGCAACAAGACTGGCGATATGGACTAACCCTATGCGTCACAAGCAGAACGTCGTAGTAGTTATTTCACCACGGCAAACAGCGTCATTGTCATGAGTAACCATCACGAGTTCGACCATCAAGTTCCTTCGAGAAGGAATGGAACAAATATTTCACGCATGGTGCAACTTACACGGCATTTACTACTGTACGTACGCGTCAAAATATTACAAGTTGTGACGCAATTAGCCCACGTGATTGAATGAACACTGAAGAGAGGGAAGCTTACTGGGGTGGGAGACAATCGAAGACCACGTGACAAGGAAGTTATTAGTACCTGCACCCTCGACAAGACACTCATTCATCACCAGCTCTCGAGAAAAGAAGGAAGTTGTAACCTTGCTTTCTGGGTCCTAATGGACTGAGCATACAGAGTCGACACTGAATGATGTCCTGCCGACATCTATATTAGTACATAATGGGTTATATCCCTGATCAAGAGTCTTTCTACAGATGGCAACGTACTTAATGAGGATATTTCATAGTAATTGAGATATCACATCATTTTTTTAAACATATGCGACGTAACATCGAGATCATCGGTCATTACTTAAATATGACGAATCTTCGACTGGGTGAGCAAACAATTAAATATCCGACGTCTCTGTAATATGTAACTTCAAGATAGATTCAATTCATTAATGTTTATTTTCTTTTAAATTAATTGCCGCATTGAGTAATTTTAAATTCAATTGTGTGACTATCACTATTCTGTTTTATTAATATTTTGTTTTTGCATTTAATAAATTCATTCTCTTCAACGTAATGCCTATTTCTTTCATTGTAGTTAGTACTTGAAGGCAATCATACTCCTTGATTAAATACTGGATTGGTTAGATGACTTTGTCTCACCACTACCAGGGATAATTAGGTCTCACTCTACTGCTGATAGCCGAGGTTAATTCACAAATTTCGATTCACTGTCTTAAATAGGGATCTGGCGCTCAACAACACTTATTATATTACACTATCACAGGTAAGGTCACACCACAGTGTATATTGTTTATTATTATCATGTTTGTTCAAATAAGACCATCACAATTGTCACCATAGTTAAAGGACTAATTTAAAAATGTTACAAGAGGTTTAAAGGCAAAAATACTCACAGTACTATCTGCTAATAGGAATCGTAGAGGCTACTTGCTTGCAAACAGGGACATGCAGACTTAACATAACTTTACAACTCTATGAGCTAGTGAAACCCCATGTGTGGGGGGCTTGTGTAAATTCGGTTAATTTTATGGAATTTTGTGAACTTATGGTACATATAAGATATTTAAATGTATGTCAGATAACTTGTGTTATTATAGTGTCTGTAATAATAGGGTAAAATAACAATTAAAAATAGGATTAAGAGGATAGTAGCGTGACTTGGCAATTAGTTAGTGGGTAAGTAGGTATAAACATTAAAAGATTCCCTAGGTCTCGGATATGCTAATACAGTTGGGATCAAGAGAAAGCGAGAGTTGGCCAAGTGAGGTAGTAAAGATGACAAAAATAGTCCGGCACAAGTGTGTGGGATTAAATCACTTTAATTTGGGTTTGTGTATAATAACCTGTGTTATTGTGGTATCTGTATTGAACCCTTGTAGAAGAAGCGTATCGAGACTCAATTTCGGATAATGTTTCGGCCCATGATAGCCGTGCAGTTACATTTTGCTTCTCAAGATTACAAGGATACATAGGGCAAATACAATAATTAAAGAAAGGAGGTAACCCAGTATACTAAATAACAAGTTTAATAACCAAAGCAAATAACAATCAACAAAAACAACATCTCGAATTTACTCCCACACTTCTAAAGAGATCACAACTGCAAATCCTAAGTTGTGTCGGCATCAGTCAAGTAACATTCAAATATCCACAGTTTAACATTTAAAATAAATATCTCAGGAGAGATTATTAATAAAAGACGTTTGAAACACTACGTCGACTTCAAATCTATACTTTGTGCACGCGTGACGATGTTTTGACTAAATGAAGGAAATAAGTACGATTACGAGATTCGTTACCATATGGTTTCCCGTCAAGCAACGAATCCGCAATTCTGCGTAAATTAGATTAGCTTAGGGAACACACACCAAGACACTTAATAATTATCCGACACCCGCTACCCTTTATCATACAAATAGATCTCCGCACGAGATCTTGACAACGTGCCAAAACACGTCTAATTGCCCAGCGGGTCTTGGTAAAATCAACACAAGCGTACGTGACTACGACAAAATACACGAGGACATGACCGAACGTCATTTTAATAATTACAATGACCACAACAATCCAAATGGATAAAAAAAACCAAGAACAACACTATGCCCAAAGGCATTTAATTATAACACACAAATAAATATCAATTCAACTTAATGCATGAAAATTATGGTCTGAGCATGGCGAGCTGCCCTTTAAATCAAGATATGGAATACAGGCTCATCTCACTTTAAGAGAAGAGGACACGGTAACCCGGCCTCAACCTAATTAGTGTTATCTTAAACCTGTCCGTCACATATGAAGCCATTATGTCATTCACCCAGTGCGTCGCGTAATAATATCGGGAGCTTGCTCACAGCAGCTCTCGAACCTAGAAGTACCTTGTATTTCCTGAAAACATGTGTATAAAATACCTATTTTGTCCCAATAATTCTCTCAGGAATTATAAGACACGACATCTCAGCCAGTAGCCTCCTCGGAGTTCATACTGCAGTTAATTATATTTTGCTGCAGACAGGAATCGTGGGCTGATTACCACGATGTTCCCCGCGCATGTAGACACACATCATCACATATCACCAAATAACGCACACCTGGGTAATGACTTCACCTCACTCTCTCCACCTGAAATACGTCCAGATTTAGTATTCCACGGAAAGACTTAAATTGCTTTCCCAAAGATCATAAAATCATTACTTCCTTAGTTTTACAGATTACAAAGAGAACTATGGTTCCCTGCAAATAAAATTTCTCTAGGCAATTCACAATAAAAACGCCTGTTTATCAAACACAAGGTTAAAATGTTACCCCCCAAATTCTAAGTTTACCGAAGTTTTATTCTACAAAAGCGCCATTTATCGCTCAAACCATAAAATTCCGCTCAAGCGATATGAACAATACACTGTACACGCATTGTACATTTACAAGTTACATGACAATCAATTAAATCAGAACAAAACATAGTCACGCACGACATTATAATCGAGTGTCGGTAACCGAATAAAAAATATCAAACTACAATAAAAAATACAAGAAAATTATTTACATTTCCCCAGCTTATCTAACTACGACTAAAATTGAATAATCAATATGTGGTACTTATCCCTCCGCCAAAACATCTCAGCTCACGTCGCCACTAATAACCCAGCAGTTATTTAGCCGGACTTGGACATAGTCGCTGGTGTGTCCATGGTCATCCTTCCAACTGTTGGCCTCGTTCCAGACATCTTGGTTTTCTTAGGATAGAAATGTTCAGTTATTTCACAGTACTACAATTACTACTAAAATTGCTAAATGAGCTGATAATATCCTCTCAAAGTCCTGAGCAATTTATTCGAAGAAAAACTTTCCCTAAATATTTGTAAGCCTGAAGCTTCTACCATTCACACGCAAATTATACACATTTAAATACTTGAAGAACTCGTCAGAGTTTAGAAGTTAATATTTCGTCAACACAAGTGTCGCCCACGACACATCGAAATAAAGTCTCAAGTGTCCCTCACGACACCTCAAAATGAAGTCCACACAAGTGTCGCCCACGACACATCGAAATAAAGTCCGTTCAACCACCAGCTTGACTACATTTATAGAGAACACAGCAAATTGACAGTAGTGGGGACAATTTTAAAAAATAATTCGGAGTTTTTAAGTTACGGACTTGCGACTAATTTCATTGAGCTTCTCTTATTGCGCAGGTTAAGAATCTGATCGGCGGAGACACAAATGATCATGTGTTTTATTAATATTCAATTTTGCGCCAAATCAAAGGTACGCCAGTTTTTCGCGGGCCTTATGCGTGCCTAGCTTCATTCGTTGGTTCAAATATATCTCGGAGAGTTTGACCTGGGGACTCCTCCCCAATTTATGACGTACAAGCATCTTCTTCCTGTCAGATCCTGCTCCCCCTACTCTTGCCTGCGTAAATCGGTATCAACCGTCTCATGGCCTACTAACTGAAGCCACGCATATTGGACGTTGACCTCTTCAGTTCCCGGAATTATGGCACACTTTTCCTTGTCTCAAAAGCTTGGTTTAAATATACTTGCCTTGTCGTCCAACTCACAATAGTTGCAACATTTTTCCTCAACACGAATCCACTGCTGCGTGTCTGAACACCCTCTTTCAAATATAATAAAATAAAATATGAATCATTATTATATCAGATGATATCATAAGGGTTCAGTATATATTTTTGTAATATAAGTAGGGATTCATAAAAAACAGTCGTAGCTACAGTATACTGGAACATTGTTGATCATGAGATTAGGTTCTCACAATTATACATTGACACGCTCAGTGTTGTAAAAGTTTTATACAGCTACAGTATACCTGGGATAGGTAATGAAAAAGTAAACAGCAAAGCGCCAGTATCTTGTATTAGGCCTAATGTGCGAATTTAAGAATTAAGGATAGAATTAACAGAAAAGCGGCTGTGGACGTAAGTTATGTTGTCAAAATATGTAAATAATCTACTGTCCAAATTTGGATATACAAAAATTTAAAACCAGTTCTAAGTGAGCAAAGAAATTTAACAAGGGTCGGGAATTGAACCAGGCCTGTACGTTGAGTAACATCTGGCATGTAGGTGGTATCAAGCAAGGATTAAATTTCAGCTGACTGGTGCTTCCGCTGTGTCACGGTGGGCTACTGCATGAGAGCGAGTTCAGTCTAGTTGGCTTCCAGAGTTGTAAAGGAATATTTCAGTCATCAGCCCCGTGTGCTTGAGTGTATAGGGAACTTGGACAGAATGGTCATCAGACCCATTTACTTGCAAGTGCGTGTGTTTTTTATGTTCTCAGTCATTGGTCGCATGTAGTTGAGTGTGTTGGATATCGCGGTTATCAGCCTCGTGTAGATGAAAGTTTAGGGGTATTTGTGATTATCTTAGAGCAATTTATAAAACTTTTAAGTGATTTTAAGAACCTTGCAAGCGCCGGGTTCATGTGTAAAGAGTAATTAGTCACCGCAAGATTTATAGCATGTACCGGTTACAAAACAACACGTCGGAAAGCCACGGATGCCATTATAGTATTAATACATTAGGCCTTGGATACCCTAATAACGACTGGGTCTGAAAAGAACAAGAGTTGCCCAAGGAATATCGACAAGAGAAACGCCTGTCACAGGCGAGTTGAAACAATTCTGGACATTTGTAGGAATCTGTGTACAGTTTTAAAGTAAACCACTCAGATAGCCGCTATCGGCACCGGGATTCAAGCCTACAATCTCCCAATGTCAGCGAGGCACGAGTTAGCATTCCCGTTAAGGTAAAAGCAAGAAAGATTTAAAAAAACTGCAACTGTTACATTACGGAAACACATACTCGCGTGATTTCAACTAGAGAATTGTCGGTCTGCTATATCAGCAGTTCCAAAATCCAGTCTACAGAGACCTATATCAGTAATTTGCATTCACTTTTTGATAGTGAAGTAAATAATGGCAAATGAAACTCTGGTACTTTAGAAAGGTAGCTATTGTGGTCTAAATTTCCGGCATTCTCCTGGTGAGAGTGTGGAAAAACTATAGCAAAATTAGAGAGGATTTTAGGATTAACCACCATCAGCTTAATATAAATAAATAAATAGATAATTAAATAATAATTATAAAATTAAATAGTAATAAATATTAAATGTTAAATAAGCCTCCGTGGCTTAGGCGGCAGCACGCCGGCCTCTCACCGCTGGGTCCGTGGTTCAAATCCCGGTCACTCCATGTGAGATCTGTGCTGGACAAAACGGAGGCAGACAGGTTTTTCTCCAGGTACTCCGGTTTTCCCTGTCAAAATGTCATTCCAGCAACACTCTCCACTATCATTTCATTTCATCTGTCATTCATTAAATCATTGCCCCAGAGGAGTGCGTCAGGCCTCGGCAGCCGGCACAGTCCATATCCTCGCCGCTAGATGGCGCTTCATTCATTCCATTCCTGACCCGGTCGGAGACTGGAAGCAGGCTATGGATTCTCATTTATTAAATGTTAAATAAATAATTATTAAATTAAATGATAGATGAATTAAATAATAATAATAATTTAACAATAAATAAATAAATAAAGAAAGAAAGAAAGAAAGAAAGAAAGTAAATTAAAATAAAATAAATAATTAATAAATAAAAAGAACTTGCTCATAGATATTTTACTTGGCTATCCTGACCGTTTCTAGTGGAATGTTGCGTTTTCGTAAAGAACCAACATGACCACCCTGTTTCTATAACTATACCCGCTTTGTCGTGAACCAAAATGGCCAACCGCATAATCTAGCTTTACACTCAGCCACCCTCCCCCCCCCCCCCCCCCCCCCCCGCCAATAGGTGAGCATAGCCAGTCAAGTCTGGAAAAGTCCTTATCATGGTAAAGTCACTTGAGAGTCCTTCTTCACATACATACAAAGAGTCTTAGTATATGCATGACCGTGCGTGTTTAATAAGCCCTGTGATTTAGATAAATAGTCAGTATCCATTCTCCCACGCTACACAGCTATCTGTAAAGTCACGCAACAGTCTTTTCTTGTTTATACGTTGAGGCAAATCACTGCCTGTATGGCCATGCGTGGTAAAGCCTATCTACGAAGTGGGTAATATTAATAATAAATAAATGTTTAATAATAATAATAACTTAGTTAACCGACTAAAAATACACCACGCGGCTAACTTCACCATCCCTATCGCTATCCAGCTTGGCATAAATAATAATAACTTATGTTAAGCAACTAAAGGTACTCCTCTCGACCATCCTGACCCTCACTTGCTTTGCATAAATAATAACAAGGAAATTAATAAGATTAAATAATAATATGTGTTGCCTCTAGAGAACCCTGTATGCTATCCTGTCATGGTACAACTGGGTGTCATGTTACATGACTTTGCTAAAGCGTCTTTACACTTGGGAATGTTTAAAATTTTAAGAATATATATATATATAAAAGTTTAAATTCACATTTATGTCCTAAAGCCAAAATTGAAAAAAAAAACCTCTATCGTTTGAGCTGTGGCACAACATTATCCGATTATTAGTTTCGGAAATCTCGGGTCAAAGACCTAGTAGTTGATTTAAAGGTACAATCGCGTTCAAATAAAATGGGTGGTATAGAATTCTTACGGAAAATCCGCTGATTTAAAGATTTTTAGCCTACTTTTCACATTTTGCAAAAATGAGGAAAAAGATGAGCTCGGGCAAATGTGTGTCTGTCTGTCTGTCCGTCTGTCTGTCTGTCTGTCTGTCTATCTGTCTGTCTGTCCTTCTGTCTGTTTGTCTGGCTGTGTGTGTGTCCCCCCCTATCAACTCCTAAACGGCTGGAGCAATCGAAACAAAATTTGGTAGGAGTAAAGATCTATAACTGAATATCTCACGGCCATATTTGAAAATGATGTCAGTTCTACCAACTGCTGAAAAATCGCAATTGAAATTTGAGCTCCATGTTGGATATCTTGGAAGGTATGAATGGGAGCTATTTCAAAATTGGCACACGTATAGATAATAAAATTGCAGTTTAATTTCCAGGAGGCCATACATGGCAGTGTTGCCAAAATGATTATAAGCCTGCTGATAAGTCCAATTTTTAAATGCATATAACTTCTACACTATCAATTGGAATTCAACCAAATTTCGTATGTGCTATGTGTACATAAACAGATATGACTGAGCGTATTCTTAAGAGCCTCCAGGGCTGCCAACTGTTAATAAATGCTCTCAATTGTTTTAGTCCAAATACCCATATATCAGAAAGTATGCAAGCCGGCAGGTTTAAACTATGCACACGTATAGTACCTGACAGTCTATATTAATTTGGAGTAACTTATATACGTCAATGCTACCAACATGATTCTAAACCTGCTGAGAAGTCCAACTTTAAATACATGTAACTTCTATACTATCGTTTGGATTTCAACCAAATTTCGTGTGTGCTACGTGTACCATAAGAGGTATGACTATGCCGATTCTGAAGATTAACCAGGGCTGCCAACTGTTAATAAATGCTGTCTCTATTTTTGTTACTCTAATATCAATATATCAGAAAGTATGCAAGCCAATAACTCTAAACTTTGCACACGTATAGTACCTGGCATTCTAGATTAATTTGGAGTAACTAATTTAGGCCTACGCTAGTGCTGTCAACATGACTCTAAGCCTGCTGATAGGTCCAATTTTAAAATGCATGTAACTTCTATACTAACTAATGGATTTCATTCAAAATTGACACAACAATAGATCATATTATTTCAGATTATGTCATTGTTGCCAACATGATTTTACGCGGGCTGTTAGATTCAATGTTTAACTGCATGTAACGTCCATGCTATCCATTGGACTTCAACCAAATTTTATATTATGTACCTTAAGAGATGGAACTAAGAATATATTCAGTCACCAGGGCAGCCAACTGTAGTTCTCTATTAGGCTACATTATGCCAGGTATACAATATTTCGAACTAATTAGAAATTTCGATATTACCAACTTAATTTCGTCATTATTCTAGATAGATCCATATAGATTAATCATTGGCATGAATCTTAAATTTTAAGAAAAGTAGGCTCTTTAGTTCGTCTCGGAACTTCTTGTTGGTAATTGAGGTCAATTTAGTGGTTAATGGCTATAGGGGGTGGGGGTAAAACGGCTCAGTATGATATCATCTTAAAGACCTCCTCATGCCCTTAATAACGTTAATCATTTAAAAAAACTCAAATTTAGGTTTGGCACTTATGTTCTTTAACAAAATTTGGTAAAATAAAAAGTCCAGGGAAAAGGTAACGTTACGCCCTTTAATTTGAGCTACCGTACAACGTTCTCCGATTATTAGTTCGGGATATCTCGGGTCGATGACCTAGTAGTAAGGTATTTTGGCAAAATCAAAAAAAAATGATAAATAAAAATTACATAAATAATAAATTAAATATTTAAATAAAAAATTAAAACTTATAAAACCAAAATTTTGAAAATGTGTAGTTAGGCCCCTTGGTAAAATTTGGATAAATAAATGGTCCACGGGAAAGGGGGGGGGGGGTATCCACTTTAATTTGAGACCTCGCACAATTCTCTACCACTATAAGTTTGGGAAATCTCGGGTCGATGACCTTGTAGATTGGTCTTTTGGAAAAATCTAAAAAAAATGTAAATAAAATTTAAATGAATAATAAATTAAATAATTAAATAGAAATTAAAGATATTAAAAAAACAAAATTTTGAAAATGAGTAGTTAGGCCCTTTGACAAAATTTAAAAAATAGTAAATACAAATTACATAAATAATGAATTAAATAATTAAATAAAAGTTTAAACAATAAAAAAACAATTTTCAAAATGTATAGTTAGACCCTTTGGTAGAATATTTGGAAAAATAAATAGTCCATTGGAAAGCGGGCTTAATCCCCATTAATTTAAATTCCCACACGACCCCCTCCGATTATGGGTTCGGGAGATATCGACAAAGGTCGAGCGGCGATCAGCGTAGCTGAGCGCCTAGTGTAACTCGTTACAACCCCCCCCCCCCCTGCCTATGTACTGACACCTGAAGAGCTCCTTCTAGAAAAGCAAATGAATAATGTCCGAGGTAGACTTCATTGGATATGATCCTAAGGACGTGGGCACGGGAACATAAGGTATCGTCAGTGGAATTGGTATGACGCTGACATTTTGCGTTTAGAGACCGTGTTGGCAACAAGTTCGGTACTTATTGCGTCAAAGCCACTCGTGGCCAATCGTTAGTTGACTGGGGGCTGAATTATCACAGCAACAATGAAAATACGAGGTTGGTGATGTTTGAAAACGTGCGTAGCAGTGATCCGCATACACAATGTTTCTATTTTATTTAATTATGTGCTGGAAATGTTGACCATCAAGGACAATGCACATTTTCAGTCGTGTTGCGGGGGATGATGTCACAGACCGAAGAGGTTTCCCTCGATATTACAGCACATGCTGCGATAATACGTCACTTGAGATCCTCTGGTGTTGTTGGAGCTTGTGCGAAGACTATAACCTTGTGGAAAATGTTAAGCGGTGTCAAACCAGATGACCGTGCTGGCCACCTGATGGCACCTCCATGCCCGATCCATTGATCGGGGAGTATCTCGCTTAAGACTTGCCGGGCCACAAGCGAATAGTGGGCAGGACACCCGTCGTGCTGGAACCACATATCCTGTCGTATGTTAAGGTGTACGTTTTCCAGGAGAAAAGGTAATACCTCTGCGGCATATCTGTCACCCATTAAATTACCGTCAAGAAAATATGGCCCTACTACAAGGTCACCGATTATCCCGCACCACACATTGACTTTCCATTGCCGGTGATGCTCCACATGCCTGAGTCAGGGTGGGTTCTCACAAGCCTAATAGTGCATATTCCGTAGATTGATATGGCCATGGTTGGTGAAGGTCACTTCATCAGTGAAGAGAAGTCTCCGCAGGAAGTTCCTGTCGTCCCGTAGTCGCATAAGAACAGGACGGCAGAAATCCACACGTTGTCCATAATCTCGCTCAACAAGATGTTGATGCAAGGATACGTGATAAGGATGGAACTTGTGTCGCCGTAAAATGCGAATTACACTTGCCAGGCTTATCCCGGAATCACGCGCAATTGCGTTTGAGCTGGTAAGTGGAGTATGGACGACGGCCGCCAGAACAACTATTGCATTATCTTCCCCTGTAGCTGGTCTGCTCCTGTTTCTGTTCACGGCAATCTAGTGTCCGCTATGCAACAACTTGCGGCAAAGGCGTCGTATATTGTCATATGTGACGGATGATCCCGGGCGGGATACCTCTCAGCATACAGTTTCGAAGTTCTCCTGGAACACTTCCCGGACAGGAGAAGCATGTCCAGTTTCTCTTGGTTTGTGTAACAGGCTGTTCCAGCTGAGCTGCTCGCCAGTGAGCAGCCGAGTACTCGCCGCCTTGCGTGAGTAAACCTGCAACATGCAATACAGCTCTGCTGTGGGGGCTGCCGTCACTGCGCGGTGAATACATCAAGACTGGCAGGAAGCGCATGGACTTGTGTTATGACCTTCGCCCATGGCTATCACCCCCCAGTCCCTCTCCAACCGTGCTCCGAGCATCACTGCTGAGTACTCGCGTGTACGCATACTCAAAAACGTGGATTTGGAACAGCCTGGAAGGCATTGCGTAAGTACTCAAATACAGTACTGTACGTAACATGAGACCCCTGAGACACAGGGCTGACAAAACCTTCCCCTCCTATCCACTCTAATAGCAGCTACACCACATTACCTTACTATTTCCATGTGTTTGCAGGACGTGCGTCATTCAAACTGCGATTGCATGACAACATCCCCATTTTCAAACATTACGTCTACTCCAGAACAGTAATGCTTATTCGGCCGCAATTCCAGTAATGGATCTTATTGTTTGGGTTCCTCTCCAGACGTACAGTACGTGACTTAAAAACTCGAAGGGGTCCAGAGAATAGTTTTTATTTCATTTCCGGGGCTTGGACATCGTGGTCATGTAGCCCCATGTGCTTGGGGGTGTGTACTGTATTTCTGTTAGAAAGTGTATGATAACCTGTGTTATAGTGATGTCTGTAGTAGTGTACTGGATTTGTAATTTAGGTGAGGAATTGGAACGGAGGCGGCCGTTGTCGTCAGTAAGGAACCCTCCCGACATTTGCCTGGAGTAGCAGTGGGAAACCACGGAAACACTTCCAGGATGGCTGAGATGGGTATCGAACCCATCTCTTCTCCGATTTCCCTCACGAGGCGGAGTGTACCCCGTTCCAGCCCTCCAACCAGAATTAAATTGCTTATCAGAGCCGGGAATTGAACCCGGACCACCGCAGCGAAAGCTACGAATGCTAGCCGCTGCACGTGATTATAAGTCGACGGGATACGGAGACGAGTGGCTGTGTGTTGTTATTTCATTTCCAGGGCTTTGACAGCGTGGTCAGGTAGTCCCGTTTGCTTGGGTGTGTATGGTGAGTTCACCAGTCATACAATAACGTTGTACCCCCAGGGTATGATACGGTATATTACATTATGTGTACGATAGTTTACAGTACATGCCTGGTGTCGGTTCTCTGGCTGGAATCACACCCAGGAACTTGCTTGCGCGTCAATATGTCCTTGCCCGAATGCACAGCGCATGTTGTTCTTATTGATATCTCAAAAAGTAACTGTCCGATTTTGAAAATACTTACATAGCCTAATTGAACTTGTACTCAGTTGAACTTTTAAGCCAGCTGTATGAATGTGTGCCATTCCATTAAAAAATATGGAATTAGTATTAATATCTCGGTTATTACTCACCATGGGCAACCGTAGGATTTTTCCAAGAGGGTGGGGGTGGGGTGGAGGGAGCAAGTAATATCTTTCAATTCATTACTTAGACTACCTATCAATAGCCCCCACAATTTTCATTTTATTTCCTACTTGCTTCGTGATATTCATTATTTGGCTGCTCTGAAACCGTTGGGTACATCAGTTTTATGGCTTGAATGGGGGGAATAGTTTCTTTTAGTTCAGAGTTTTTGTCCAATAGAAGTTCGCTTTTCTTTATGAATCATCGTCATAATGTTCATTTCTCAAAACAGGTAAAACGTAGTTGTATCACCATGTACGGGCAAAAATAAAAATCAAACAATTAATTTAAATGGTAATGATAATCCAGTTCGCCGATTTTCTAAATAACAGGAGATATTTTCAAATAATCCCACATTACTCACTATGGGCACCCGTAACTTCAATTTATGAAATAAACTGGTGTGACAATGAACAAACGAAACATTCTCGGGATTCCAGGAGGGGGGAGGCACGGCCCCTCTTTGTCCCCCCCCCCCTTCCCTGCGGCGCCCATGTTACTCACCCCATGAGGATAAGTAGCACATTAGTTTCCAAGGCCCTGAGTATCATTTACGAATATGGAAACAATAACGATATTTTTAATGGTTTAGACGTTATTTCCGTGTTACATCTTAGGTGAATAACCCGGTATAAAAGCCTCAGGAGCGTTAGTAATGAATTTATCATATTGAATATAGCGCACTATGGCCATCCTGAATTATTATAATTTAAAACTAAATAACTGTTTTTGTACTACAATGACGAACATTAGTGATAATGTGGAAAAACAAAAGCGATATAAATAAAAAATAAACAAACCACTATTTATTACAGTTACAATGACGAAACGCGGCAAATATGTAGTCTTACATATAAGGCTTTCTCTACAGAAGGCGCAAGATGAACGATTTCATAAATTAATAATAATAATGTTATTGGTCTTACGTCCCTTTTAACATCTGTGGCTTTTAAAGACGCCGGGGTGCCGTAATTTCGCCCCGATGGGGATGTTTAACGTGCTAGTAAATCTACTGACACGGCTCCCTCGCATTTGCGCAACCTCAAATGCCAACTGACTGCGCCCAGATCCGATCCTGCAACCTTGATTTCATGCATTCAAGATATTTCTGCTCACGTTTCATTGCTCTTACGGCAAAGTGCAAAGAGAATAAAACTCCAAGAATCAGGATTGAGGGTTTTGGAAAACAGTAGAGCATTCAAAAGCAGGAAAGAGAGGGTCCACCCCGAAGTAAATATGAAAAGGAAAAAAAAGAATGGAGCCAGTTTAGGAATCCCTCGAAGTCACCAACGTCCGATCTCACCAGATGTGAGCCCTTGAAAGCCAAATACCGTTTGACCACACAATAACAATTTTTAATGGAGCGAATGGCTATTTATTTTTTCAGGACGGTCCAGGGAAGGGATTTTAGAAGGAATTCGGCCGTGGACCTATTGAAAGGAACCGTCCCTGCATTTGCCTGGTGGTGAAAATGGGAAACCACGAAAACCACTTTCAGGACGGCCGAGGTAGGAATAGAACCCACGCTCTCCTAATGCCTGCGAGGCACGAGTTAGCGCGTCAGCGCCCTCGGCCACCGTAGCCGGTCACAATATCAAAATGCAGCCTTGTAGTTTTAGGTTATAGCCTATATGTCCTATACAGTAAATATATAAGCCAAAACTATTCCATGTAAACAATAATTTGATTGGAACACTAATTTTCTTTCATCCCCAAATACTTGTTTATAGTAGAGTTAGCCTAGTTATTTTTAAAGTTTCACTATGTATTTCTGACTACTGGTTTGCTAAGTTTGCGAAGGATACACACTTGTACTTAAAGGCTAATGCACAGTGTAATCACAATAGCCTATCCCTCTAAGTTTCACACCTTCTATGGCTTGCACTTATTTCGCCTATAATAGGCGCCTCACCGCCCCCCAAATTCAGTCAGTTGATTGTTTCCTTGAATTGTAATATATAATCGCTAATTAAAAATATGTGATTCAGTGTTTTAAGAACAAAAGCTATTGCGATTGTTACACCTGGTGCAGTGCACCAAGTGGGTGCGGCCTGCTTTAGACAGGCTAACAGCAGTTAGGGAACACCATGAAAAGAAGGTTGTTGTTGTTGATTCATTTAAAGGCTTTGTAATATCTTGGTCATGTAGCCCCGTGTACTTGGGTGTGTGTAGAATTCGTCTGATAACCTGTGTTGTTGTGATGGCTGTACTAAAGTGTGTGTTTGTAAGGGGTATGGTATTTGGTAGGAGGCGCCGTGGCCTTAAGTTAGGAACCATCGATGCATTAGCCTGGAGAAGTGGATATACCACAGAAAACCATTTCTAAGGAGGATGAGATATGAGTCGAACCCAACTCTTCTCAGTTATGCCTCACGAGGCTGAGTGCACCGTGTTCCAGCCCTCAGACAAGAATTAAATTTCTTGGCAGAAGCGGGAATCGAACTTGGACCTCCGTAGTTACAGCCAAGAATGCTAGTCGCTATGCCATGAGGCTGACATGAAAAAAGGAAGCGGTCTAACCCCTCGAAAATGAGGGTATGGGTGAAGACAGGGTAAGGGCCAATTATGACAGGGAATTGAAAGACAGCCGAATCCTCGGATACACTAATACCGTCAGTGTGGAAGAGAACAAGAGTTGACCACGGTAGGTCAATGGGAAAGGAAACAGGACCCCGGCAGATATGAGTGGAAGAAATTTCGTGCTCAGCTGGGTTCCCATGGTCGCCAACCCATGTCTCACTATTTATGAGGCCCTGGGTGTTCCAAAAATATCAGATAATCTTTGATAATAGACTAAGTATTCTGCTATACTCAAGTTATACGTAGACTGAGGCAAGATCCACATCCACAACAGTCGGCATTATATCAATCCATTATACAGTATGAGGAGTATAAAGTGCACCTGCCGCAGAAAATAGCAAGTGGTCGAATAAGAAGTAATCATCTTTGTTTTGTAAGAGATCCTTCCGGTCTGCAAAGTCATTGATACCTCCAGGAAGAAAGTCGCGGATATTGAGTGAACACGTCCAGAACTTCATGATTTGGGCTGAGATAGCTCTCTTGAAGACAGGGGTTCCTAAACTATCTAACATTACAGAACACTTTAATATACGATTTTTAGGAAAATTTGTTTGGTGGTAATTTATATTTTAAGAGGTGGAACATCGAGGTTATCTACAACTAGAGTTCCTTGAAGGCCATGTTATCAAACTAATTCTTCCCAAGGCGAACTGCCGTTGCCAAAATGTATTTGATATTTAAATTTGAACTAAAATTATTAATGTACAGATGCAGTCAAGCAAACCGCAAAGTGTTCCAAGCTGAGAAATACTCATCTTTGTATTGGATCCATAATTTGTTTATTGAAAATACAGTAATTGGTTGTACGCAAAAAGATTGATAAGAATATTTTTCATTAGACGAGAGTGAGGTGATGAAACTCATTTAAACAAGTCGATTCAAGAAGAGGGGCTTGGAGATGTCAAAGGAAACACCGAACTACAGAAGTATAATTTTATTAAATTGAGAAGTGGGGCGGATTTAGCACAGCAAAGAGTTTGTTTTGATACGAGTGAGGACAACACAAAGAAATAGAAGAGTTGAAAGGAGATGTGGTTTTAAAAGGATCCGCGGCCGCAAAATAAAACCATAAGAACTACAGGCAGAGACGTATGACGCGCCATGTAACGTCAGAACTGCGGGGAGTTGACAAAATTTATCACGTGAGGAGATTTGACCAATGGCAAAATTAACAAATGAGTAATTATGTAATTAGGTCATTTGATTGGATACGGAAGTCATAGAAGGAATTTAAATTCACCAGAAGACGGAGAAATTTATGAAGAAAATTACTATGTTTTGAGTTTACGAAAAAAAGTTTCAGTACTCCAGGCAAATTTATTCTACAAATCGAGCGCCAAGATATTCGCGCTATTTTGAGAACAGACGCTTTTAATTGAGAAGAGGAGGGGAGAATCAATCCAGGAATCGAGATCTTAATATTCCAACATCCGAGGTGGATGGACGTATCGTGATTGATAATCCGAGTGCTGGGATCTCGAAAGTTTAGTTATCGTCAACCGAGGCTACATTGACGGCGATATCGCACTACAGTTACTTAACATAAAGTGGGCCTTGTATTATTTTACGAAGTGATTGAAGTTGATTATTTGAACATTGCGAAGTGATAAAGAAGTAGTGAAGCTGTGTGAACATTGAAGGCATAATTGAACATTATCGAGATACTGCAAGTGAACTATTATCTGAAAATAAGCATCAACATAGTTAACTACGAGGAAGATTCAGTAAATATTCAACGAACGACAAGTACTTCTACGGCATACTCTACAAATATTATAAACGTTATACAAGCTTGCAAGCAATGTTGAAAAGCAGATATAATCGAAGCAACATCACTATATGAGATCTACAAGGGAAATTCAACAAATTATTTTAAAAATTATCAACCACGGAAATGCAATTGAAGTCGAGAGGGACATCTTCAGAGCTCAAGAAAGTAGCGGATATGGAAGAGTAAATTATGAATTGGGGAACCTAACGGATGACAAATTAAGAATTCCAGGAGTCACTTAAACACTACAAATATTTTCCAAAATTAATAAAATGCAAAGAACTTCGAGATTCGGCCATAACGAAGAAAGAAAAATGAGGAAAACTTCCAGAGTTGACCGCAATGAAGAAAGGAGAGAGAAACAGATGACCAAGCGAGTTCAAGTAGAGAAGACCGAGAACGAGATTCGAACGAGGATGCAGTTCAACTACAGGCAGAGGAGGAATATGAATCCACGGAAGGGGATCCAGTATGCAGTAACAACTTGGAGCAGAAGGAGAATGGAGATATCAGGAGGTAGAGAGATCGATCTAATGATGAATTATTCTAGAACAACTATACCCAGCACAACTATTCCATCACAGTAGTCATTTGCGACATTGAAATATTATGGAGGACCATTTTCGACGATTTTTAATATTTTATTATTATAATTAGGAGATTTCTGCGATGTTTTGAATTCTATTAGACCGACGATTTATATTTGGGATTTTTGAAAGTAGGATTCTGGATTTTGATGATTTTAAGTTTTAATCTAATTGTTTGGACTTTGGATTTACATTTAGGAATATCGATTCATTATTTAAATTAATATTTTGGAGATTTTTATTATATTAGGTTATTTTAGGATATTTTTGGATTTTATGATCATTTGTAGATCAGTGATAGATCTGAGTGAAGATCGATATTGGAGCATATTAATGTTGTGCCTTTGTGGAATTTTATTATGAATGAAATTAAGGTAATAATGATACTTAAATGTTTTATAGAAGAATGCAATGGAATGATCTATGACAGAATATTAGATAAAGGCTGATAGTGACTATTATGATAAACGATTACACAGTTGAGTATAGGAAATACAGTCGAACCTGGTTACAAGAAAGTTGAAGGGGAAAGTGTTATACTTTCTTATACTGTATATAGATTTTCGGTACACCCAGGTTGTCTTATACCCAAGTTTATCCAAGCCACTTCCTTGTATGGATGTTGTAAGTCAGTTACTGTACATAGCTGAATAGGCCTATTGCAAGTAAAAATTATGGTCTCTAATGGAGTACATAGAGTAATACAGTATACTGTACACTTACACACAGTACTTACAGTAGGTGTAAAGTTTTACAGTGATTGGAAGTAATCAGTCATATGCTTTTGTTTTTCCGAAGTCTGATCTGCATCAGAAAAATCAGGGAAAACCACAGGAAAAACGAGGCACCACTTCCTTATGTAGAGTTCAAGAACCTACTTCCTTTCCTACACAGAAGTAAACGAGTCCAACACAACTTTCTCATACAGAGGTACAAAAGTTTCTTGCATAGAGTTTTTCACCGTAAAAATGACGGGACCAAGAAATTTCTTTCCAATACAGAGGTTTTTCTTATACAGAGGTTCACTATAACCAGGTTCGACTGTACTAACTTTATTAAAGCAATATTAATTGATTGAGATAATTATTATTTTATTTAACTGGATATGACGATAAAATTCAGGTTGGTTTGTTGGTTCTTAAGTTTAGGGGCTGCGACAACGCGGTCATGTAGCCCCGTGTACTTTGGGTGTGTGTAGAATCTGTCTGATAACCGGTGTTAATTGTGATGGCTGTATTAGTGTATGTTATCTGCTTTTTAATTTAAGTACTGCAACTTAGAATTTTTCAAATAGTTCCTACTTTTGCCGCCAAGCGCCACCGTCAACGACTACTAGGCCAAGTTCAGAACTTAGCTACTAGACGCCACTGCAGTTGGCTCTTGGCAACGAACGTAGAAACCTAACCGCGTTGTTTACATTCTTAACCTATCCAATTTAGCTTCACACAGGTGCAATTAGTGGAAGGTTCTTTAACATGCCATAAATCTATGACATGGGACCGCCGGTTTACTTCCCCTCCGAAGGAAGGCATACTGAGGGATTTTAACGCTCTTAAAAAATCCGACGGCTTCGGCCGGGTTTGAACCCGCTATCTTGGGCATAGAAGCTCAGCATGCTACTGACTACGCCACCGAAGCCGCCCGATAAAATTCAGCTTTACTTTATTGTACGGCCAGAATAAACGATATATCGACGGAATGAAACCAGTATACAGTAGAATGAAACATGTTAATGAAGTTCTGAATTGAAAGAATATTGTGGAAAGAGACGTGTTAGCGAAAGTGATGAACTTTTTGAGTTTTTGGACAGTCATGAGAGGCTAATATTAGTCAATATAAATATTATATTTATTTTTGAGAAATAGGACAGTAGTGTAAATGGTGAAATAGAGTATAGAAATTCATAGTTACGATATTTAATTAAACAGAGGAGTGATTGTATAGAGTAAAATATTAATCTATGAATTTCAGGATTTTTAAGTAAACCAGTCTGAAGAAAATCAGTGAAGTGAATTTATTATTATTGTTGTTGTTCAAGTCTTCAGCCTCTTGACTGGTTTGATGCAACCCTCCACGCCTCCCTGTTCTGAGCTAACGGTTTCATCTCTACATAGCTACCACACCCTACATCCGAGGCAATCTGTTTAACATATTCTAACCTTGGTCTACCCCTACAGTTATTGTCCTCGACCCTTCCTTCCAAAACTAAGCTTGCTATTCCTGCGTGTCTTAGTATCTGTCCTACGAACATATCTCTTCTCTTCATTAGCATTCACCAGAAACATCTCTTTTCTCCCACTCGTCTTAATACCTCTTCATTTGTAACCCTATTTACCCATCTGATTTTCATCATTCTCCTGTAACACCACATTTCAAACGCTTCAATTCTCCTCTTTCCTGCAGCACCAATAGTCCAAGTTTCACCTTCATAGAGTGCCACGCTTATTATTATTATTATTATTATTTCTCTTCTTCTTCTTCTTCTTAGTCGTTTACCCTCCAGGTTGGTGGAACCCACGGACTCAGCGAGGGAACTCACCACTAACGCCTCTACGGGCAGTGTCCTTGAGCTGGGAACTTCTAATCGGAGTGGATACAACTGGTGAGGTGTGATTGGCACCTCGCCCAGGCGGCCTCACCTGCAAAACGAACAGGGGCCTCATGAGGGAAAGTAATGGATAGGCAAGGAAGAGGGAAGGAGGCGGCCGTGGCCTTGAAGAAGGTACTGTCCCCGTATATTCTAGAGGCGGTCTGTTGGATATCCGAAGCAACAGCTGGATTCGTAGACCCTGACAGCTCCGGCGCAAAATACTAGTCAAGGATCTACTTCCAACTAGACCCTCACGAATATACGTGGCGGAAATTACGACACAACTGTGAATTACAAGAAAAATGCACTTAGCTCGTAGTAGAACACCTACCTTTATTCTCGGGGATCTCGCGGTCAGCCTCTGGACCTATAATGGGGTTTCACAGTTGCATCTCCTTATATCTAAAATAAATCATGACGACGCGGCTTCTAATAAAACTAAACGATTTAATACCAAAAAGGTGTAAACTATGGCTAAACAGTCATACAATAAAATAAAAACACACTCCCATTCTCTCACCTTTACATTCACGCCACTGATAGAACTGCGTTCTATGAACGCTTTGATAAAATTTGGGGTAGCTTGTGTCAATACATCAAGCTGTACAACAATTACACACCCCTGTGTATTTACATTCCTTTGGCGCGTTCCAATAAACATCTGGGCGCTAAGGGCGCGCGACCCTCGCCACGCGTCTGATGACATAACATTCACCGTTACATTCCCAGCACTAGCTGGATTAAAAAGGTGCAAGCCTGCGGTTCGCAACATCTCTCTCCATTTGTGCGACCTGGCCGTGGCCTTGGCTAGAAACGAGTTTTACAGAAGTCCTCGCTATTCCCGCCTGGCTCACAAATACACCTCTCCATAACAATAAAAGCTGTGTTAAAATTAAACAGATTCACGTCAGACAAATACGTGAACTGTACGCACATCCTACACGCTATTAACATAAAACTTCTATACACACTTCCATTCACACTCTCGCATTGTGACGTCCCAATGGAGTTCATTTCATTCACACTGAACAAGAAACAAACCACATCCAGTCACATACTCATTCACACTCTAACCTCTACGTTAAAACAAACCATAAACTCCCTACACCTAACATATAATACACTCGATTGGTAAATAATGAAAGTTAACACTAAACGAATTTACAATGACGCTTATAGCATCAGCTATAGTCCTTTCAAAATAAGTAGCGTCTATATACACTTGAGCCTGTGCTCTGATCTAACAGTTATGTCAAATACAGTGAACTGAGATCCTTAAAATCTTCTACATCTCCAGAAATATCCACCACCGGTCTCTCCTCTCTGATCTGGTGTCAAAATAGTTTAAATACGTTCGACCACTCAAGGTGAAACATATGTCGTTACATATTTGGGTTTAATAATCTCGATAAGAGTATAACATAATAGATGTCATTATCTATTTCCCGTTTCAATTTCAACCATGACCCTTCATGTCCTCTCTAATCCAAAGTCGTGTATACAAAATAAGGAGTACTCTCTACTCACACCTTATGCCTTGCCAAACTTAGTCATGCCCACGCAATGACTGTACTATAAAATGCGGAACACCCTCGCAATAACCTCATATGTCAACTACATACGGAAATCATACACAAAAACCACTATCAAAGGGTTATCAACTTCACTTCTTTCAAACTGGCATTCCTTAAAAAGGGCATAATTCCTCAGCGTTGTCACCACAATCGCTGGTCTCCTGAACAATAACAACAATTGTTAAATCATTAATTTATACATCATAACGACCTTTGTATTTACGATACTAACCTCCTCACTTATTACTCTTGAAACGTTATTCTGATAAATATAAACTGTCGTGCATACATTTAATAAAATACTACATCTCATCTTCATACTTCTGGGTTCGACTTTAATCGAGGAAGGAATATTATGTCTACAACGTGACATGATATTACTCCTCGTAAATATTTAATCACAACATTAAATCTGTGTGTGTCCAACAAGAATAGATCACGACGAGGATATCAAACGATAACTACCCTAACGTCGGATGATAATAGATCTTCCAAGAAGATTCTAGCTTCAAATAAATTTTAAATGACTGAAAGTTCATAGCTTTCTTCAATAAAACATACAATTAGTCATATTCGTATTATCTCCATTCTGAACGAATGTCTATGAGTTCTGACGATAATAATCGTTTCCACTTAAATGTTTCTTCTCCACAAGATGTCGTGATATTTCACAATATATCACTACCAAGCTCTTCTTTCTTGATGTTTCTTCTCGACGGATAAAATGCCCAAATTAAACTAATATAAATTAATTTAATGGGTAGCATAGACGAAAATGTCTATCACCTGAATTCAGAATGAATTCATAAACGTCGGAAATAAATTACTGTTCCTTAAAGGAAATGACAAAAGCTTGTTCCTCGAACAAGAAAAATAATCTCAGTTCAGAAACTGGATTCCTAACAAACGAAGCTAAAAGCGTCGCAAGACGATCACTACAATACATTTCGAAGAATAAAAAGGCTATACATGGAGTACATAAATATTGTGTCGAAATATGGATAAAGGATTTGCTCAGAAAATGTCACTACAAGCTCCAACTACAAGGTTAGTGAACACTGCTACCTGGTCTCGAAGTCTAGAAGATCAAGATAGAGTATTGTAAAATACTCGGATGTTACATCTCTCACAGATCTGGGCTGGATCCTAGCTCGTCTCCAAGAACTCGTGACCTCAGGAAAGGAACGAATTCCCCCACTGGAAAACAGCAAGCTCCGACCGGGATCGAACTGCGGGCCTCCAATCATCATCTTCTTTGTGACCGGGATAACCCTGGACCTCTTGATAATCTTGATGTTTCTTCTTTCTCCGTCACAGCACAGTCTCATCATAACAGCGAGTAGCGTCGAAAGTTCTGTTTTCCACTTCGAAAGGCATTCGAAAAGAAAGTCATGGACCTCACTCGCATAACGAACATTCATGTAGGTGGAATATGAACATCGTTCTGTAGTCGCTGATGTTAGTGTTGAGCTCATGTTTGACAAGAATGCACTAGAACAGAGTTGTACATCAAGTCTCATGATCGCTCATTAAGTAGACATTCGTGAACAGTCTCCTCTAACAAAGCTTCATCGTTGACTAAATAGCTTCTATCTGCCTATACTCCTGGCGCACATAATAATTTAGTCCATAATAATCTTCATAATAGTAGACTGAATATTGTTCTTCACTATGGAATACATCTCCATCCTATGTGTTGTAATACAGTTCCACACAAGCAATGCTAATATACACTCGTACTCACTTGTGGCCGTTGTATGCGCTGTAGTCGCTCGAACAAAAGTGTCTTATCGCGCTGGAAAGAAACACTTTTCTCGCGCTTCACAATACTGCTTATAATTGCTGAAATATTTCTCTCAAACTTCTGAAAGTTCGTAATACACAATATCTGATAGCAAGCTACAATTTGTAGTTGAAATGATGTCTCTGAAGCCGATCAGACCGAAGTGATTGCGGCATATATGTTCATCGCAACTTCACTTAGTTACCTTCGCTTATGCCTTGTCTCCACGAGTCACCTTCTGCAAGCTCGGTGAAACACTCGGAACTCCTCTCTCTTCCTGTAACACACGTCTGACCTCTCGGACATTCAGATCATAAAGAGCCTCGATGCTTGGCATCTCCCCTCCAAGTCTACCGATTCTGGCCGCCTTTTTGAGTTCCCTCTCAAATTCGCGCGGGCTCTAGCAAATCGCTTATTCCTTCCAATAGCGACCTGCTATTGACTTATAAAATATTTCCAATATTTTATTATCATATTCTTCTCTTTCCCAATATATAAATTCACTCTCTAAGGGCTTAAATGAATTAAATATCCATAAAAATTTAGTTGCTGGAACTCCCGTCTTCTCTAGAACTTCTTCCTATTGGCTGTAAGCTCATATCCAATGGGAAAATTTATAATAATATTTAAACAATTCCTGGGAATATTCGCTGTTGCTAGGTCGATTCTAAGCTTCTGGAAACTTCCATTGCGCAATACAATCACTTGACGGAATTTCCCTCCTGCTCAACGTCGCCTCTCGACTGGTGTCTGCCAAGTTCCAGCCATCATATTCCTTGGTTAAATTTTATCATGGGCTTCGAAAAAAATGTGTTATTCCCATTTTCATCCCTTATAATTCATTTTACGGGGGCAGTACCATCCCGGCATTTACCCGGAGACGAAGTGGGAAACCACGGAAAACTACTTCGAGGATGGCTGAGGTGGGAATCGAACCCCCTCTACTCATTTGGAACACCCGAGGCTGAGTAGACCCCGTTCCAGTCCTCATACCACTTTTCAAATTGCGTGGCAGAGCCGGGAATCGAACCCAGGACCTCCGGGGCGGCAGCTAACCATGCTGACCACTACGCAACGGAGGCGACATTATTATTATTATTATTTTAATTTTAATTATGAAATCCTTAAATTTAGTCAAGGTGACTACAGGAACAATGCGAGTAGCATCTTTGAATTTAAATACAACGAGAATAATTTTATTTTGAAATGTATTATTTTATTTTAATTTATTATTATCCGTAGCGTAGCGGTCAGCATGGTTAGCTGCCGCCCTGGAGGTCCTAGGTTCGATTCCCGGCTCTGCAACGAAATTTGCAAAGTGGTATGAGGACTGGAACGGGGTCTACGCAGCCTCGGGTGGTCCAAATGAGTAGAGGGGGTTCGATTCACACCTCAGCCATCCTCGAAGTGGTTTTCCGTGGTTTCTCACTTCGTCTTCGGGCAAATGCCGGGATGGTACTGCCCCGTAAAATGAATTATTTGGGATGAAAATGGGAATATTTTTTCGAAGCCCATGATAAAATTTAACCAAGCAATATTGAGGCTGGATGTTGGCAGAAACCAGTCTAGAGGCGACGTTGAGCAGGAGGGAAATTCCGTCACGTGATTGAATTGCGCAATGGAACTTTCCAGAAGCTTAGAATCAGCCTAGCAACAGCGAATAATCCCAGGAATTGTTTAAACATTGTTATAAATTATCCGATTGGATATGAGCTTACAGCCAATAAGAAGAAGTTTTAGAGAAGACGGGAGTTCCAGCAACTAAATTTTTATGGATATTTAATACATTTAAGCCGAAGAGAGTGAATTTATATAGTGGTAAAGAGAAGAATATGATAATAAAATATTGGAAATATATTATAAGTCGACAGCAGGTCGCAATTTGAAGGAATAAGCGATTTGCTAGAGCCCGCTCGAATTTGAGAGGGAACGAAAAACGGCGGCCAGAATCAGTGGACTTGAAGGGGAGATGCCAAGCATCGAGGCTCTTTATTATCTGAATGTTGGAGAGGTCGGACGTGTTTTACCGGAAGAGAGAGGAGTTCCGAGTGATTCACCGAGCTTGTGAAAGGTTGACTCGTGGAGATAAGGTATAGCGAGGCGAGAGTTAGGAGATTACCGCGCCTTGAAACTAAGTGAAGTTGCGATGAACTTATACGCCGCAATTACTTCAGTCTGATCCACTTCAGAGACATTATTTCGACTACAGATTGTAGCGTACAATCGTATTTAGTATATTACGAACTTTGAGAAAATTAAGAAGATTATTTCAGAAGATATAAACGTTTTTGTGAAGCGTGAGGAAAGTGTTTGTTTCCAGAGCGATAAGACACTTTTGTTCGAGCGACCAGAGCGCATGCACGAGACACAAGTGAGTAAGAGTGAGTATTAGCATTGATTTTGTGGAACTGTATAACAACACCAGTAGGATGAAGATGTATTCTAAGTTGAAGAACATTATTAAGTCTGCTAATATAAAGTTAATTATGGACTAAATTAGTATGTGCGCCAGGAATATAAGCAGATAGAAGCAATATAGTCAGCGATGGAGCTTCGTTAGAGGAGTTTGTTCATGAATGTCTACTTGATGAGCGAACATGAGACTTGATGTACAACTACATTCTAGTGCATTATTGTCAGACATGAGCTCGACATTAACACCAGGGACTACAGAACGATGTTCATATTCCATCTACATGAATATTCGTTATGCGAGTGAGGTCGACGACTGCCTTTTCGAATGTCTTTCGAAATGGGAAGCTGAACTTTTGACACTTCTCGTTGGGTTGATGAAACTGTACTATGACGTATAAGAAGAGACATGAAGATTATCAAGAGGTCCAGGGTATACCCGGTCACAATGAAGATGATTGGAGGTCCGCAGTTCGATCCCGGTCAGAGCTTGCTGTTTTCCAGTAGGGGAATTCGTTCCTTTCCTGAGGTCACTAGTTCTTGGAGACGAGCTAGGATCCAACCCGGATCCTTGGAAGATGTAACAACTGAGTATTTTGTAATACTCTATCTTGAGCTTCTAGACTTCCAGACCAGGTAGCCGTGTTCACAAAACTTGTAGTTAGAGGTTTATAGTGACATTATTGAGCAAATCCTCTATCCATATTTCGACACAATATTTATGTACTCCATGTATAGACATTTTATTCTTCGAGATCGTTTGTAGTAATCGTCTTTCGACGCTTTTAGCTTTGTTTGTTTGAAATCATGTTTCTGAACTGAGATTTTCACTTGTTCGAGGAACACGCATTTTTGTCATTTCCTTTAAGGAATAGTAATTTATTTTCGACGTTTATGAATTCATTTTGAATTCAGGTGATAGACATTTTCGTCTATGTTACCGATTAAATTAATTTTTATTAGTTTAATTTGGACATTTTATCCGTCGAGAAGAGGCATCAAGAGAGAAGATATTATTAGTGATATATTGTGAAATATCATGGCATCGTTTGGAAGAGAAACATTTAACTTGGAAACGATTATTATCGTTAAAACTCATAGACATTCGTTCAGAATGGAGATAATACGAATATGACTAGCTGTATGTTTTATTGAAGAAAGCCATGAACTTTCAGTCATTTAAAATAATTTGAGATTAGAATCTTCTTGGAAGATTTATTATCATCCGACGTTAGGGAAGTTCTTGTTTGATATCCTCGTCGTGATCGATTCTTGTTGGACACACATGTATAATTTTGTGATTAAGTATTCACGAGAAGTAATATAATGTCACGTTGTAGACATGATATTCCTTCATCGGTGAAAGTTGAAACCAGAAATGTGAAGTTAAGATACAGTATTTTTATTAAATGTATTCACAACAGTTTAGATTTATCTTAGTAACGTTTTTAAAGTAATAGTGAGGAGGTCTTTCATGCTTAGTCCAAAGGTCGTTGACATGTATAGATTAATGGCTTAACAATTGATGTTATTGTTTATTAGACCAGCGGTTGTTTTGACAACGCTGAGGAATTATGCCCGTTTTAAGGAACGCCAGTTTGAAGGAAGTGAAGGTGATAACCCTTTGATAGTGGTTAAATATGTATGTAATTCCGTGTGCAATTGGCATACGAGGTTTTTGCGAAGGTGTTTCCGCATTTTACATTACAGTCATTGCATGGGCATGACTATGTTTGGCAAGCCATAAAGGTGTGAGTTAACAGTACTCTTTATTTCATACCCGGCTTTGGATAAGTGAAGACAGGAGGGTCACAATTGAAATTTAAACGGGAAATGGATATTGACATCTGTTATGTTTTACTCTTAAAAATATTATTAAACCCAAGTATGTAACGACATATGTTTAACCTTGAGTGGTCGAATGTATTTGATCTATTATGACACCAGGGCAGAAAGGAGAGAAAGGTGGTAGTATTTATGAAGCTGTAGAAGCTTATGAGGATCCCAGTTAATTGCGTTTGACATAACTGTGAGATCGGAGCTCAGGCTCATGTGTATATAGACACTACTTATTTTAAATGATAATAGCTCATGCTATTAGTGTCATTTTCAATTCATTCATCATTAACTTTCTTTATTTGCCAATCGAGTGTATGATATGTTAGGTATAGGAAGATTATCGATTGTTTAGCGTAGTGGTTAGCGTATGAATGCTGATGGGATTGAATGTGGTTTGTTTCTTGCTCGGTGTGACTGAAATGAACTCTATTGGGACGTCACAATGCGATAGTATGAAAGGAATAGTGTGTAGAAGTTTTGTTTCATTAGCGTGTAGGATGTGTGTATGGTTTACGTATTTGTTTGGCGTGAATCAGTTTCATTTTAACATCGCTTGTGATATGATAGAGAGGTGTATTTGTGGTCAGGCTGGAATAGCGAGGGTTTGTTAAAACTCGTTTCCATCCAAGGTCAGCGCTCGGCCACACAAATGTAAAGAGTTGTTGCGAGCCAACAGGCAAGCAGCTATGAATCAGCCAGCTCTGGGAATGTAACGGAGTCTGTTATATAATCTGTCGCGTGGCGAGGGTTGCGTGCTACTAGCGCCCAGGTGTTCACTGGAGCGCGTCAAAGGAATGTAAAATACGCAGGGGTCTTTAATTGATGTATGGCTTGTTATAATGACACAAGCCGCCCCAAAATTTGTCACAGTCTTCGTGGAACGCAGTCAGTGGCGTCGGAGCGAATTTTTCTTTGGGGGTGCAAGGTTTGCTCGGCATTAGTGGGTTGCCTAACCTCGGAGGCACAGCTACATTTGCTTTATGCGACTTCGCATTTGTAATTCACGAAAGGAGAAAAGTTGATAATACGCGAGCTATAAGCCAGCAAAATCCAGTCTGTTTTTGTTTGTTTGTTTTCTTTCTCTTTTTTAGCGAAGTTTGTGACGACAAATGGTTTGAAGATTATAACGAAAGAACAATTCTGATTTCGTAAATATTTTGGTTATGAACTATTTCACTAAAAGATGCCATGAAAAAACAAAAATTCAGTTTATTTGTTAACTAGAACTCGAGACGTATGACGTATTGGCCATTCGGCCAATAGTAAAAAAAATACGAACACTTTTACACCATACATTATAGCCTACAACTCAGTCAAGTTGACTCAAAACTAATAGACCTCCCTTGAATAAAACAAAAATGAACAGTGGCCTGAACAAGCGACTTTGTAACGAAACGACCAACAACAACAACAACAACAACAAAGTCATACAAATTAAACTTAAAACACACAGCACAAAAAAAAAAAGGATAATATTTACATAAGTTTGCTTTGTGGCTAGCTAACGCTAAACCTTCCCAAACACTTGCCCTCGTTCAGTCTTACGCGAAATAAACTCGCGCAAGATACCCTGCAGATCTATGGCTCTTGGATAGTCCTTATGCACATGCAGAAGCAAAGCGTGAGTCAGGCGCTGTTGGGTCATGGTACTGCGCAAATAATTTTTTAACCTCCGAAGTGCACTGAAAGATCATTCTGAAGAAGCAGCAGATGAATACCAGAACAAGCAAAACTACTTCGTTGAAAAGATCTTTAGTGGAT
The DNA here is from genome assembly GCA_946902985.2 of Meconema thalassinum. Taxonomy (NCBI): domain Eukaryota; kingdom Metazoa; phylum Arthropoda; class Insecta; order Orthoptera; family Tettigoniidae; genus Meconema; species Meconema thalassinum. The sequence continues at coordinate 1,326,150,938 of OX336389.2, forward strand.
GTAGCTAACTCATTCATCTGCTTAACTACATCTGCAATGCACTTCGGTGGCTTCCCTGGCAGACTTTTCAACAATTTTAGCTGTGTACGAAGCTGATCGAGATCAAAATCGTCCTTATGTGGACCCAGCGTTTCCTTCAGAATCTGCTCAGATGGAATGATGCCCTGGTATGCCTGAATCAGAATATTTTCAATACTCGCCAAAGTGTCAAAACCTTTCTGGTTAAATCTTTCTTCCGCTTCATTCAAAAGGAGGCCCAGAATAGAGAAGTAATCTTTTCTAAGTTCCTCTTGATCTGTGAGCTTTGCAGGAGGAGCTGGATTGCTCGTTTGTTCTAAACGCTTCGGAAATTTCCTCTGCCGTTTTTTGGGGAAGTTTTTGTTCAGGTTTGGGCTTCTTGCTCTGCTTCTGCTTCTTTTTTTACTTTTCCTCGGCTTCTTCCTCCTCATCAGCGGGTTCGAATGTGGCGTGGTTTTCGGAAAATCGTTGGTTAGGGTTTGGTAAAGAAGAGCAGTCGTGTTGCACCATCTCCGTAGCATAAACGTAGCTTTCCTTGTAGATCCGATCAAACTTCTCTATCGTTCGAAGAACCTTCATTGCCGACATTAAAATCAGAGCAGCTTGCTTTTCTCCTGTGGCAGTATAAAATGGGCTCAGAAAGGCCTTTGCAAATTCTTCACATGGACCAAAAATTTCGACACTGACGTGAAGAAAAACAAGATATTCAGCAAAGAACATATAGCCTACTTTCTCCTAAATGCATGGGTATTGTTATAACTCTTTGTCATTTTCAAGGAGTATAATTGAATGTTGGTTGTAGTAGATTGTTGAAATACAACGTGCTATACGGATATTAAACATGAATATGAGGTGCCCTTTGTTAGTGCTACCTCTGTAAAAAGTTTCATTCAATTCAGTTTCACCGTGTTTGAATTGATATGGGGAATCGATTTGCACACATACATGGCCGCTATCTGCAAACTATTGGGCTGATGACCTTGTAGTTCAGTCAAAAGATGCTTCCCACAAAAAGGTATGTTGTTGAAAAATTTGGTAGAGATCAAAAGATTAGATTGGTTGTAATTTGATTTAAGCTTTTAACATTTGGGTGGTCACCATTACGTTTCTGTCAAGATGGCGGCGATATAAAACATGACACTGAGGTGCCCTTCGCTTGTGCTACCTCTGTACCAAATTTCTTTCAATTCGGTTTCACCGTGTTCGAAAAGATAGGGGGAATCGATTTGCACACATACATGGCCACCATCCGCAAATTATTGGGCTGATGACCTTGTAGTTTGCTCAAAAGATTCTGTATACATAAAGGCATAATGTTAAAAAAAATTGGTAGAGATCAGATGATTAGGTTGGGCGTAATTTGATTCATGCTTTTAACATTTGGGTGGCCGCCATTACGTTTTCGTCAAGATGGTGGCGATATAAAACAAGACAGTGAGGTCCCGTTTGCTAGTGCTACCTCTGTACCGAATTTCGTTCAATTAGGTTTTATCGTGTTTGAATTGATAGGGGGAATCGATTTGCACACATACATGGCCGCTATCCGCAAAGTATTGGGCTGATGATCTTGTAGTTTGCTCCATATATGCGTCCCACAAAAAGGTATGTTGTTGGAAAATTTGGTAGAGATCGGATGATTAGGTTAGTCGTAATTCGATTTAAGCTTTGAACATTTGGGTGGCCGCCATTACGTTTCCGTCAAGATGGCGGCGATATAAAACATGGCACTGAGGTGCCCTTTGCTAGTTCTACCTCTGTACCGAATTTCGTTCAATTCGCTTTCACCGTGTTCGAATTGATAGGGGGGGACAGACATTCAGAGTACGCACACACACACACACACACACACAACATTTTTGGCCATGTGTAGATCTCATCAGTCTACTTTCATTTTTTGCAAAAATCGAAAGTAGGCTAAAAACGGAATCTAATGACTTCAGCTTCTTCAGGTACCCACGAGTTGTCGACTTCACTTCCGGAGAAGCACCCGTGGGGTCATCGAGGATAGCTTGGAGAGTAAGTATGATCCTTTTGTCGTTCTCCTTGTACCTTTTAAGAGACCGGCATCTCACGCTTTGATGACGGTCCATTGGCGACGGCATTATCATCGCCATAACAGGGTGCCAGGACGACATCTTTAAAGGTGTTATGTCTCTTCGAAGAATCGAGTAAGATATTACTTGAATATTCCACAACAACAAGCAAATCACAAATAACTGCAATTTTCCGCGAGATTTCTTGAAGAGCTAAGTCTAGGGAATGGTTTGAACAGTGAACATAAGGGGATTTTGGCTGCTCATCAGATATACATTTTTGAACTCCCTTAATGTGCCCAGACATGTTAGAGGCGCCATCAAAACAATGACCCCGCAATTTTGACAATGGAAAATTTAGCCTTAAGAGAACATCTTTTATGGCACCAGCCAGCGTTTTAGCGGTTGTATTTTGTGGGTTGTACAACCCGAGAAAATGTTCAGTTGCTTGAAAGGTTTTAGGGTGAACCAACCTAACACATACAGAGAACTGCTCAAAGCCCGAAATATCGGTGGTGACATCAGCAATAATAGCAAAAAAAGGTAATTCGTGTACCTGTTTTGCTATGTCTCGAAGGACAGAGTGGGCCATTGTTTCAATCACCTCATTCTGCATGTCAGGGCTGAGGAAATTGTTACGACGCGACATCCACCAAGTAAGTTCGGGTACATCGTCTTTTCTCTCCTGTATAAGCTCCATGAGGTTGCCTTGATCAGAGTTGTGGCCGCGAACAGTGCTACCAGTAAGCATTAAATATCTAAGACAACTAATAACAACAAGAAAACATTTGCGGGCAACGCACATTTGTTTCAACATTCCCATGTCAATCTTCGCAGTTACAGGCTGGCTATTTTCTTTATTAATGATAAGTTCACAATTTCTCTGGTGAAAGTCACTGTTTTGATGGGATTTGAATTTTTCACCCGCCTTTCTCCAATTTTGGAAACCGTCGATATAAAATGTTCTCTTCACTTCGGAGAACCAACTTCTACCTGTGATACCAACCATTCGACTGCCTTTCATGCATTCAAAACAAAACAAAACTGCGTCCTTTTCAACACTGTAATGTAACCAAGAGTACAACTCGAACCAATGAGCACTGCACTTTCGATTTCGGGGTTCTCGGGAAACACACATTTCTTGTTTGGATGATACTTTTCTCGGACGTCAGGAATATCTTGATCATCGCCCGTTGTTGATATTACCGGTATCACTCTCCTCTCCGCATCCACAAATTCAGTACAAACTGTGTCAGGTATAGCCACAGCAATCCCAGTTTCTTCTATGCCCTCCGGTAGACCACTATCTAAAAACATAGGAACGAACAAAGCATTAATTTAATTGAACAGTACGCGCATTAAGTATTCAGAAGGAGATTATTAACTTAAATTAAAAATCATTTAGATGTCCAAGTCAGTGTTAATAATCACAAAATGCCAAGGCAGGCGAAAGCAGAATGAACATTAGATACCGGTATTTAATAACTTTGTTGTAATTTGAAATTTATCTTACCTTTACTCACTGTAGATGTATATGCTACAGGTGACGCCTCGTTTCTCTTAGCCTTAGCCTTAGTCGCTGGATCAGGAGGTCCGTTATCATCTTCAATACGTGCCCTCTTTGCCGAAAGACTCTGATCCATCCATCTTTCGTTACGGGGATTCCCCTTCAAGGCGTGTGTCAGTATATCGTGTTTTTAAGGTGGTACATTTAAGAAACGTTCTATTTCTCAATTATAGTGTAATGTCGTGAAAAGTATAATAAACATTATTTTACATAACTCAAGAATAAATCGGCTTGAACCTGCTCTTCGCAGTCACCGACAGCTTTACCAAACTAATTTTAAGCCAATGTTGCCAACCTCAGCTCAGACGATTGGCATGCATTCACAATCGGTATTCACACTTAGCTGCTCGCGAGTTCGCATTTCAAATTCGCACCATGTATCTCAAAAAGGTCAATATCAAAGTTTTGCATTTTCAAAAGATATTGGGGGTGCACCGCACCCCCAAAATAAATATTGGGGGGGCAGCCGCACCCTGGCACCCCCCCCCCCCTTCCGACGCCACTGAACGCAGTATTGTCAGTGGCGTAAATGTGAAGAAGAAAGAAAGGGAGTGTGTTTTATTTAATGTATGAATGTTTAGATTTAGTTTACACCATTGTTATTAAATTGTTTAGTTTGGTAGAAGCCGCGTCGTTTCGATTTATTTTAGATATAAGGAGATGCAACTGTGAAACCCATTATAGGTCCAGAGGCTGACCACGAGATCCCCGAGAACGAAAGGTAGGTGCTCTACTTCGAGCTAAGTGCATAATATGTAATTCACAGTTTCATCGTAATTTCCGCCACGTACATTCGTGAGGGTCTTGTTGGAGTGGATTCTTGACTAGTATTTGCGCCGAAGTTGTCAGGGTCTACAAATCCAGCGGTGCTTCGGATATCAAACAGACCGCCTGTTCGCTTTGCAGGTGAGGCCGCCTGGGAGAAGTGCTGATCACATCTCCCCAGTTGTATCCATCCCGACCAGATGTTCCCAGCACCAGGACACTGCCCATAGAGGCGGTAGTGGTGAGTTCCCTCGCTGAGTCCGTGGGAACCACCAACCTAGAGGGTAAATTGACTAAATAAAAAAAATATATTAACTAGTGCACACTTTCAACTTATGTAAATTGCGATTTTGAATAAATTAGCGAGTACGTGTTTACGATTGCTCGTTACATTTTATAGATTTTTTTGTGTTGTAATTTGCATTAGTTAGTGCCATAATTGTGCTAACTAAATGGGGGTAGAATTACTAAATTATATTAACACATTGCTCTTTGCATTCTGAATGCTGGTTGGACATAAACTAATAATGACGTTGCACAAATGGTCTACTGTATATTCCTTTTGAACTTACCATACATGTGAAACACTTAAAGTCCTAAAACACGTTTTTTGGGATTCAACTATAGGCAAAGTACAGTTATTCAAGCCACATATCCGCATCGTGTGTTTTCAGTCTTAGTGTGTTTCACATGAAGGCGTACTATATTTCAATTTCTCTTTGCGACATGCTTACCTTAATGAATACATCTAAAAATATTTAAAAAGGATACAGTCTCGATATCTGAACCTTTCCCTTAACAGAATGGTCATAGTAAAGATAAATGAGACCGTTATCATTATTCGCAGTCTGTTGACCGCCCTAGACTCGGGTGTTTTCTCATGGTACTCCCAGCTGTGGGAGAGAAATAACATAAGTATCAGTAAGGCATGTGGTAATGAGACCTGATTAAAATAACTATTCTTTAAATACAAGTTTTCAGATTGACAGGTTGTAAAACATAGTCATTAACAGAAAAGAAAGTAGGAATTCGAAAATTAAATTATTCCTTTGGAAAAGGCCTGTTTATTTCGGCAGACTTGGAAATACTTTACGTTGGTTGGAAACCTATGCAAGGAAGTGATTACTGTGAATTAGAAAGGCCTCGTGGTGGTGGTTGGGGTGGTAGTGGTGATAGTTGTCTTAAGGGACGGAACTTCGAGGTTAATTGGCCCTAATGGCAAAAGTCTATTCCATATATATATATATATATACAGTTTAGACAATGCAACGTTAACACGATATTTACAATTACAATTTACTATTTTTTAAATAATTACTACATTTGTGATTACAAATGAATTGTTTACTTCAGATAAAACATATATACTGTATATATATATATCAGGCTTAGCACCAACATGTCGAAAGTCCTCTTAGCGCGTGACCGGCTGAGGATCCGAACAATCAGGGAGTAGAGTGACGTCACTGGCAAGCAAGTAGGCACGTCCGACTGACAACCAACGGTCATTTTGAGTACAGACACGAACACGTACCCATGATTAAGGCTGCTGCAATGACAGCCGAAACGTTAGGAATCAATCACCGACACTCGACGCGGCTTCATCCTGAAAACCTAGATAATAAGCCTCTATATATCGCAGAGATCCAATTAAGCAATTAGCAGGAAACTTTGTAAGAGAGGAGTATCATGTAGGAGACCTCGCTAGCATTAGTCAATATTATCACACTACATTTTTAGTACGCAGTCACCACCTTGAATATACGGTATAAGACATCGACAATCACTATTTTTAGCCTACTTTCGATTTTTTGTCTGTGTGTGATTTGATATGTCTGCCCCCCTCCCCCCTCGCCCACCTATCAATTCAAACAGAGGTAGTACTAACAAAAGGGCACCTCAGTGTCATGTTTCATATCACCGCCATCTTGACGGAAACGCAATGGTGGCCACCCAAATGTTCAAAGCTTAAATCAAATTACGACTAACCTAATCATCTGATTTCTACCAAATTTTGCAACAACATATCTTCATGTGGGAAGCGTCTTTTGACCCAACTACAAGGTCATCAGCCGAATAGTTTGAAGATGGTGGCCGTGTATGTGTGCAAATCGATCCCCCCTATCAATTCGAACACAAAGAAACCGAATCAAGCCACCTTCGGTACAGAGGTAGCACTAGCAAGGGACAACTCAGTGTCATGTTTTATATAACCGCCATCATAACAAAAGAGAAATGGCACCCACCCAAATGTTCTGATCTTAAATCAAATTATGACTAACCTAATCAACTGATCTCTACCAAATTTGCAGCAATATACCTTAATGTGGGAAGCGTCTTTTGCCCAAATTACAAGGTCAATAGCCATGGCGGATGTATGAATCCTGCAAGTATTATAGCCTAACCGTAACTTACGATTCAACAAGGCCTGGCCTTACCAAATACGCTCATCGTACATAGGGAGGTTTGAACTGTCCTCAAGGTGGCGACCGGTAGGATATTAGCATTTTAAAATAGAATATGTAACAGCAGTAGTGACTAACAGTTCATGCTGACCGTGCCATATCGTGCTTGTCCGTGCCGTCACATTGAGTCAAAATGGCGGCTATTTTTTGCTCGTTAATCCATATATTTCCGTAATTTCGTAAGTTTATATCCATTTAGGAATGTGCTGAACAAAATAATGCATATTTAGTATCAAATGGTTTATAGAAACGGCAGAAAACGCTAATGAAATCGTTCATTGCAGGACAACATATTCTAGGCAGTTATACTAAAGCTGTTATTAACGCAACGTTAGCGTCTCTGACTCTTAGCTTGGTGGTTCGTGGTTAAAATCCCAGCAGGTTCAAATTCTTTTACTTCGTTCTTTTGTATTTATTGATTTATAACTACTAACACGTTATAGTGTTAAGCATATATAGTGTGTACTTGCAATCAAAAATATTATATATATATATATACTTATAACAGCACATATTTCAACACTCGTCTACACCGATTAAAATTCTTTGTCCTTGATCCTCGGTAGAGTCTATTGTTGCTGTTTTTTTTTATCATATGAAATGACCTTGTCGACTTCATCGTTATGCTTTGGTCTACCGTTATGCGTTAAGGTTACGGAGAGGAAATGTACTAAGGTTGCACTTGAGCATATGACGTCATCATGTTGCTCAGTGCATATGCACCGAGTCTGAGTTTACTCCTGGGCTATGGCGTTATGCGATACGGAGACGGAGAGCGTATGACGTCATCATGTTGTTCAGAGCGTAAGCACCGAGTCTGAGTTTACTCCTGGGCTATGGCGTTATGCGATAAGGAGACGGAGAGCGCGTGACGTCATGCAGCAGAGTGCACCTCCAGCTCTCCGTTCCCCGCGCGGGAAGCCTAAGTTAATGGGTAATGGAGTCTGTTGAAAGAGTTCTGGGGCTTCGAGCGAAGCGAGAAGCCCTCCTGCCTTTCTAACATGTGTAGCATTTGTAGCATGCGTCATTTGAAATGATATGAAGTCTAGTCTTTCAGACTGACTGTAACTTTTGTTGTTGTTGATTATTTAGGGGGTTTGCGGCATTGTGGTCTTGTAGCCCGGTGTAGCCTACTTGGATGTGTGTAGAAGTTGTCTGATAACCTGTGTCACTGTGATGTCTGTAGGCTTACTAGTGTGTGTACTTTTATACGAGGAAGGATTTGGGTAAGAAGCTGTTGTTGTTACTTCATTTGAGATGCATGGACATCATGGTCATTTAGCCCCGTGTACTAGGGTGAGTGTGGAATTTTGTCTGATAACCTGTGTTATTGTTATGGCTGTATTCGTGTGTATATATAATGTAAGGTGAGGATTCAATCAATCAACGTATAATATCCGCATAGCACGTTGTATTTCAACAAGCTACGAGGGCAGATCAAAAAATAAGTTGCACTTCCCAGTTATGGCCATTTATTACACCACCTATACAACAGCAACACGCCTATAACGACATACAATGTAACGTCACTTTTCCACATAGTTCCCAAGAGACTCCAAACATTTCTGCGAACGCACAACCAACTTGTCGATGCCGGATGCATAGAAAGTTCCTCCAGCGTTCTGCAACCACACGGAGACAGCGGCCTTCACTTCCTCATCGGTCTGGAAACGTCGACCACATGTCTAATGATCGCATTCACACTGTTGACATTGGCACGGGTCCTGGACGTTGCGGGCCTGCCCTCGCGATATTCGTGCGTCCGGCTTCGAATTGCTGACACCACTTTACGATCCCTTGCCGGGAAATGGCCCACTCCCCATACACAGCAATAATTTCACGATGAATGTCCGTGCAATTCTTCCTTTTGGCCCATAGGAATCGGATTGTCGCACGCACCTCATATTAGGAGTGAACGTCCAGTCGACGCGCCATTGCATTTGGCCGTTATTCACACCATACAAGACGAGACACCACAGCGACCTGCTTAACATACGTGTGAGCAGTGTCTGTCCCTTTCTCCGCTAAACCCACGTTTGCGACACACAGCGCGTTGCTGCAGCGCGTTGGTGCAACTAACATTTTGATCCACCTTCATACTACAACCAACATTCAATTATACTCCTTGAAAAGGACAAAGAGTTATAACTGAACCCATGCATTTAGCAGAAAGTAGGCTATGTTATTTACTCAACATCTTGTTTACAGTTTCAATATTGAAGAACCGCAGCAAGTATTGTACTCGTTCAAAGGTCGCACCTGTTGACATTTGCGACGTCACGACAACTGACAATCTGATCGAGGCTTGGAGATCGTTGACTACAGTATTTTATAAAGTTACTGCATGGAGGAAAATAAATAGGTAGAGAAACTGGATCGAGAAATCAGTGCACCTGCATGGCAACAGTTATTATTTGAATTCATTGAAAATGTTGTAAAGTGGCAAAATTTTCAACGAATTTTCTACAGTTTCGCTGAGGACATTTTCCACATAATTAATTGTTAATTTGAAACCATCATCACTATTCTAGAAAATTCTACGGGACTAAGCACGCTGATTGGTTCGTGCAAGAAAAAGCAGGAACATCTGGTAAGTGAGAATTACAACGTGTCTAGTTCTTGAGCAAACGTGTCGCCGACCTGTACGAGGCCATGTGTATAATTCAAGCCACGAGGGATAATTTCTAAGTGGAAATAATCTAAAATGAGAGTGGAGAAGTAATCCTTTTTTTACAGTGCACGATAGTATTCGAAATGGAGAATTTTACTGTTTCTAGCTACTGACTTGGGCAAAAGTGTCGCCGATTGTGCTAAACCACGTGTATAATTTAAGCCACGAGGGAAGATTTCTAAGAGTGGAATATTCCGAAATTATAGTGGAAAGTATTGATTTTTAATGCGCGACAGTTTTCGCCAGTATTTTACGTGAACGAACTAGTAAAACGTCGATGTTCACGGATATTCCTACCCCAAGAATTATACTGGTGATCGTACGTCATTGTTACGATGTTGTGTGAGCTAGGAATTTTCAAAGCGTTAGCATTAGGAAATTGTAGGAATTGATTGTGAAAATTGAAAGCTAGTGTACGAGAAGAGAATTCGTCTAAAAGCAGCACTACTTGAGCAATATTGGTAGAGCTGCTAACATAGAATCAGTGAGTGATACAGGGAAATTTAAGTGCAATAATGGAGAAATTCACCACAGAGGACTTTATATTTCAAACCAGTCAATATGCTGAGGTAATGGAAGCGTAAACTCATCAACAGGAGGATTGAGGATCGCAGAGCATAATCATGGAGAAGCTCGACCCAGGAGGAACTGAGCCACATGGAATCGTACAGGGGACTCTACCCAGCAACCTGATTACTCAAAGGAATATCAATTGCACAAAGCTTTGATGATGACAACTTGTTGACCTAATCTAAACAATACGCTCTACAGAATATGTTAGGTAGAATGTTACTAGTAAGATTAAACTGTACATAAAACATGTGATTATTAGAAGCTACTTGCGATGGTGTTTGGGAGTGAAATAATATGCAATTTATACGAGTATTTAGAAACAGGACATTTTGTATAAGAAGCAGATGTTATGTGATGGAGAGAGAACTATTGATTTCATTCTTTTGAGGGCCAAGTAGCCTCTATCATCGTACGTCATTTACGGTGCGTACTGTAAATGTATACGAGATATTGAATACTGGTGAGATACAGTATTTCACGCAGCCACCATGCTAGATATGTGACACTTATTGAAAAGAGAAAAGAAACGAACCAAGCTTTATTCAAATCACTCCAGCCAATCAAAATGTATTTGGGGGATTGCAAACATATACAAAGACTAAAACTTACCTCATAAGCCTATATTTCATATGATGAGGTTTACATCAAAATACCAGATAAGAGTAATCAGTACTTACTAGAAGAGGTAATATGGAATTTGAGTAAGTCCAGTCATCATTGCGAAATAGAGGACTGTATATGTCAATAGACTAAGTATTGTGTGAAAATGTACTATAGTTGTTCCGTCACTTGAAACTGGACATCCACATTCCTTTGCCTCATAGGTGATGAATGCACCCACTATCCCAGCAACAAACTGGAACAGAAAAACATAATTTTAATTGGAGTATTAAGAAACAGCCTCCGTGGCTTAGGCGGCAGCACGCCGGCCTCTCACCGCTGGGTCCGTGGTTCAAATCCCGGTCACTCCATGTGAGATCTGTGCTGGACAAAACGGAGGCAGACAGGCTTTTCTCCGGGTACTCCGGTTTTCCCTGTCAAAATTTCATTCCAGAAACACTCTCCACTATCATTTCATTTCATCTGTCATTCATTTAATCATTGCCCCAGAGGAGTGCGTCAGGCCTCGGCAGCCGGCACAGTTCATATCCTCGCCGCTAGATGGGGGCTTCATTCATTCCATTCCTGACCCGGTCGGAGACTGGAAGCAGGCTGTGGATTTTCAATTGGAGTATTAAGTTGAAAAATAAGACGACTCGGTGATGACTGTACAAACATTAGAATAAATAAATATGATGAAGATGATACTTGTTGTTTTAAGGGACCTAACATCTGGGTTATCGGCCTCTAATGGTCTGGGTGAGAGCGAAAATGACAATGAAATGGAAACCATAACGAAAATCAAGCTGGACTGAAAATAGCCTACTTACAAAATGGAACTCAGATCGAAATGGCTCACAAAATGAAGAATGGAAATACTTATAAAAAGGTAATTTAGAAGGAAAATACTCATAAAAGGAATTTAAATTGAAAAATACGCACAAAGTGTAGTTTAGGTTCAAATTACTTACAAAATGCAATGTAGATTCGAAATACTGAACAAAATGCAATTGAAACTCAAAATATTTACAAAATGTAATTGAAATTGAAAATACGTACAAAATGCAATTGAGGTTCAAAATACTTACAAAATGCAATTGGAATTGAAAATACACAATGCAAGTGAGATTAAAAATGCCAGTTCAGATTCAAAATACTCACAAAGTGCAATTGAAATTCAAAATACTTACAAAATGCTATTGAATTTGAAAATGCTTACAAAATGTATGCTAGATTCAAAATACTCACAATATGTGGAAGCCCGCGATTCAAAATACTGTACTTACAAAATGCAATTGAGATTGAAAATACTTACAAAATGGAGTTTAGATCGAAAATACTTACAAAGTGCAATGTAGATTGAAAAAACTTACAAAATGTGGTTGAATTAAAAAAAAAACTCACAAAATGTAATTTAGAGACACCGGGAGCCAATTCATAAAAACAGGGCAGGAATCTTAAAGTGAAAAGGAACTATACTGAAAAGAAGGCTGATCCCACGAAGAATGAGGGATCAGGAAAGATGAGAGAAGGGCCAATGAAGGCGGGAAAGTAAAAGACTCCCGAGGCCTCGGATACCCTAATACCGTCGAGATCGGAAGAGAGCACGAGTTGACCAAGAGAGGTCGACAGGAAAAAAGACAGAGAGGAGCCCGGCACAAGTAAGTGGAAGCAATACCAGACTCAGCTGGTGTTCCATGGTCGCCAACCCACGTCCCACTAGATGTGAGCCCCTGGGGGAATAAATAAATAAATAAATAAATAAATAAATAAAGAAAGAAAGAAAGAAAGAAAGAAAGAAAGAAAGGAAGAAAGAAAGAAATGAGACGGGGAAGAATGCCCGTGGCTCACATTCGGCGTGTTGCACATCAATCGATAGCCTATTAGTAGAGTGTTAATATTTAGCAACCGGTACCTCCACCTAACTGGGGCCTAAGGGCTTACATCTATTTTGAGGGTTTACGTGAAAATCTAGCATATTAACTGCAGGCAAAGGCCGTGAACACTGAAGTACGGTAAGGTTCATAAAACATACCGCTCGTAATGCTTGCAGACGTGTTAGATACAGATTGAAATGGTGATTGCAATTTGTTTGTGTTTCAACAACCAGTTGTGTGGTGTTGATAACATACACATGTTATGGAGTGACACCCTTTTTCTGTTACTGTCAGAGGCCTCGGAAGCAGCCACTTTCACTAGCATGCCCTGTAACGTAATCACTCTGCACAACATATCAGCAATCTCCAGATCTATAGACGAATACAGAGTAAATGGTGCTCGAATATTGGTCAGAAACATCCTCCGTTCCTCCCACTGCCTATTCTCAAAATAGCGCTGTTCCCCCAGTGACCTGCCTATATCATTGACGAATTTTAAAAAAGTCCAATTATCTGAAAATGAGATGGTTATTCGGAATAATTTTAAATGCATACACGATATATATTCTAGGGTGTCTGAAATAGAATATTATCTTATGCGAAGTCGAATTACAGAAAGTCAAAGCCAAGTAGCGAGAGTCAGATTTGCTCATAATTCTTTATACACACATCAAAAAAGGTGTTGCATACCTCGATTCAAGGATCGCGTGACCACTGAAGATGAATGTCGATATAGCATCACGAAAAAAGTCTCTTTGACTATTCCTATATTATCAATAAATGATAAAAATGGTACGGTTAGCTCAAATAATGCCAGCGTTTCACCCCAGTGTGCCGTTGGGCTCGTCAGTTGGTACAGACACCCCTACCAATACGCGTGGCTAGCACATACTGAGAAGGCCATGTAAGACACAAAATACAAGCAGTATTGACGTCACGAGCATGCCAATGTGCTACGGGAGTCAAACTCCCTTTCATAAAAACAAAAGCCTTACCTTGGCCTCCAAATAAGGTTTTGAATATTGGTAGGTGTGTCTGTACCAACTGACGAGCCCAACGGCACACTGGGGCACATCTTTTCTGATACCCTCCTTCTGCGGGGGGTCAGCCTTCTTTCTCTTTTCCTGTTATCTCCTGCCATTTGCTCAAGGCCCTCAAGGAGGCAGGGTGTATGTAGCCCCACCACGTCTGGTGCATCCTAGATATTGCTACACCCTCAGGGACTCACGGCTGGTGAGTGCGGGAGTTGGCGACCCCGAGGAATTCCTGAGCTGGGTCCAGTTTTGCCCCTTTTATCCATTACCTGTGGGGCGGACCCTCTCCTCTTTCACTTTCCTACCTGCCTTTCATGGCTCTCCTTCCTTCCAAGTCCCTCAATCCGCATTCTTCGACGGTTGAGGGTATTTATTTTCCTCCTGTCCTTTATTTGCCTTATTCTATTTTTGTTTTCCAGTTCTTCTTCTAGTATATAAGTTAGTAGTTAGTTTTAGTTATAGTTTACATTTCATTATCATCTTCACGATCACCCAAACCATTAGGGGGCGGTAAACTAGATGTTAGGCCCCTTAAAACAACAATTATTATCATCATCAACAGAACTCCTAGTGCTTGGCTGCAGTTGCGCGTGATGTGTTCGGCTCCTGCAGCCCTGCACCGACTCCCGAGTAGTCGTCCGTCGATTGTTTGAAATTAAGTAATTTATTACTTCAATGGCCGCAACTACACGCTGTCCTGAGTGAGGTTGTTCGTTTATGGCGACATTCCCAGATCAACCTAAGGAAAACCACTTTTGATTCGTTACTCCATTTTTCCACACACAACACTAATCATATTTTTGTTTTGTGCGGCAATTTTACCCTTGTGGCTAGAAGATGTCACTAGAAGCAGTAAAGACCACACCTGATGTACGTAACACATTGTTGTACGGTACTTAAATCTCAAATAGTTGACTTAACTCTAGAGTTAATTTGGTTATTAATAAGTTGATGATAAGATGGTAGAAGCCGTAGGTCAAGGCTACAATTTATCATGAAATCAGAACTACTATTAATATTATTAACAATAACTAAATTATAATATTAATACTAGGTAAGTTATTGCAACAGGCTTACCCGGCTAGCAGGCAGAAGAAGTTCTCCGCCACACCCCACGAGGCTGTCACAAACGAAAGGAAAAGGAAGCTTGCAGTTTTACGTGACCGGAATCTTGAGATTATGAGCCACGGGACCTTCTTTTTTACGTGGAATCCGAACCACAGGGCATGGCATTTCACTTCGAAAATCTCACATGCATTGACCGGGAATCAAACCACGCCCCATCGCAAACGAAAGCGCTTTCAAGTTGCCTAGGACATTGACGGGCTATAGAGCATCCAGCGTTGAGAAAAAGACTGTGGAGCCTTATGGCGACAGTGTTGCTAACTCTAGGCAGAGGTAGCGCTGTCGTCATACGTTATGTTCACCCGCTTCGAGTACTGCCCTTTCATAAGTTAGTGAGACAACACAACCCCAGCAGTTACCTGAAATAGAACACGCCCAGGAAGGAGCGGTTTTGGAGGTGTTAACGGATTGGACCAGTATTAAGGATACCGTACGCGAAGAGAACCAATAACGACATTCATTTCGTTGTGATATGACGCATTACTGATTGACAGATGTCGAAAACACAACCCTTCCTTTTCGAATGTACTGTATGCTGACGATGTTAACAAATTTTACGTCAGCAATACTGTTGATCATCACCTTTTTTGTTATTACAGTAGTTAGGCTATAATTTAGTTTCTTTCAAGTTTATTCTTGTTGTTTTGTTTAGATTAATATTTGTAATATTGTAATGAGTTAGCCGTGTGGTTAGGGGCGCGCAGCTGTGAGCTTGCATTCGGGAGATAGTGGGTTCGAACCCCACTGTCGGCAGCCCTGAGTCAATCGAATAGAAAATAAAACACACACAACAATAACACCAATAACGGATAGTGCTTCAGAACTTATGTTGCCGGCGGAACTGAGCACTTGCTCCACTCCGGACAAGCATGCAGCACAGGACGAGTCTCTTCTTTCCAGCGTGCTAACCTCGAAAATGTTTTAATTACTAAGACGTAATATAAACGATACTTGTATGCAATGATAAAGGTAATCAATTGGCATCTAATTGTAGGAAGCTATTATGACGAAAAATATATATGTTCAGAGTTCCTTCATGATAAAAGGTGAGGTAACAAAACCAGTGTAGGGGGGTTCCGATAAAAGTAAAATCCCATAAGACCCATAGTCTTTTCTCAACGCTGGATAATCTACAGACTGTTCTATTTCTGGAAGCAGCTGGACGGAGGTTAGCTTATTGACAGTTTGGGACAACTGGTCATCGGCCAATAGCAATGGGGAGCACATGATGTTACTAGAGACTCAGTCATCAAGTATAAAAAGGCCAGTGGGGTGAGAGGAGTGGACAATTCAGTCGAGTGAAGTTGAGTTCAACAATGACTGACAGCTGTGAGAGATCAGTGCGCTTGTGTACGTGAATGTTGTGCCACGGAACGTTGTGTGTGTGGGTGCAAGCGGATAGTTCTGAAGGCCCAGAGCTCCATGCGTAACGTGTGGACATAAACAGGAACTCCAAGCAGAAACTTGGCGGGAGCTGCACGGCGGAGACTGTGGACTTGGCAGATTGCTGCACAAGAATTGTGTAAATAATTGTACAGAAGTCATAACAAAATATAGTGCTTAGTAACGCACACTACTAGTTGTGTTTTGATTTAATGAGTGAACCTTGGTTCCCGTCACGACTGGTAATATAAATAAAAATTGAACTGGTAGCGTGTATAGTAGTTGTAAAACTGTTAGGCGTATTAGTAGAATTGTTAAATGGAACAAACATGGAAGCGTTGCTCTAGTTGCTTAGTGAACGTAAGTCCAGTCAGAATGAAATTAAGTCCAGTCAGGATGAATTTGAATCTGGACTCTCAGAACTTAAATCACTGTTAAATACCAGGCAGGACGAAATTAAATCAGAATTTAACAAGCTGGAAAGGAAGGTGGATGACCCTGAAGAAAAACTAAAAAATGACATTATAGAGAACGTTAATGATTTAGTGGGAAAGCAATTTAAGACAGTTCCTCAGATCGTCGAGTCCGGTGTTCGAGAGATTAAGCGTGTGATGGACGAGTTACAAGGGAGAGTGACAACCCTGGAAACAAGGCCGAGGCCTACCAGCATTAACAGTGAGACCGTGTACCACAAGAGTTAAATCTCCCACGCTCCGATGAAACCACGTTCTGGCAATCCTTCGGGACCAAGTTCGATGCCGTAGACAGCCACAACGGGTGGACAGCAGATGATAGGGCTGTCCAACTTATCGCGATGCTTCATGGGCACGCCACTGAGGTACGCGATAGTTTGAGGCCTGGAACCACGAATGGGGAAGTTGTCGGCGAGTTAGAAGGGCGCTTCGGGAACCACGAACTGGCGGCCACCTACCGTATACAGCTAAATAGAATGGACCCAGCGGGCGAGCTAGTCACGCCAGGAATTTGCAGCCTAAGTGGAATATCTGGCACATAAGGCACTAACCGACTTGCGCACCGAGTATGTGCAGCAAGAGGCTGCCTACACCTTGGTGGATGGACTTCGCGACGCCGAAATGCGCCAGCGCTTGATGCTCAGTGGGGAGCAGAGCCTCAGGGAAGCCCTAACCATCGCCATGAGGATGGAGGCAGTGAAAGGGGGCAGCTGTCGGGAAGCCATCAGTGAGGTTACGAGTAGTCAGGGGAGAATACACATCTGAGACTGGCTTTTCACCATCGAAACCTGAACGCCAGAACTGCAGAGGACTCTCCTGCGGGCTATACGGCAGACGTGGCCACTTCAAGAGGAACAGTCAGCGGGGAGCAGCCCCCAGACAGGGAAACGAGTATGGTTTGGTGTATTCTTTGAATACACGGTACGAGAGATATAATGTCTATTGCTCTTTGCATGTTCATTTTTTCCTTCCTCCTTGCCAAACACCAACAGTGATCATCTGTTTTCTCCCTGTTGAGCATGTCTCTTATGTCTTCATAAGTATGTTTCAGATATATAACTTCTGTGATCCACCTAGCGCTATCTAGTAGCGAACCTCTGAAGCTACTCAATTCCTCATCGTGCAAGAGGACTTACTTATCCATTTGGCTACCAGATCTCGTTACCATCGTCAGCTATTTTCTCCTTGAGCAAGAGGACTACGTCTACTTCTTTGCTCACCATGCTGCGCTAGTATCATCTATCAACTCCTTGAAGACCAGCTCAGCAAGAGAAGATCAATTTTTTTTGTAATGTTGGCTATGTTTATATGTTCTCCTTTTGTCTCCTACCCCCTCTCTTTCCCCCTTTTCTTGGACCCTCCGTGCTCCGCTGAGCTTCACTCACTTCTCAGTCGGCAGTTGACTTGATCAGTCAGGGCTCACCTAGAGCCGGTCTCCTCAAACCAAGAGACACTCTCTACGTTCTACGCCATGTTGGCGCATTAAAGCATCAGTGAGGAACTTCACCTTCGCCATGCAACAAAGATAAGTACCTTCTTCAAAGTTTTAACCTCATCTTCATGGTTTTAACTTCCTCGTGTTTTAACTATCTTTTATAGGCAGTGTGAAATTACTTATTTTGGGGCAAAATCATCCTCCGCGGGATTTTCCATGTTGAGCTTTTGTTTAATCAAGCTGATCTCAGTGAAAAGCAGCATTTCTTATGCTCGCCAAATGAGAAATCTTCTCACTACGTGGGATATTATCTAATACCCACTGTCTATAACTTACAAAGCAAGTTCCTCCGCTGGATTTACTTTAACCCCATTTTACTACTAAGATTGTTCTGGAACTTTCCAGATTCGGTACTCAATCTACGAGTCCTGCCGTCATGCATTTCTCATGTACTTGGGAGAATTCTGTTTAAAACTAAATTACTACAATAGTGAATTTTCGTCCACCGCTGGAACTTTCTATGGCGCATTCAATTGTAAATCACAACTGTTTCAAGAAATAGACTCTCATCTATATAGTGCAATCAGTTCTTTCCATAATTGCAATAACTTTTTTTTCTCATAAACTTTAGTGTTTCCATAGTGAACTTTGAATCCATCTTCATAGACTACAGTGATAAACAGTGCTTTCTCCACGTTTCTACCGCGTCGCGCTCGTCCGGTTATATTAAATACGGCCATGAACATTGATCCTATATCCCAATGATCTTTCCTTAACCTTCTACTAACAACCATTATTTATAAAATTGAAACTTCTCTATAAGGTGTCATTCTAAGAAGTGCCCTTCCATTTTTGTTGGTTTATCATTAAGTATTTCTGTATAATCTTTATGATACGTGTCCAGCACACGTTTCAAACTTAAATTGTTCCTCCCTTCAAAAGCAGGGAAAACAATTCTCTCAACTCTTGAGTGAGTTATTTTTTGGTCTCGCTAAATGAAAACTGCCTCATTTGACTGGCGAGTCTTATTCAAAGTATCAGAGGTCTAGAACCTTCCTTCTGATTAACTCTTCAGGTTCACAGTAAGTGACCTGCCCTGTTTGCATAATTCTCATGTTAACTCTGTATAAATATAAGAAGTTATAGGAACTTCTATTTTATTTTTCACGTTGTTATTATTGTTATTTTCAAAGTTGTCACTTTCTCTAGAACATTCTCTCCGGAATTTCTTAAGGTGCACTTTTGGTACTTCAATTCACGTTCAAGCTTTAATTATTTTATTGTTCATTTGTTCAAATCTTATAAAGATTTTAGAAACCTGTAAGGTTTGAAACCTTGCAAATTATCAATTGCCTGGAGCAACCGTTTAATGTAGAGAGGTCTGCGACCCTATTTATTAAAAAGTTCAAATTAACTATGTTAATTAAAATTATATTACATAATTGTTAATTTCCTCAACTTTTTCTAATTGTAAAATAAACAAATCTTTTCCCTTTGCTTTTTCATTTTCGAATATAAAGTTTAGGCAAAATCCTGTCTTCCTTGACTCTCCTCACTCAATGATATTAAAATCTTTAATAGGGCTTTCACCATTTGTTGCATTTGAGCAAGAACTCTTAATTTTCACCTTACTAAAGTTCTTCTTAGCGATAATAGCTAATTCTAATTGGCCAGTAAGGCAAGTAAAGTTCGCTCAGCCAACTACCTGCTTGTGGAGACCCTCTCCGAAAACTTATGGTCAGTTTTCTAAAAAAGAAGTGTTTCTTTTTGTCTAAACTTTTAGCCGGCTCCTCGCTGAGTAAAAGCTTAGCCATTGTCCAATGCAACCATTGGTTCGTTTACCAAGATTACCCAACAAGGCATAATCTTTTATCATATTTCTTCTTAGAGATACTTGGTCGCCCTTACAGGAACTCCATAATTTTGGAAATTGAAAATACCCAACCTGAGTTAAATCATTGGCATTCTTCGAATCACTTTGAAAAACTTAATTTCTTTGAGAAGGCATACAGTAAATTTGTTTCTCTCAGTCTTGCCAGACCATCACCCTTCCCCATAGTACTTTTATACGTGCTTGGGAGGAAATATACTAAAGCCTCTCTCTCGCAAACCGCTCAAGTCCTAGCTGCGGTTCCCGTTAGCCTCGACCAAGCTCGTACCTACTTTAGGTATCCGAGAGTTAATTTCTATTGGCAACTTCTTCTAAGTGTATTTAAACTTCAACTTATTACTTTTGTGGGACTCTCCTCCTATTCTTCTATCCTTCTTTTCCAATTCCAAAATCTACTTCCTTCTCTTCATCATCTTCCCTTGGTGGGTGGGTTATTCCCTAACCTATAATCTACCCATGGGTCGACCACCAGAGGGGGGCTCATCGGCGTCGTCGTTAACATCTCCTAGCTTTACACTTAACTGAGTACCAAAATGAGCGGATGGATGGCTCAGGGATAAGCCGTGTTGGGCAAGATTGACACGGGGCGGCGTTAACCGTCGACAGGCCGGGCATCGCCACAGGACAGTAGGAGAGGGAGCCAGATCTCCCGTACGTGCTTCGAACGGCCTCAGGAGACACTAATCCCGTACTAAAGGAGGCGCTACTGCCATTAAATCTGAGCGGAGGTCTGCGGATTTGGGCCTTCGTCACACATAATACGGACGACGTCATATTAGTTTTTGACGCACTCTGGACTTAATGGCTACCATCGATGTCGGACGACATGTGCTGTGACTGGCTCGCCAGGAGGTGATGCTGCAACGCCCGTGAGCATGCTCCACGCTACACGCCAAGGTCACACTGTTTGAAGGAGTGATACTGGCCCATGGCGAGGTGGTAGTGGTAGTACGGCTCGAGACACATCTCGGAGAAGAGAGTGGACTTACAGAAACCGGACTGACCATAATCGAACGAGGGCCGGGACTGGATACCAGTGTGGATTTTGAACGCAACGTCGAGGAACCAAAGGATTCACAGGGAAACGGAGCTGGGTACGTGCGAACCAGTTACTTGTGTGGTGCCGCAAGATGAAGGTCGTATACAAGCGTATACTAAAGGAGGCGCTACTTAACTTACTGCTGAGCGGAAGTCTGCGGGTTTGTGCCTTCGTCGCACATAATACGGACGCCGTCATATTAGTTTTTAGGGAGCCAGGTGACCAAATCCGGAAGCTCACCTCCACCGCCGGAATCATCCAGGAGTCAGATCAAATGTAGTAGGTCACGAGACTTCTTCACGGCATAGGGAGGCGACTATGAGATGACTGACAACGTTTTCTACCGCATTAACACCGGCGACACATCACCAATACGTCAATCCCCACATCGGGTACCCCTAGCCAAGAGGGTGGAGATTTACCAGACACTGAATGACATAAAGCAGCGAAGAGTCATCGAAGAGTCCAACAGCCTGTGGTCCTTTCCAATGGTGCTAATGAAAAACAATAACAGAGAGCTTCGTTTCTGCGTATACTACCAGAAGCTGAATGACGTCACCAATGAGTGTTTCCCACTAGCTCGGATTCACGACACGCTGGACACCTTATCCGGAGTGTGTTGGTTCTCCATCTTGGACCTGAAGTCAGGTTACTGGCAAGTGGCACTACACCCACACGAATAGGAGAAGACTACATTGTCGGCCGGTCAAGGGCTGTGGCAGTTCTTGGTTATGCCCTTCGGACTGGTTAACGCCCGAGGTGCTAATGGAGTCTGCTCTGAGAGAGCTAACGCACAATGCTTGTTAGGTGTATCTGGATGACATTATCGTCGTTGGACGCAATTTCCAGGAACTTCCGCAAGGTGCTCCAGATGCTGCGCAAAGCCAACCTGAAGTTGAACCCTGGAAAATGACAATTATTCCAGAAGGATGTTTGATACGTACGGCACATCGTGTCGTCTGAAGGGAATGCCACGGACCCAGAGAAACTGGCAGTCGTGAGGGACTGGCCAGTGCCAAAGGACAAGCGGGGAGCTGAGGAGCTTTCTCGGTGTGTGTACGTACTACCGGAGGTTCATTGCGGGCTTCGCCAACATCTGAAAGACCCTCGCGCAGTTCACCGAAGAGAAGAGGACGTTCCAGTGGTCATCACGTGGAGACGGTTTTTCGGCTACTGAAGGAGTGCCTGTGCTCTGCACTAATCCTGAGTTATCCTGAGCCTGGGAAGAAGTTCGTGGTAGACACCGATGCCAGCAACGTGGGGATCGTTGGGTGCTTTCCCACATCCAGGACAGTCAGGAGAAGGTCATCGCCTTCTACAGTAAGACGCTCTAAAGGGCTGAGAGGAACTACTATGTGATCCGTCGAGAACTGTTGTGGATCGTGAAGGAGCACTCCTACCAGTAGCACAAGGTCAGTAATTGCACCCTTGCACCGACCATCCCACCATAACCTGGCTCATGAATTTCAAAAATCTGGAGGGACAAGCAGTCCGGTGGGTGCAGGGCCTGCAAGAGCACGACTTCACCTCCGAACATCGACAAGGACGCAAGCATTATGATGCGGATGCCTTGTGCAGGAGACTATGAAGACTCCAACCCCTGCCAGAAGGTGGAGAGGTTGGCGGGCAAGGCAGACATCTGTACTGTGCGGGATGTTGCTGAGGATGGATGGGATTGCGCTGCTATAAGGGACTCTGAAATGCCGAAAATCTTCAACATTTTCTAAATGTAGTTATTTTCGTTGTATTAAGCAACGGACCCTTTATTTTCTTCATAGCTCATTCCTGAAGCTATAGTCCCTTTCAGTAAATCCAATGATTTAGATTTTTATTTTTCTCTCTATTTTCTATTGATCTCTCTCTGGATTTTTATGTTTCTCTCTATTAAACAATATTTTTCTTAGAAAAAGGGAAAATCGGCAAGGTAGAACTCCAAAATGGACGCTATTGTTTCATATGGAAGAAGAGGAATCACATATTGCTAAAAATGAGAAAACAATATTTACAGTTTCTCGCTAAAATGCAATGGCGTAAGTAGTGGTTTTTGGACAGTTCAAGGCCCACCGCCACCGCTCCACCGCCAAGATGGCGGCGGCGCGATATCTCACGAACGCATGGTCGGATTTTTACGAATGAGGTGTCATTGAACTCGGGCTGATACCCCCTTTCCAATGGACAACATATCTCCACCCCAAAATAAAACCTACCCCTACTAGGGGGTGAAATTTTAATTTTTTAGAAAATCTCGCCTACATGCGGGAGTTTGAATGCAAATATGAAATTACACGGTGGAAAGCCACTATGATTTAACATGCATGTTTTTTTGTTTTTACACATGCCCACTCATGGCTTTTTAAAGATGGTGGCTGTAGTGTAACCTAACCTAACCCAACCCAATCCACGAGGGGTGATCAAAAAGTATCCCAAGTGGCGCTTGTCGATAGGCAAACCAATAATGAAAGAGGGGCATGTCAGGCTTTGAGGCGAGAGTCCCTGTAATTGTTGACGAGTCCCTGTGGACGGGTCCTTGTTGGCGGGTCCCTGTTGACAGGTCATTTTTGGCAGGTCATTGTTGATGGGTCATTGTTGATGGGTCCTTGTTGACAAGCCCCTGTTGATGGGTCCCTGTTGACAGGTCATTGTTGACGAGTCATTGTTGATGGGTCCTTGTTGACGAGTCCTTGTTGGCAAGTCCTTGTGGATGAATCCTTGTGGACGAGTCCCTTTTGACTAATCCCTTTGGACCGGCCCCTTTGGACTGGCCCATGAATTTATCCAAATTAAGTCAAAGGGCTTAACTAGCGGACTAATAAGGCTAGGAACTTGTATGAGGTATTGTAGGACTTGAGATGAAGCCCCCTTTTAGAATGTATTTTTGAAATGTTGACAAAGGGCCTAACCACACTTTTGTTAATATCTCGCGAACCAATCATGCTAGTGAATTGTATGAGGGGTCCTAGCAATTGGGGCGATGTCCCCTTTGGGGGTGAAACTATCCCCCCACTCCCAAATTGAAAAATCGATATCTTGGAAACTAAGAACCCTAAAATTATGTGTGATAGCTTTAAAAATAAGTCCTAAGATAAGCTTTAACCACGATAGGTCATTTCACCCCTAAAATAGTAAATAGTAATGTTACAGGGAAAAAGCGGTTAAACACTTAAAAATGATAAATGAACCTAAGATCATTTATTTTGATGAAAAATAGTAAGAGGGTTAAAACTACCCCCAAAATTTAAAAATCGTTATCTTGGAAATTAAGAACCTTAAAATTAAGTGTGATAGCTTTAATAATAGGCCATGGCATACGCTTATACCACGATAGGTCATTTCACCCCTAAAACAATGAATAGTGATTTTACAGGGAAAAGGGTGTTAAACGCCTAAAAATGATAAATGAACCTAAGATCTTTTGTTTTTGAATATCTATGACTTTAGTCATTATTGAAAATAGATTAACAAGAATGGAGCCCACGTTTCAAAATTTCGTGCATTTTTAAATCTTTTAATTTCTTTAAGCATTTTATATTCATGTATTTTAAGCATCCTGACGATATAAAATTGATTTACAATTTTTTTTATGAGAGACCAACCTTTAGAATGATCTAGGAGAATTTTATTGATTTTGACTGAAGAAGGCTCGCAGGGCCGAAACATGTATCAAAATGTATAAATAAAAAAATATTTTGTATTGTAAAGTGGACAAGTACACAACTTACTCTTTTGTTTTTGATGAAAAATAGTAAGGGGGTGAAAACTTCCCCAAAATTGAAAAATCGATATCTTGGAAACTATGAAACCTAAAATTAGGTGTGATAGCTCAAAAAATTGGTCATTCAATACCCTTTTACCAAGATTGGTCATTTTACCCCTAAATCGATGCATGTAGATTTTACAGGAAAAAAAGGGGAACCAATAATCAGATTTGGACACATGAGGTGTTATAAGACTCAGGCCGACAATCTCATCTTGAATTTATTACTTACTTTTGAAATTTTGACAAAGGGCCTAACCACACATTTTTGAAAATTTAGATTTTTTAAATTTTTGAATTAATTTTAATATTTTTTTAGTAGAGAGAGACAGTACCGGTTGTGTTTAAACAAGCATGTCGACGATCACTGTGGCCATGTTCAATGGATGAATCGATATTTTGTGAAGCATTGATTGAAGAGGGTCATGCGACGACTTGTTTTAAGAATATTTTTCATGATTTTTCCTATGATGCATGCATTTATTTAAATATCCCAAAACGGCAAGGTTACTGATTTGAGTTTTATAAACTAATAATGGGATTTGGACTCATAAGGTATCCTATAACTTGACATGACGCTTTCTTTATATGGCTTATGAATTTTCCCAAAAAGATTGAAAACAACAAGGTCATGGACTTTTGTTTCTCTTAATATATTGTAAACCCATAATGTTAGATGTTTATGGTGAGTGATGAAACATAGCTAGGTAGAGAAAGAATTATTGTAGGCTACACGTATGGTGACTGACAAGTCTTTGACCATTGAAACTTGTTCTTAAACCTGACCACAGCAGGCATGACATGACAAACGGTGTGTACAAAATCCAATTTATCGATTCAAGAATTAAGAGTAGACTATCTTTAATTGATTAGTTAAAGAGGGTAGCTAAGAAAACAAGATGGTCATTACACTGAACCAAACCGAACCAACACAATCCTTTTTGGATGTATAACGTTACTTGCTAACCATTTTGTGCTGCAGTGGCAAGCACTTTTGGCTCTTGCACTAGAGGCCTTAACTCGATTTAACTTTAAGGCTTAGAACGAACCAAACTAAGAAAGATGGTTATAGTGGTGCAGTGGTTAAGCTGCTATCCTTTGACTAAGGTAGACCAGGGTTTGATTTTAGATTAATACGCATGTCAAAAACATATAAAAAGCAGGGATAATGTTTTAATACTGATTACACTTGGATATTTTTTTCAAATTATTACTTGGATTACAAATACAAAGGTGGACTGGGTTCAATATACAGTTAATGCAAGTAAGATTTTGTATTTGTTTTTTATTTAAGACTTTACATTTAAGAATTTACGTTTTACATTTTAGATTGTACAAAAAGACCAAACCATAATGTCATGACTTTAAATTTTCGGTAACTAATTATTAAAGAAAAACATATAAGGATTTGTATTACTTGGAATTATGTTTTCTATACTATATTTTATTTTGGTTTTAGATTTTAGAAATTTGATATTGGATTTTAGATTTTAGGTAAAGACCAAACTAATATTGACTATTCATTAGACACTGGTATGTAGATAGAAAAATGATGATGATGATAATTGTTGTTTTAAGGGGCCTAACATCTAGGTTATCGGCCCAAAGATAGAAAGATGATTAGACTATAGGTTAAGATGAATTTTTAGGTGTTGACTGGCCTTACAATAAGAATTGACTAACCAGACATGAGTTAACTACCAACGTAACACTTTGGCGACTATGCTTGTTATTGACCAGTGAGTAGGGTTTTAGAAGAACTGTTTGGTATTTTGGGTTATATACAAAAAATGCACAGACCTACTGAGCGACTATGTTTCCTAAACAAGACATTATACCAGAGATGATTAGGATTCTTATGCAGCTCAGGCAAGGAATGCATTTCTACAGAATTTGCTGACATTGAATATAGATTTAGGTATTAGGATGTCATTTTTGAAGACCTTTGTCTGGAGCGTGACGCTCTATGAAAGGGAAACTTGGACTATTGGTGTAGCAGAAAAGTGGAGAATTGAAGTGTTTGAAATGTGGTGTTACAGGAGAATGATGAAGATTAGATGGGTAAATAGGGTTAGAAACAAAGAGGTATTAAGACAAGTAGGAGAGGAGAGATGTTTTTGGCGACAGCTAATGAAGTAAATCCATAGGTTGGTAGGACACATACACCCAGGAATAGCAAGCTTAGTTATGGAAGAAAGGGTTGAGGACAAGAACTGTAGGGGTAGACCAAGGTTAGAATATGTTAAACAGATAGCTTGGATGTAGAGTGTGGTAGCTATATAGAGATGAAAAGATTAGCTCAGGACAGGGAGTCATGGAGTGCTGTATTAAACCAGTCAAAAGGCTGAAGACTCAAACAACATGTAGAGCTTACCAAAATAATGTTGTGTAATGGTAAATGCTAGTCAACAAGCATTAATGCATTACTAAAACCCATGACACGATACCTGAGAGCTTTTTTAAAATTATTTTAAGATGCCTTTAACCCTATAGTAAACACCCAGTTCTCAAGACTCATAACTACAATGTAATGAAAAAAAAATAAAAATACAACAACAAAAAATACATTTAAAAACGAGCAAGTGGTTGAGCCAATGTACAATGGAAAATGTTGTATACACTCAAGTGCACAAAACAAATTACATTATTAACTGTCAGGTTGACCGAGTGGTTAATGCGTTTGACTTATGTTCAAATTTTCAATACAAGAAAGCAAGGATTTGAATCCCTTACCTGACATAACTATTGCTTTAACATGGCTTAGCGATACTGTATTATTATGATACTCGATACACAAACCATAGATAGAGTGTATTGTTTAAGTCCACTCTCTCTTTCTAAACATAGCTAGAGACTGTCAATGGTTAACAATTGCATGAATAGTGGGAGGATGTAGTGATAGTAATTAAGAAAAAGCAGACAATAACCATAAAATATTTTTATTAAATTCATTTTATAATAGATACACACTGAATACAACTCTCTCTATTTACCATTGCTTGATATAGATTTTTTAAACACAACGCTTGTTGTAGATCCTTTTATAACTTTCTCCAGGTACTCTTGTTCTTAAAAACTGGGGAAGTCGCTGTGGTTTTCTAGACATAAAACCCTCATCCTTTTCTTTTTCATCATCATCATCATCATCATCATCTTCTCGATCATCATCATCATCATCATCATCATTATGAATATTATCATCAAAATTATGATAGTCATTGTCACCATCATCATCATCATCATCATCATCATCATCATCCTCAACATCACTAGAACTATCTAATTCCTCTTGTTCCTTTTCCACAGGGACCTCTTTTAAAGTCTGCGTTGCTCTTGATAGTGTTAAGGGTTTCTTAGACGTTGACAACTGTCCTAACATGACTTTTTGAGGACATGATAAGTGATTTTAACAAACACTGCACTATCTTGAGCAGCAATATTTTTTTCCTTGGACTTGCTTTTTCACCTTGGTTAGAGTATTTTGTCCATTTAAATGTGTATTAATTTGAGATTCACAATGATGCTCGTTTGAAGTAAGTACGTTGGAGTCTTTTGTTTTAATCATTCCTTGACACTTTTTAGATCGTTGTTTTGAACATCGCCAAATAACAATTCCATCTTTATTGGTTGTTTTTACAATATATGTATATCCTTTATAGTAGGCACATGGCTTACCATGGCTGGTTGTTGAGACTTCCATATTAACTAATACACATTAATTTAATTTTAGTAAAGTCAATTTATTAATAATAACAGTAAAATAAATTAAGTGGATTGATATTTTTTTAAAGTGGAATATTCAAAGTACTGTCAAGAATAATAATCACATGAACAAATTTTAGACTACAAGTGATTTACACACACATTGCTCAATGTCAAGATTTATACTGAACACAACTTATAGTGATTATGATTTTTATTGACTGTAATTGATAGTAGCCATGGTTAGTAGAGGCAATGTATTCTGGGTGCGTTTTATAGCACGCTCAATTTATAGTAGGTACGATTAGTAGACGCGTTTGATACTGGGCGCGTTTTACACTGATTATGATTTATACTGAGCGCGATTTTCACTAGAAGCGATTTTTACCAGGTGTAATTGATAGCAGGCGCTATTCATACTCAACGCAATTGATAGAAGGCGTAATTGATAGTAGGCGCAATTGGTAGTTGGCGCAATTGATAGTAGGCGCAATTAATAGTAGGCACAATTAATAGTAGGCGCGATTGGTAGTAGGCGCAATTGAATGTAGGCGCGATTGGTAGTGGATGTAATTGATAGTAGGCGCTATTGCTAGCAGGCGCAATTGACAGTAGGCGCGATTGATAGTAGGCGTGATTTGTAGTAGGCGCAATTGGTAGAAGGCGCAATTGGTAGTAGACGCAATTACTAGTAGGCGCGATTGGTAGTAGGCGCGATTGACAGTAGGCACGATTGGTAGTGGGCGTAATTGCTAGTAGGCGTTATTGATAGTAGGTGCAATTGATAGTAGGCGCAATTGGTAGTAGGCGTGATTGGTAGTAGATGCAATGATTAAAGGGGCAATTAATAGTAGGTGCAATTAGTAGGCGCAATTGATAGTAGGCGCGATTGATAGTAGGCGCTATTAGTAGACGTGATTGATAGTAGGCGTGATTGGTAGTAGGCGCAATTGATAGTAGGTGCGATTGATAGTAGGCGCGATTGATAGTAGGCACGATTGGTAATTGGCACAATTGATAGTAGGCACAATTAATAGTAGGCACAATTAATAGTAGGCGCGATTGGTAGTAGGCGCAATTGACTGTAGGCGCGATTTGTAGTGGACGTAATTGATAGTAGGCGCTATTGATAGTAGGCGCAATTGACAGTAAGCGCTATTGATAGTAGGTGCAATTGACAGTAGGCGCAATTGGTAGTAGGCGTGATTGGTAGTAGGTGCATTTGATAATAGGTGCAATTAATAGTAGGTGCAATTAGTAGGTGCAATTGATAGTAGGCGCGATTGATAGTAGACGCTATTTGTTGACATGATTGATAGTAGGCGCGATTGGTAGTAGGCGCAATTGATAGTAAGTGCGATTGATAGTAGGTGCGATTGATAGTAGGCACGATTGGTAGTTGGCGCAAATGTTAGTAGGCACAATTAATAGTACGCACAATTAATAGTAGGCGCGATTGGTAGTAGGCGCAATTGACTGTAGGCGCGATTGGTAGTGGATGTAATTGATAGTAGGCGTTATTGATAGTAGGCGCAATTGACAGTAGGTGCGATTGATAATAGGCGCGATTAGTAGTAGGCGCGATTGGTAGTAGGCGCAATTGATATTAGGCGCAGTAAATAGTAGGTGCGATTAGTAGGCGCGAATGATAGTAGGCGCGATTGATAGTAGGCGTAATTGATAGTACACACGAATGATAGTAGGCGTGATTGGTAGACCTTGAGGTGATAACCCCTTTTGATTGATTTCTTTTTATTACACAAAAACATTTTCCTTTTTGCCAGCCTCCAACCGCCATTCATCTCTGACGTCATAGCCAGTCTCAAAGCAAGTCTGAACTTGTAGAACAGGTCATGTGACAAGGTTAGGTTAAGTGACTTTGACATAATTTGGATAAATGCATAAGCCCGTCCACAGGGACCCGTCAAAAATGACTCCCTTCATAAAGGACCCGTCCAAAGGGGCTGGTCAACAGGGGCTAGTCAACAGGGACCAGTCCAAAGGGACAAATCAACAGGGATCAATCAAAAGGGGTTATCACCTCAAGGTCTACCAATCACGCCTACTATCAATCGCGCCTACTAATCGCACCTACTATTTATTGCGCCTAATATCAATCGTACCTACTATCAATCGCACTTACTATCAATTGCGCCTACTACCAATCGCGCATATTATCAATCACGTCTACTAATAGCGCCTACTATCAACCGCGCCTACTATCAATTGCGCCTATTAATTGCACCTACTATTAATTGCACCTATTCTCAATTGCACCTACTACCAATCACGCCTACTACCAATTGCGCCTACTGTCAATTGCACCTATTATCTATAGAGCTTACTGTCAATTGCGCCTAATATCAATAGCGCCTACTATCATTTACGTCCACTACCAATCGCGCCTACAGTCAATTGCGCCTACTACCAATCGCGCCTACTATTAATTGTGCCTACTATTAGTGTGCCTACTACCAATCGCGCCTACTAGTAATTGCGTCTACTACCAATTGCGCCTACTACTAATCGCGCCTACTATCAATCGCCCCTACTGTCAATTGCGACTACTATCAATAGCGCCTACTATCAATTACATCCACTACCAATCGCGCATACATTCAATTGCGCCAACTACCAATTGCGCCTACTATCAATTACGCCTACTCTCAATTGCGTTGAGTATGAATAGCGCCTGCTATCAATTACACCTGGTAAAAATCGCTTCTAGTAAAAATCGCGCTCAGTATAAATCATAATCAGTATAAAACGCGCCCAGTATCAAACGCGTCTACTAATCGTACCTACTATAAATTGACCCTGCTATAAAACGCATCCAGTATGCATTGCCTCTACTAACCATGGCTACTATCAATTACAGTCAATAATAATCATAATCACTATAAATTGTGTTCAGTATAAATCTTGACATTGAGCAATGTGTGTGTAAATCACTTGTAGTCTAAAATTTGTTCATGTGATTATTATTCTTGACAGTACTTTGAAAATTCCACCTTTAAAAAATATCAATCCACTTAATTTATTTTACTGTTATTATTAATAAAGTGACTTTACTAAAATTTAATTAATGTGTATTAGTTAATATGGAAGTCTCAACAACCAGCCATGGTAAGCCATGTGCCTACTATAAAGGATATACATATATTGTAAAAACAACCAATAAAGATGGAACTGTTATTTGGCGATGTTCAAAACAACGATCTAAAAAGTGTAAAGGAATGATTAAAACAAAAGACTCCAACGTACTTACTTCAAACGAGCATCATTGTGAATCTCAAATTAATACACATTTAAATGGACAAAATACTCTAACCAAGGTGAAAAAGCAAGTCCAAGGGAAAAATATTGCTGCTCAAGATAGTGCAGTGTTTGTTCAAAGTTACTTATCATGTCCTCAAAAAGTCATGTTAGGACAATTGTCAACGTCTAAGAAACCCTTAACACTATCAAGAGCAACGCAGACTTTAAAAGAGGTCCCTGTGGAAAAGGAACAAGAGGAATTGGATAGTTCTAGTGATGTTGAGGATGATGATGATGATGATGATGATGATGATGGTGACAATGACTATCATAATTTTGATGATAATATTCATAATGAAGAAGATGATGATGATGATGATCATGATGATGATGATGATGATGATGATGATGATGATGAAAAAGAAAAGGATGAGGGTTTTATGTCTAGAAAACCACAGCGACTTCCCCAGTTTTTAAGAACAAGAGTACGGTACCTGGAGAAAGTTATAAAAGGATCTACAACAAGCGTTGTGTTTAAAAATTCTATATCAAGCAATGGTAAATAGAGAGAGTTGTATTCAGTGTGTATCTATTATAAAATGAATTTAATAAAAATATTTTATGGTTATTGTCTGCTTTTTCTTAATTACTATCACTACATCCTCCCACTATTCATGCAATTGTTAACCATTGACAGTCTCTAGCTATGTTTAGAAAGAGTGAGTGGACTTAAACAATACACTCTATCCATGGTTTGTGTATCAAGTATCATAATAATACAGTATCGCTAAGCCATGTTAAAGCAATAGTTATGTCAGGTAAGGGATTCAAATCCTTGCTTTCTTGTATTGAAAATTTGAACATAAGTCAAACGCATTAACCACTCGGTCAACCTGACAGTTAATAATGTAATTTGTTTTGTGCACTTGAGTGTTTACAACATTTTCCAGTGTACATTGACTCAACCACTTGCTCGTTTTTAAATGTATTTTTTGTTGTTGTATTTTTTTCAATACATTGTAGTTATGAGTCTTGAGAACTGGGTGTTTAATATAGAGTTAAAGGCATCTTAAAATAATTTTAGAAAAGCTCTCAGGTATCGCGTTATGGGTTTTAGTAATGCATTAATGCTTGTTGACTAGCATTTACCATTACACAACATTATTTTGGTAAGCTCTACATGTTGTTTGAGTCTTCAGCCTTTTGACTGGTTTAATACAGCACTCCATGACTCCCTGTCCTGAGCTAACCGTTTCATCTCTATATAAGCTACCACACTCTACATCCAAGCCATCTGTTTAACATATTCTAACCTTGGTCTACCCCTACAGTTCTTGTCCTCAACCATTTCTCCCATAACTAAGCTTGCTATTCCTGGATGTATGTGTCCTACCAACCTATGGATTTACTTCATTAGCTGTCGCCAAAAACATCTCTCCTCTCCTACTTGTCTTAATACCTCTTTGTTTCTAACCCTATTTACCCATCTAATCTTCATCATTCTCCTGTAACACCACATTACAAACACTTCAATTCTCCACTTTTCTGCTACACCAATAGTCCAAGTTTCCCTTTCATAGAGCGGCTCCAGACAAAGGTCTTCAAAAATGACATCCTAATACCTAAATCTATATTCAATGTCAGCAAATTCTGTAGAAATGCTTTCCTTGCCTGAGCTACATGAGACTCCTAATCATCTCTGGTATAATGTCTTGTTTAGTAAACATAGTCGCCCAGTAGGTCTATGCATTTGTTGTATATAACCCAAAATAGCAAACAGTTTTTCTAAAACCCTACTCACTGGTCAATAACAAGCATAGTCGCCAAAGTGTTTCGTTGGTAGTTAACTCATGTCTGGTTAGTCAATTCTTATTGCAAGGCCAGTCAACACCTAAAAATTCATCTTAACATATAGTCTAATCATCTTTCTATCTACATACCAGTGTCTAATGAATAGTCAATATTAGTTTGGCCTTTATCAAAAATCTAAAATCCAATATCAAATTTCTAAAATCTAAAACCAAAATAAAACATAGTATAGAAAACTTAATTCCAAGTAATACAAATCCTTATATATATTTCTTTAATAATTAGTTACCGAAAATTTAAAGTCATGACATTATGGTTTGGTCTTTTTGTACAATCTAAAATGTAAAACGTAAATTCTAAAAACTAAAGTCTAAAATAAAAAACAAATACAAAATCTTACTTGCATTAACTGTATATTGAACCCAGTCCACCTTTGTATTTGTAATCCAAGTAATCATTTGAAAAAATATACAAGTGTAATCAGTCTTAAAACATTATCCCTGCTTTTTTATATGTTTTTGACATGCGTATTAATCTAAAATCAAACCCTGGTCTACCTTAGTCAAAGGATAACAGCTTAACTACTGCACCACTATAACCATCTTTCTTAGTTTGGTTCGTTCTAAGCCTTAAAGTTAAATCGAGTTAAGGCCTCTAGTGCAAGAGCCAAAAGTGCTTGCTACTGCAGCACAAAATGGTTAGCAAGTAACATTATACATCCAAAAAGGATTGTATTGGTTCGGTTTGGTTCAGTGTAATGACCATCTTGTTTTCTTAGCTACCCTCTTTAACTAATCAATTAAAGATAGTCTACTCTTAATTCTTGAATCGATAAATTGGATCTTGTACACACCGTTTGTCATGTCATGCCTGAAACCTATACTCCCTATGTACTGCGGTCAGGTTTCAAAACAAGTTTCAATGGTCAAAGACTTGTCAGTCACCATACGTGTAGCCTACAATAATTCTTTCTCTACCTAGCTATGTTTCATCACTCACCATAAACATCTAACATTATGGGTTTGCAATATATTAAGAGAAACAAAAGTCCATGACCTTGTTGTTTTCAATCTTTTTACGAAAATTCATAAGCCATATAAAGAAAGCGTCATGTCAAGTTATAGGATACCTTATGAGTCCAAATCCCATTATTAGTTTATAAAACTCAAATCAGTAACCTTGCCGTTTTGGGATATTTAAATAAATGCATGCATCATAGGAAAAATCATGAAAAATATTCTTAAAACAAGTCGTCGCATGACCCTCTTCAATCAATGCTTCACAAAATATCGATTCATCCATTGAACATGGCCACAGTGATCGGCGACATGCTCGTTTAAACACAACCGGTACTGTCTCTCTCTACTAAAAAAATATTAAAATTAATTCAAACATTTAAAAATCTAAATTTTCAAAAATGTGTGGTTAGGCCCTTTGTCAAAATTTCAAAAAATAAATAATAAATTCAAGAAGAGATTGTCGCCCTGAGTCTTATAACAATGTGTCCAAATCTGATTAATGGTTCCCCTTTCTTCCTGTAAAATCTACATGCATTGATTTAGGGGTAAAATGACCAATCTTGGTAAAATAGTATTAAATGACCAATTTTTTGAGCTATCACACCTAATTTTAGGTTTCATAGTTTCCAAGATATCGATTTTTCAATTTTGGGGTAGTTTCACCCCATTACTATTTTTCATCAAAAACAAAAGATCTTAGGTTCATTTATCATTTTTAGGCGTTTAACACCCTTTTCCCTGTAAAATCACTATTCATTGTTTTAGGGGTGAAATGACCTATCGTGGTATAAGCGTATGTCATGACCTATATTTAAAGCTATCACACTTAATTTTAAGGTTCTTAATTTCCAAGATAACGATTTTTAAATTTTGGGCGTAGTTTAACCCTCTTACTATTTTTTCATCAAAAACAAATGATCTTAGGTTCATTTATCATTTTTAAGTGTTTCACCGCTTTTTTCCATGTAACATTACTATTTACTATTTTAGGGGTGAAATGACCTATCGTGGTAAAAGCGTATCTTATGACCTATTTTAAAGCTATCACACATAATTTTAGGGTTCTTAGTTTCCAAGATATCGATTTTTCAATTTGGGAGTGGGGGGATAGTTTCACCCCCAATGGGGAACATCGCCCCAATTGTTAGGACCCCTCATACAAGTCACTAGCATGTTTGGTTCGCGAGATTTTAACAAAAGTGAGGTTAGGCCCTTTGTCAAAATTTCAAAAATACATTCTAAAAGGGGGGTTCATCTCAAGCCGTACAATACCTCATACAAGTTCCTAGCCTTATTAGTCCGCTAGTTAAGCCCTTTGACATAATTTGGATAAATTCATGGGCCAGTCCAAAGGGGCCGGTCCAAAGGGATTAGTCAAAAGGGACTCGTCCACAAGGATTCATCCACAAGGACCTGCCAACAAGGACTCGTCAACAATGACCCGTCAACAAAAACTCGTCCACAGGGACTCGTCAACAAGGACCCATCAACAATGACTCGTCAAAAATGACCTGTCAACAGGGACCCGTCAACAAGGACCCGTCCACAGGGACTCGTCAACAATTACAGGGGCTCTCGCCTCAAAGTCTGACATGCCCCTCTTTCATTATTGGTTTGCCTATCGACAAGCGCCACTTGGGATACTTTTTGATCACCCCTCGTGGATTGGGTTAGGTTAGGTTAGGTTACACTACAGCCACCATCTTTAAAAAGCCATGAGTGGCCATGTGTATAAACAAAAAACATGCATGTTAAATCATAGTGGCTTTCCACCGTGTAATTTCATATTTGCATTCAAACTCCCGCATGTCGCACTTGGTAGGCGAGATTTTCAAAAAAATTACAATTTCACCCCCTAGTAGGGATAGGTTTTATTTTGGGGTGGAAATATATTGTCCATTGGAAAGGGGGTATCAGCCCGAGTTCAATGACACCTCATTCGTAAAAATCAGACCATGCGTTCGAGAGATATCGCGCCACCGCCATCTTGGCGGTGGAGCGGTGGCGGTGGGCCTTGAACTGTCCAAAAATCACTACTGGCGTAGTATAAAAAAACCTATCTTTCCGGGAATCTTCAACATACAAAGCTGAAATTGGTAGGTATAGCACCTCGTTGTGTGTGTTATCTTTTACCACTGCCGTTTTTCTAATTGTACTTTAGTTTAAATTTGCCAGATATAAATATTCGTAAGAATGCTGTAAAAAAATGGATATTAAAAAATACCTCAATTTATAAAATAAATCCTATGTTAAAGGAAGGAGAGAACATAAGGAACATCCCTGAATATTCTCGATTAATTCCGTCAGTAGTATCTGAGAGTGAGTAAATAAAACGTTGACAATTAACATGGGCGGTATAGGACATTTCGGAGCCTCATAAGAAGGAAGCAGCTTTAGGACGAAGGGTTGAGTCTGTACAACGATTGTAACGGAAGGGCATCACTACACGGAGTTCAACGCACAAGGGGTACTGGGTGCAATGGAAGTTTTTCGGCAGCGGTACTACTGGCACACCTGAGGTCTGATTTCGAAAGGTGGTTCATTTCTGTGTGGCTAGCCGTGACCCTCGTACCAGGAGCAGGGGCAAATGCACCTATACAATGTGGGGGAACCTTTCGAGCTGATATCCCTCGACATCGCTGGACCATTTCCAGTATCCCACGACGGAAATTGATACCTGCTCATGGCCATGGACTACTTCACTAAGAGGCCGCAGGTCTACGCCATCCCCAACCAGGAAGGAGCGACGGTGGTCGATGCTCTGGTGAAGAATTTCTTCTGCCGCTTTGGTCTACCCAAAGAACTGCACAGCGACCATGGTAGGAACTTCTAGTCGGCCCTGATGAAGGAAGTGGTGAAGCGCTTTTGTGCCCGCAAGACTCCGATGACACCTCTCAACCTACAGTCGTAAGGCATGGTAGAGCGGTTCGTGAATTCATCGAGGAGCGCTAGAGGGAAGAGGTCTCTGTACATCAAAGGGATTCGGACGAGAGGATGCTATTCTTTTTTATGGCCTATCGTGCTTCCATCCACGGAACGACCGGTTTGACACCTGTCAACATGGTCTTCGGGAGAGAGCTACGGTTTCCCAGCTACTTGATGTTTGCGTCGGCCCCGGAACAGGAGCAGCTAGCGAGTGACCACACCTGGGACTTAGTGGATCGGTTCAACTACGGGCACGTACATGCATGAATACGATCTTCATTATCTGCAGGTAGCTACCGACAGTATAAAGAAGCAATACGACCAAATGACAAACTCGGCCGGGTTGCAAGAAGGTGACTGAGTTTGGCTCTACCGACCGAAACGTACGAAGAGGGAGTCACCAAAACTCCAGTCATATTGTGAAAGCACGTGCACCTTGGTAACCCGTATCAACGATGTGGTTACCCGGATCCATCGATCACCTCAATGGAAGATGATGGTTGTCCATCTTGACCGTCTGGTGACGGTGGAGCTACTAGGGACGAGCAGCTCTAAAGAGGCCTACCCGGCTAACAGATAGACAGAGTACCTAAACCACACCCCTCAAGCTGGTCAAGAGGCTGTCGCAAACAAAAGCCCTGTTAAGTCACCTAGTTCATTGACGAGCCGATAGCTCCTAGACTGTTCTATTTCTGGAACCAGCTGGAAGGAGACTGGCTTCCAGACCACTCGGGTCGCAGGTTATCTGCCAATAACTCTGGGGTGAGCTAGAAGTTGCTGGAGAGTCTAGCATCAGGTATAAAATGCCCGTGATGTGAGAGCAGTGGGCAATTCAGTCTAATTCGGTTGAGTACAACAGTGACTGACTGCTGTGAGAAGTCAGTGCACTTATGCACAGCATATGAGGGTTGTGCCACGGAGCTTTGTGTGCAAGCTGATAGTGCTGAAGGCCCTGAGTTCAACGCGCGACGTATAGTTATGTACGGGGACACCAAGCAGGGCTTTAGTGTGAGTTGCACGGCGGAACGAGTTCCTACACTCAGAGAGACATTGCTTGTGGTTACGAGCTTCTCTCAAACTGCATTAAGCATACACGGATAGTTGCAGTACCAATACTGCAACTAAATAATTGTACATATTGTAAATATTTTCACCCGTATTTTCAAACATAGATTTTATAGCCTAAGTCTAATGGATCTGAAGATGATCGCTTGACGATCGAAACTGGTCATCCTAGTGTATTTATTAATCTCATGTAATTTATTTCAGGATTAGGGCATAACCCAGCTCTTTTGGGTACATTCGTGTTGACCCACTGAAAAGCACTAAACTCTTGTCTCAAAAATGTATTATACTTCATCTTGAATATACCTGGAGCAGAAGACGATCCTATCTCATCTAACAATGTCTAACATTTAATTTGCCTTCTTACAGTATAACAGTTTTAGTTTGAGGCAGCAATATGTGCGCGGAATGACATCTCACCATGCCAGGAGCAGTTTACGTAGACACATTCTTATCAAAAGTGAATCTACTGTACGTGCTATACCGAAAAAAGTGGCATTCTCTCTCAGATGAAAAGCCAATATTCTTGCGGCTTCCCACTTTTTAAATCCAAGGTATTTGAAAAGAAGGTTTCTGGTTCGAATGCCGACAGGCTGAATCGACTTTACTCTCATGATCTTCATGGATAGCAGGTAGGTTTATGCATACAAATCGATAATTTAAAAAATCAAATGTTATGGGTCTATGGTGTGCGTGGCATATGGAAATATCTCATCCATTCCCTATAGAGCTTACACTTTCTTTCGATCTTTCACTAGCCCTAGGACGCGCCACCGGCGTATGTTTATGAATAACCAGCTTCCGGTTTAGTAGTCAGGCAATGGAAGCAATGGGAACTGTGTACTACAATCTTCCTTGCATGTAACTAAGCAAATTATTGTTGTTAGGAGAAATAAATGTTGTAAAAAGCACCAAGAATAATAATGTATGATCTTCAGAGGTGTACAATGAGAAAGCTCTGCCTGTGCTTATTCCTTATGTATTAATGATGCGAAATGTCAGCTAACGTTGTGCCGCATATAACACTCGTAGTCTCTAAATGTAGCACATTTTCCCGTCAATTTACAACAGATTATGTTTGAATATTTTTAAAGATCGTGACGAAGAAATTGTTTCTCCAATTGGATGATTCTATTTAACTGTATGCACGTCGTGTAATCTTGGCACGGTTGTTTCTTTCAAAGAGCAACTTTACACCGTAGTAGGCACGCAACGTTTTGTATTTAGTTTGCTGGCAACTTGTTTTAAATTATTGACTAAAATATTTCTAAAGACAGAC
This sequence comes from Meconema thalassinum, assembly GCA_946902985.2. Taxonomy (NCBI): domain Eukaryota; kingdom Metazoa; phylum Arthropoda; class Insecta; order Orthoptera; family Tettigoniidae; genus Meconema; species Meconema thalassinum. The sequence goes on from OX336389.2 coordinate 1,326,190,698, forward strand.
GATCCATACCTCCATTAGAAGGTTTCGGGTTCCATAATTCAAGCAAAATGAGGTTCGTTAGTTTGTGAAATTGAGGCCATAACCCCCCTCCCGCCGTACCCTTTCAGTGACTACCGTTTGGTACTTTACATAGCCTTAGGGTGAAGGTGTAATGAGCATTCTTTTAAAATGTTGTCGCCAGTTTTGTGTATTAACGTAACGAGGCACGGCTTGATTTTAAGGTGGAACCGCATGTGCTATCAAATATCGCTTTCTTGCAATACCTGGAATAGTTATGCACTGTAATTATAACATGATTTTTGGTTAAACAGGTTATTATAATTATAATTATAATTATTATAATTATAATTATAATGATAAAATAAATATCTCTACTTAGTATAAAACAAAGTCCCCGATTCTTGGATGTTACGGGTAAACTCGAGAACCACTGGACGGATTTTGATGCGGTTTTGACCATTCTGTAGAGGATATCTCGAGGATGATTTCTGTAGAAACCTATTTATTTATGATCAAAGGAAGCCGAGCAGTAACGTTTTCAGTGGAAACGCCGAAAAAACATGGCGTCCGAGCGCTTTGTAAGCTTACGCTGGGCAAACCGTTAAAAATATATAAATACTATGACTGTAAGAATTGTTCAGCACGAAAAGTTCTAGATTGGACGGAATGGGGATTATATTATATTAAATTATACAGATTGGCGTATAATCTCTACTTACAGTAGTATAAGACAAAGTCCCCGATTCTTGAATCTCACGGGTAATCTCGAGAACCACTGAATGGATTTTGATGCGGTTTTCACCATCCTGTAAAGGATAGGCTATCTCGAGGAAGGTTTCTGTAGAAAATAATTTATTTATGATCAAAGGAAGTCAAGCACTAACGATTTCAGTGAAAAGGTCGAAAAAAACTGGCGTCCGTGCACTTTTTAAGCTTACTCTGGACAAACCGTTAAAAATATCTATATACTATGAGTGTAAGAATTTTTCAGCATGAAAAGTTCTACAAAAAAAAAGCCCGGGAGAGCATATCTCTATCTTCAATACATCGCCTACTATAAGTGTTTTTACGTTTTCATTTCTTCCAACAATCGCCATTCAGTTACTGAGGTGACAGTTTTCTAGCTAGCTAGCTAGCTAGAGGCGAGTCTATCACTCCAGTTACAGCTTAGCTAGCGGACGAACTTATTGCCCCAGATACAGCCAACAGCAAACTGTCGAATCGTGTTGAGATAAAAAAAATTAGAGAAGAGTGGTTGTGTTTGGAGTTTCCCTGGATGTGCCACTCGGCTTTTCTTCATTTCGCCTGTGAACTTTTCGTTCCGAAAAATCCACAGTCAAGTTAAGATTGGACGGAAGGGGGATTTGTGTTTCATGCACCTCGCCATTCTTAAATTAAGTCTGACAAGAATTTGTTGCACATGCATCTCCATGATAATATAATTAATAGTCCAGTCAGTGATTTTAACCCATCATGCCGAGACGTAAAACGGATATTGGTCGTTGTTCATTGACATTGAAAAAAAAAAGCGCTTATCACATAATGCATTCATAAGTTATCCCGGGCGAAGCCGGGTCGGGTTGCTAGTTAAAGAATAAAGGACGAGTTATTACTAAATGTTAGGCCTACCGGTACGTTGAATAGCCTATAACACGTAGCTTTCCTCACATTTTAGTATTTAAACGGATCAAGTTAATGCATAATATACCAATATAACAACCGGATAGCAACTGATTATAATGTTCTCACATATAACATATTTAATTGGCACCAACATAATACAATTATAGTCCAAGATATGTTAGACCACTGCCGTTTGTAATGTGCAAATCGCACGCTTTTATAGGCAAGCTGTTTGTTATGGTAGTTTTTGTTGCGAAGTTTTACTAATTACTCTTTTAGAATATTCAAGAAAGGCCAACCCTCTAGTTCTCATTTCATAAGTTGAACGCCTAAAATTAAAACCACAATCCGTAACAATAATGAAAAAAATCACGTACGAATGGACGATTCATTGCCAATGAAAATCAAATGGAGATACGTGGACCGGAAGTTCACTATGCATAAGCTTCGGTGCCATTTTAACTCGTGGAAGCTCTATATCTGCATAGAAGTGGAAACGATAAATGTTTTAGTTCTTGTAAATATTCAAATTAATTCACTTACATACGCCTAGTTGACCGAATACAAGCAACGTCATAACTAGATAGTTTAGCAATTACTTCTATCAAATATAATATCAGTAAATATAATAATATTTAAATAATAAGCAAGAACATTGTAACTCAGCAATTCTTCTAGGTTTGTGCCGTGTCTTGTGTGGGGTTTCGCCTAGGACACCAAGCAGGCTCATCGGCGGGCTCTTGGTGTCCCCGCCCGGACCCCCACAGGAGTATCGAACTGCGCGATACCTCCCTTTATATAGAGTGCAACTGCACTCCTTGACTGCGAGAACCAAAAGCTCAAGCTCAAGCCAATATACCAAGAACATTATAGCCTACTTAAGAAAATGCAGTAAAATCGATACAAATGTCCTGCGTTTTAAGTTAGTGATCAGCATGTGTAGATAGTTTTAGCAAAGGTTTCGTTTCTCTTCAGATTTGTTTGGGAACGAAGAAACATTTTCATCTTCTGGACTTTACTTCAGTTGACTCTTCACGAAATTGCGCGCATCCATATAACACCCCTACCTATTTAGATAAGGGTGATACCGAGCTCCGCTAATGAGTTCTCTCGACGGGGGTCAATTAGGAAAATCCTAACAGGGGAAGTTGCCTGAGGTGTGTTTCACTGCCCCCCCACTCCAAATTGGACGTGGTAGTAAATATTGCCAGGATGTGTCTACCTGCGCTGATCTTCACTATCTACTCTTCTTATCTCAAACACTTATTCTATACCACTCATTAGACATTTTAGGCGTTATTCCAGATTTGTATTTAAACCTCAAATGCAATAATTTTCTTTGTGTTTCAGAGTTTCCATACAGATCAATATGCACATTTCAATTTGTATGTTGTAGCTTCGTAAAAATGTTATCATATGAAAGTTATAACCTTTACTATGAGCATTAAAACGCTTTCGTTAGAACCAAATGCTTATATGTATTCTGCTAAAAACAAGGCTCGAAATTGCAGACAAAAGATTTATTTCCACTGACAGTTCGTGGTATTAAAAACTTTGACGATATGAAAATAATTCATCTTCTTAGTATTTTCATTCAATCAAGACGAAGTACTGGTATAAGAACTAAATTGAAGGTAAGAATTTTATGACACATCATTTAAGTTTTAAAAGAATACAAATGACATTCATACGCTTACCACAGGGTGTTTTAGGAACTGAAATAGGACTACCCGTCTTATTCTTTCCACTTACAAAACATAATTTATTCTTTCACTTTTAATACAGTACACCATGCTTTTGCTCTAGCCATTTTCATAACTGATCCCCACAGGGACTTGGCAAAATGCCCTGTCTATTTACAAAGAATAAATACCTAGGATATTTGAATTTACTTCACTGTTCTGTTGACATTTTGAGTCCAAGTCCAACAGGGTGATTCCTTAAAGCCTACACATGTGTAAATTGGGGGATCAAAGTGAAACGATCATGGTGGGAGGGGGAATTGTGTTTAAATGTACCTCTTGTATTTGTCCAATAATTAACCAAAATACTCATTCTACTAATATTTCATATAATAACCGAATTTTTTTTTTTGGGGTGGGGGGGTGGGGGGGGGGGGAGGGGGTGAAATTTGTCACCGCGCCGGTAGCCCCACTAAACTACATTTTGTGGCAATATAATGAGAACCAAAATGTTTATGTCTATATCATTTATAGCTTATAGAACAGGCTACGACGTTAATACTGAGAGCTCTCAGTTATTTTTTGACGGAGGTCCGTGTTTGATTCCCGGCTCTGCTAAGAAATTTAATTCTGGTCTATGGGTTGGAACTGGGTACACTCAGCCTCGTGAGGAAACACTGATAAGAGATGGGTTCAATTCCCACCTCAGCCATCCAGGAAGTGGTTTTCTGTGGTTTCCTCCACTTCTACTCCAGGCAAATGCTGGAAGGTTCCTAACTTAAGGCCACGGTCACGTCCTTCCCAATCCTCACCTGAATTACAAAATACACACTAGTACAGCCATCACAATAACACATGTTATCACACAAATTCAAAACTCGCCCAAATACACGGGGTTATTAGACCCCGAATTCGCAGCAACAGCAAAATAAAATGTATGATAAAGAATTCATTTTAAAATATATCCCAAATAGTTACGCTGTTCTTCTGGACACGTGGTCTATTTATACGAAGGTTTTGATTTACATTGTAGGAGTCACCAAATAGATTTTATGAAGGTCCATTTTCAACGTACTAGGTCTGTGTGAAGTGGAGGTCAGAACCACGAAAAATGCGAAGCTAAGTGGCTTTGGTGGCGTACTCGGTAGCATGCTGAACTGATATGGCCAAGATGGCTTGTTGAAACCCGGCCGAAGTCGTCGGATTTTTTAATAGCGTTAAAATCCTTCAGTATGCCTTCCTTCGGAGGGGAAGTAAAGTCGGCGGGTCCATGTTATAGATTTATGGCACGTAAAAGAAGTTATCACTGCAATTGGTGGTGTGTAGAAAAATTTGTAGGTTATACAGGGTGTCAGGGGATGTTCTCCGCAGTGCCTAGGCACTGTTACGTTAGGTGAGAGCCGGAGTTAAGTTGGCAACACGGTTGCTGCTGACAGCGCGGCTCCCGCCGCTTGTATCAAAACAAAACAAACAACAAACAGTCCACTTAGAGATTCCTGTTTCTTGAGCTAATTTGCGTATTGATTTACTTGGACTTCGCAGCATTATATCGGAAATTTCATCAAGTTTTTCGTCTGTTAACAGCGTAGACCTGCCTGTTCCTGGTACAACGTGAACTGAGCCGGTCACACGAAATTTTCTTACCAAATTCCGAACGGTATCCCGGTTTGGACACTTTGAATTAGGAAACCGCGCCTGAAAGTTTAGTTTTACATTTTCTGTAAACCGAACGCCTTCACGAAAAACGTATTCCACCAAAAACGCTCTCTCTTCAGTAGTAAACATTACCGCCTGTATCCTGTTGCACTCTTCCAATAATCTAAACGCTCCCTTACTGCATCCACACTGACGCTTTCCACAGCACAGCACAGCACAGCTCACACGTGTGTTCTGATATCCTGTCGACCTTAGAGAAGACAAGCTAGTACCTGGCTGTCGGCGAGTGAGCGAAAGGTCTGCCAACTTAACTCCAGCTCTCACCTAACGTAGCAGTGCCTAGGCACTGCGGAGAACATTCCCTGACGCACTGTATTTGGCTGATTAGGAAACGCTCTACCAAGTTCTAACGTTCGCCGCTAGTGTTAGTGACAGTAGCATCTAGTAACCAAAGTTGGAACTACTGAAATTGAACTTGTTGGGAGCCCTCGGGCGTTCAATCAAAAATGCCCAGCTTATGGCTATTGCCTGCGATTCATATATTATATCATCAAAATTGTGGTACTGTCAAAATACTTTTTTTTTTTGTATAAAGCATTTTCTAATGTTTAACAGAGGGAGAGTTATTTAATTTAAGTCTAATGTTTAGTATGCGTCAAGTTATTGAGAAATACCAAGAGAGGAATGGACAGTTGTGTTTGTACTGTATTTTGTAGATCTAGAGAAGGCGTATGATAGATTACCCAGGGAGAAGATGCTGAACATCCTGAAGGATTATGGGATCGCGGGAAGGCTGCTACAGGCAATCAAAAGTATTAATGTTGGTAATCGGGCAGCAGTGAGAGTTGATGGTAGGATGAGTTATTGTTTCAAGGTTGTTACGGGAGTGAGGCAAGGTTGTAACCTCTCACCACTACTGTTTATCTTGTACAGTATATGGACCATTTTCTAAAGGACATAAACTGGCTGGGTGGGATTCAATTAGGTGGAAACTAGGTAAGCAGCCTGACCTATGGTGATGATCAGGTCATAATGGCCGACCGTCGAAAGTTTAAAAGCCAACATGTTTGAACTCGATGAGAAATGTAGGGAGTATGGTATGAAGATCAGCATTTCAAAGACGAAGATTATGTCGGTAGGGAAGAAACGCAAGAAAATAGAATGGCAGGTAGGAGGAACTAAATTGGAGCACTGGCTGTGTATTCTCTCTGGTAGTATGGGGAAGGAATAGAGTCGAGTTGTAGAAAAGCCAATGCAATGAGTTCTCGGTTGCGATCTGCAGTATTCTGCAAGAAAGAACTTAGTGCAGCGACGAAACATCGCTCAGTATTTAGACCGACTTTGCTGTATGGAAGTAAGAACTGGGTAGATTCAGGTGACTGATATGAGGGTAGCACGAATGATTTCTGGGACAAATCCATGGGAGCAATGGGGGTACGGTACTCATAATGAAGAGATAAAGACCAGATGAAACTGTTCTTATGAGTCGACTCAGATGCTGGGATCATGTGAAGAGAAAGGGGGAGAAGAGATTACCTAAAAGGTTATTAATTTCGGCAGTAGAGGGTAAGAGAAGCAGAGGGAAACCTAGGAGGCGGTCGTTAGATTCAGTGATGAACAATTTCAATGTAGAGGTGTAGAAGCAGAGGTGGACACGGTACTAACTGCTAATAGGGGATCGTGAAGGCGACTTGTTCGCAAACAAAGGCTTGCAGACTAGACTGGACACTGAGGTAAAACCATCAAATGAAAATGCAATGGAAGGAATTGTACAAATTAAGCAAAACACATTGTAAACACTAAAGAAAAATCCATTAGTAGAGAATTACTTGCTTTGTGTACAAATTTCAAATAAAAATCAAATTAATCATTCAACCATCCATCATTCATTCATTGTGAAAAGTGATATTTTCGGGATGTGACAATTTGCCTGTAATCTGAATCTAAAGTAGTGCATGCTATTTTTAGCAAGTATTTTAGGTCATTTGATTGTAAATTATTCGACAAGTGCTTAGGGGCAGCAAATATGTCCTTTCTCATCAGCTTCGATGGCCGTTCACATATCTCGCCACGTACCTTTCTCTTTACAGTGTTTGAAATAAATGCTCGATTAATCGTGGTAGGCCTAGACTACATGGTTCGTGATTGTGAGACCCACGTAACAGAAAGTTGCCACGATTTGTAAATAAATGGGCAGAACATCCATTGTTTGAACGCCTCCACTTTTGGCCCCGTTTTGACAATTCACACTTATGAAATTTATAGTTTCCTATAATTTTCAATTCTCCTCCTCTTTGACTGTACATGGATAACATGTTACCTGCACTGATTATATCTAAGGAAACTCCAGGGTGTCCAGATGTACGTAGCTGTCAGTCAACTCATGGCTTAACCAACATTTCAGGAGAGGTTGCCTACCCCCACTCTCTTCTCAAACCCATTAGCGTGAGCTGACAGGACTGTTTGGGTTTAACCTAATTAGCAGAGTTCGACCATCCTGTTACATAATATTTCATTATTACGCGCAGGATAAATTCATACTGATTATGTGGAAAGTATTTTTCAAGATAATGCCAATAAAAAAAATTATAAAAATCACAACTGATTAGTCGCATTCCCATTTAACGTCATTCAAGCATTTGATCTTAGGTGAGAGTGTTACTCTCTACCAGGCGACGCGACGCCCCCTCAGTTGCTTTGCTAGATCGTTCTATATTTGTTTGGGGAAATAAAACAGCACCAGATGCCAAAAACGTTCGCCTTTTTATATCTTCAATGGTAATAAAACATCAGATGTCAAAACATATTCTTTTATCTTCCATAGTTGTATATTCTATCCCACAATCCAGTAGGAGGTCGGATTATTCACCTCTATGCCGCTGGGGTGTACCGGCAACGTCGATAAATCAACCGTAGAGCGGATAGAGTGACTCAAACACTTAGTGCTGGGTCAAACGTTAAAACCGAATAAACTTACACGACAACCAAGTATTTTCCTCTACTGTAATGTTTCACTCCTATCCAAGTGATTATTCGGAAGAAGGTCAGCAGAATTATTATGCAGAATAAGGCATTCATTTGTAAGTTGTTTCGTCTTTAATTTTTACTCGCAGGGTTAAGAGCAACCGACAGATCATGAATACTTATCACCAAGGCAATAACTAAAAGGTATTTAAGTACCTATGTTGCGCCATTTGTGCATCTACCGGCTAGGATAGGACTGAAGACGTGAACTGTCAAACACAATGCAACAAGTGGCTACCGCTCCACACCACTCATCCACAGCTGAAGCGTCACAAAGAGTGTGTCAAGGACCTTACTGCATTTCTCACCCTATTTGTTCCAAATCGCAGAGGCCTTCATCACCCGCAATACCAACTACCTGATGGTCTCCACTCTGCAATGACCTTCACCAGAAATTAAGCTTCCCCCCTTCCGCAGATTTTAAAATGGCAGTTAATATAAATTTGTAAATAAATGTGTTTAAGTTGTTACGATGAGTGTGCTCAAACCATCACCTTACAATTAGCCAAAATAGTGTCAATCACTGTGTAAATATGGCGATGAATCCGAAAGATGGAGATAGATCCTGCGATCTTCTTTAGAACCACCAAGTCGAGGGAGAAATATTTCCAAACTTCAGCGAGGCGTCCCGATATATAGTTCCACGAGCTCCCACCGATAAACCAAAGAACATTATTTCATTCAGACTGTATTTCATCCGCTAATAAGCAATTGTAGGTTCGAAGATTTGTCGTTTCTCTAATTCGACATCGGCAGTCTATCAACTGTTGCTCTCAAAGCCGACAGTTGGATCTATTATGTATTCTACTGAGGAACGTTCTTTAGTGGTGTATTTAACTGATTAAAGTTAAAAGTTAAACAAGATGTTCAGTAAAGAATATATTATCTACTTTCTCTTAAAATATGAGTAAGTACAGCTTTCACTCGTCCTTATCACGGATTATAATTGAATGTTCTTGTGATGAACGTTAAGAGTTGTACCCTATATAAGACTCCCCGTTTACTGAGTTTCGTTGTAATTCCTCTTTGCGCCCAAGAAAGTGATTGTAACATTAGAAAAGTAAGCCCATTAAGCATCTAGAATGTTTGGAATCGTTTATCTTACGCCTTCTGCAGAGAGATTGTATCTATAAAATCCAGAGTTATTCGTTTGCATGCTTTATAGTTGCAAGATGGCCAGTGCGCACTATATTCGGTGCAATATTCTTATGAATAATGGTGGTAAATTCTTTTTTTATGTTACTCCTCGCTCACTGAATTTCGCGTTAATTGTGCTGTTATAAAGCTAGATAAATACGGGGTGTTTCAGGAGGAATAGAAAATATTTTGGAAGGTGGTAGAATAGATGGATTGCAAAAAAAAAAAAATCCATATAACATATGTCCTATTTGTATTGCGTACCGAGATACAGATGTTGGTATGTAACCAGGGCAGTTGTCGTTTCGTGTGTTGGTACACCGGTTACTATGGGCGTATTGAACGATTGTCAACAGTCGTGTGTTGTTGTTCACGTTGTGAAGTTGTGCTTTAGTTTCCATTGAATGTGTTCACCTGTCAGTGTGCTTTGTTGACCAAGTTGTCTGTACTGTATCGTTTAAACATACCACACGTTTTTACACATGCTAGAGTATGCCAATATGGTATTTGTGTGTAGGTTTTGTAATGGAAACGCTGCTGCTGCTTGTAGAGAATACGGAATACGATTTCCTAACCACAGACGACCAGATTCAAGAGTTTTTACAATACACTGCATGACTCTGGTGCAGTACCCAGCTGTCGATATGATGATACAACATCTAAACCTAACATTGCCCGGAAGATGGATCGGGAGATATGGACAGGTTTCTTGGCCACCAAGGTTCCCGGACCTTACCGGTACCCTTTTGGATTTTTTCCTGTGGGGATGGTTGAAAGGTGAAGTCTACAAGGAAAACGCTAACACAAGAGCCGAGTTGGTCGTTCGGATTATGCACAGTGCAGCCCTCATCAAAGAACGCCAAGACGCCCTCCGAAGAGCTACACGGGGTGTTATCAAGAGAAGTGCAAAATCCATTGAAATTGGTGGTGGAAGTTTTGAAAATCAACATTGAACGTCCTCATTTGCCTTGGCTTTACATTTGTTTGGGTTAAATAATACCAGCTGTATCTCGGTACGCAATACAATTGGGACACGTGTTATATGGAATTTTTATTGCAATTCATCTATACTATCACCTCCTAAAATATTTACCATTCCTCCTGAAACACCCTGTATACTCAAGTCTTAAGAATACGCTCAGCCACCATCGTAAACGTATGGGGTTGCTGTTCTTTTGACTTCGTCATAGAAAGGCACTTACAAGGTTCTATACTAATTATAATAATAATGTTGGTATATTGACTTTCACGGCCCGTGAATTAAAACTCATCTTTTGGACGCCTTTAATAGGGAGGGGAAGGCTGCTTGAGCTTTTAGCTCTCGCAGTTAAGAGGCACACGTGCGGTTCATAAGAAGGGAGGTGGTGCACAGTTCACTACTCCTGTGGGGGTCCGGGCACGGACACCAATAGTCCGCTGATGAGCCAGCTTGGTATTCCTAGGCGAAACCCCACACACGATAAGGCATAAACCTAGAAAATTGCTGAGTTTTAATTCAAGGGCCGTGAAAGCCACAATATACCATCTTTTTGGAAGCTTTTATAGAGAGGTGAAAGGCTGCTTGAACTTTTAGCTCTCACAGTTAAGGGGCGCACGTGCGGTTCATAAGAAGGGAAGTAGTGCACAGTTCACTACTCCTGTGAGGGTCCGGGCGCGGATACCAAGAGCCCGCTGATGAGCCAGCTTGGTGTTCCTAGGCGAAACCCCACACAAGACACGGCATAAACCTAGAAAAATTGCTGAGTTTTAATAATAATGTTATTGGTTTTACGTCCCATTTAAATACTGCGGCGTTTAGAGACGCCGGGGTGTCGGAATTTTTACCCGATGGGGATCTTTATCGTTCCAGTAAATCTACTGAAACGGCTCCCTCGCATTTGTGCATCCTCAAATACCAAATGACTGCTCCAGGATTCGATCGTACAAGGTTCTACATTACTGCTAATTTTCGTTGTTGTATCTTAAAAATACCTTGAGGTATTTACTGTATTATCATAGAATATGAATATGAATAGAATATAGAATGCATTTTCAAGATGGTCATCGGGCGTTGTATTCAGCGTGTTATTAATATGGCTTATTTCAGCAAGGTCCCTTATATAGTACTTTTTTCTTACAAAGTTTCGTTTAATTGCGCAACTAGCCTACATTCTGAATGATTCTGTATCACGTTTTAATATTACGCCCAGCCACCATCGTGAAGGTTTGGAGTTGCTGTTATTTTACTCAAGGCATACGATACTCCATATAGGTTTCTACCTTATCACAATTTTCATGACTGTCATTCTAAAACATAGAAGGTTATTTGTTTTAAAAGTATGATCGTTCAGGATGGCCACGAATGAGCTAGGCCTATATTCAGTGTGATACATTTATCACTAACGCTACTGACGCCCCTGACGGGGCTGTCAATAGAATGATTAACAACTCATCTGCTATTTTACTATCATTTGATATTATATCAGCCCCGCGGCGTTAATTCGTGCACCACGGCTGCGAGGGCAGCTGCAGCTAGTCCAAGGATCACAGGTTTAAATCTCGGCGCTGACAGCGGCTATCCTGAGTGTGTTTTTTCCCGCGGTTTTCCACACTCCTTCCAGGCAAATGCCTGGATAGTACCTTACTTCAAGTCCCGGAGCATTTACCCCATCCCTGTCCCTAACACAGTTACACACTCTACTAGAGTCATCACAGGAATATATGTTATCAGGCAAGTTCAACACACACACAACCACACGGGGCTGATGAACAAGATGTCCCAAGCCTCTCAAATGAATTAACGACAAACAACTACAGTATAATAGGCAGCAACACTGCATTATGTTCATGGAGAAACGTAATTTTTTTATTCAGAAACTTTAAGGTGTTCGGTTTTTACCTCACAAGTTTACGGTCACCCTTGGTAACGAGCAGACTCCACATGAAAAATGGAAATACTGTACAGGGTCATCGAAAAATAATGCCAACATTTAAAAACATGATAGCACCGAAACGCTTTATGTTAAACGTGTAATTCTTTCACTGAACGCCAGCTGGTTAAAGTAAGTTTTGTTTTGGAGGGGACGTGACCTTGCTATGCGCACACTAGAAGCGCAGTAGCCAAGGTCAGCCGGGGACGCGCGCGCCAATGAAGTCCTGACCTCACCCCTTTGGATTTTTTTTCTGGGGGTACATAAAAAACATTGTGTATGCAGAAAAAAAACAGGATTTGGAGCACCTGCGGGAGCGAATTTCTGCCGCCATCTTGACAGTTACTCCTGAAATGATTGCACGTACCAATCCAGCCATTTGGGAAAGCGTGCGTTCAATGCTGATGTTGGTGGTCGGCCTGGCCTAGACTTTTTCTCTACAGTCCCTGTTTCCTTAAACTGATTATACCATCGAATGACAGCTTTGTAATCAGGTGCAATTCGTCGGGTGGTGCAATCAGAGGCACGCGCGACCCCGACCGACCTTGGCTACTGCGCATCTAGTGTGCGCATAGCAAGGTCACGTCCCCTCCAAAACAAAACTTACTTTAACCAGCTGGCGTTCAGTGAAAGAATTACACGTTTAACATAAAGGGTTTCGGTGCTATCATGTTTTGAAATGTTGGCATTATTTTTTCGATGACCCTGTATAATTTGAAAAGAAAAGAAAAAACACCTCGTGATGTAGCGGCTAGCAACCTTGCGAGTCACCACGGATAACACAGGTTAGCAAACGTTTGTGTTGGTTCGGGTGTGTATACAGATATATACACCAAAGTACGCGGGATAGATGACCACGATGTCCAAGCTCTTGAAATGAAATAACTCAACAAGAAAAATAAATAAAATTATAGAAAATGAAATTCATCTTTTTGTAGCAGGATAGTTAATCCCAAGTCTCTCTGGGGGGTTAATAGGCACAACCCTTCCAGAACGATAATGGCGGCGCTAGGCATGGGAGTCAACGAGCCACGCGCCCCTCACTGTCTAGTCCAGTGGTTTCGAACTGGCGGCCCGCGAGGCAAGTTACTGCGGTCCGGGAAAGCTTGTAGAAAGGAGAGAAATTTAAAAAAAAATCGTTAAAGAATATATTTATCTGCTCTTTTTAAAGTACTACCGGTATGTATTTCTATTATGCAAAAACGAACAAAGTAATTTGATAATAAAGAATTGATGGCGAACCGTTCGTTATACAACTCACCGCATCACACAGTGCAGGAACCAAGGATCCAGCAACAGTAGATCACTGACCTCTCTCCCCTTTACTCACGCAATAATGAACCCATTTTTAATATTGTTTCAAAGAAAACTTATTACTACCAAATTGTCCTTATGTAAGTAATGTTTTGAAAACAATATTAATTTCAGTGTGTCTTTAGTTTTTTTTTTTTTGGCTCTGTTTGCCATTTTTATATTAATTCAAATAAACTTTCATTGTTTAGTGTTCTTCATCAAAAATATATTTTTCTTGGTATCTTGGTATCTTTGATTTCACTCCTTTATGGAATTGTAGAATAGTTTTTGAGCAATAAAATCGAATCCCGCTGATTGCTGGGGTAGTATTTTCAGTTTAAAAATTCTGTAGTAACAGGAAGAGCATTCAGCCGTAAGTTTTATGGGAATTACCCTATTATTAAAGTGCGGCCCGCAACCATACCCGAAACTCTCATTTTGACCCTCCAACCCTTATACGTTGGGAACCGCTGGTCTAGTCCATCACCACGCGACAGGATCAATACAGGTGTCTGATATCAGCCCACGCGTTGCCCGGGGATTCTAACACAATAACAGGGATCTGACAACTCCCGGAGCCCGGAGCGTTGCCAGGGAAACGAGCTGCCGCCTCCGCAGAGGGATCAGTTACAGATGGCCTCGTCCATCCAATATACTGCACAGCCACTGTTTTAGCAGGAAACCTTCTTAGGGGTTACTCGCCTTACTTCAGCATTTTCCATACAGCCTCGTTACACTAGCGGAAAAATACATGAATAACAGTTTTTGGCTTCATTTAGGGACTTGGGACATTGTGGTCATTAACCCTGCATACTTGGCTGTGTGTATGTGTTTGTGTGTATGTGTGCGTGTTTACCTGTGACACTGTTGATTGTAATGTGTGGCACTTGTAATTGGCACTAGCATTGGCTAGAGTCCTTAAGTTCGGAATGGGTTTTTGGGGTTTTTAGCCTATTTTCATTTATGAAAAAAAAAAAGGCTTATGAGATCACCTTTTGTACGTGTGTGTGTGTGCGCGTGTGTGTGTGTGCCCCCCCCCCCCCATTCCCAACCCCTAATAATATCTAAACAGCCGAAACGATATCAATGACACTCGGTCAGTACATACTACTACCCCGTCCGCCTCGATCGTGGTTTTCAAATTTGAATCTGTTTCACCAATCCAACATGGCGGCTGCCATGTTAAGTTAAGTACAAAACCAACTTGGCGGACAAGCAAATTTGTAATATGTAAACGGATTTTTCTCGCGATTCATGCAACCGAGCGCAGTGAAACTTAGTACGGTAAATATGTATACAAATTCTAATTCACTGACATCTAATGTAGTTCGTTTCCACTACGTCATGATGGCGGCTGTGCGAAATTATAAAATTAAGTTTTTATTTCTTGTATCCTTATTAGGCGATCGAAGTAAATATTTGAATAATAAGCCCACGCAATAATTTTCATTTAATGGTATATAACTCTATGTCGTACATATATAAAAATCCAACATGGCGGCTACGCGAAATATTTCTCCGGCACTCTATATCTTCGAAAATATTACCGATAACACCCTGAAATTTCGTATGGTGATAGAGAATATTACTATAAGTTCATCTATGTGACATTAACAATCTTGTAATCAACAAAACGAATATGGTGGCCATGCGAATTTAAAATATTTAAATGGAATTTTCTCGCGATTTAATCATCCGAACGCAGTGTGACTTTGTGCGGCACATAATTATACACGATCTAAGCTAATGACATCTAATTTTATCGAATTTCTTCAAGAACCTCAAGATGGCGGCTGTGCTAAATTTTAAAATTATTATTTTATTTTTGTGTCCTAATCAAGCGATCAAAGTGAACGTTTTAATAATGAACCTAGGGATTACTCTTCATCTAATGTTACATAACTCTATGACCTGCATGATTTAACATAGCGTTCATCTGAAATATTTAGACGGTTCTCAATATCTGCGAATCTATTACAGCAATCAAGCTGAAATTGTGTATATTGATAGAGGCTGTTAACATAAGTTCACCTATGGGTCTTTCAATAACCTAACAAACACAAATCCAACATGGCGGCAACGCGAAATTTAAATAGTTACATGAATGTTTCTCGCGACTTTATTATCCGAGTGCAGCGAAACTTAGCACTGAAAATGTTCGGAAAAGGCTCAATATATAGGTGTATAATTTAGTACGATTTCTATGAGAACTTAAAATTGGCGGCTGTGTTATTAAAAAAAATCCCGTTCATATTTCTCGTGTCCTAAACACGTGATACAAATGCAGGTTGGTATAATGAGCCATGATTATAATATTCGTCGGCTGGCACATAATTCTATAGCATATATATATATATATAACAATCCAACATGGCGTCCATTCGGTACATTTCAGTGGTTCTCAATATCTCCGAAACTATTTAAGCAATGAAACTGAAATTTCGAATGGTGTTAGAAGACTGTTAATTAAAGACATATGTGTGACTTTCCAAATCCTGAGAAACAAAATGAAATAACAAAATGAACTTTATATAAAGATTTACAGTTAATGTGAGTAATGTCTTAAAACAAATAGGCTATATTCAGAACATCACGAGAAGCGATACGCCATACCGGTGCGGATTTACTTTTCAATACGCCAATTCAGGAAAGAATTCTTTCCGGAACCACGTACCTGTCCAACTGCACAAGACTAACCTAAGTAATAGCAAATGTATCGTTCTCATAGTATTATCTATAACTTGTGTTCATTTTAATAGTAGAGGCTACAGCATACACTATGTTGGCAGTGGACTCTATAGACGAGTGAGTTCAAACACCACCGTTTGCCGTCCTTGAAATGGCATTCCATGATCTCCAATTTTCAACTACAGGCAATTGCCAGGACGGCACCTTCTAATAGGCCATGGCTGCTTCCTTTCAACAACTCGCCCAGTTTGGTTCATCTTCAGTCATACATGGCTGTGATTATATGAAAGCTATTGGGGTACGGGTGGTGCTGACTAATGGCCCCAGGGCACAACTTGTGCCTGTGTGTACTGTGACGGTTATACTCATAGGGTCAGTGCTATTGTTCTGACTCTGCGAGGAAAGCAATGGCAAACTACGTCACTCCTCATTATAGTGCTGCTTTGAGGTTTTGTGGGTATCTACCGACCTAATCTATAGCGGTACTTTTTGAGGATCCAACCAGCCTCTGGACTGACTACCTAACAGACAGACAGTCACTTCATCTCCGTTAACTCCTCTCATGAGGTTGGCATCAGGAAGAGCATCTGATCATAAAAATAACCCATCACATAAAAATTCACATCTCATTCCCCAGAGGAACGGGAATGATACGGGGTGGACCTATTATTCACAATGGTGGTTTATAGAACAGTACTACGAATGTTGCTATGAATAAAATTAAATTACAAATGATATAATCTGAATAATTAACTTTGAAGCGTAAAAGTTTAAAAAGGGACTACCGTTAGGACACGAACCCAAATTCCCTGTTTTTCTGGCAAGTGCGCGAACTGATACATTTCATGCTCGAAGATCGTGGTGTCAACTTTTTTGAATTAAATGCTGAAGCTATGGTGTACTATAAAGTAGCAATGACCGTGCACTTCGGTTATTATTGTCTCAACCCTCAAACAGCTATTTGTAAATGTAAGATTCGTAAAAATGACATTAATGTTGATCCTCCACTGCTCGAGACTGCACAGGACACAAAGGAAATCGGGATAAGGTGGTGCACTCCCTTCCATAACTTGCCAGGAGTTATCCAATTTTGTTGATGTTAATTAATATTAGGGTATCGGCACTTCTTTGGTTATTAGCCCCGTGCACTTGGGTGTGTATTGAATTTGTCTGATAACCTGTGTTTCAGTGTCGACTGCAGTAGTGTGTGTAGTAGGTTGGATGACCCAGAACTTACTATGCCGGCGTTTGGCTGGAGATACTGTGGGAAGAAACACAATCAGGATGGTCACTGTCAGCTTCGGGATCGAACTTCCCATTTCTAGATTTGGTAGAGTTTCCCATCGTGTTCGTGGTAAGCGATTTAACGCGCATGGCTACGCCATGGGGGTTATCAACCAATTAGCATGTACGAGAGATCCCCTAGCCCTACTGATCAGAGATAAGCCTACCATAAAACATATCGTTAAATGCTATTATTGGTGAAATGTCTTTCTTTTCATATATGTATATCTGTTAGTCCGCCTCGTTGCGTAGTGGCTAGAATTCTTGGCTGTCACCACGGAGGCCCGGGTTTGATTTCCGCCTCTGCCAAGAAATTAAATCCTGGTCTGAGGACTGAAACGGGGTACACTCAGCATCGTGAGGCAAAACTGGGAAGAGGCAGGTTCGATTCCCACCTCAGCCATCCTGAAAGTGGTTTTCCGTGATTTACCACTTCTATTCCAGGCAAATGTCCGGAAGGCATGTAACTGAAGGCCACGGCCGCTTCCTACCTAAATCCTACCTCAAAACAATTACAAATACACACACTAGTATAGACATCACAGTAACACAGGCTGACAAATTCTACACACACCGAAGTATAGGTACGGAGCTACGTGACCATGGTGTCGCAAAGCCCTTAAAGAATCAATTATAACTTACTGTCTGTATATTAGGTAGTCAACCTGGAGGCTGATCAGATCCTCATAAAGCATCGCCATAGATGATGTACAGTAGGTAGAAACCCACAAAACTCAAGACAGCACCATAATGATGCATGCTATGCATTGTGAGGACTGAGGTAGTTTGCTTATTGCTTTTCGCACTGAGCCAGTGGAAAGCACTGATCCTATGAGTAGAACGTTTCACTGTATCCACAGGTACTATTGAGCACCATTCATACCTCAGCAGCTTCTATATAATCGCTGATATGAAAAAGACCGAGACACCTGTTAAAAACGAACAGACAAATACAGCGTTCATCAAGAAAGGGCAACAGGTCGGAACGACTGTATATCATACAGTATCGCATAATAATGACCTCCAGTAGTAGAAATCAAAATGACTTATGTTTGTGCGTTTAAATTAATTGGGCTCAGTAGACCGACTGTCACTCAGTTCATATCTTATGGTTTACATGCAGTGGTGATTGTTGACATCGCGAGCATCTGCCCTTACAGACGCATGGTCAGTGCAACGAAACCTTCAGCCGCGTTATCTTGGTTTCAGGTCATGGGACGCTACTCCTCATATCAAACAGTAACTCGTCTTCACGGGACTGAGAGCTCCCCGTTCCAGCCCTTATTTCTGGTGGAGTCGGGAATCGAACCCGAGACCTTCTAGGTAAGAGGCAAGCGTACAATTCTTACCAATAATACCTTAGATGTTTATCTCGTAAGGCCTGTAGAGCTGTATATTAACTGTCTGAAAGTACCAGGAATTAGACTCTGATGTAGCAAATAAGATCATATTCCAGTATCGCAGGGCGGATCAGGGCAAATTTCAGGGGTATTTGAATGAGCTATTTGTAGGATGGGCATCGGAAGGAAATCACATTAATATTCTGTGGGCTAACTTTTTGAAAATTTTAAATAGCGCTATTGATAAATTTGTTCAATTTAAATTACTGAAACAAAACCCAGATCCTGAGTATTACACACGGGAAATCAGGAGTCTTAAACGGAAAATTAGGAAATTATACAGTAAAAGACATGATAGTGACAAGTATATGTTGAAATTGAAGTCCTTATCAAGAGAACTCGTCTTAAAAAAGAGGGCTGCTCATGACAATTATATAAAAGGTTTACTTGGTTCGGGAGGCGATGGGTGGAAAACAATATATAGTTATGTTAGGAGAAGAAAGGGAAATTTAAATAATTTGTCGATGATAATGTCCGGTGACGGTAAATTAATTACTGAGAAGCAGTCCATTGCTAATGAGTTAGATGTATTTTATGGTAGTGTGTTCAATAAATCCAATAGCTGTGTGTTGGACCTAAACGGTGTATCAGGGGCTCCACTTCTCCAAATAAACCAGTCAGCAATTGTAAAGCTAATACGAAAATTACGTTACAATATATCGAAGGATCCTGATAATATTGTTAGTGAAGTACTTAAACTAGGAGGTAGGGCCGTGGCACGATACTTAGAGGTAATGTTTAATGTGTCCATAAACAATGCGCAAATCCCGGATGACTGGAAAAGAGCTACGGTAGTCCCAATATTTAAGGGAGGGAGCAGGCTTGAATTGGGCAACTACAGGCCGGTTAGTCTTACGTCCATCATTTGTAAACAGATGGAGCATCTCATTTACGACTACTTGAGGGAACAGTGGGAAACATTATCATGGTTTAATGATAGGCAACATGGATTTCGGAAAGGTTACTCATGCGAGAATCAGATGTTATCACTTTTTCAAGATATTAGCGAATCGATAGACGATGGAGTTTCAGTCGACGCCGTAGTTATAGATTTTGCGAAGGCATTTGATGTCGTGCCGCATGACATGCTACTCCATAAATTAGCTTCGACGAAGATTGATAGAAGAGTAATTTTATGGATCCAAGAATATTTGACGGGTCGTTCCCAGAAAGTGAAAGTTGAAGGCCGATTCTCGGATGAAATTACCGTAACGTCGGGTATCCCTCAGGGCAGCGTAATTGGAACTTTGTTATTTTTGGCGTTTAAAAATGACTTACCAAATGGGATTCGCAGTGACTGTCGATTGTTTGCGGATGATTGTGTAATATATCGAAAGATACATGTCTCAAAAGACAATGCAGTACTTCAAGATGACCTGAACCTGGTCTATAAGTGGGCGATTGAAAATAAAATGAAAATAAACACAAGAAAATGTAGTCTAATAAAAATAGGGAAAGTGCGAAGGCAAGATTTTCAATATAACATTGACTCGAAAATACTTGTAGAAGAAGATTCTTGCAAATATTTGGGCGTTCACGTAAGAAATGATATGAAATGGAGTAGTCATATAGGATGTGTAGTTTCTAAAGCTTACAAATCCCTGCACTTTGTAATGAGGGTATTAAAAGGAAGTAGTACCTCTGCTAAAGAATTAGGATATTTGTCACTTGTAAGACCTATTCTGGAATACGCCTCGGCGGTTTGGGATCCATATCAAGTAGGGCTCATAAATGAGTTGGAAATGGTACAAAGAAAGGCCGCTAGATTTGTGCTCAGTGACTTTAATCCCAGGAGCAGTGTGAGCCGTATGTTAAAAAAACTTGGTTGGGAATCACTTGAGGCTAGGAGGATGAAATCTAGACTCTGCGCTATGTACAACACGTATACAAATCAACCAGCATGGGGTGAGCTTAGCAAACGTATGGAAAAGCCTACTTACATGGGTAGGAGCGATCACCCTTTCAAAGTTAAGGGCCGACCACAGCGAACAAATTATGGTATATATTCTTTCGTAAACCGTGCCATTGATAATTGGAACTCTCTACCTGCCGCAGTCTTAGAGCCTTTTCCCAAACATATAGGTGTGTTTAAGAAAAGACTGACTATTTGTGTAAATACTCCAGTTTAATTGTTAGTGAATTGTTATGTACAATTATTTATTTGTTATGTATATCTAATTTGCCACCGAAGGACACCCCCCCCCCCAATTGCAAATAAAAGAAATGAATGAATGAACTATCTCTTAATTCATCATTTAAAGTTATTTAACTTTGCACGGGCATTTCATCAAACAGAAACGCTCTTTAACTTACCACTAATAAGGAATTATGTTAAATGGCCAAATTTAACCATCCAACTCCCTAAACTAAAGCATCGTTAGAGCGAAGGGAAACAGTTGAACTCTACCTCGCGCATATTGCAAAGTCGGAAGAATTCGTTTGTTCTCGAGTTTCACACAAACTTTCATCCATATGAATATATCATATTATGTTCATTACAATGAAATTATACGTCGCCTCCGTGGTGTAGTGGTCAGCGTGCTTAGCTGCCACCCCGGAGGTCCAAGGTTCGATTCCCGGCTCTGCCACAAAATTTGAAAAGTGGTCTGAGGACTGGAACGGGGTCTACTCAGCTTCGGGGGGTCCAAATGAGTAGAGGGTGTTCGATTCCCTCCTCAAACATCCTCGAAGTGGTTTTCCGTGGTTTCCTACTTCGTCTCCGGTTACTTGCCAGGATGGTACTGTACCCGTATTACCTACCAATACCTGTTTAAACCCACGATGACAGCTGGATCGTAGAACCTGAAAATCCCCGGCTAGAAAAAAAAC
This sequence comes from Meconema thalassinum, assembly GCA_946902985.2. NCBI lineage: Eukaryota > Metazoa > Arthropoda > Insecta > Orthoptera > Tettigoniidae > Meconema > Meconema thalassinum. The sequence goes on from OX336389.2 coordinate 1,326,212,223, forward strand.
AGATCCTACCAACAAGTAGAAAGGATAATAGGGCACAAGTTTTCCTAACAAGGTGGCATTAAAAAAGACCATATCTAAAATAACAAACGTAGCTCAGAGAACACGAGATTCCATCAAATGGAATACCTCAGGAGTGTGGCAAACTCCAGGAACACCCAGCGACCTTCCATCACCTCTATAAACCATCACGCAATAAGATTTAAAAGCAAGAAAGGAAAATATATTCAAAAAGAAGACATGACAAAAATTAGCAATGCCATTAACGAAAAGAATTGACCTATCCCAAAATCAGGGAATCAAACATCAAGTTAGTACGTGGTTCTAATGGAACATTAAGTGCTCAAAACTTGACACCAACATCTTTATCACAAATTATTTACATCTATAATGATCCCCGAAAATGGAGTAATAGGATCATCTTCTTAACTATCATAATCGTCACAGTTGTATTTATCGTAATCATCATAGTTATATTTCAAGTGCAGTTCATCGCTTAAAATCATTAATGGAATATTTACATAATTTACATAATCTACATAACACCCTTAAGTGTGTATCACGTTCGCTTAGTTGCTTGCAGCATCAGCATTTGCTTATTATCTTTCATTTAATTTACTGATTCATTATAAGCATTTGCAGGTTAAGTCTTTTGAGCACCTAAGCTAAGTAGAATCCTTTATCAAAATCCAGGACGTAATAAATAATAGTAATAATAATAATAATAATGGTTTACGAATCTTGCTAGCATCGTTAATAAATTTCACTTAGGATGAATTAACTAGTTATCTATTCAATTATTTCAATTATGTGCTCTGCATAACATTTATAATCACGTAGACTTACCCTGATACGTTTCAACAGCTGATAATGTCATCATAGTGCATCCATATATGGATTAAATTCAATAAACCTTTCTGAAAAGATTTTGCTGAAATCTTCAATAATTGGCACTCACAGGCCCAATTCAACACACAAGAAAGCTTCAAAAACCATAATACCCTCTAACAACAATAATAATTAGCAGTATCCACTGATATGCATAATATATAAGTACACCCTTAATTGGTGACCCTAAACCTTTTAAATGTTTCATGTATCATTGTATTATTGCTCCTGTAATCGTGCTGACCAAGTTAGTTAGTACTGTTTCACTTTACTTCAATTATATTATTACGGATTATAGATTAACACCTTAAAAGTCTAAAAGCTTTGTCTTACAATTTTCCGTTACATCATGAGTTAATAAATATATTTATAGACTTTCAATAAGTCCTTCCTGGGAATTGCGTTCAAAATACTGAATGTTCTTCTGAATTGCTTTCATGTCTCCAAACTATATCAATAATAACGATTAATTAAATTATTCTTCAGCATAAATACTTATTTCACGTAAAACACGTAGCTTCAAAGAGAAATGGAATTGATCAAACCAAAATTGAGACTCCCCCTCACTCAAATGAACTCAAAAATATTGAACAATGCCCCTACACCATGGATCCAGCTAACATTGAAGGTTAAACAACTGTTAACCCATTAGGAAACATTGTCAATAAATCTAGCCCTTAAGAGTAAAGTGTACTCTCAGAAAATATTAAGGAAGATTAATGCCTCTCATAAAAGCTGAACTTCAATAACAAAATATATCGAAGTGATATGTGTGAATCAATATAAATGTATTCTTCATCAAGAAATCTTTTAACATCAACGTGGATGAATAACCGAGTGTATAAACGACACTCCAACAGACTAACAATGTCCTAACACTGTCTGCAACGAACACATGTTAATAAACTCTTCTTGGAAATACTAAGTTCTTCCACCTAACGATTTGTCTTCGTAACAATGAAAATATGCATACTATTTCAATGGAATTTCAAAAATACTAAAAGTTTATCATCAAACAATACTACAGAATGAATGCGTTCGTTATGCGAACCAAAATCCGGTTGAGCATAGGATCAGTCTCGAACTAAGCATCGAACCTAGACCCCTGTTCAACAATGCTAAACAACTAGAAAAGTATGGCAATTATGGCTACTTTAAAATACCCGACTAGGCTACTAATTAATAAACTGATGTTCCTCTACCTTGCGATGACTCTCGAAGTGGCATATAAAAGGATATACATGCCCAGATAACCATTTCCAGACTATACCAAGGCACGGTATGCTCCTTCAAAGATCCCAGGGCTCGAACCACAGAACCTTCCTCGTCCCCATCGCTCCAGGCTCGGCACTGCCTCACGCCATCGCAGAGGAAATGTCTTCCACACTCGAGTTGTCGAACACGATTTTCCCGGATGAAGTCTATCAGTTTATTATAGCACGCAGGCATTCGCAAGTAACCGTGGATTAAATCCATCTTCACAATAGTTACGTTAATTCTTCGGTTCATGCTCGAAAAGTTTTAAGTTGCATAAAATGCATTTTCAAAGTACATGGTGAAAAGTAGTTACGCATTATGAATTCCTGCTGGTGCTTTGCACGTAACATTCAAGTCAACCTTTAGCCAGACATGACTACTGACTCGGTTTTCATCTTGATAATTCCCCCTGACGTCTCAGATAATGACATGACGTACAGGAAGAGAACAGTTTATATAAAACGAAAATGTACTTTTATAACAGCCTGTGTTCGTAAAGAAAATCACAGCTGTATTAACTTGCATAAAATAACACAAATGCTAGCCCGTAATGGCGTATTGAAAGCATGTGTTGTTCGTTGAAAATATCACTCCGCGTTGCTCTAAGATGTATATTTTATAAATCCACTCGCAAGTGTAATATGAGATGAACTAAAATGTTACGTCCTATCTCTCCGTGATCGCTGTATTTTACTGTTCTGCGAGATATTCTAAGTCCACAAGACTTTAAGTTAGAACTTGATTTCGGCCAGCACACGTTTTACATTTCACGGAGCACTCCCGAGGTGAAAGTTCCCGACCGGGTTCACAATAAGATCTGATTCTGCTGTCGCTCGTGCATGTTACAGGTAAGCTTCGTCACCCCAACCCTTGTACATCACAATTCGATGATAATCGCACGTTGTGGTGATATATGCATCTCATTATATAAATAGTCTTCATCTTAACAAATATGTACATGTATGAGCTTCCTGCCATAATAATGTGACTTCTGATAGGCAAAACACTGCGTAAACAGCTCTTAATTCCAATTAATCAATATATCAATATCTCAGGTGCATGGTTCGATTAGCATGATGTCATAATCGATGCCGGCCATGGAGTTCCAATGCTTGCTACCCTTCGTGCGCGTTCGGTGGGTGTAGTGAGGGAACGGCTAAGCCTCTCTCTAAATACTCAGCTGTGCGGAGAGGTAGCGATCGCCTGTCAGCTCGCAGATATCTAGCCCCAGTTCGATGCTCGTAAATATTGTAACATGTAGACCATAAAATAACGGGACAGTACTGTACCAGTATTTTGCCGAGCGCATGGATAAGATCCAACATTCTCAATTCTATACAAGCTTTACGTGTGTAAATCCAGTCAGGCGAGAGGAGAGAAATACGTAATAAACATATGTTACGAGGCGAGGAATGCCAGGAGAGGATAGGCATCTCGCAATGTTACTCTGAAACCAGATTTATTCAAGGTCGCCCTTGACAGCTCGGGCAAGAAAAGGAGTGGTGAGAGGTTACCAGCTGATTGACTAAGAGCAATTAGATCGAAAACGTTGCAGAGGGTATGTTTTATAAATACATAGAAATACAGACTTATCTGTACATGTTATTATACACCGGAAATTACTGTATAGAGGAAGGAATGCGACTACATTGAAAGCCTAGAGAATGAAGTACTATGTGAATGACGTATCGTAGTTATACATTAAACATCGAGATATATCGCAAGAGGAAGGCCAGCGATGGTGTGAGAAAGTCTAGGAGGTAGGTGTAAGGAAGAGAACAGAGGTCTTATTCTGTTGGAACACGAGGAGTGCAGACGTCTTATTCTTTTCGAACGTGGAGAGAGAAGGACGGGTCTTCAGCTCGAAGCCAGTTCGAGATTTTATGAGAACATTAGTAGTGACAGCGAATAATTCAAACATTAATCTACAGTGGAGATGTACTTCTAACATATTTTGTGAAACTATTATATGAACATTTTGACAGCACGCAGATATTATCAACTATATTTTAAAGTTCAAAGTATGTCTATTTTTACGATAAAGCATTTCAGTGAGATAAGTCTACAGTAGTATTTCACCAGGTTGAACTACGTGAAGTCAGGAGCAATATTATCGCATTGTACTAAAACTATGACTATGAGTGGTTAAATATAAAGAAGGAACACATCATATGAAGCAACTGAGAATGTCGAGAGTAATCAACGACGCCTGCAACTAGTAAAACTAATTTAAAAATTACGGAGGAAGTGAGGCTAAACCACAAACCTACCTGAAACTGAAATGCTACCACAGAATTGAACGATTCATCAAACAAGAGAGATGGAGGCTACAATCTGGACGAACGAGAACCCGGAATATGAGAGATGCAGTCTACAATCCAGGAAGGAACGGGACGGAGGAATCCGAATCACAGTTCGTTACCCGGAGAGGCAGATTTGTGGGCAGAATAGCAGTACCATCTTCCAGGAGATCATTGTATATTCTCGTATATACAATATCTGCAAGAACCATCACAAAGTAGAGAAGAAGATTTCATTTTTAGTAGTAGTAGTAGGAGTTATGTTGGAATATACCATTTCACCATTTTTGGTCTATTTAAATTGGAGTATGGTGTAGATTTGTTATCCGTTTAATATCTTGCCATTGTTTTTCGAGCGAGTTTCGACTTTATTGCAAGTTCATCCTTAATTTGCGATTTTTGGATTTTTGATCTATTTTTCTTTCGGATCTAAATTATATTCAATTTGCTGTAAGTTATGATGAAGATTTTATGTTTTGAAGGAATGCGTTGAAGAAGAAGAAGAAGAAGAATTATAGGATTACGATCTTTATGGACGATTATGTGTAGAAGGTTTATGATATTTTCTTTCATGATAAACATTTTTCATATTTTAATCGATATCAGGAAGTTTAGAACGGTACGGATGAATTGTAAGCATAATTAGGAGATTTTGAAGAATATTTTTCAAGTTTCGTAATTTTGAGATATTCAATTAAAGTTGTATTCTGAATGACAAATGGGGTCAGTTTTTCATATTCATGTTGAGCAAGGAACATTACCATGCTATCGTGTTAGTAGAATTTCTTGAATTCGAGTAAAAAATGAATACATTTTGAAAACTGAGATTTATACAGAAAATTGTGGAATTATAAATGATTGAAAATGTTTATTGCACTTAAGATTTTGATAGAAGGTGTAACTTAATTTATTATTAAATACTAATGAAAGGTATTATACATCACAGTAGCCATGAAAATCAACGAAATGTAGGAGGCAAATGTATTTATCGAAATTAAACCTAGTGGATGTTTGAAATTGAGGAAGAATCATGAGAAATTGTATCGTTGCTATTTAAAGCAAATTTAAAGTGTAATGAAGTTGTATTTGATGTAGAAGTGGAAATTAAATTATCAATGCGTATATATAATTGAATTACAAGGGTTTACAAAGAATGTTAATTGTGTGAATAAGTTGACGAAGGAAATTAGTCGTGATTTAAGAGTTGGAGAACTATGTGAAGAATATGAAAAGAAATAATATGTTGTGAGAAATAGATGATCATGTATGGAAGTGAAAATTTTGATATGGAAGGATTAATTTTGATTGATGTTAAGCATGTTAGAAACTGGAAGAGAGGAGTTAGCGAAGGTGATTGTAGTACTTTTTATTATACCTATTAATTATTTCAGACGATTTTGTAAGATACGTTTGTACTTAGCTTAATTGGTTGGTCAAATTAGCCAAGCTTTGACTCAGTTTCATTGGTTTTTGAAACAGAAGTATATGATTGTAAGATTCTCGTGATGAAATTTAGAATGTTGAAATTAAGTTGTGACGATGACTATATTGATAACCATTATTGTTCACAATTGAGAAATCGTCTTTAAGCTCAAGGAAATTTCATGAAGAGCGATTATGATAATCACGTGTGTGTAAATAGTATTTGATATGTCGACGATAATCATAACATTAAAGATAGTAGATCTACAATTTTATTGTAGTATGAATATTAAAAATCACCATTGGTATTAAGATGGCTATATCAGAGTAATTTATGTATAAATTGAAGGGTGAGAATTGTTTATTCCTAATAGAACGCTAATATGTACAGTACGTGACGTTGAATGAATTTCCAAGTCATTTAATTACTTTAAATTTTCACGTTGAGGGAGTGAAACTTTTGTTAGATAATATTTCATGTGGTGTGATCGATGATTTTGATCATTCATGAAATGGAAATTTTATTTATTTTGTATCAGTCTCCGATTCAATAAATTCGATTGTGTTTTAAGTAAAGGAAGGCGTAGTGATTTATAATAATTTGAGCTAGAATGTGTTATGAAAACCAGTGTTGGATTGTATTGCCCTTTTTTATACCCATTTGCCTTGAGATTCGTGTTTCTCGATCTCTATCGTTTTTGATAGTATTTTTTCATCTAGTGGTTCCGTTCATAACGCATTCTTTTAGGAAAGTGTTTCCTTATAATTCATGTTGTACTTGTCGGTAGGATTTTGACGGTTTTTCTAGCCGGGACTTTCAGATTTTTCGATCCAGCTGTTCCATCGGATTCGACAAGTGCTTTTCATGAATTTTCGGGTACCGTACATCTTTTTAATGGGGCCGAACGTGTCGGCTAGATTTGTTTTGTGGAGCCACATCTCTTTAATGACGCTTGATCGTGATGGCTGCGTCTAGGGCCACAGCAATAAAAGGCATTGAAAGGAATCTTTTATTGGCTTATTCAATCGAGTGGAACGCTTAATGGGGTTCATTTTCAAGCTCCATTCAAGTCATCTGTTTTGTTTAAAACCAGCTGAGGACTCTTTGAAGTCATTTTAAAGGTAAAATCATTATTGTTTTAAGAGTAGATTCCGTGATTTAACGACATTTAGGATAATTAATATAAATTACTACGATCTTAGTTAGACTGGAATTCGAAGCTGCGATACATGAATACGAAAAAACTTCATCAACGGTGCAAATTGGTTACTCCATGATATTCCCATTCTACTTTGTATTGTTGTGTTCCTATTTGCTCATATATTGTTGTATAATGTCGACGTTGAATGTGGAGGACGTCCACAAAATGTTTCAATTGGTGCGGGATAAAATGGACCATCTTACCCAAGACTTAGAAAATATACGCACGTACACTAAAAACAGTTTTGAAAGTATGAAGGCAGTGGTTCAAAAAAGTGGAGACTTGCTTAGAGAGAGTGTGAAGGGAGAAAATGACCATTTGCAAGACTCTCTTAATAATTTACAGGATAGTGCTACCTCAGAGGATCAGAAGGTGTCGCGTTTACAGGCCAGCCCTAAGAAGGTTGTGGACGAGGTATCAAATTTAGTAACAAATGTTAATAATGTGAAGCAAATGTTAACGGTATGCAAGTAAAGTTAGGAAATATACAAACAAATGTAAACAGTATGCAAGAAAATTGGGAAATGAAGAAACAAATGTAAATGGTATGTAAGAAAAATTGGGAAATGTAGAAACAAATATTAACGGTATGCAAGAAAAGTTGGGGAATGTTGAAACGAATGTTAACAATATGCAAATAAATATTAATAATGTGCCAACAAATGATAATAATGTGCAATGAAATGTTAACGATATGCAAGAAAAATTAGGAAATGTCGAAATAAATGTCAATGATATAATAATATATTTATTGCAGCTAAATAGCCATACACAAAGAAAAGAAATAATACATTTATATACACTGTACTCGCACGCTTGGGCCTTGGTTTGCATATTCTTTAATTGTTTTTGTTCTTTGGTGCAGAGTTCTAGGTGGTAACGTCCACACATGTATCCACATAGTTCGCACTTACATGTCTCTGTCGGTTCATGGTATGAGGTGTTGTTACAAATTAGATGGTGGAAACCATGTACAGCCAGTCTTGTGAACACGTGCCTCATCTCGAAGCTGGATGTTGTCCACGTCCGGTCTATCATAGCTCCAGTTCCAAAGAATTCTGGTGGGGTGTCTTCTCTTTTTTTGTTGAGTGTTGCTAGGAGATTTTCTGATGCTCTGGTGTTGGGCAGGTTCAGGTGTGTTCTGAAGTCTTCAATGAGGAAGGATTCTCGTACAAGAAGGTAGGCAAGATCTACAAGATGGCGGATACGTTAGAAATACGTATTGAATGTGCTCTTAAAAAGCTTGAAGACATCGCGGAAGCCGGAGGATATATGAAAAAAGAAACGAAAGAAGACATAGCAGAAGCAGTAAGTGTTATCAGGAATTATATCTTAGCACGGAATTCAAATGAGGCTCATGATATCAATGAAAAGGACAAGTCTGAAGGACGGGTTATAGAAAAGATGATACACCTAAGAGAGGTTATTGTTAGCCAAAGAGATGCCTCAACTAAGGGAGCAGAGTGCTCTCCTGCGAAACAACTAGCGACATCTAGCAACACTGAACTGGACCAGCAAAGAGTGCCACCTACCGACAACTCGCAGAAAGAAAACAACGTCACTACGGTACGAGTAGCGCCGCCGGCACACAACGAACAGAACCAATCATGTGTTCCATCTACCGGCAACGACCAGAACCAGCAAGGAGAGAAAACTACCAACAACAGTCAGGACACAAACAGCATCCAGCAAGCGGTGTCACCTACCGACACAAATCAGAAGACTAACAGGAGCCAGCATATACCGTTCCAGGCTGTGGAAACAAATAACAATCAAAGCGTAGATACATACAGATCGCTTGAAGACAAAATCACAAAAAGGATGACCCAGCAAATACAATCAATAATGGAAAACATGTCGCAAAATATCAAAAAGATGATACGAGAGGAGGTCAGATGTACAAATCAACAGAATCAGACACCTCAGCTAGATATTTCTAAAACAAACCCTGAAATACCATACCGCTTCGAAAGGAAAGCGCAGATGCCCAACATGCGAAGAGGAACACACCCCACCCCAACGCCTATAGGAAGAAATGAGGATTTCAACATAGAGGAAGATAACTTCCCAGCGATAACACATGAATCACCACAAGGCCAAAAACAGAAAACACCAACAGACAAAACAGCTGAGGAGAAGTGGACAGATGTAATCGGCAGAAGAAGGAGACAACCAGCGCGATCACACGCTCCCATAACTGGAACAGGAGCTGAAGACAAAAACCTACAAGCCAGAGAAAAGATGGCCTGGTTCTTCACAGGGAGAGTACAACAGGAAACAACAACAGAGGACATAACGAAATTCCTTACCAACAAGGAAATTAAAGGAAACCTAATCTGCGAAGAATTATCAACGAAGTATAAAACGAAATGCTTCAAAGTGGGAATCCCATTTAAATAACTTGAAACAGTAAATAAATCAGACTTCTGGCCATCAAACATCACCGTCAGTCGTTTTAAGTTTTTTCGGAGGAACACAGGGATGCCACTCGAATAAAACACAGAACGGACTTTGGAGCAACACAAGCTACAGAGGAGTAGAGAATAGAGGAAACCTACAAATAATGTTTTGGAACATCGAAGGCTTAAAAAACGCATTAAGCATGTCACCAACGGACTGCCTAAAAGGATATGACATAATAATATTAACAGAAACGTTCCTCACAGGCCATTGGCAACATGCAGAATATTATAGCATACATCTACAAGCGAAACAAGGAGAAAAGGGAAGACCAATAGGAGGAATAACCGTTCTCTTAAAGCCTTGGCTGACCCCAACAAAAATGATAACACAACTGGATCACTCTCTACTAATAGAAACAAAACACATCAAGCCGCTTACTTTCAACCACACACAACGGCCTTGGAGATAATAGACGAATTAGGACAACTTATCACTCAGAGTAAACAATATAGCCCCCTAATCGTAGCTGGGGACTTAAACTGTAGAGTGGATGTACACAATTACAAAACAAAAGTAGTACAATGGAAAAACTACAAGAAGATGGCGTTCTCCTATTAAATAACAGCAACATACCAAACTATATATCTCACAATGGAAAAAGCGTCATAGATGTGGCACTCATAAAAGGACAAATAAATGGAGAAATAACCCCTATCTGGTCAGCAAATCACACACCAATAAGAAAACACATCCCCATGAAAATAAAAATTCATGGCGATTGGCGAGCACCCACAAAACAAACAAAATGCCCATTATCAAGAAAAATTGACGTCGGAAAAATAGAAGGACGGGCCGACCAGATAAGAAAAATAGAAACGCTTACTGAAGAATCAAGACTAGAAGAAGCGGCCCAAACACTTGAAGAACTGCTAATACAAGCCGCAACCCCAAGAAAGGAACGAAAGGCGAAACAATGGTTCGATCAGGAATGCTACCTGCTAAGAAAAGAAGTATTGAAGGTCCTGCATGAACTAAAAACAAACGAGAAGAACCTTACACTCTATCAGGTATACAACAGAAAAAGAAGTCTCTATAAAACGCTCACGCGGGAGAAGAAAAGGGTATACTGGGAGGTAGAAGGTAAAAGAATCGTAGAGGAGGCTAAGAAAAACCCATATATCGCTCTACGTCCTAGGAAGCAAGCGCAGACACATTATATAAACATGGAAAAATGGATGACACACTTTAAAAATATACTCAACAAGGAAGGAATAATGAACACCCCAGAAAATAATCAAAGTACCTATACACTAGCGCCAACAGAATGGACTCCACTGACAGCTAATGAAGTCCAAAACATCATCTCAAGCACAAAGAAAAACAAAGCCGCACGACCAGACAACATTTACAGTGAGTACATAAAAGACACTGCTCACCTCCTACTACCTACATGGACAAAATTATACAATAAATGCATTGAGACGGCCTCAATACCGGAGAGATGGAGACCTTCAACTATAAAAGTACTCTATAAAGGCAATGGCGATCCCTATGATACAAACACATAGAGAGGCATCGCTCTGGAGAATATTCCGTTCAAGATATTCACAAAAACAATCGTGGGGAGAGTCAGAGAAGAAATAGACGAGTATCTACCAGAAAATCAATTCGGATTCCGGAAAGGAAGATCAGCTGTAATCGCTATACGATTACTACTCAATAACATCAGGGAAGCCCTTGAAAGAAGAGAAAAGTTCTACGTAGTGTTTACAGACTTCACAAAAGCATTCGACCTCATAAACCGAGAACTTGTGACACAGAAGCTGGAAGAAACCCTAAACAAGAACCATGTGTGGACTGAAACCATAAAAATGATACTACAATGGAACAAAATAAGAATCTCTGACAACATATCACTCTCAGAACCGATACTTCAAACGAACGGAGTATTACAGGGTGACCCAATGAGCCCGTTACTTTTCATCCTGGCAGCAGAAGAAATAATGAGAATAACCCATAAGGATGACGTAGTATCGTACGCCTACGCTGATGATATACCGTAGTGATCGGATCAAAGGACATCAGAAAACTACAAAACGTGATAAAAGAAATGGAGGAATGGTGCTACAAACACACATTCGAAATTAATACATCAGAAACAAAAATGATGGTATTTAGGCAAGGAGGAATGATCCCAGCAATGACAGAAATCTTCATTAAGAGGCAGAAAGTAACCATAGTAAACGATTTCAAGTACCCTGGCATTACTCTGCAAACAAGTGCCAAATGCTTTACAAAGCATGTAATAGAAAAAAACAACACAGGCAATACGGGGGATGCACGAAATCAACTACATTAGTTCACTTAGCCTAGAGACGGCGATGACACTATTTAGAGCAAAAATCATGCCTATTCTAACATATGGGATGGAAATCATTTGGCCGTACCTCACAGAGAAGAACCTATCCTCTCTAGAAAGAATAAAAGCTCTATACATAAAGAGAGCGATCGGAGTATCCAAGAAAACAATGTCAATGATATGTATATAGAAAACTCGATGTCTTAGAAAATAGTAATAAAAGTTTTCAAGACGAAATTAGAAAGGAGTTAGAGACAGATATAACTTACATGCTTTGCAATTGCAGTTTAGTAATGACTCTATTCAAACACAAACCACATTAGAACAGTTAAAAGGTGATATTGCAGTATTACAAACTCAAATAAAAGATCATACTAATCTATTGAAAGATGACATTGAAATTGATTCGAAAATTATTATAAATGGTAATATTGTGGTATTAAGACAAGACATAGTAAAAATAAATGATGAGTGTGTGAAAAGGGTGCAAACTGAAATTAAAAAGAAATTAGTTAGTACTGAAATAAATGTAAATAAGGATTTGACTAATATAAGGGAAGATCTGTGTAAAAGGATCGACTGTATAAAAAATTCTCAGGTGGAAAATTTATCTGGATTTAGATTAGAAATCGGAAAGGAAATTTAAGATTTAGGAATCACGTTAGAGATGAATGCAGAGAGGGAAAGGAAAACTTTCGAATTAAATGAAATTAGACAAAGGCTTAAAAATATAAACTTAGAATAACATATTGATATAGAAGTTCTTAAGAACGAATTAAGAAGCGAAATCAGTAATTATCTGAAGGAAACTTTGGGAAATCTCGACCAATGAAGTAGAGAAGAAAGAGAATCGAATAAATCAAGGTTAGCAAGAGAAACTAGGATAAATGAATCGCCTACAGAACAGTAGCAACAAAATGAATACGTAATTTCAGTGGTGAATACAGAAATAGGAGATTACCAGATGAATGTGCCCATGGAAAGAACTCATAACGTGACTGTAATATGTAACTTTGAGGATATGCCTCGTAAATTTAACAATTTAGACGGTGTTACACCAATTGAGTTTATAAGAAGTATGAGAGATTATTTTCTCGAAAATCACGTATCACGAGAGAGAGAACTGAGATTGATAGAACGTTTTCTCGATCAGGCACCCCTTCAATGGTATCGCGCGTTCAGATATACGTTCGCGGATTTCGATGAGTTTACTGATGCTCTTATAATGCGGTTTTGGTCAATTGAAACCCAGGAAAACATTAAAGCTGAGGTATATTAGAAGAAATACTAAAGTTCAAGTCCTACAAGCTACGCGGAATATGTTACTTCTCAATTAGCGAAGTTACGGTTCTTACAACCGCCATTAACTCAAGGAGAGCCCTTTGAAGCAATTTCTAGGCAGTTTCCGGTGGAAGTAAGAAGATACACAATTTCATCACGAGTAAACGACCTAGCGATGATGGATTACTTATTACGCAGGTTAGATCATACCAGTTCTATTGCAAGTCCGGCAATATCAAGAAATGTACGGCAGGAAACTAGAGGTATTAACGCAGTAGTCATGGATCAAATGCAACAAACTGAGAGACCGTATGAAAGAGAAATCAGAAGAACGGGTCCTATAAGGAGCAATTATTTACAAGAGCGAAGATATGAACCAAGGTATAGGAGATACCAGGAAAGACCAGAGCAGCAACGGTATAATAATGCACCACTTAAAACCACTTCGAGGATGTCTGAGGTAGGAATCGAATCCACCTCTTCTAAGTTTTGCCTCACAAGGGAGAGTATACCCCGTTCCAGTCATCAAACCAGAATTAAAATAAATGCTAGTCTCAACACAACGAAGCAGACTTGTCATGTTGAAGCATTCTGGTTGTGTTATTGTGATTCATGGACCACGGTCACATTTTTCCAACTCCTTGCCAAACTTTATTGATCTTCAAATTCCATACCTAATTAACTTGTCTAATGAGTTTGGCGTTTAGAAAACTCGCCTCACCTCATCCCCAACTGCGTGGAAACGGGGAAGATTTGTTGCTGTTTTACTTAGGGGCTTGGAAATCATGGCCATCAGTCCCATGTACTGTACTTTGGAAAATAATAAGGGGTAATGCACACTATTATTAGCTGAGTATCTAATACAATTTTGCGTACCCATAGGACCAGTATTGGATCATAAAGGCATTCCATGTGTTACCGTCGTTAGAGCCAGTGATACAAGAGAAAGAGGCCATAATTTCCAAGAATCCAGAAACCCTTCTTGACGAGGGCAGGTTCCAAAAAGTGTTGTATATGACCGGAGTAACTTCTGCAAAAGGACTGTTCATCATTTCAGGTAGGACGGCTCCGTGGCTAAGTTTATAGAACGCGTGTCTTTTGTACAAAGAACACCAGGTTCAATTCCCGACTGAGTCGTAAGTTTTATACTTTGTGCGGTTATTTCCCCTGGCTCCGAAACTGGGTGTCTGTGACGTGATCATCATTCACTTCAACCTCCACGCGGTGTACGGTCCCCCACGGGATACCAAATCCATAGACATGTACCAGACCTCTTCAGAGACCGAGCGTAATTATTATTATTATTATTTCAATTGCTTATCCTCCAAGCTCGGCTTCACCCATGGTCTCTGCGAGGGATCAATCCGCCACAAGGACAGTATCTTGAGCTAGACACACCTAAGCAGCAGATACAACTGTGAATAGTGACAGCTTGATAGCCCAAGCGACCGATAAAAATGTTAAGAGTGCATAACCTTACAAAGTAAATATTACATGCTCTTAAAACATATTTTTTAAATATTTCCTACTTTTTATTAATTGAAAACAAAATGGAGGTCCTGTTTTGAACACTTTCCTCTAATATTAAATCTACATCTAAAGGGTAGGGGTATTAATGAAACCTGCATCCTCTTTTTAGTTTCAGGGGCCGATAACCTAGATGTTAGGCCCCATAAAACAACAATTATCATCATCATCATCTATTTATTTTTTGGTTATGAGAATTAAACATAGGATTGGGAAGGAGGTGGCCATTGCTTTTGAATTACAACTATCCTAGCGTTTGTCTAGGATGTAAATAAAAAGAGTTCAAGCACAATGTGGGTGATTAACTGTAATAAATTCAGTTTTGTATATGCTAACCTGTATTATTGCGATGGCTGTATTTGTGTGTGTATTTGTAATGCAGGTGAGGATTGTGAAGGACGTAGCCTTGGTCATAAGTTAGCAACCATCCCAGCATTTGCCTAGTGTTAAAATGCAAAATCATGGAAAACCATTTTTAGAACAACCAAGGTAAAATTCTGTATCTAAAGTACACATAAATAAGACGTCTGTCCCAGAGCCGACAATCAGACCTTGATCCCAACACACTGGCTACCGTCTCTGACATGTTTCACTTATCAAACAAGCATCGAGTTTCAACTGACGCAGCATCAGCTGTTTCTTCTCTGCCAGATTTGCTCAGTAAGAGCCAGTCTAGTTCGTAGCTGCTTGTGACATCATAATTATGAGCTCCGTGTGTTTAAGTGTGTATTTAAACGTATAGTATAATCTGTTTCTTATCATTAAGCCCAGAGTGCTCGGGAATTGTAGGATTTTAGGATTTTTATGGATTTTAAATAATTTTGACAAAAAATTGCGATATTTTAAAAATTTGGCTATTTTTTAGACAAGTTGGTAATTCTATGTGGTGTTGGTATATTTTGGAATCATTTTGCGAGAATCTGGCTAGAGTTAGATAGGTCTAATATATTTTAGGAGGGTTTTCTTAGGTTACAGGACATTTTAATGGCAACAGGATTTAAAGAGAACAAAAACTAACCAAGAGAGGTCAACTCACAAGGGTTTGACAGTTAATGGTCATCTTGCACTACGTTTATCTGGTACCATGATATTACAGTATCGTATTTCCTCGTCACTCAGACTTTTTCCTTAAACAAAAAAATATACTGTAATAATAACAATAATAATAATAATTACCAAGCGGTCATCCTGAATACAAGCACCCGTTAATCACACACTCTCTCCCCCACCCTTCACAAAAACAGCACCACCCCGCTTCGGGCTCAATACTTTGTTATGCTCTGATAATAATAATAATAATAATAATAATAATAATAATACTGTAATTAGCACACAACACCTCACTTCACCCTCTCCGATGACTAGTTTATAAAATCTCAGGTCGATGACCTTACCGTTTTGGGTCTTTTGGGAAAATTCATTGTCCATGGGAAGGATTGACCATTCTGAGTCCTACAACACCTCACTTAACCCTCTCGGATTTTTAGTTTATAAAATATCAGGTCGATGAACTTACCGATTTGGGTCTTTTGGGTAAATTCATTGGCCATGGGAAAGGGTTGGCCATTCTGAGTCTTTCATCACCTCGTATGTCCAAATCCGATTATTGGTTCGCGAGATATTAAAAGCAGATGACCTTGTAGTTTTCAGTCCTTAAATTTCATTTTTTTTTTACATCTAATCCATAAATAATCATTTAAAAAGCCCATCATCTTACTAAAGTCCCAAGTGCGCTTGCATACAAAAAATCACTATTTCACCCCTGGGTAAGGGTAGTTTTTATTTTTGGGTAAAAATAGGTCGTCCATAGGAAAGGGGGTTTACCCTGAGTCCTAGGACAACCCATCTGTCCAAATCCGATTATTGGTTCACGAGATATTAAAAGCGGATGACCTTCTAGATTTCGGTTCTTTAATTATTTAAAAAAATTAACTCATCCATAAATAATCATTTAAAAAGCCCATCCTCTTCCAAAAGCCCCAAGTGCGCATGCATACAAAAAAAACACCATTTCACCCCCGTTTGAGGGTAGTTTTTATTTTGGGGTGGAAATAGGTCAACCATACAAAAGGGGAGGTTCACCCCGAGTCCTAGTACATCCCACATGTACAAATCCGATTAATGGTTCGCGAGATATTAAAAGCGGATGACCTTTTAGTTTTGGGTCCTTTAATTAAATAAGAGAGGCTATAGGAAAGGGGGGGGGGGCATCACTACAAGTCCTAGGACACCCCATATGTCCAAATCCGATTATTGTTTCGCAAGATATTAAAAGCGGATGACCTTTTAGTTTTTGGTCCTTTAATTACATTTTTTTAAAATAACTCATCTATAAATAATCATTTAAAACGCCCGTTATGTTACAAAAAAAAACAAGTGGGCATGTATACAAAAAATCACTATTTTTATTTTGGGGTGGAAATAGATCGTCCATAGGAATGGGTGGGGGTTTACCCCGAGTCCTAGGACAACCCATATGTCCAAATCTGATTACTGGTTCGCGAGATGTAACAAAAAAAACTCCAAAAAAAATCCCACAATCAAATCCGACCATTCCTTCCCAAAATATCACGAAAGATCTAAAAATCTTTTTTTTTTTTTTCAAAAAATTTCGTTTTCCTCCTTTTCAAAACATTTATCATCTTAAAGAGGCCAACGCGCTAAAGAAAAAATGACACCTCACATATCGTTCTAGCATCATCCCTTCCTTCACAAGGCCGCCAGGGGCTCACAACCTCCTATGTGAAGTACAGGGTCTTTATATTTGCTTGGCAAGGACATTCTCGCTCACGCGCTCCGCCAGTCACGGCTCAGTTCCCGGCTGCCGGGCGCGCGTATGTACGGCAGAATACCGTGCTTAAAATAAGTATCATGCATTTTTACTCACCATGTTTACAGTAGATGCTGAAAATGTTCCCCATCCGCTGCCAAACATAATCGGCATCTCTTTATGAAGTTTCCGGTTACTCCGGTTAGTTTAGCTTCAGTAAGGAAATAACGATCTTTACGTCTATTTGTATTGTTTACTGATCCTGTACGTTTGAATCTCTTAGCCAGTTGTTTTATTGTGATTGTGTATAGTACTGTAATGCCTGATGTGAAATATTCGTTACTTGAATGTGTATATCTGCACAATACGTACATAAAGTGCAGGAAATCGTGCGCTGGAACAAGACAAACGTTTCGAGAGAAGTTTCCAGGGAGACCCATTCCTATAAATTGGACAATAAAACAACTGGCTAAGAGATTCAAACGTACAGGTTCAGTAAACAATAAAAATAGACGCAAAGGTCGTTAGGCCTATCTCCTTACTTAAGCTAAATTAACCGGAGTAACCGGAAACTTCATAAGGAGAGGCCGATTATGTTTGGCAGTGGATGGGGAACATTTTCAGCATCTACTGTAAACATGGTGAATAAAAATGCATGATACTGATTTTAAGCACGGTATTCTGCCGTAGATACGCGCGCCCGGCAACCGGCAACTGAGCCGTCACTGGCGGAGCGCGTGAGCGAGAATGTCCTTGCCAAGCAAATATAAAGACCCTGTAGATACCCCACAGCTTAACTACTAATATGGACCATATTCATGTGACACGTTAACATTGGCACCAAAGGAAACAAAAGACATAGCATTGTTGTACTGCCGAATAATCTATCGGAAATTACTTGAGTGAAAAATTGTTCCAGACTGTCAATTATGTTATATTCCGTCGGATCAATTTTACCATTACAATATCAAAGGGCAATGTAACCAAGCGTTGGCTTCTCGCACAGAAATTCAATGCAGAACAATGTTTACATTAATTCGTCAAGGACCCTAAACTGTACGGCATAATAACTGGAATTGTTTCTGAAATGGCGTATTTATATTGGATTCTATAAGTGGCTTTGTATTTTCTCCGATTTCTCACTTTTTTGCGTCTATTTGTAGTTAAACGGCCAATGTTCTTTATCGTTGAACAGGATTTTTATAGTAGCATCTATCCCCAAATTCACGTCGTATTCGATAACACTATAGTGTCCTGCATCAACGGAGCCGCGAAGTATTAAATGGCTAATAATACTTCCATTGCCAAAATGAACAGCGTGGTTAGAATGTACTCTAAGCAAATAATAAATAAACAATTGGCTTATACTGCACAATGAAGTTCAACATGAGCAGTGTATTCACCGTCCAGAGACTTTCATACTCAAGTTGGTTGCTGAGAAGAATGCGATAAGTCTGATCGCCAATAACAAAATCCTTATAATTATCCCTGCCAGCAACAATTTTTGCAATAGTTTGCAAAGACAGCTCACGATGACGTTCTTCATTTTGATATAAACAGTACGAAACTTCTCTAAATAAGCAATTTCCATCACCTGTTATAGGTACAATCCTTTGGGTTTCCATGACAGCAAATTATCCAGCCGCCATGTTGGATTGGTGAGACGTAATACAAATTTGAAGGGCACGGTCGGAGTCGGACGAAATAGTACTATGGCCTTACTGAGTTTCATTGAAATCGCTCGAGCCGTTTAGATTTTATACGTGGGGGACACACACACATACGCACACACACACACACACGAACAAAAGGTGATCTCATAAGCCTATTTTCTCATAAATGAAAATAGGCTAATAATCATAGTCTTTAATCTTGTTAAGAGTCTGTTTGCTGTGACTATGGTCAAAATAAATCAGTTTAATCATTTTACCCTCATCTATAAAAATTAATAAATCAATGAATTATTTTTTTGCCGCATTTCACTGACCTGTTTTCAAATATGTATATGAATTATAGGGTTCGAAACTGTTTCACACATCTTCATTGCAGGTAATGTTATTTACAAATCTCATTAAACTTATTTCAAAATTGGATCAAGATAATAAAAATCTTGGATGGTCTTGTCAACATCTACTATCTGGGCAAGACGTTCTCTAAGAGTTATTATTCTTACAATTAGCCGTAGAACATATTCTGACACATGATAAATATGTTAGTCCAGGCAACGAAAATGTATAGAGGGAAATGTTTGGAACACAATTTTTGACTTCGTAACTTTGTTTGGACTAGTTAGGAGGTGAATATATCAAAAGTCCCCGTCCGTGGCCTTTGAGCCGGGAGGGAGTGGGGGGTTTGAAGGTCCAATTTTTCGGTTTTTTGCTTAAATCTCGGAAACTATGCGTCCTAGCGAAATGATTACTCTATACAGAATGAAAGCTGATTAAATTTCCTACAAGTTCTATTATGTCACGTTATTCGATATCTTGTGTAGTTTTCGCGTTATCCGCTATTGAAAGTCTGTAATTTTGAAAGAAAAAAAATGCCTCATATTGTTTGCTCTTTTTGACCGGCTAACTCTTCAACTATGCACCCAAAAAATAAATGCCGGCCAGGGGGTTGAAAAAACTTAAATTCCCTTCAATAATATATATAACTTTACTATGTATAATTTGCTAGAAGAGCTCGCAAAAATAAATTCAATTAATAATCATAAACAATTTAATTGTTAATACTCGAAATATTTCTTTAGTGGATTTCTCAACTACTCAATACGTTGAGTTTAATTAATTCATTGAACCCTGATTTCGAGCAAGTCATTTCATGAATTTGCAATCCTATTTGGCGTGACGTCACTTTACTCAGTCTAAGATAGTTGACTGGAATAATAAATATTACTTGACGTGGAAGTCTCTTAATTAAATCGGACCAACATTTCTAATCATCTGAAGCTTTTCACACACACCATTGGACAGGATTGCCACTATCGCAATCTGTTCCATATACAAGTGGATTTGCCACTAAAACTTCTGAGCTTATTCTCAGGAAAAGATATTTATAAACATAGGATTAACGTATCCATTAACTTATATCCATTATTTTCTAATCTCAATTAGAGCAATTAGCTTCATTCTCTAGACGTCCGAGAATAGCTTAAGGATACTCTGATTCCTCACTCTCAAATAAATAATTATAAACAAATATCCTCAACATTTTGACTGTACAAGGTCAAAGTAGTTACTTTTCATCAGAAAGTCGATGTTTAGAAGTCAGAATTATTGTTATTATCAGATAAAAATAATTTAATTATTCAGAGTTTTTACAGTGCCAACTAGTGCTCTTTGTGTGTCATTGATCCTGCTACCTCATCAAAATAGGGTAAGACTTCCCATATGGTTAATTACATTAATACGAATAATATATCATAATGTGAGGATCCACCTCACCTTCAATCTCAAACATAGAATACAGACAACTTTGACTATAATTCAAAGGAACGTTCGAAGTGTATTAAGATAGACGAAAATACGGAGATATGGAAATTCATGGCAATAAATTCACATTACAAAATAGAAGGCTCTACCTTAGCTATGCCTGATGATCTTGGGGTTCATTGATGCGAAATGGGTCCAGGAACCACGATTCCTCTTGGACTCTGTCCTCGGAAAAGGTCCTGCCCCATCATTCGCTTGACGCTGGATCCATGGCCACAGATGTGCGCCGGGGATGGCGTCGCTTCCATTCGCCCATTATGATGATCCAGCCTCGTCCGTCCATCCGGGCCTCTAGCCCGTCAATGTCTTCTTACAGCTGGTCGGTGACGTAATGTTCCCATTCGCTGGTCCCATATTTGTCCAAGTTATGTCACGTGCACTTGGCATTGAGATGTGTTCTAGGTTGAATGACTGACTTTAACCTTCTTTCTGGGTCCACTATGATAACTGGTAAATGTCCCAATTGTGATCGTCAAGTTCACTGGTATTTGTTTACTAACTGAATAATGCATTCAATCAGGTTGAAAATATGCCTGATTTGTTTCAAGTCCCAGTTCGTCAAGTCATAAAGCACGAACTTCTTCTTCAAAACCACAGTATTAGGCTATAGTCAGTCCCAATATTCCCGATATCCTGAGCAAGGCTCACAACTTTCAAAAATATGTCAGCTAGTTGAAAAGTCTATCTTCTAGTGTCACAAATACTAGCACAGTTAATATAAACGTACCTTTCACTTTTGAAGTATTTCTCTGTCAAAGAACAATTTTGGACTAAGTTACAAAAGTTGATGTGGCGCACAATCACTTATTGCCATTTTTAAAAACACCGGGGCACTGTCGAGTATAATAACGTCGTATAATATAGACGGGCGCATATCTCCTCAAGCACGAGACTATGGGATGATCATTCAGCTTCTGTACTGCCTGCTCTGTCCACAACCTCAGTATATATAGGCACCACAAGTCGATAATCAATATTACGTAATGGCATTACGTAATGCTGTTCTAAGCATCCCATTGGCTTTTATATGAGTAATTAAATAGTAATTATCCGGTATGGTCAATGTTCTTCAAGTATTCAGGGCAAGAGCTTAAACTTGCCCATTCATGCCATAAACCTCCATACTTTTAGTTAGGCATTGTATTTATCAAATGCGCTTCCTTGCATGGTTCACAGCCACGCACTCAGTTTAATTCACTAGGCAAGTAGTGAGTTGCGTCCTGACTCGCTTCCGCACGCCGAGTTTAAACATTCCTTCGCGCCAGCCCTGCTGCCACATCTCATCAGGGCACAATATCATTAATTCCAATTTATATCGGATTTACAACAGGAACGTCTCGCAATAGAGTAACTCTCCACGCTCTGTTCAGTCCGACAAAACATTGGAAAGGGAGCTTATAAGAAAGGCAAATAAAATGGACTCCATGGCCAACGCCTTATCACGCTGAACTAGTTCAGGTATTTGATCAACAGTGCCATGTTAGCGAAAGATCCAAAATGGTGGATGAGTGAAGAAACTTATGGAGCCCCAGTGGGTACCGTTGGGTATCAACCCAACTAAGCACGGGTGCCTTCTTGAATTTCACCCGAGACGTTTAAGGACAGCTCTCAATAGAAAACATCACTGCACATGCAATAATATCTAAGTATAAGATTTATAACTATTATCTGACTTATGAGCAGCAAGTATCCGAAGAGGCCCACTAAACTATGGAGTGAATAAAGATGTGGGATATGAGGAATGTTCTGTTGATAATGGGAAATCCATGCTAATACAATTCCGAACGATGCTAGGACCAGAGCGGTTGACATTATGACGGAGTGCGCTAAAGTCAGGCAGTGCCACTCGACCATACGAAGGCAGCGGTATACTACAAGTCCTGAAACACATCAAACGGATACATTGATTAAAAATTAGTTCAATAGAAGAACATCATATTTCTATTCACCCAAGAATTAAAAAGCAGTTCTGGGAAGAACTAAATAGCATATTTTCATATAACTACTGGTATTTTCCATTTCACTATTATCCAGCCAGTTAAAAAGATTTTCCATGTAATGGACTAAATAGCTTTCGGTACATGAATTACATAGTGATTAAATATACGGCAACAATTTCAAACTCCGATATACATACATTCGTGTTGTTCAAAATGTATCTGCAATATGAGAATACCATGAGAATAATGTTATTGGCAAAATACAACCCCAAAGCAAGGCGGGTACGAGGATTGACACAGAGAAGATAGGTTTACAAATCAAATATAAATATACAAGTAACTTAGATTATTCAAATTACCACTAATATAGGCTATACCATACACAAAATCTGAGATTATTTAAAGTTACTTCCACTTTACATTGTAGCATACATACAAAAGTGGCTCATTTATTAAGATAATGGGAAATAAAGTTTTGTAATACTCTAGCTCTAAATGTTGGAATGGTCCTGTCGCGAGGCTCGAACCCAAGCCCACACTCCAAGCTTGCTGTAGTAAAATAGTGAAGAGCATATTCATATCTCAACTAAGAAAAAAGGGTAAAACGGTAATGTTCAGATAAAATGTATTAATTCAGTGATATATGTAATCATTAGTTGTAAAGACTTAATGTAATTTCAAGGTATGGAATGAGTGATATTTCAGGTCAAATGCCACTGTTAAGAAATATGATGACTCGTTCCGTACTGTGCCCATTTCTGGTCTTGAGATTAGTGCCTTTCCGCAAGAGCTATTTGCAATGTTTGAGGAGCGTGCCTGGGTGTATTTGAAACACACGCGGACCTAAGTTGAGTGGCTGCAGTATAGAGGGCAGTAAGGTGCAGACATGTGGCGCTGGCTGTCGGAAGCTGTATCTTGGTTGCGTAAATAAAACGAAGTGATAGAGATATCGTAACATCGTGGGAATATGACAAAGAATTTTCTGTAATTTATGCAAGAAATTTCATCCAGATATGACAACGCACACCGGAGATATAAACATTTCTGTATTTGAATGCGCAGATCTAGGCGCAGTAGTCAAGGCCGGCAGAGCAAGCAACTGGATAAAAGCGCAGAGCGCAGAGGACAATACAGTGTGTGCTGCTAGTACGAGAAAGTATGTCTTCTTGTCTCGCCTGCGCTGCGGGCAAGAACTTCGAAAGCCTGATTGTACTTACTGGGGATCAATCTAATAGCTAGTTAGTTATTTAGTTAGTTATTGTCGTTTTAAGGGGCGGAACTACGAGGTCATCTGTTCCATAAAAATAAAAATAATATTAAAAATCTAAGAGAGAATCTGCATTGAACTTTGCGTGTCGGCTAGTCGGCATTGTTGAGGAATACTCATTATCCAACGTTAGGAGTAAATAGATGGGGCCAACTACGCTAGACGTGTTGAGCTGAGGAATACTCATTACCCATAGATAGTCTTCGAAACAGGACCAATCTGTTCTACTGATTGTGCGGGAGAATATCCCTTGATCCAGAATTTAGTCAGCGACGTGGGGCAAATTACGCCAGTCGTGTTGAGTTGGAGAGTACCCATTACCCACATTAGGCATCGATGTAATAGGATAGTGGATGGCAGAACAGGAATAAAAGCTCATGAAAGATTGTATCGATGGAGTCAATGGCAATCACATACTTTACAAGCTGCAGCTCAAATTCTACTTACAAACAGTACTTGTTATACTAAAGTTAAAGTCCCGAGTGACGGCGGAGCAACGCAGAACAGTTCGTTTGCGCGATCGCGATGGTAAGGGCCATAGTAATAACATATTGTGGATGCCAAAAGATGTGTCAAATTGTTAGCCGTCGTCGTATTTATTCTACATGGAACAATATTGACTTCGTCATGATGCACTAAACTGTTAGAGGACGAGATGGAGGCTGATGTCTTGCAGTGGAAAATGCCGTGATGGTGTGGAACTTCGCACGTGTGTGCTCGAGTCAAGCGCTACGCTGATGCATTCCTTCGTGTACAGCAATCCACATGAAAATGGACTCGCCACCCCATCATCATCATTGCATCGTCGCCAGAATATGTAAGCTAAGACCTTTACTATACGTAGCTAGGTTTTATGATTTTTGCAAAACCAACGTTCAACCATTTCTCGGCATGTTTGAGGACAGCCAATTCTGCCAATTAACAAGTTTTTCTACGCATATTTTTGAATCAGTGGACAAGGTTCCAGTATTTTCAGTTACGCATCAAATTTGGATTATAATTCTATGATCCACTTATTATATTTTGAGATGACGCTATTGCAGTCTAGGAATCAAGTTGATTTTGGAAGAAGCTTGAGATAGCTGTTTGATTTAATTGCTAACATGACGTTTGAATGTATTCGCCACATTTAATTCTTTGTGGGACCATGATCCTTTTAACGCTAACTGTAGTCATCATTTTCTGAATAATAATTAGGATTAATATTTTGAGGCTTAAATTAATTAATTTATAATGATTAGGATGCGGATTAACATTTTCTGTAGAATTCGATTTTGCTATGAATAGTAATAATGTAACGCTTTCCTGACGGGTGCTTACCTTTAACTTCTACGAATGAGATTGATTTGATAATTGGGCGCCAAAGACCCAACATCAAGTTGAATCCTAAAATTTATATTTATATCAACCCCTAGCTTGCGTAGAACACATGAGATACTCTTCAAAATTATACCGTGGTATGATTGCATCATTAACTCTGATAACATTTGCATTGGGAGAAGGTTTTGTCTTATATATAAAGCTACCTACTGGAATTAAAGATTGTGTGTTGAATAAAATTAGTTTAATAATCAAAAACACGACTGTGGTAAATTTAATAATAATAAAAAGGAGCTTAAAGATTTTACCATTACCACATGAAAATTACGTGAAATTGGAGGTCGGATGAATTTACTGAATTTACGATTATTACCAAGCTATGAAGTTACTGAATTTACGACGATAAAATAATGAAAAGAGAGAGATTGCGTAGATATGCGTCAGTTCAGCTCACCATTGGAGATACTTTCTCCCTCGTACTTGTTGCTTCAAGAGAGATTGCTGTAGATTCTCGGTCGGCGTCATCTTCTTCGTTTCTTGATGGAGTAGCGAATTAATATGAAAGTTTGAATACTGTTAGTGGTGGATCAAAGTCCATAAGCCACTTATACAGTCTGCCTATTCACAACAGCTCGTATAATACCAATGACGAATTGGTCAGTGGAGTATACCAGTAAGATGTCGTTCAGCATGGAACACAAGTAATAAGTCCGGAGACTAATGCGAAGATTATAATGTTCTCTGAATCAAATTAAAGGTCCGTCCATTACGGATCAAAAGTAATAAGTAAGTCCACTCTGAACAAAAGTTATAAAGTTAGTCCCCTTCTTCACGCCGCGCGGTCACTATATATAACTGGCCCGCTTCCCCTTCCAACATCCAACTCCTCAGTCTCCCGCCTCGCATGATGACCAACCACCGTGCGTCTTCATGCCTCTCTACACAGCTGGATGTGGGCCGCCCTCTTTCCGATTGGCTGAGACACCCACGCGCTTCTTCCCGCCTTAAAGTTCATTGCTCTTGTCATGACGCTTCGATGCTCATTTTCCATTTCAATAAATATATCGTCTTTTCATGGTAGAAGAAGTTGCCTCGGTTGCGACATGTAGTTGTTGTTCTCCACGGCTATTCCTGGATCCGTACTTCCCGATGACGCAAAACTCTTAACTAGCCCTAACTGAATATAAAATTCGTACTCTCCGCAATCAAATAATTTACTTGTATAATGGATATCGGAATAATCCGATTGATAGTGTTTTCTATTAGATAGAAAACCTATCTGTATTGGTTATAAAATTTAAATGGCTCCAAAATAAAATATGACATTAATAAATAATAATAATAATAATAATAATAATAATAATAATAATTCTAAATTAAATTCCCTTGGCTGAATAATTTGCCGCGATCAAACCAACATTAATTAGGTCGCATCTGACTTATGTCAGTGGCGTAAATACCCTTCGAAAAACAGGTTAGAATAATAATAATAATAATAATAATTTGTTTGTAATAAATAATTCACGATGGTAAATGATAAATAGTTAATAATAACTAACATTGATAATTAAAATAATAAGTGATCGATAAATAATTAATAATTTTTAATAACAATTAATAATGAGTAATATTAATTAACCCCGATTAATCATGATTCATAGGAATCAATAGGAATAAATAACAATTAATGATTGATGAAAGTAACAAGTTTAATAAAGATTAACTATGATTGACCACGATTAACAGTGATTAATATCGATTAACGAGCATTAATATTAATTAAAGAGGAGTGATGTAATTAATAATGAATTTCTGATACTTTATGAAATGCAATAAAGAATACAAGCTGTGGATTATGTGAAGAATGAATTCAAAAACAGAATAAGGAACTATCAGCCGTAATAATAATAATAATAATAATAATAATAATAATAACGTGATTCTTTGAATATAATATGATTATTGAGATAATACCAGCTGTTATTAAAAGATGTTAAAGTATAACTAAGTAAGCATATAAGAGAATATGAATCAGTCGACTAATGCACAATTAATAATTTTTGAGAAGTCATAAAAGGCAAAATATATGGAAGGAACGGAAGGCTATTCCATTTGGAATAAATCATGCATAAATTAGGGGAGGATTTGTGAAGTAGGTGACAGTTAAGAGCATCGTTATAATTGGAAGAAATAAATGGAATTAAACAACTATGGGACGGATAGTTTGGTTCAATTAAATAGTAGTGTTGTTGTTATTATGGTAGGATTGCTGGACAGAGTTGCCTCTTCGCCCAATAGCTTCTGTACAGATTGCACCACAGTAGCACATACCCGTCACATGTAATGTTGGTACACACAGACAGAAATTTGCTAACCTAAACCATTCGCCTGCAAAATCTATCCATAGGGGCTGTAGCACAACGGTATGCACGATACACTAAGAAGGGTTAAGGAAAAATCAACACACACATACTTCGTGTCAAATCGTAAAACGTAGAAAAATACAGCAAACGAAAGAGGGGACCAGAAATTATAGTGTAAAAGGGAAATGGTCCAAACACTCCATTATGGCCTCGGCCAATGGAATTACAGGATTATGCAAAATGGTGGTCATATTTAAGGGCAACGTATAACCTAAAGATCTTAACTTTCTGAGCATCACTATCCGCGGTTCATTGAAAACGTCACACTGAAACATAAGATGGTTAAGTGTACCCCTCATTCGACCACACACACATCTAGCATCCTCTCGAAGGTTCATGCGTGCCATATACACCGGCGTCAGAGCATGCTGAAAACGCAAAAGTATAGTAATAATGTGCCGTCTCGTATATCTGCCTACCCGAAACCACGGTGTTGTTCGTACAGTGGGTTGTACCAGAAAATAATTACGAGCCTTAATTGGCGCGATATTCGACCATTCGGTTTGCCATTCATTGAGGAGCTGGGAATAAATAGCAGGCAGAAAGTCCGTAAAAGGTACAGCGATATTATTAACTACTCCATATCCCTGAGCTGCCCACTTTGCCATGCGGTCAACATTCTCGTTCCTTGGATACCCGAATGTCCCGGGATCCAAGTAAGCACTACCTCCTGTGCCATGGTCTGAAAATCATACAACATTTGCGCAACTTTATACACATACCAATTATCAGAGCTACTCGGATTCGATAAAGCCTGGATGACACTCATTGAATCCGTGCAAATCATTGCCGGGGAAACGCTGTGTGTACGTATATACTGACAGGTTTGACGAATGGCAAATACTTCAGCTGTAAAAATCGTTATATATTTCGGCAAACTATATGTGCGTATAATCTGTCGATCTGGAGCATAAAAAGCCGCCCCCACTACATCTGGTGACAACATTCTTGAGCCATCTGTATAAAACATAGTATAACGGGAATAGCAATTGGCAATAAATAAATAGAAGTGGTTTGAGTTGCATGCCAGTGACGTGACTCAATAATAAACCTGTGAAATGAAAGTGATAGCTATGGAGCTTTATGGTACTCATGTAGTGAGTAATAAAAATAATAATGTCAGTGTTGAGGGGGTTGTATTGACCCCTATGACAAATGTAGGAAGGAATGTATAAATAAAATAAAAGAAGGGTCAGACATAGTGATCGCCCCATTGTATGTGCGTAAGTGGTTTAATAAAAGAAAATAAGGGTTAATTGAATGCCCTATTTTAACCAGCGAATTCCGTGTCCAGTAGGATTCAAAGTTGATTGCTATACTTTTAACTCGCCACTTCTGATGTTTTCTGAGAGCAACTTGATGTTTGTAAAAACCCATTAGATTTGAAAGAGCCTCGCCTAATGCCATGAGTCAAATATAAATGTGATAAATTCCTTTAATTTTGTGCACGACTGGGAAATAAATTTGTGAACATGCGAAGTATTATCCGTGAAGGGAGTAGTAATGTCAGCTGAATATTAATTCAATATTATCGCAATTATTGTAAAAGAATACAGGAAGATTTGTAAATTAATTAGCTAGTATATTGTAATTCTCAAAAATAAGTTAGCTGATCAGCACTGGGGATATCATGTGATATTGTTATAAAATGAAATTGATAGTTGAAGGAATATGTCGTCAGAAGATCTAGGGATGGTTTTCGAATTCATTTAACATTTTGTAGGCTTTTTGTTATAAACCATTTCCCCGCATTGGATCTAAAGAAATTGAATTTACATCAATAACATGGACAGACACATTCTTGGACTTTACAACCAAAGGTTGGATTTGATTTTGGAAAATAATTGTGTAAACATAAAAAGTGTCAGGACGGTGAAAACTAAGTGAAATCGATTTTAGATGTCAGACTGGACTGATAATGGGTCTGATCATCCGAAAAATGTATGTCAAAGTGTCAATGATTAATTGTGAGTAACAGAGGGACTACTAAGTTCTGTTATCTCACACAACTCAGTGTTAGTGTAAATATTTTGAATTTTGAAATGAATATATTTTTGAGTAATCCTCATAATAATTTTGAAACAAATTAGATAGGGACCCAGGGGGACTAGGTTGTTTTTATTTTGCAGGAGAGTGCTTTAGTTTTCGTTTTTCTCCCTGGGGAACATTTATTTTAGTTTTTAGGATGCATGAGAAAGTGAAATAAATCGCGAATCTCATCTTTAAAAAAC
This sequence comes from Meconema thalassinum, assembly GCA_946902985.2. NCBI lineage: Eukaryota > Metazoa > Arthropoda > Insecta > Orthoptera > Tettigoniidae > Meconema > Meconema thalassinum. The sequence goes on from OX336389.2 coordinate 1,326,242,301, forward strand.
TGTGTTATTTGTGATGTTTCATAAATCCTTTCTCCCCTACTGATGTGTGAATTTCGAAATCAGTCGAGTTAGATTAGTTAAAATTTTGAGTGCCCAGATAGACCCTGAGATATTTGATTCTCGTGCTGCAGCTGATTTTGTAATTCATGCATGCGTGGTCGTTCGACTCCGGTCAAACGGGCGCAGTACAGATGGTCAGATATTCATAGTCAGATAAATCTCGTTATCGTGCACATGACTCATGAGCTGAGCTACTCCTCACATGTGTCAGGGTCCAAGCAGGCCATGTCTGAACGACATCTAGTCAGTGAGTGGACTCTGCCCGAGCACATGGGCGATTGTTTATGCCTCTAGTGTCCGCCAGGGTGTAGCACTATGCGGAGTAGTTCACCTCAGAATGGTCACCATCCGCTTCCTTAGAGATAGGGGTGTCAGAGTTCAATTAGGAGAGTAGGGAATAGCCCTATATAAGACTGGGGTTCCTGAGCAATCCTCAATCATCAGTTGGTCAACAATGATCAATCATTAGTCGGTCAAGCGCCAGTCATCAATCATAATAGATCAGGAGTCTTCGGGAATCAAGTGATTCAAGATAGATTAGACAATGGTCTGGTACCTAAGAGAATATCATCGAGCCAGTATTACGGACTTACTCTACGAACAGCAATTCTACTAAAGCTAGTTAGAATACAGGTCATTGGACAAACTGACCATGCTACGAACACACCATCATAATACTAGGTAAACTTGTATATATGCTTTGTAAGCAATAAGGCACTGGGTGCCTCATGGCCAATAAATACATCTACGGGCAACGAACATTGGTGTTATTAGTTTCCGGGGCTCAGAATCCACATCCTTCCAAGGCCAACATTTACCATTCGGCTGACCTAGGGAAAACTACCTTGTCTCACCCAAACTACAGGGTCACGACAGTAGAAATATATTTGGTGTCAGATTGTGGAGTCCAGAGTTCAACGCACCGAACAGTGTGAACTTGCCGCACCAGTAACCAGAGATCTTCAAGACGTTCAAAAATTATAAGCCAAACAAGTGGTGCAGAGCCAACAAGAGACACGTTGCGCAAGAACGAAGAAAAGAAGATCCAGCAGCAGCCAGCAACAGCAACCAGAGGCCTACTAAGCAGTCAGCAGCAGCAACAACCAGAGGACTACTATGCAGCCAGAAGCAACAGAAGCAGAAGACGATAGGGTGAGTTGACTTTAAAACAAAATGGCCACACAAACTTGTACTGTTGTCCCAACCGACGGAGCGTCAGCCGATATGGATCAGTTCAGCATGGCAGAGCCTTATATCTCAGTTTCGGAAGGATATAAGCTAATAGGTAAAGAATTTGACGGCACACAGCCGGAAAGAATAAAATAATGTATTGCGAATGTAGACACCGCTATAGAATTAATTAGGGAAGACGAATTAACCCTATTTTACAATAACACGTTAACCAAGATCACAGGACGAGCGAGGGAAAAATTATTAGTCAGAAGAGATATTGCTAGCTCGGAAACAGCTAAGACAGCGTTGCGAGAATACCATGGTATACAATGACCTGTATTCCAAAGGGTTCCTTGTCCACCTATATCAAAAATTCATGTTTTGGAATCAATGGCTTCGTCTGTGCATCATCTACTGATTTATATTTGTCTTACAATTCCAAAACGACCCAAAAGTCTCGATAATTGCATTTGAATATTCTATGCAGTTCTAAGGTGGCCCTTGTCAAATGCCAGAAATCGAATATGGCAGACATAATAATATACAATAACAAACGTTTGCTTGTCCCATTGCGAGGGTAAGCAAGCATCACTACTGAGTTCCAAAGTGACCCTTGTCCATGTGTTAGATTTCATATTACCAAACTTAATTAAAAATTGAATTATTAACTCTCTGCTTTATTTGAATGAATAATACATGTTTTCCAGTTGGAAACATTGCTTTCCGATATAAATAAAATCGAAACATTTGAATTTCAACGAACAGGAATCTTGTAGTGTTTATGTCAACTATTGGTTAGAATGAGGTGAGTAATAGTAATAAAGGATAATGCAAAATTGCCTCTGCGGTTTATCATCGACTAACCGATAACAACTTGGAAGATTATGAAGCAATACGGTTGTTTGCTGATGGTTGCTGGGGACAAAATAAAAACACAATTATGATAGGGATGCTCATGAAGGTGTTGCACAATGATCCCCTCACCAACTTACCTTCCCAGTTCCCGGACATTCATTCATTCCACCCGACCGGATGATCGGTCGCATTGAAAAAGAAAATAAGAAATTGAACACGATATGCAAATCTGAACAGTACTATAGTGTGTTTGAGAAAAATGGGACTGTCCTGAAGATAGGTAGGGACTTCAACGTGTACAATTGGAAAGCAGCAACAAGAGAAATTTTGAAGAAACCTAACCAGTGGCACTTCCAATTTGCTGTAAGCAAGAGATTTTTATCACTCGAGGAAGGACTCCGAAAGGAGATATTCTTGTTCGAGGAGAGCATAGTTCGAGAAGAGCATACATACAACACAGATCTGGACGTAGGGAGGAAGGTTACAAAGCCAAATAAGAAGGTAGCAGATATTGATCCACAGCAGGTCGAAATTGGAATTCCGGTGAAGCAAACTAAAAGAGTTGATGTCAAGAGGTTAATTTAACTTCATTATGATGAAGACTGGCATACTGTACCTGATTTGTTTTTCTACAAAAACATCATCTTATCAAATTTCGCCAGAGACAATTCAGACGTATCAGAGGTCGAAAATGAGGGAGGACTAATGAAGGATGTTGTTGATTCAGCTGAATAATTGTGGACATAGTTGGTTTCTAAACAACAATGTAATCTATTCTGCAGTGTTATGAATAAAATAGCTAATATCACATCAAGATTTATTCTTATTCTTATCTTTAAAAAAGAGTATTAATTCATACAGAAACAAAGCCTCCCTTAACCATTTCATACTGTTCCATAATGGCCCTTGTCCATCTTGCAATTCCAAACGGCACCTTGTCCAAGTTATATTTCTTATTTTACGAAGAATCATTGGGTTCTATAACCTGTAATCCCTCCTAAAGTCTTCCATGATTAATAGTAATAAGTGTGCAAAATATTATTAGCATATGATAAGCAGTAAGTCTGATATTTTTTTTCGCGTTTTCCCAACAATTTCACTTCTTGGACAAGGAACCCTTTGGAAATGGCCGCCACAGGTACACTGTCGGCTATCTTCCTTTGTGCGATCCCCTCCCCTCCTCAACTTGGAGGGAAAGAATCCACTATTTAGGATTTAGGTGCGGAGAGCCACTTCACTGGGTTGTAGTCTGTCTGACCCAAGAACATCGCGGTCATCAGACCCGTTACGTCTTAGTCGCCTCTTGCGACAAGCGGGCGTATTCTAGAGCCGAATGTCATGCAGTGCATGTTACAATGGCTTCCCGCCACCACACGGGGTTTCCAGGCTATAGTCCGGGACAGCTTAAATAAGTTACTAGATCAAAACAGGGTAGGCAACATTAACAGCCGTCCCCTATGCCTACGTAAATGTTGGTTTATGCTTGCATTTCTTGAAGTTAAGTTGTTGTCAGGTGCGAGCACATTGTCGCCAACCCTGCTTAAAATCTCGCCATCTCCAAAGACCATAATACCACTAAAATTCCGTACCACACAGTTTCCGACATGTTTCTGGCGATAACTCCCAGAATGCATTTTTCACAAAGTCAGCCAACATTATAATTACGACATTAACTAATGACTTATTATTTAAATAATTTCACAGTTTTCTTTGGAATTTCAAGTCTAATGAAGTTGTAACAAGTTGTACAAGGTAAGTACTGCTAATATACATCAATTAAAACAGTTTTTACAGTTATTATAGACCCTTGATATTTGTGTGTCAAATCCACTTGTCTGAGATGTTTCAAAGCTTTTATTTAATTAATTTTTGGATGAATTCTTGTTTAGATTTCATCATGACGCCTAAAAAACACGAGAACAAGATTGGAGATGGAGTGGAGAAACTCTACGAAGATCATTACGATTTGAGTAAGTAGGCCTAGCCTAGACCTACAAAATTAAAAGTACAGAGTTATTTAATCGTTGTTTTATTTATTTTTATATTCAGTCAGAGCACAAATAACGTAATAAAAAACCTTAATAGTCTTTGGAAATTTTGAAATAGTCTTCTGACTGCATTTTCCGTATAGGCCTAATTCAAACAAAACCTAAAATATAGCCTATGTAAGTTCTCTCTCGGGAATATATTCTTAGGTTCAATTCAAATTCTAATATAGTAATGTATCTTATTCTCGATTTGCAAATGCCGTCAGCCATAATATTGCACATGAAACTCGTAAGCTTCGAATTAGGCCTAGTCTATGATTCACACTAGGTTAGTGGTAGTGAATGTATTGGTGATTATTTATGAAGCTTATAACTTATGTACTTGGCTACTGACCTATAGCCTACTTAGTAGTAGGCAGAAAAAATATTTATATTAGGCCTATTTTTATTTGTTTCAGTCATGGTTGCGACAGAGTAGTGTGGTGCCCTTCAACGAACTTCAAGGGTTGTACAACATGAATCAATCATCATTCTGAAGAGCCATATACTCACATGTGCACGGTATATGCACTGCGCTGGAGTCACATATCCAAATTTTCAGAGATTACCAACAATACCTCTTAGCTCTCTTTTAGTTCTCGACATAAGTTACTGCACCACTGAATGTCTGGGTGAAAATTACTGATGTACTAATGTTGGGTGAGACAAAGTCATTGTTCGCTACTTGGTTAGATGACACAGTTTGGGCAAAGCCACTGGTTGCAATACGTTATAAATATTGGTCGCAGATATAGCCTACTTGTATTATTAATTCTGAATGAAAATAGAACATGGCTTATACACCTGCATCGGATATGATTGCGACTGTATGCTGTGATGGCTGCTCTAGAATTATTAGCACACAGGTAACGATATTTGTAGGCTATACATTATACGGTAATAGAAAACTAAAAATTTCATAGATCTCGTAGGCCTATACTACACAGCTTGGATATTCTTAAAATTCACGACACGTGAATAATGAAATAAAAGGCAAAACCATAGGCCTGGATAAAGATTATTGATGCGTGACTACCCCCACTGAGCGTGACAAAAACCGGGGGTGTTATATATTAGCTAACTCGGCCCGAGTTACCTCAATTTTTCATATTAAAGCATTGTTGTTGTTGTTTCTTATGGCTAGCCCAGATTCCAATCCATCAGCTTTCTTGCATTCCAATAGAGTTGTGTGAGGTTTCCTGAAGTTCTAGCAGTCATATCAAGTTGGTTGCAATGTAGCAGGTGCCCCTTATCCATTTTACTTCCAGGTTCGTGACAAAGTGTGCAATTTTCAGATCTCAGGATGTCCCAAATAGGATCACGACTTATATAGATGAAATTCCAGCTGAGTCTGCCATTTTCGCTGTTAATTATGCACAAGTACAGTATTGCCAATCCCGCACTTACGGTACTACTTTGTATAAGCGCGGTACCATGAAACAAAATAGCGTCAAGTTTGAACCAGTTCGCAATGGATTGTGCAAGCTGTTTTTGTCTAGACCAATAATTGTTAATTCGTTAGGCCATACAAACACCCCTGGATTTTGTCACGCACAGTGGCGGTAGACACGCATCAATACTTTTCATCCAAACCAATGGTTTGTGCCTAGCCCAATAATTTTTAGGCAGTGAGGCGCTGGTTTTGCCGATTAGTTCGAAACGTGAAATCCTTGCGATCAGCGTTCATTACAGTGGTAAATACTGTTCTACGTACAAAACAAACCTAACCTGGGGCTTACGCCCAGACCTCCTTGCTTGTAGTGCAATCGGTAATTTTCGTCCAGACAGTCGTCTAACCAAGTAGCGACCAATGGTTTCGTCCAGTCAGTCGTCTAACCAAGAAGAGCTCGTTTATTTCTTTTTCTCACATAATTACAACATTACATGTGCCGTCTAATGTAGGCCTAATTTGTATCGGATATGTTGGTAACTAATGACGTCAATGTGATCGCTCACTGCGGCAGTTTCACATACTAAATATGCTGTCGAACATGGCTGCGGTTGTTAAATATACAATAAATAAAAACACATATTTAAGTGATTTAGCACATATATCCGGTGCAAAAGTGATCAAGGTTAGTAGTCACAATTGATAATGTCCCCCCTCCCGCCAAAAGATGAAATAAGGTATGAAAGTGATATATTATCAAAGTGAAAGTGAAAAGAAAAAGAGTGATACATGGTACAGAATTAAACCGAAATTTCACTACAGTGTATGTCGTTTTATAAAAGGCCATAGCGGGTGGGTTACAGATTCATCATTACACAAGGTATTTAGGCTAATTTAAGTATTCTACTTGGTTCATCACTCCAGAAGTGTTACCTCTATTACGTATGTCGTTTTGCCTTGAACATTTTTGGTTGAAGGCGGGCTATTATTTTATTTTAGAATAAGCACTGAAAATTTGATGTAATCAGCGTAACCGCAGCCTTCGTAAAGAGGTTTACGCAGGCCAGCGCCTATCCCATTTTTGAACAGCTGACTGCGGTTGACTGTAGCGTTGGGGGTCTGCACCACTAGCGCTGGCCAAGAGCGGGGCGCGCTTGAACTCGGTCAGTGATAACACTATGTATTCTATTCGTCATGATAATGCTATTATTATGATCGTGTAGGAATGAGCGGAAGTGTAGAGGACGTACGCATTCGCGACAACGCTGCCTTCTGTTCAATTCCCTCTCATATATTCCGCTCTCGCAAGTTAAATATCTCAGCTCTCCACAGAAAATTGTTTTGTGTTGGTATCTTATAATAATTATAATTTTCGAGATATTACTCCGTCGATAAAGCTTGCCTTTCAACGCCTGTACTTAACTCATCAATTTCTGAGTGAATTCAGTGAATTTTCTGCAAGTGGCTTTTATTGTGCCGGTTGACGAGAGGTCATGAGACTATTCTACCCACCATCTCGCGCTGTGCGGCTAGCATTTTTTGGCAGTTGGTCCAGGTTCAATTTCCAACTCTGCCAAGAAATTTTAATTTTGGTCTGAGGGATGGAACAAGGCACACTCAGCCTCGTGAGGCAAAACTGAGAAAAGGAGGGTTCGATTCCCATCTTAGCCATCTTGGAAGTGGTTTCCACGCTTCTACTCCAGGCAAATGTCGGGATGGTTCCTAATTTAAGGCCATGGCCACCTCGTTCCCAATCCTCATCTGAATAATAAATGCACACACTAATACAGCCATGACAATAACACAGGTTATCAGACAAATTTCACATGCCCAAGTACTCAGATCTACATGACCATGACATCACAAAGCCCCAAAATCAACCAACAACTGCTGCTTTCTACCATTCCAAGACGAAATCTTAGAGTTCCCATTAGTCTTATGCCCCTAAAATCCACGACTAGTTCGAATGGTTTTAGGCCTAAGCATTGGATCAACCATCTTCTTGCATCTCAATAGGGATTTGCCAATAGGCTTTCAACAGCTTGTCTCAATTCTGCCTTCATATATGTAGGCCTATACATGCAAGAAATGAGTACGGTACTTATCAAAAATAAAGAAATAATAAGCTAATTAGTACCCTAATATTATATTTCTCTCCTACTCCTAAATCCTTCTCTGAACACTCATCTTAAAACAGAATGGTCTGCATTTTTGGACTAATTATTAAAATATAGCCTATAAAAAGAAATGAACATGCTCATCTTTAGCTCCCTGGCGAAAAAAACATTGAGTAAGTATTAATGTTTCTGTTCTTATGCATTTTGTATGATGCTTTAAAAATCAATCTAGAAGAGATAATTTAAGTTACTTCACTACCATAATACTGCTTGAGAGTTACTTTTGAGGATTGATGACCAAGATGTCCCTAACTTGTGCAAGGACTGCTTCACAACTTCATGTAAAATGTATTTTCGTAAAAAGGGCCTTTACTTAGTTTGGATCATTTGCGATACGTGTTACATGGATGTGTGTGCTGACTTTTTGGTGTTAAATGATGTAAGTTGGCAACACCAAATGTGGCGGCCATGTTGGTTTTCTAGTAACTTATTTAAGGTGTCCTGGACTATAGCAGGTAGCCTGTTGACATTCCTGAGCGCTGACGCTCTTCCTCTCACTCTCAACCCGGTGACTGCTCGGTCTTAATGTTTATTTACACACGCAGATAACGGTGTGTAAATGTATACTATGCAGACCTTCTCTTGTTTACTAATATTACAGTCAAGTGTACAACCTTGCTAGTTGCCTATCCTACTGAGACACTTATTATTATTATTATTATTATTATTATTATACTTGACTGATATGCATCTCTGATTTATAAATATAACTTGAGTCTCTTCATGTGAACCTTCAGACCCTGCCTTCGTTTCCCGACTGCCAAAGTGCATTTAACACCAGAGATGCTAATGATTTCGAAGAGGCCGTCCCAGGGGGCACTTAATTTCCTTGAGCGCCCCCTCCTCAGGGCATCATTTCGGAGCAGAACCCTGTCCTCTATTTTGAAGGTGACTTCGTTCATTTCCTTATCGTAGAATCCCTTTTCGCGTCCTTTAGACTCCATTAAATTTCGACGTGCAATCTCATGTAGGCTCCGTGATCGTTCCGTCAGAGCTTCTATTATGTTCAGGTGCTCATTGTAGTTTGGATCAGGAGGCCTTTGTAACCGACCTGGAATATTCGCTCTTTTCCCAAACACCAATTCAAATGTGTGTAGCCCGTAATACCGTGTTTATAAGTATTATATACAAACGCTGACATCGGCATGAATCGATCCGAGTCATTCTGTGTGGAACACACGTAATGACGTAGGTACTCTGCTAACTGCATATGAGTGCGTTCGAGGCAGCCATTAGACTGCGTTCGGTAAGCCGTGGTTGAACCTTCTCAATCTGCAGCATCTTACACAATGCCTTGAACGTTTCACTCATGAAGTTTGTGCCCTGTTCTGTCAAAAACTGGTCTGGTATTCCATATACACTAATAACGTGGTTAACTAGGGTCTGGGCTATTGTATTCGTTTCCTGATCCAGAATTGGGATCGTGACTAATAGCTTTGACAAGTGACACTGAAATGTCAATATGAAGCAGTTGCCGCTTTCTGTCACCATCATTGGCCCCAGACTGATCTTCTGAAATACAGTTACTGGTGTATCTGTTATTACCATCGGTGCCTCGACCTCGGGTCGCGTGGCCTTGTTCTTTTGACAAGATGGGCAGGAAAGGATACATTGCTCGATATCCTCATGCCTTTCCAACTAATACGCTCGCGCACTCTGTGATATGTGCGTGCTATGCCCTGGGGTCCTGACACCACAGAGTTATGACATTCTCGCAGAATGGCTCGTTTTTCAGCTTCGCTTACTTCCGAAACCCCCACTGTCGAGTTGCCTTCGGGCTCGGACTCCTCCGACTCCGCTTCTACCCTTGCGTAGTACGTAATTAGTAGTAGGTAATCTGTGCGTTCGACCCAGATTCTGATATTGCGTCCTCGGTGCCTGAACGTCCCAACGTTCTCTCTGTGTGTCGGCCGGGTGATCATGCTGCCTGGCGAGTAACGCTGACCACGGGGGCCTCCTCCCCTAATTCTACGGGGTTTCTGGAGAGCGCGTCGGCGTTCGCATTTAGTTTCCCTGGCATGTACTCTACTTCAAAGTCGTACTCCGCTAGTTTGATCATAAATTTCATTCATCTCGAGGATGTGTCTTGCACACTAAATACCCGTTTTAACGGACGATGGTCCGTGACGACTTTGAACTTTCTCCCGAATAAATAAGCTCCAAAGTGCTTACACGCCCAAACAATAGAAAGCAGTTCTTTCTCAGTCAGACTGTAGTTAAATTCTACTTATTGAAAGTGCGACTGGCATAGGCCACACGTAAATCTTTTCCTACTGCATCTTGGTAGAGTATCGCCCCTAAGGCGCTGTTACTGGCATCTGTCGTTAAGACAAACGGTTTCTCGAAGTTGAGATACTGTAGGACTGGTCTTCCTATGAGTATTTGTTTAAGCGTGACAAAAGCCGTTTCTTGTCATCGCGCCATTCAAAGGCGATCTCCTTTTCACCAGATTATAGCTTAGTATGAACTTTCGATAGTGTCCCGTCACCCCGCAGAACTGTTTTATCTGCCGATTTGAGCTTGGTCTAGGAAATTCTCGGACTGCCTGTATCTTCCGTTCGTCTGGGAAGACTCCGTCTTTCGTAATTACGTGACTTAGGAAGGCCACTTCTGGTCTCAAAAACTCACACTTATCAGCCCGAAGTTTCAGTGAATTCTCTCTCAGCCTCTCAAAGACATCTCTGAGTTTCCCGTTAGGGTCCCCAAGTGAATCACCGAACACTATAATGTATTGTAGGTAGCATAAACATTTTATACCTGTCAGGCCCATCAACACCGTGTTCATTAACCGTGTAAATGTTGCGGTTGCATCCTTTAATCCCATAGGCATCTTTTGATACTCATACTTCCTACCTAGAAAATGCGGCCTTCTCTCTGTCTTCAGGTTTCAATCATACCTGGTGATAACCACTAAAGCGATCCAGTGTACTGAAATGTTTGGTCTTTCCTAGCGCGTCTAGGAGCTCTGAAATAAATGGGAGAGGGTAACTAGTTCCTATAAATACTTCGTTCAACTTTCTAAAGTAAATCACCACCCTCCATTTTTTCTGGCCTGACGCGACGAACGTCTTGGGTACCAACAACAGGGGTGATTTACTGGGGACGATTACATCATCCTGAAGCATCTTGTTCAGCTGATGTTCTACATCGCCCTTCAGCGCTTCCGGCAGCCGGTAGGACCGCAGATTGATGGGAGCTTGCTCCGGAGAGGTTCTGAGTTGGTGTTGGAAGACGTCCGCGCTAGTCAGTATGTCTCCCTCTAAACGAAAAATATCATTATATTCCAAACAGATGGCATAATTGCCCTCTCTGTCTCGTGGGTGGAGGTGGTCTACCCTTAGACTGTCTGGAATCCACTGAGAACGAGACTTGTGAGAAACCGGTCAGCTGGCTTCGTTTTCACTTTCCTGTTGTAGTTTACGAACTTGTGATTAACAAGTTACGGCCACCTCCTGTAAGTGAACCCTTGGGCTTTGTAGAGTGACGACCTTCTCTGAAGTATTCATCATACTGACAGAGGCTATGTTTCGTTCTGACTTGGTCAGACACTCTGCCATGTACACTCCAGGAACGACTTCTTTCCACTTGATAATTCCCACAGGAAGATTTTGGTCAACTTCTATCATGACAATCTTCTGCGACCGAGGTTCGAGGTGTATCCTGTGTGCTTTCGCAGCACCTAAGAGGTATCTGGCTCCTTGCATTTCAACATAACCCTCCTTATAGTTAAAAATACTATCGGTTAGGGCGTCCTTCCCTATAATGCCCTCTTGAGTTATCTGTATCTCATCTCCCACCACGTGGAAGGATTGGCATTTTCTTCCAATCATGAAGCTTACGTTACCCAGGGTCGTTATCCGACCTTTACTAACCCCGGTAATAGCAATAGGGCAACCTTTATCGATGTTCCAGTCTTTAGGTAACTATCGTTTCTTAACTACGCACACGTTAGCGCCTGCATTTATGGCCTTCCGCTGCTAGCTATGTTCAAAAGGACAGTGCCCTCGTCCATCAGGGGGACCTCGTGCTTTTGGGGTTTTCGTAGTCGTCCCTAAGCTGCGAGCCCCTGACAGTTTGACGAACTGTAATTTTAGGTAGCGAGATAACCTCCACTCCCTGCGCCGAACCAACAGTCCTTGGTACTATGGTGGGGCGTGGTGGCTCAGCAGTCTAGCTGTATGCCTTTCACCAAGGTGGACTGGGTTCGATTCCCGGTCAGTGCATGTGAGATTTTCTAAGTGAAATGCCATGTCCTGTGGTTTGGATTCCACGTAAAACGGAGGTCCCGTGGCTCATGATCGCGAGATTAACAGTCACGTTAAACTACAAGCTTCCTTTCCTTGGTTCTATGAGACTACTTCTTTCAAGTGTGGCATGGGGTGCGGCCTTTCACGGGCTTCCTCCCCGCATGCTAGTCTCCTCTCCTCTGCCGGCAATTTCACTGTATGTGGCCTCCCTTACCACAGTTATGACATTTCCTGGCTTCTGGCTTGGTCTTAGGAACACTTGTGTTGATGCGACAATTTTCCCACTAGTCTCCTGTCTTGCCTCAATTATAACACTGCGTGGTCTCCTTGTTATTAACTACTTGCATGTGTTCGGGATGCCTATTACTTGCATCTCTGGCTCTTCTTCTGCAAAGTCTTTCTAAATGACCTGACGTTTTGCAGTAACTACACGTGACCTGTCGAGTCGCTACAGGTAGAGTTTTGCATTCCTTTCTCCTATCGCTCGTCTTTGCCTGTATATATTCTCTAGCTATGTGACCGCTGGTATTGCAATTGTAACACACAATTCTTACGTTTGCACGTCTGGTCATTCTTTGCCAACCTGTTGTGTTGGACTTTGCTACCTACAGTCTGTACTGGCTTGTACGTGCCGTGTACTTCCCTGGTAGTCTGTCTTTAGCATTTTGTGATAAGATCACTGCTTCCTCCTGCATAGGGTGATGATTGACTTTCGAAAGTTGAATGAGTTGACTGTAGGAAATAGTTACCCTCTCTCACTGATTTAAGAACTCCTAGACGCATTAGGAAAGGCCAAACACTTTATTTCACTAGACCTCTTCTCGGGATATCACCAAGTAAGATTGAAACCTAAAAATAGAGAGAAACCCGCATTTTCAGCGCAAAAGAGGACCCAATTTATTGTGGGCGCGATTTAAAGTGGGCGCAAATATAATGGACGCGTTTTATAGTAGGCGCGATTTAAAGAGGATGGAGAAGTGAGTACAAAGTGATAGCAAAGTGGGACCAAAGGGGGAGCAAAAGTGGGAGCAAATATGGGAACATATATGGGAGCAAAACTGTGCACAAAAGTGGGCGTGAATTGGATTCAGTTCGGTTATGTTTCGGTGCGGTTTTGGTTCGTTTCGGTTAGGCTCGGTTTAGTTCGGTTGGGTTCGGTTTAGTTCAGTTTACTTCGGTTTGGTTCGGTTTCGGTTCGTTATAAAAATAAGGGTATTGTTCGTTTACATTGGTATTTTAGGATGTGGGATCGGAAAGCATGCTTAAACAGATTTCCACGCCTTGCTTTTTAATTACCACACATTTTTACAAGTTACGTCTTGTTCGCTAATGCAATCGTAGAATGTTAAACACCTGTATAGTACTACATTTCAGCTGATACAACATGTCCATACAGTTGCACCATTCAACTTATTTGTTACGCCATGCGACAAGATACATCTTGTTTTAAACGATAAAGCAAACCAGCTGTCTGTACAGCCTTGTTTAGGATATAATAAGAGGCACTTAGCAAGAATATTTTAGTTTACTACTACCTCTCAGTGATCACATCGTGAAAGAACGTCTAATCAACCATTCTACAGCCTTGTAATATACAGTAAGCAGCTGTTAGCAGGAAACAACATCCATACTGGAGGAAACTATTCCATGCTATATATGCAAAGAATGCGGAAAAACTTTTCTTCGGGACTATGATAGAAAGCGTCAGGAAGTATCGTGTGGTGGACGCAAATTCAACAATGCCAACAACGGACGTCGCCATGAAGATTGTTGTGATGTTATGTCATCAGCTAAGAGAAGAAAAACTGAGCCTACAAAACATTACCTACTTTCACTGGTTCCTGATAAGAACGATCTTACTGAATATGAAACGTCTTTTCAAGGTCGTCTTAAATCCTAATTTATACGTTGTGATACATGTAAGGATTTAAATTAATACCTCAAAGAGCCCAAACATCAAATAATTCATGATATAGAGAAAGAACTAGCAGAACACAAGTCGATAAAAGTTAATCTTGTGGCTGAATGTAAATTTATTCATACGGCTAGCAGTGAAATTACAGATCGTGCTTTTTAAACCAGTAATCAGGCCATATTTTTGGAAACAGACTTAAGAAGTTCCTTGGAAATGCAACTTAAAAAGTAAACTACGGAAATAGAGGAATCCGAGCTACAAGGCAGTTTTTGGGCGTTGCTTGCGGATGAAGGGGTGCGATTGAAAGTAAATAATTATAATCCCTTGCGTGGTAGCACATATTCCACTACCAGAAGCTGTAAAGGCAAGAAAGGCCAGCATTAATCCTCATAACTTGAAGGACGAGAGGTGCTTTATGTATGTCATTTTAGCAAAACTCGTTAAAAAAACGCTCAACGCGTTAGAAAATACAAGGAACTGGAAAACAAGTATGATTTTTCAGTGATATCGTTTCCTACATCGCTGGCTGACATCATCAAATTTGAGAAAGCAAACGGTATATCCATGAATATATTTGGACTGGAAGAAGACAACCAACTGTTTCCTCTAAAGGCTGTGGGTCACGAGCTTCACGACCACCATGACCTTCTTCTGCTAAGTTCTTCATCTGGTCAGAACCACTACGTCTTTTCCAAAGATTTTGATACTCAAGTAGAACATCAGGTTACTCACCATGGACATAAAATATATACGTGTAAGCGGTGTTTTACTCACTTTGATAATCGACATGGGCAACGAGGGATAGATAAATTAAGAGCTTCGTGTCTCTTGCATAACATTGCTAGGATTGAAATGCCTATTAAAACCCAATTTTGAAGATTTGTAAATGTGGAAAAGATGCTTAGAATATCTTACGTTATCTATGCAGATTTCGAAAGTATACTCTTATCATATCACACATGTGTACCTAATCCTGAGGCAAGTTATACAGTCCCATACCAAATTCATGGTCCAATGAGCTTTGGGGTATATGTTAAACCCTCGCCAGCTGTGGAACACATAAAAACAAACCTTCCGAGAAAGCATCTTATTTATCGTGGTCCTGACGCTGCAGAAAATTTATGGACTGTTTGATATCAATAGATAATGGAATTGATCGCCTTTACAGCTTAAATGTTCCAAAGGCTTTACCTCATGATCAAGAAGCAGAGTTCCAATTTTCTGAAACCTGTTATTGTGTCATAAAACATTTACCGAAGAGGACTGGAAAGTTAGAGATCATTGTCATATTACAGGCGAATACTGTGGAAGCGCTCATAATAACTGTAATTTGAGGTGTAAAACACGTAACCCCGTTCCTGTATTTCTACATACTATGAGTGGATATGATGAAAATTTTACTGTAAAGCAGTTGGGATGTACCCACTGAGAGAGTGGACGTTATAGCTAACTCTAAAGAAAATTACATTTATTTTACCAAACATGTAGGAAATGTTAAGCTTCGATTTGTGGATACGTTTCGGTTGATGCCGAGTAGTTTGGAAAACTTAGTTACAAACTTAACATCATACCCTGAAATAGACAAGTACTTTGGAAAAGAGAATGCAAGACTTATGAATCGTAAAGGTGTATTTCCTTATGATTACATTGATCCATGGGAAAAATGAAATGAAAAGTGTCTACCTTCAAAAGAATCATTCTTTTACAAATTAAGTCAAGAAGATGTTAGTAAAGAAGACTATGAACATACCAAAAATGTATGGAATCAGTTCAAAATTAAAACTCTAGGGGAATATAGTGACCTTTACCTAACTACAGACGTAATGCTTCTTGCAGACAGTTTTGAAACTTTTAGAAACAAAACACTAGAAACACACAGAGTGGATGCTGCACACTAGTTTACTTCACATGGTTTAAGTTTCGAAGCAATGCTCCTTTACACTGGAATTGAACTCGAATTGCTACAGGATTACGATCAGATTCTTTTAATAGAATCCGGAATACGTGGAGGAACATGATTCTCATCTGTATGCTGAAGCTAACAATTTCAGTGGATCCCTCCAGATACCGTTAATCTAGAAACGCTAAAGGACAACGACCCAGTCGGATACATTCTAGACGTTGATGTTGATTATCCATCTGACCTTCATGATCTACACAACGATTTACCATTCCTACCAGAGTGTATACAACCTAAGGATACGCCTCTCGCAAATCTCATTCCTCTTCTTGGAAATCGAAGGCGATACGTTGTTCATTACATGGCACCTAAAAAGGCTCTAAATCATGGACTAAAATTGATAAAAATTCATCGTATGTTAAAGTTTCAACAGAGACCTTGGTTAAATGCATACGTTGATTTTACTACCAACCTTCGAAAACAAGCCATAATGATTTTGAAAAAATCTGTACAATTTGTAAAAACAATGGTAAATATTCGTAAAAGAATAGATATGCGTCTTGTAACTGACAGCAAAAAGGCTGAAAACCTAATGGCTGAACCTACATTTATCGACAGAACAATTTATGGTCCTAACCTAGCTGCTTTCCACATGTCTAAACGTAGCATTGTATTCAATAAGCCTCTATATATTGGAATATGTATACTAGATATATCAAAAGCTCTTATGTATTCACACCACTATGATGTCCTGCTACCCTATTATGGCATTGAAATTCTTAAGCTTATGTGTATGGACGCGGATTCGTTTATTTATTTGGTAAATACCAAAGATGTTTATCAAGACAAGTTGAATTTTCTAGAACACCTGGACACATCTGATTATCCTACTAATCACATATGTTACTCTACATCAAACGAGAAAACTTTGGAAAATTTAAAGATGAGCCTTGTGGACGTATTATTAAAACATTTGTTGGACTTCGAGCTAAAATGCACGCTTTAAACATACATGGCATGGAAATAAAAAGATTAAAGGTATTAGCAGAGGCGTTGTCAAAAATTGTATAATTTTTAAAAATTATAAGGATTGTGTTATAGAAAACGAGGTAAAAAGAATACCGATGAACATTATCGCTTCTAAACAACATAATACATCTATAAAACTAAACAATATTGCTTTTTGTCCCCGTGATGATAAAAGAGTAAGTGATTCTGATGGTATAGCTACACATGCCTATGGTCATTACGCAACCTTTGACCATACCTAAATGGTTATGTTATGGATATCAAGATCCTAAAATTAAACAGGAAATATATTACTCTAACCTGCTTGTGGCAAATACATGTACCAGAACAATTTAAGAGATAAAACGGTAGCACTACAAGAAAACAACACCGACCAAGCAACAGAGAAAGAAAAAATGGAATTAATAGTCAAGGATGAAAAGGATAGAAAAGAAAAAAGAGAAAGAAATAAACCAACTGTAGAAAATAATAAAGATTAACTAAAAATTTATATTAAAAGCTAAATATTAATATAAATATTATTAAATTTACCACAAGAAAAATAAAAAAATACATTATGTGTAAATATTTTAACGTATTTAAATCAATAAAAAAATATTGTATGAGTACAGTTTGTACTTTTTAATTACTACCCACCTCCCACTCCTAATCCAACCGGTAACCTACAGCAATTTTGAGAAATTGTCCTTAGTTAGCCGAAACTAGGTAGCAGAAAGTATAGTATGACCCATTTCTTACAGATATGCTTTGGGATAAGGTATCCAGCTTTGTTATATTTAATGGGAGCCTGCAGGAAGATGTGGTAGGATAAACAGCGTGAAGACAGTGGCTACCAATCGCATGTAAACTCTGGCCTTGTACTTATAATTGAGAAACCTTTGGCGTAAGAATAATTTTGTAACCCTGTGTTTGTGTTAACTCTGCCTATAGGGTTATGCCGTAGTGCTGGTGTTTAGCCTAGGGAAAGAAAAAAAAGGTCCAAAAGCTTGTTACTTTTCAAAACTTAACTGAGTTTGTAATCCTAAGCTCGTTGTGATTAGCGGTTATGTTGCGCAGTAGTCACGGCAGTAGCTTTACCTTACTTTCTATAAAACTAACATAGTGCATGTGCGCATTAGTCCCTGCGCTAGCTTTAAAGGTTAGCTTAAGTTAGGTTAGGTTAAGCTAGATTAGGTTAGGTGAGGTGAGGTTAGGTTAGGTTAAGCTAGATTAGGTTAGGTGAGGTGAGGTTAGGTTAGGTAAGCTAAGGATAGGTTAGGGCACGTTAGGTTAGGTGAACTGCTGTTAGGTTAAGTTAGGTTATGTTAGAAGAGCCTCCGTGGCTTAGGCGGCAGCACGCCGGCCTCTCACCACTGGGTCCGTGGTTCAAATCCCGGTCACTCCATGTGAGATCTGTGCTGGACAAAACGGAGGCAGACAGGTTTTTCTCCGGGTACTCCGGTTTTCCCTGTCAAAAATTTCATTCCAGCAACACTCTCCACTATCATTTCATTTCATCTGTCATTCATTTAATCATTGCCCCAGAGGAGTGCGACAGGCTTCGGCAGCCGGCACAGTTCATATCCTCGCCGCTAGATGAGGGCTTCATTCATTCCATTCCTGACCCGGTCGGAGACTGAAAGCAGGCTGTGGATTTTCATTTTCATTTCAGGTTATGTTAGGTTAGGTTAAGTTAGGTTAGGTTAGGTTAGGTAGAATAGGTAAGCATGCCATATGTGTAAGTGGTTGCGCGCGGTGACCAAATTGCGCATTAGCCCTGTGGTAAAAAAATAATAAACAAATAATAAAATAAAACAAATAAATAAAAAATATATAATTTAATAATGAAATAAATAAAAATGGTGGTTTAAAAAAAATTCAGGTCTGTGACCTTGTAGTTTAGTCTTTTATCTAAATCTAAACCCCAAAATTTAAAATCAAAAATCCAAAAATAAAAATCTAAATTATAAAATTAAAATATAAAATTTTAAAATTTAAAATATAAAAATTTTAAAATCTAATATCAAAAATCTAAAAATAAATATCAAAAATCTATAATCTAAAAACTAAAATTGAAAATCTGAAACTTATAATCTAAAATCATAAAATATCATAAATATAGGAAATATTACATGCATTCATTTAATTCGGAATTAGGTTTTTGTGTTATGGTTTACAGAATTCTTATGTTAGTGACTTAACAGTTTAGTGCTTTGAAACAATAAAGAATATATAAAAATATCAAATTAAATATTAAAGATAAAAGAAATTGAATATATATATAAATAAAAAATAATAATTAAGAATTATATCAATACTAATACAGTATACATTTGGCGTGGGTCTGTGTATTACCAAATCACGCAAGAACCATTGGTATGATTTACATGAAATTTTGCATGGATGTAGCTGATTTACCTGGTTAACATATAGGTAGAGCCCTGCGCGGATAAACAAAATGTTATCCGCATCCGCCCCGCATCCGCACGAATGTTATCCGCATCCGCCCCGCATCCGCCCCGCATCCGCCCTGCATCCACCCCGCATCCGCATGACTGTTATCCGCATCCACCCCGCATCCGCAAGACTTGTATAAAAATCCGCTGATATTTCAATTCTGGTTTCCTGACCTCCGCTTTAGACAAAAAACTGGCTATACTTCTTTGGCTACTATCGCACTTGTGCCGCAGTAGGTTTGATGTGCCTGATTTGAGTCCTGAGTATGAATACACTTTTTTTTAAGGTAAAACATCCTACTATATCGTTCACCACTTTGGTTCCATTGAAAGCGTAACCAAATATCTGCCTTATCCTTGACTTGAGATTTGTTTCACGCACTATTGAATATACACCTTGTTTTGTCGTAATAGATATTTTATCAATGTTGGTTAAATGATGTTCATACTCCCGGTCGCGGTAACTTTCACTAAGTGAACTTCTCTTTAAGCTTGGAGAAAGGGATTGACATTTGGCCGGAACTTCCAAGTCAGTCATCATACTTCTGCCTCTTGACCCATCAATGTTCGCATTGTTGATTTCATAGGTCTGTCTCCGTTGCAATATCACAGCCCACGCGTTTCAGTGCCAAGATGGAAATAAATCTACAGATAAACCTGGAACCAGATCTTACAGGATAGCATAGATAGCGAAGTAGCTGACTTGAGAAATGTTAATGATGTCACCACGATGAACTAACAAACTTATTGACAGCATTATATCTCGTGGATAATGGCAGTGAGAAATTGATGATGATGATGATGATGATGATATGTCAAGACCTTCTACTACAAACATACGGTACGGTACTTATTGAAATGTAGTTGAAACCATATGAGTAAAATAATCTTCTCGTGTATAACTGCAAATCGTACCCGAATATTTCGTACGCAATAGGCTATAGGAGTATTCCTCTTTTAAGCATGAAGCTGTAGATTGGCATATCAAATATGTAATATTATCGAAAGTTCCACATCGTATTCTAAAAACTATCCGCAAATTTACTCCAAACATTATCCGCAGCGTATCCGCTATCCGCACAGCCATGCAAACTATATCCGCGTGGCGAAAAATGCTGCGGATATCCGCGGGTTTATCCGCGGATATCCGCATCCTTGCAGGGCTTTACATGTAGGCTACTTTTGATTTCGGTACTTTTGACTATTTAAAGGTGGCGACCATTTTAGTGACGTCACTACACCCTTTGGTTTCAAACTTTCATATTTCCATTTCAAATAAAAAGAGAACGCTAAGAAATAGCAATCCTTTGATGGCATATACGAGGTTTAAAATTTAATTCACTATCTGAAAGGTCCTTATCACTTTTCGTGTATCTCCAACGGTTAGCGAGTAAACCCTAAATTTGTGCTATAAAAGACGGCCAACGCCGAGCGGTGTAGTTGGACAAAATGTTCCATCCTTACTCTCCCTCCACGCAAGCACATCTTCTTCTTCATTTCCCGTTTCCAGTTCCCTGGGTCGGGTTGCGAATCAAGGACCTCCACAGTTGTCCATCCCTCCACCATTCAATTCTTTCTTTCAATAAGTCTTTTCCTTTTACTCCTCTTTTCTCTATGCTTTCCTTCACCGTATCTATCCACCTCTTTCTGGGCCTTCCTCGTGGTCATCTTCCTGGTATTTTCTCCATAAATATTATTTTTGGTACTCTATATTCCTCCATTCTCATCATATGTCCGTACCACTTCAGCTTACTGGTCTCTATCTAGTCTTGCAGTTTTGGGAACCCAGTTCTCTCCCTAATGTCCACATTTCTGATTCTATCCCTCTGTGTTTCCCAATTATTCCTCTAAGGAACTTAATCTCGGCTGCTTGGATTCGGCTTTCATCGCGTTTTGTTGTGGTCCAAGTACCTGCTGCATATGCCAAATTTGGTGTGTAATACATTGAGAATAGAACTCGAGGCCTAGATTCACTGTCACTTATTTTATAGGCTATTAGTACGATGAGCTCGCCACACCCAAAGGCATGTTGTACCTACTGCCAGGTTTAAATCAGGCCGCCCCTAACATGGAGTCAGACACCTTTTGTAGCTGCTCCTCAGGAGTACAGACGCTACGGGTTTGCCTCTTACGCCATCGACGCCGTACCAAAGCCCATCTTCTCCGCCACCGGTGCCGATGAGGTCTTCACCGTAACCCTGGCAAGGGGCCCTATAACAGGGTGCTACCATCAGGAGCCAGATGGATCCTTTTTTTAACGAGGTTGATACTCCTCCCACTCTTCCTTCCTCATCGCTTGCGAGATGAGAACCCGGGCTTGCGACCGGTAATAGCACTACTATACTCAGTAATAATATTGTATAACACTACACTGCCTTGTGTTGCACCACATTGTGACACTGCACTACTATACTCAGTAATAACACTGCATAACATTACACTCACTTGCGTTGCACCACATTGTGATACTCACTACTATACTAAGTAATAACACTGTATAACACTACACTTCCTTGTGTAGCACCACACTGTGACACTGCACTACTATATTCAGTAATAACACTGTATAACACTACACTCCCTTGTGTTGTACCACATTGTGACATATATATTGCAATCATTTTTAATCCAATCAGCCTTTTATTTTACACTTCAATATTGTTTTAATTGTCACCTTCACATTTTAATTTATTTATGCCCGTAGCGAAGCACGGGTACTTCAGCTAGTACATAATAAATTAAATAAAAAATAAATAATAAATAAATAATAAATAAAAGTAGTATGTGCTTAAACAGTCCAGATATTGCATCATCACAAGGGGATATTGCGTAATCGCGTGCTTGATGACGCCATGGTGTGCTTGATGACGTCATGGTTGCTTAGATCGAGCACGTGCACTGCACGTGTTAGCGGGGGGAAGAGGTTGACCTTTAACCGCTTGAAGCAGATAACCTTTGGCTTGTGTATGCGGTGGTGATAAAAAATTAATGGGTGTTGACGTCATGGGGGTTGTTTATTAGGAGGCTAACCGTCATCCGACACTAGAGCGAGCATGTGCACGTTCACATGTTAGTGTGGGAAGAGGTTAACTTTTAACCGCTTGAAGCAGATAACCTTTGGCTTATTTATGCAATGGTGATAAAAATTAATAGGTGTTGACGTCATCTGACACCCATGCGAGTGTGAGCATGTGGAGCTGTGCAAGCGATCACGTGATATGTCTGCAGTGTTCGCGTGAGACGTGGTTGACTTTTAACGTCATTGTCTAAGAATGTAATCTTTGATTTCCTTAAGTAATAGTCATAAAAAATAATGGGATGAAATGCGTCAGAAGCTTGTTTTGCAGCATATGGTTTCTTGAGTGTAGGTGGGGGGTTAAGGATATATATAAATGGTTGAGTGCGTGTGGTATATTCTTGGAATACACGGTATGATAGATTATATTTTAATGCTCTTTTCTTGTTCATTACTTTCTTTTTATCAAACACCAACAGTGATCTCCTACGTTCTGTTTGCTGTTTAAGGTTCTCATATCATTGTGAGCCTGTTCTAGATATATATCTTCCATGACCCACCTAGCGTCATCTAGCAGCGAATCTCTGAAGTTCCTCAATTCTTCCCGGTGCAAGTGGACTTCCTTTTCAATCTGGACACCAGATCCCGTTACCATCGCCAGCTATCATCTCCGTGATCAAGAGAACTTCGTCTACTTTTTCACCCACCAGGCTGTGCTAGTATCGCCTGCTATCAACTCTTTGAAGACCATTCATCAAGAAAAACATTTATTTTTGTATAGTTGTCTATTCTGATATGTATTCCTTTGTCTCCTACCCCCACTCTCTTCCCTTCCTTGGTCCCCCTGCGCTTCGCTGAGTGGGTCTCACTTGCACGTCGGCAGTTGACTTAGTCAATCAAGGCTCAACTAGAGTCAGCCTCTTGACCTAAAGAGGCAATTTTTCTTCATTCCACGCCATGTTGGAACTTTAATCGTCAAAGGGAACTTCACCTTCGCCATGCAGCAAAGATAAGTACAGACTTCAAGTTTTAACCTCATCTTCATCGGTTTTAATTCTACATGCTTAACGATCATTTTATTGGCAGTGTGAGATTACTTATTTGGGGAAATAATCATCCTTCGCGGGATTTTCTATGTTAAGCTTTTGTCTGTCTAAGCAAATCTTAATGGAAAGCAGCATTTCTTATGAGAAATCTTCTCACAACGCGGGAATTACCCACTGTCGATAAAATATTAAGCTCGTTCCACCGCTGGATTAACTTTGGCCCTATTCTTCTATTAGGATCGTTCTGGAACCTTCCAGATTCTGTACTCTATCTACAAGTCGTGCCGTCATGTATTTTCCACTCACATGTGGGGATGCTATTTTAAATGAGGAATCTTCCTTATGAATTAATGCTCAATAGCTAATTTTCTTCTACCGTTGGAATGTTCTATGGCGCATTTAATTGTACTTCACAACTTTCTCAAGCAATAGACTTTCACCTATCTAGTGCAACTAGTCATTTTCCACGATTGCAATAACTTTCTTTGCCATAAACTTTCGTGCTACTACAGTGAACTTTTCATCCATTTCAACAAACTATAGTGAAAATCAGTGCTTGTTCACCATTTCTACTGCGTCGCGCTCGTTCGATCATTATAAATACGGCCATGAACATTTACCTTCCATCCCAGTTGATCTTTCCTAAACTCCTTACTAACAAACCATAATAAAAATTGTTACTTTAGGTCTTTCTCAATGAGGTGTCACGCTAGAAACGTGCCCTCCCAACTTGCTTACATATCATTAATTAATTTCTGTATAACTACGTGTCTTGTACACGTTTCTAATTATCTTGTTTCTCCCTTTTAATCAGGGAATATAATTCTTTCAACTCATGAGTGAGTTATTTCTATGTTTCACGAAAGGGAAACTTGCCCCATTTGTCTCGTGATTCCTACTTAAACATAGGAGGTCTAGAACCTTCCTTTTGACTTTCTCTTCAGGTTTCACAGTAAGTGACCTGTCCTATTTTGTATAACTATTATAAAAGTAATTCAGAGTAAATATAAGAAGTTATAGGAACTTCTCTTTCATTCTACCTGCTTTCTTTTTTGTTATTTTTGAAGTTGTAACTTTTTCTAAGATAGGTACTTGGAAATTTCTTAAAGTACACTCCTTGTACTCGATTTAATGTCTAACTTTAATCACTTCATTTGTCTTTTTTAAATCTTACAAAGATTTTAGTACATATGAGGTTTGAAACCAATAAAATTGTTAATTGCCTGGTGGTGTATTCTTGGAATACACGGTACGAGAGAATATAAATTTTAATGCTCTTTTCTTGTTCATTTCTTCCTTTTTTATCAAACACCAACAGTGATCTTCTATTTTCTCTTTGTTGGTCATGTCTCTTATGTTCTTTGTTAGTCTGTTCTAGATATATATCTTCCATGACCCACCTAGCGTCATCTAGCAGCGAATCTCAGAAGCTCCTCAATTCTTCACGGTGCAAGAGGACTTCCTTATCCATCTGGCCACCAGTTCTCGTTGCCATCGCCAGCTATTATCTCCGTGATCAAGAGAACTTCGCCTACTCTTTCACCCACCAGGCTGTGCTATTATCGCCTGCTATCAACTCTTTGAAGACCATTTCCTCAAGAGAATTTAAGTTTACAATATTGGTCATGCTTATATGTATTCCTTTTGTCTCCTACCCCCACTCTTTTCCCTTCCTTGGACCCTGCGCGCTTTGCTGAGTGGGTCTCACTTGTAAGTCGGCAGTTGACTTGGTCAGTCAAGGCTCAACCAGAACCAGTCTCCTCAAACCTAGAGGCACACTCTACATTCTACGCCATGTTGGCACAATAGGTATCCGTCAAAGGGAACTTCATCTTCGCCATGCAACAAAGATGAGTACAGACTTAAGGTTTTAACCTCATCTTCATCGGTTTTAATTCTACATACTTCAATGATCATTTTATAGGCAGTGAGAGATTACTTATTTGGGGCAAAAATCATACTTCGCGGGATTTGCTATGTTGGGCTTTTGTCTGTCTAAGCCAACCTTAATAAAAAGTAGCTTTTCTTAAGCTATTTAAATGAGAAATCTTCTCACCACGTGGGATATTATCTAAATACCCGCTGTCTATAAAATACCAAGCTAGTTCCTCCGCTGGATTAACTTTGGCTCCATTCTTCTATTAGGATCGTTCTGGAACCTTCCAGATCCTGTACTTTATCTACAAGTCTTGCCGTCATGTATTTTTCACTCACTTGTGAATACTATTGAAAATTGAAGAATCTTCCTTCTGAATTAAAGCTCAATAGCTAATTTTCTTCCACCGTTGGAATGTTCTATGG
Source organism: Meconema thalassinum (assembly GCA_946902985.2). Classification (NCBI taxonomy): domain Eukaryota; kingdom Metazoa; phylum Arthropoda; class Insecta; order Orthoptera; family Tettigoniidae; genus Meconema; species Meconema thalassinum. The sequence goes on from OX336389.2 coordinate 1,326,267,872, forward strand.
CGCATTTAATTGTAATACACAACTTTCTCAAGCAATAGACTTTCGCCTATCTAGTGCTACCAGTCCTTTTTCATCATTGCAATAACTTTCTTTGCCATAAACTTTCGTGTTACTACAGTGAACGTTTCATCCATTTAACAGACTATAGTGATAACTAGTGCTTGTTCAACTTTCCTACCGCGTGGCGATCGTCCGTTTACCTTAAATAAGGCCATGAACATTGATCCTAAATCCCAATTGATCTTTCCTAAACCTTCTACTAACAAACCATATTAATAACGTTATTTCTAGGTCTCACAAAAGGGAAACTTGCCCCATTTGTCACGTGATTCCTATTTAAACATAGGAAGTCTAGAACCTTCCTTTTGCCTTTCTCTTCAGGTTTCACAGTAAGTGACCTGCTCTATTTTGCATAGGTATCATAAAAGTAATTCTGTATATATATAAGAAGTTATAGGAACTTCTCTTTCATTCTCCTGTTCTCTTTCTTTGTTATTTTGAAGTTGTAACTTTTTCTAAGATAAGTACGCAGAAATTTCTTATAGTACACACCTTGTACTCTATTTATTGTTAAACTTTAATCACCTTAATTGTCTTTAAATTTTGAATTTTTATCTTCGCTATTTTAAATCCTTGCTAGGATTTTATAAAGGTTTGAAATCTAATAAATTGTTAATTGCCTGGCGCAAACGTTTAATGTTTTCTGAGGTCTGCGACCCCAAAGTTGTTAACCAAATTGAAAATATATATTTGTTAAAGTTATCAACTTCCTTTGAATTGTTAAATAAATTAAATAGTTGTTTTTGGATTTATCATTTCTCTAATACTACAGTTAGGCAAGATCCTGGCTTTCCTAACTCTTCCTAGGTTCATGCCCTCGTTAATACGCAATAAATCTGTTACTATTTGTCTTGTCAGACCATCACCCTTCCCCATAGTAGGCATATGCATGCTTGAGAGGGAATACTCTAAAGCCATTCTCTGGCAAACCGCCCAAGTCCTAGCTGCGGTTCCCGTTAGCTTCGACCAGGTCCTTACCCACTTTAGGTAACGGAGAGCTGATGTGCAGTGGCAACCGCCTTTAAGTGTATTTAAAGTTAAATTTATAACTTTTGTGGGACTCTCATCCTATTTCTCTATCCTTTTTCTCCAGTCCGAAACCCACCTCCTTTTCTTTATCATCTTCCCTTGGTGGGTAGGTTATTCCCCAGCCAATAATCTACCCACCTGGCGCAAACTTTAGATGTTCTTACGGAGGTCTGCGACCCCCATTTGTTATAAAATTTGAAATTATATATTTGTCAAAAAGCTATTACCTATTTGTTAAATTCATTACGCTCTTTTGCCTTGTTAAATAAATTAAATATTTGTTTTTGGATTTATCATTTCGCAAGTACTACAGTTAGGCAAGATCCTGGCTTTCCTAACTCTTCCTAGGTTCATGCCCTACTTAATGCAAATAAATCTATTTATAGGGTTTTCACCACTTGTTGGATTTGAATAAGAACTCTTAGGCATAACTGATGTCAAACTCTCCTCCTATTTCTCCATCCTTTTTTCTTTGGTCAAAAACCCATCTCCTTCTCTTTATCATCTTCCCTTGGTGGTTAGGTTATTCCTCAGCCAATAATCTACCCAAAATTTGGTGCCAGAAACCCGGGAGAGTCCATTTGTTACTTTCTATTCTTTTTCAAGGGTCATTTGACAATACTTTCAAATTATTAATATCTGCTTTGAATCTTTCAGCTATAACTACATCGTGCAAAGCCTGTGAAGTGGAAAGAGGCCGCTCCTGTCTCCTTTGGGGTGTCCCCTTCTTTCAACTTATTTTCTGCTGCCAGCCTGACAGCATTTCCAAGGTTCCACAGTTCCGTGAGTTATACTTTAATCTATTTACCTTGTCATGGCTCCTACTGAAAAGGAAAAGGATGAAACTCTCATTGCCTGACGTTCCTCCTACAAAGGGAAACTCACCAGATTTAGAAATTTCATCAACAAAATAAATCCCGCCGAGTGTGATCTAGACATCTTGACACAACGCCTTAAGTTGTACGAACGGTCCTATGATTATTACGATCAAATTCAAACCAAGATTGAATCCGCTTGCCCAGAACTTCAATCGGATCGGGACGAGGTTGAACCCTTGTATTTTGAAGGGATTGCCAAGGCCCACCAACTGATCCGCAGTAACTCAGAACCGGACACTAGGGTCATCAATCCGGCCCAGTTCGCACCCGCTTCAGTACACAAGGATAAACCGAAACCGTTACTTCCAAAGATAAGCCTACCTCACTTCTCAGGCCAGGAAGGTGAATGGTATTCCTTTTATGAACTTTACTGCTCCCTCATTCATGAAAATGATGGCATTCTCGACATTCATAAATTCTACTTCTTGCGTACGTCCTTGGAAGGCGAGGCCTTGGCCTTGGTTGAGTCACTGCCTTTAAGCGCAGATAACTACCACATCGCCTTTAATCTCCTTAAAGAGATATATGGTAATTTACGTTTGTGTGTCGCTCGCCACATCCGCTGTCTGTTCAACTTGCCAGTCGTCAGACCTAATGACGTCACCTCTTTAAGAGACCTGTTAGACTCCATGCAATTAAATGTTAGAGCGTTATATCAACTTAAACAGCCAGTCCAAACTTGGGACACTATCCTTATTCATCTAGCTACATCCAGATTCGATTTTTCGACATTAAAGGCTTGGGAAATCGAACTCACTCGCAAGGAGGAATACTCGTTCGAACACCTCATCTCGTTTCTCAACAGCCGGTGCCAAGTCCTTACAGCACTCTCATTTCAGTGCGAAAATGTCGAAACGAGTCATCAGTGTCACATTTTTGAGAAAAAACTTGTCTCTTCAAATGGTCATCAGCCCCCATCTGTCGAGAACAAGCAAACCCGTTCTGCTTCTTTCAACCATCCAAGAGAACATATCAGGCCGCTCAACAAATCTTTAAAATGCACGCTCTGTAAAAAGTTTCACACTTTGTACTCGTGCAAATCCTTTAAAGAATTGTCTGTTGAAGACCGAAGGAAATTTGTCTTCAATAGTAAACATTGCTTCAACTGCTTGTCACCTAAGCATTCTTCTTCTAACTGTACGTCTTCCAACCTCTGTTTTCATTGCAAAAAGCCGCATCATTCCTTATTGCACGTTCATGATCAATCGAGGTCACTAGTACCCGCTTCTTTAAACTCCATGCAGAGCAGCTCCGAACAAACTAATGCTTCATCCTGCATTTCTAACGCCGAAACTTCTCACAGTGCGCAAGTCCTTTTGTCCACTGTACAATTCGAAATCCAAGATAAATTTGGAAATTGGTTTCGTACCCGCGGTCTTCTCGATTCCGCTTCAACTCACAACTTTGTTTCGCAATCGTTAATTAAAAAACTAGGTCTTTCGTCATCGCCTACTTCTATCAATGTATCCGGCATTGACAATTTGAAAACTCAAGCCTTGCAGTCTTCAAAATTGAAAATCAGAGACATTTGTCAAAGAAACACCAATCTTAACTTAAACTGTCTCATTCTTACCAGTATTGGCAAGGACACTCCTAGCAGCTCTATTAATACTTCCGGTTTAAAGATTCCTTCGCACTTAAGGTTAGCTGATCCTCAGTTTAATGCTCAAGGTCCCATTCATGTACTTTTCAGTGCCAATGTTTTCTGGAATTGCCTTCGTAAACAGGTTCGCAAGTTATCCTCAAACGTGGTCGCCAGAGACACCGATTTTGGTTGGGTTATTACTGGTGAAATCCAACATCCCAGTCTTCAAACCAAATCGCAATGTCATTTTGTTACTGCTGATATAAATCCCTTTTCTGAAAAAGAGAATGCTCATGTTTTCGATCTCGATATATTTGAAAAACACTTGCCGAAACGATGGCTCATTGTAAACAACTACGCCACCTTTGTAAGTTGTTTAAATGGTTTTGCCTTCTTCCCGCATAAAATGGCAATTCAAGTTCGCCTCGCCTTGTGTTACTTCGTTTACCATCTCATGTCATTTTTATAGCAGGTAATTGCTTAAACTTTCTATCGAAAACTATCTTCCCCTTGTGTAAAACCATGGCTATCAGTCACCCTCATTTCGCTGTAAGCTATGTTTCACTTCTTTTGCTATTTAGTAGGATGGCCACGGCCGGCTCCTTCCCCCTTCCTCACAATTGGAAGCCGCTTTTGAAACCGCTTGAAAATCTGAATTTTCTAGCATCTAGAATAACTATTCTTACGCATAAACTCCTTCTCAATGTCCCAGCTTCTCTTCTTTGTTCGGAAGAATTAAGCTTTTTTTCTGTTGAAAATTGTCGGATTCCGTGACCCTCAAAATTATGCGAAATTGATTTCCTACTTTATTTCATATGTCTCTAAATTGGTTTTTCACGTCCAAGCCACGAATGACTGCATGTCGTGTCACTTGCTCCGCTTTAAGTCACAGCTGATTGAACATGTGTTGTTTGTTTATTTCGAACTGCTTGTTTGTCAAACTTGTTTGTATACAAGCTCGGGTAAGGCCAAGCTGCTGTTTATTTCATTTATGCTTGCCAAAGATCAGAGCAAGTTTTCCTTATCTCAACTCTGGCTGACTGCCAACCATTGTCTTGCGAGTTGCTTCCGTAAGTTCAGAAGCTGCTCACCTCATTACCAAAATAAACTTGTTCCGGTCAAGGACTCTTTCATCTATTTGCATTCCTTATCTCGCTGTACTATGTGGGTCAAGGCCGTGTTTGCCTGTCTCTCTCACTTGCCCAGACTCGTATCCTACAGCTGCTTCGATTCCTGTTTCATAACATCGTTGCATATTTTTTACGCGCTCATGTATTGCACTCTGCTTACATATTTTGCACCTTTATTGTTCATTGATTAACAAACTTGTTTTTTCTCGTCGTTACATTCGATGTGTTTTTGTATTTATGCTTGTCACGTCACGTTTCTCGCTGACGTAAGTATTTTTCTGATTAACCCCTTTGATACTTATTATAACTTAAGGTCATTGTTTATGGCTACTAGATTGTTGTTACCTATGGCGTTCTTGCCTCCTACTCGCATAGTTCCTGTGTTTATTTGGTATATTCTTATCCTTAATCGATGTACTTGTTTCTATATGCTTTGTTTAAACTTGTTAATTCTCCTTTCGCATCTTATCGCAATCTTTACTAGAGCAATATTTCCCGCAGCTTCTAGCTACTTTGTGATTGAAGGTGTTGTTAATTCTCGTCCTTTAACTCCGATTTCCAATGACCCTGATGACCTGCTTCCACTCACACCTGGTCACTTCCTTATAGGAACTTCTCTTTCCGCTCCTCCTCCCCTTTCCAATTCTTACAGGGATTCTAATTTACCTATTGTTTGGCGTAAATTTGAAGCCCTTCGCAATTCTTTCTGGAAGAGGTGGAACTTGGAATATTTAACCTCCTTGCAACGGAGACAGAAGTGGTTTCTTTCCAGTCCCGACATTAAAGTGGGGGACCTGGTCTTGGTCAGGGACGTTTCTCCTCCCCTGGTCTGGATTTCTGGTAGAGTGACCGAGTTTTATCCTGGAAGTGATGGGAGAGTCAGGGTGGCCAAATTCTTGACCACTAACGGTCAGATCACAAGACCACTGTCTTTAATTGCTCCATTACCTTTAAATGTTTACTTGTTTTTCCTGCTCTCTGTTGGTGTTTTCCCCTCCCAGCTTGGTGTATTCTTGGAATACAGGGTATGATAGAGTATATTTTAATTGTCTTTTCTTGTTCATTCCTTTCTTTTTATCAAACACCAACAGTGATCTCATATGTTCTCTTTGCTGTTTAGGGTTCTCATATCATTGTGAGTCTGTTCTAGATATATATCTTCCATGACCCACCTAGCGTTATCTAGCAGCGAATCTCTGAAGTTCCTCAATTCTTCCCGGTGCAAGTGGACTTCCTTTTCAATCTGGACACCAGATCTCGTTGCCATCGCCAGCTATCATCTCCGTGATCAAGAGAACTTCGTCTACTTTTTCACCCACCAGGCTGTGCTAGTATCGCCTGCTATCAACTCTTTGAAGACCATTCATCAAGAAAAACATTTATTTTTGTATAGTTGTCTATTCTGATATGTATTCCTTTGTCTCCTACCCCCACTCTCTTCCCTTCCTTGGTCCCCCTGCGCTTCGCTGAGTGGGTCTCACTTGCACGTCGGCAGTTGACTTAGTCAGTCAAGGCTCAACTAGAGTCAGCCTCCTGACCTAAAGAGGCATTTTTTCTTCATTCCACGCCATGTTGGAACTTTAATCGTCAAAGGGAACTTCACCTTCGCCATGCAGCAAAGATAAGTACAGACTTCAAGTTTTAACCTCATCTTCATCGGTTTTAATTCTACATGCTTAACGATCATTTTATTGGCAGTGTGAGATTACTTATTTGGGGGAAATAATCATCCTTCGCGGGATTTTCTATGTTAAGCTTTTGTCTGTCTAAGCAAATCTTAATGGAAAGCAACATTTCTTATGAGAAATCTTCTCACAACGTGGGAATTACCCACTGTCGATAAAATATTAAGCTCGTTCCACCGCTGGATTAACTTTGGCCCTATTCTTCTATTAGGATCGTTCTGGAACCTTCCAGATTCTGTACTCTATCTACAAGTCGTGCCGTCATGTATTTTCCACTCACATGTGGGGATACTATTTTAAATGAGGAATCTTCCTTATGAATTAATGCTCAATAGCTAATTTTCTTCCACCGTTGGAATGTTCTATGGCGCATTTAATTGTACTTCACAACTTTCTCAAGCAATAGACTTTCGCCTATCTAGTGCAACTAGTCATTTTCCACGATTGCAATAACTTTCTTTGCCATAAACTTTCGTGCTACTACAGTGAACTTTTCATCCATTTCAACAAACTATAGTGAAAATCAGTGCTTGTTCACCATTTCTACCGCGTCGCGCTCGTTCGATCATTATAAATACGGCCATGAACATTTACCTTCCATCCCAGTTGATCTTTCCTAAACTCCTTACTAACAAACCATAATAAAAATTGTTACTTTAGGTCTTTCTCAATGAGGTGTCACGCTAGAGACGTGCCCTCCCAACTTGCTTACATATCATTAATTAATTTCTGTATAACTACGTGTCTTGTACACGTTTCTAATTATCTTGTTTCTCCCTTTTAATCAGGGAATATAATTCTTTCAACTCATGAGTGAGTTATTTCTATGTTTCACGAAAGGGAAACTTGCCCCATTTGTCTCGTGATTCCTACTTAAACATAGGAGGTCTAGAACCTTCCTTTTGACTTTCTCTTCAGGTTTCACAGTAAGTGACCTGTCCTATTTTGTATAACTATTATAAAAGTAATTCAGAGTAAATATAAGAAGTTATAGGAACTTCTCTTTCATTCTACCTGCTTTCTTTTTTTTGTTATTTTCGAAGTTGTAACTTTTTCTAAGATAGGTACTTGGAAATTTCTTAAAGTACACACCTTGTACTCGATTTAATGTCTAACTTTAATCACTTCATTTGTCTTTTTTTAAATCTTACAAAGATTTTAGTACATATAAGGTTTGAAACCAATAAAATTGTTAATTGCCGGGCGCAAACTTTAGATGTTCTTTCGGAGGTCTGCGACCCCTATTTGTTATAAAATTTGAAATTATATATTTGTCAAAAAGCTATTACCTATTTGTTAAATTCATTACGCTCTTTTGCCTTGTTAAATAAATTAAATATTTGTTTTTGGATTTATCATTTCGCAAGTACTACAGTTAGGCAAGATCCTGGCTTTCCTAGCTCTTCCTAGGTTCATGCCCTACTTAATGCAAATAAATCTATTTATAGGGTTTTCACCACTTGTTGCATTTGAACAAGAACTCTTAGGCATAACTGATGTCAAACTCTCCTACTATTTCTCCATCCTTTTTTCTTTGGTCCGAAACCCATCTCCTTCTCTTTATCATCTTCCCTTGGTGGTTAGGTTATTCCTCAGCCAATAATCTACCCAGCGTGGATGAGATTAACTTCTACGTTTGCGCGAAGAGAGTGTGTGTGAAAGAAATAAAGAAAGTCAACGACGAGGAACAAATTGTGTGTGCGATGGATGTTCTAACGAAGTTCAATAACTTAGCCATTTAAGTTGAGTATTCTAATAAGAAACTATCAGAACTAATAATTGATTTACCACATGTGGTCCAAATTATTCGGGCTGTGGAGACGAGTTTTGGAAGAAAAATAGTGGTGGACATTATCATTGAAGATGAAATAACAAGTGTATTTCTACCAGCAGTAGTTGCAAAACTAAGCGCATCAGAGATTGATAAACTAAACTCACTTAGAGGCAAACTGATGTTGGTGTATTTGGGGTTGAAGAACCGCTCACATCAAGTTGTTTTAAAACTGTAAATTTTTGGTGAGTATATATATGTATTATATGTATAGATTGATATAACGATTGATATACATTTAGTTGCTTATTATTTCTTAATTTGTTTAATTTTTTTAGATTATCTAAAAAGTAATAAAAGGAACAGCAAAATGAAGTGGAAAACTGTTAATTTTCTGAGTGGAACTGAACATCGATCGCACTCGGTAATAGAGTATCATCGTGTATGCTTTCATTAGTCTGTAGAAGAAGAAGGAGAAGAAGATGATAAAGAGATGAGTCATAATGAGAAAGAAGCTTGTTTTAACAAATGGACATCTTCGAGTGGAATTTCAACATTTTCAGTCTACGTCACTAATGTTAGCAAATCAGATGATCCTCAGCGAGAGGTGACATAATCAGTTCTTAGATATTTGTTACAAGAATTATGTGAAGATGAACATTTTATTTGTTTCTTCGAATACAACACATTTGATGAGGTTTACAAAATTGAATTTTCCATGACTTGTTTTGATGTAACAAAATTGAATGAGTATATAAACCATTTGCTTGGTAAACGTCAGGGCGAATTTCCCTTTGAAGCCGTTCATTGTTCACTAGAGATTACAGGCAGTAATTTATCTCAATGGCTTGAATATACTTTAAAAGATAATAGGTTTATGGTGAGCCGATGTTACAGCAACTGCTGGTGGTGTATTAACAATAGTGCAAATTGGACAATTGCTTAGACAACACCGATGTTACAGCAACTTCTGGTGGTATATTAACATTAGTGCAAATTGGATGATTGCTTAGACAACAATGGCGTCACCTCCTAGCAAACGTAGAAAGGTTGATATTGTAATACATAATAACAGTGAAAATAAAAGAAACCAATTGGACAATGTATTTGAAAGTGTTTCTAATTTTAGAAGTGAACTGGTGCTATTTCAATGTCATACCAAATCGGGGAAAACACTCAAACCGACTTGATTGAGAACAGTGATGAGTTGATTGAATGTTGGAGAGTTATTAGTGACCACATACAACAAGCTGTGAATTGTGAAGAAATTACAATTCAAATAAAGGATGAGTCTTTCTTAAGCTGTGAGTTAATCGAAACGGCATTCAATTCTAGAGTGTACACACTTGCAGTTTCAAATGTTAAGAATGAGTTTTTTGATCCTCGCGAATTTTTAGCAAATGCTAATATTTGGTTTACAAAGTATTTTAAGAAAGCGTTAACTGTACAAGCTTTAAAGGTGAATTCAATTTTGTGTGCACAATATGTGCTTCGCGACATATCAGAAACAAAATATTTTGCTGTCAAAAATAAAGTAGTTTTCGAGTATACTGATTTAAATGAATTTTATCATAATCATTTCATTGAAGGTACATTGACAAAAATGAGCGAATTTGAAGCAAACGGTTCTGGGTGGGCTTTAGAAAAAAATCATAGTTTGAGAATTAATATAAATAAATATATTGGATTTCAAGTAGGAATGTCCAATACTAGTAGATTGCCCGACGTATTAGTCAATAAAAACGCTGTGCTAAATTTGTATGAAACATAAGGAAGCTTGTTTTGCGTGGAGTGTGGTTGCTGGTTTGTATCCAAAAACTTGAAACGCGAATCATCTTTCTTCCTATCCTATTTACAGAGATGATTTAAATTTAGATGATATTCCAATTCCAATGTAAATGAAATATTTAAACAAGTTTGAAAATCAAAACAAAATTTATGTAAATGTGCACGGAGCACAATATGATGAAAACGAATGGGTATGTATGGGAACAAATGAAGTAAAAGAAAAGAAAGAGAACATATTTTACTATTGTACCTTTGTATGTATCAGATAAAGTATATGAAAGGAAAGTGGACTTATTGATGTTGCAGATTGGAAACAGTGAAAGCTATCACTTTTGTTTAATTAGAAATCTTGCACGCCTTGTGCGTTCAAGCTTCACTACCATTCATAGACGGATTTTTATATGTAAACGTTGTTTGTCATATTATTTTCTTGACGATGAGTTAAATGTTCACTTTGCGGACTGTAAACAGTTACATGTAGCTAAGAGCATAATGCCAACTGATGAACAAAGATTTGTTAATTTTACAGAATTTAAATTTAAAGATACAGTTCCATTTATAATTTATGCAGACACTGAATGCGTTTTGTCCCCTATTTCCTCTTGTTTTCCACATAGTGACATTCCTAACTCTACTTTAACACAAAAACATATTCCTTACAGCATTTCTTTATACCTTCATTGTAATTTTGATAGTGAATTGTGCAGTTTTAAACTCTTTAGGGGAAATAATTGCATAGAATTGTTTGTAAAGGAACCTTATAGCATTGTGGATAAACTTCAAGCATATTATTTACCGGTTAAGCCAATTTTAAAGATGACAGAAAATGATGAAAGATTATTTTTGTTAAGTAAAATTTGTCACATTTGCGAGAAACCGATTGCAGATAATGAACTCAAAGTACGCGATCATTGTCACATACCTGGAAAATATAGAGGAAGCGCACATAATCGATGTAATTTAAGGGACACTGGGACTGAAATTTCCAAATTCTATATGAAATGAGGTCATCATCATTCTCTACGGCTTATCCCAATTAATTGGGGTCGCCGGAGCCAACCCAGCTCAGTTTGGTTTTGGCCGGGGATTTAAGACCGGATGCCCTTCCTGACGCCACGTGATTTTTCAGGTGAAAATTTCGCCCAGCTGTCACCGGGATTCGATCCCCGGCCGTCCGGGTGAAAGACGAGCAGCTAAGCCACCACGCTATCACTCTCCCCCTATATAAAATTAGGTACAGCTTTGAAATTGTATATGGTTATGAATAGTCATATTATAAACTACTGTAGGAAACATGAGCATTGTAAGTTGATTAGTTCTTCAGATATTAATTATTTTGTACATTTATTGTGCTAATTATTCAAGTTTTATAAAGGTCAGCCGCGGCAAAAAAAAAACAAGATAGTGTAACTTTTAGATAATATTCTATTGCACTAAACCAATTGGAAGAAACCTACGGATCCGATTTTGAATTGCATTAATGAGTGTCATGATTTTTTTTTTCATATCCAAGTTTTTTCTACAAAAAATCTTGAATTTTTCCAGTTTGAATTTTCTTTTGCAGCCAGACCAAAAGTGTAATCTAAAAATCGATCCGCAAGTTTATAGTCATTGCAATGAAGATAATAAATGCCCATTTTGAAAGCAATATCATGAGATTTATGACGCGAGTAACATTTTGAATGCCTGAAAAAGTGAATCAGAGAAAACAGCAATTTTCTAAAATGATGCAAAATTTACAAGGTTTGAGCTTACCAAGGACATTAGGACTATCCTGCAGTATAGGTGACACCCTCCTTCTGTTTTTCAGCCTCCTCCTTCATTTCTGTCAGTTTCACCTTCCGTTGACATGCCTTTCGCTTCTCCAATTATGACCGTGGACTTACATACTTCCTGCGACTGTCACATCTTTCAAGTGTTTGTGTTGGGACATGAGATACTGAAGTTTGTCTTATTCCTGGTTTCAACTCTGTTGTTGCACTACACCCATTGTTGAATTCTGCTACAGAATTACAAACAGCAATTTCAAGTCTCTTCCGTGAAATAAAAATCTCTTTTGGGCACTTCCTCCAGATAACAGAATGCAGAGACTCATTCTGATTTTCAGTAGCACCCCGTATGAATCTGGATAGTAGTTTTCTGATGCCAGCCTTTGATAAACAAGCATAATCTTGACAAATAAGGGTTCTTAAAGCTTTACAGCCATTTTGTCATGACCCTGTGTTGTTTTACCAGCTGCGATACTTCGATTGTAGAAGCACCAAGACTCAGAACCTTCAGGACACTTACTGTGCTGGGGGGGGGGTTTAAAGGACACAACATGCATTTTAAAGCTACGCTAGGGCTTTAAAAATGGCGGAATTCGGATAAAAACACTGCAATCTGATCCGCAGGGGATCGGGGTGTATTAATATGGAAAAAAACGAAAATCGATATTTTCACATATTTCACTAAAATTTCAGTCCCAGTGTCCATTAAATTATAAAGTAACAAAGGTCCTGCCTATAGCATTTCATAATCTAACGGCCTATGATGGACATTTTATAATTAAAGAAATTTGTGAGAAACAAGATGGAGAGGTGTTACATAATCCTGGTCATATAAGTTTGTTGGCAATGAATATGGAACGTTATAATGGGTTTACAAAGTATGTGCGGGTTAAGAATAGATTCATTCAGTTAAGATTTATCGATATATATAATTTCTTGTCTTGTTGACTAGATCAATGTTCATCTTCTTTAAGTGAAGATTCAAAGCAAATAACTAGACGTTATTTTAATGATGATGCACAGTTTCGACTTACTGCGAGAAAAGGCGTGTTTCCATATGAATACGTCACAAGTATGGATGTACTTAACGAAACTAAATTACCTGAAATATCCAAGTTTTATAGCAGTCTTTATAATCAAACAATATGGAATGAGGAGTATGAGTTTGCTCAATCGGTGTGGGAAACGTTTTCCTGTCAAACATTAGGAGAATACGCCGATTTGTATTTAAAAGTAGACACACTTCTTTTGGCGGATGTGTTTGAAAATTTTAGATCGAATGGCATGGAAACTTATGGCATTGATGCAGCTCATTTTACAGTGCTCCATCTATGTCTTGGTGTGCAATGAAAAAGATAACCAATGTCCAACTTGAATAGCTACAAGATATGTTACACTTTTTTGAACGATCTATTCGAGGAGGTAATGTTCAGTGAATAACACGGCATGCGATTGCTAATAATAAGTATATGAAAATTTATGATGAGAAAAAACAAGAGTCCTACATAATGTACTTTGAAGTTAATAATTTATATGGATATGCTAAGATGGAATATCTTCCAACAGGTGGCTTTAAATGGGTTGCAAATGTTGAAGGGTTTAATGTTTTAAATATTGATGATACTTCAGAAATCGGATATATCTTGGAAGTAGATTTGAGTTATCCTCAAGAGTTACATGATAAACATTCAGATTACCCTCTATGTCCAGAAAAGTTGACAAAGCTAATGGCTACCCTAGATAATAAAGAACGTTATGTTTGTATTATATAATATTAAAGCAATGTATTCAACTAGGAATGAAATTAGAACTTATTCACAGAATAATTGAATTCAATCAGAGTAAATGGCTAGAACCATATATTGATGTGAACACAGAGAAACGAAAACAGGCAAAAATGATTTTGAAAAAAAATGATGAATAATGCAATTTTGGTCGTTCACTGATGAATGTGAGGAAGTTAAGGGACATCAAATGGGTTACCAAAATGCATGGACCCTATGGTGCTAGGTCTTTAATAGCTAAGGCTAATTTTAAACATAGAATTATATTCTATGAACAATGTATGGTCATTGAGATGAGCAGACTAAAGCTTTTTCACAATCAACCAGTATATGTTGGTGCATCTATATTAGATTTGTCTAAATGTAAAATGAATGGCTTTCATTACAATGTTATTTTAGCAAATCCTGAATCAAATGTGAGGTTGTTATACACAGACACCGATAGTTTTATGTATATATTCTATTATGATATTTATGAGTTCATAAAACAGCATTCAAATTTGTTTGATACTGGAAACTATGAAACAAACAATCCTTTTGACATTGTGAGACAAAATAAAGGTGAAATTGGTTTAATGGAAGATGAACATGCTGGAAGGATTGTTGAACAATTTGAGGGGTTGAAACCCAAATTGTATGCAATAAAATTGTGTGATGAAATTAATAGCTTGTGTAAGGCTAAAGGCATTAAGAAGACTGAGTAAAACTATGAATATTGATGAGTATCGAAAGTGTCTTTATAACAGAGATCAAGCCAACAAAGTTCAAGTTTGTATAATTTCAAAATCTCATTCTGTATTTACTGTTCGGCAAAATAAGTTGGCAATTTCATCAAACGATGATAAAAGACAAATAACTGAAAACGGAATTGTTACTTTACCGCTTGGTCATTTTTCTCTGAAAAAATGATTAGAAACAAATTTGAGATTTAAGCACTTCATCTCTCTTACTTACTTTATTTCTTTCACACACACACACACACACACACACACTTTTATTCTGATAATAATAATAATAATAATTTTTGTGTGTTTTTGCTTATGAAAAAAAGAATAAATAATAAGCCAAATTTTGTGTATTATTTACATCTCCTCCCCCACCATTCCCATTTTCCTGAAATATATATATATATAATTACATTATATTACTTATCATTTAGTAATGGTGCGTTGTAAGAGGAGCAACTCTACCACTCAATATAAACGATCAGGAAGTGGCTCATTAATTAGTCGTGTACTTTATAAAACTATTGATAATTTACCCGTGGAATTACACATCCCGGGATATGAATATTGTGGACCAGGAACAAAATTAGAAAAGCGATTGAGCCGTGGTGATCCAGGAATAAATATATTAGATAAATCGTGTAAAGAGAACGACATAGCTTACGCAAATCATAAAGATTCAAACAAAAGAAGAGAGGCTGATGAAATTTTAGCTTCAAAAGCTTGGTCTCTTGTAAAATCCCGTGACGCATCATTAGGAGAGAGAGCGGCTGCACTAACAGTCAGTGGCATAATGAAAGCTAAGTCTAAGATTGGAGGAGATAAACGAAACTCAAATTAAGGAAAACAACAAGGAAAGATTTTAGAAAAAGAACATCGAAAAAGCAAGGTGGTATTTTACCCCTACTTCCGATATTTGCAGCCTTGTCGGGCTTGGGGGCTCTAGCAGGCGGAGCAGCCGGGGTAGCGTCTGCTATAAACAAAGCAAAAGCTGCACAAGAAGAATTAAAAGAAATGAAAGACACAATCGAATGATAGAAGCAATGCGAGGAAAAGGAGGTCAAGGCATTTATATAAATCCTCCTGCATAAAAAATAATTAACCAAATATCAAATAAAGCATTAAGTAATTTCGATTTAGCTAAATACGCACATCAATTAAAGATTCCAAATTTTAGAGGAGTCTTTATGCGAGATACGTTACCAAGATATCCTCGAAAATATGAAAACTGTATTGTTAACCTTGAACCGATGGTTAAATCTGGTTCACATTGGGTGGCTTTCAGTAAACGAGGTAAATATGTGCATTATTTTGATAGTATCGGTAATTTAAGACCGCCATTAGAAATTTTAACATATCTTAAAAATTGCTATCTAAAATATAATTTTCATTCATATCAATCAATTATTTCTTCGATTTGTGGACATTTATGTTTAGTCTTCTTGTATTGTATAAATAAGGGAAACACAGACCGTCTTTAAACATTTCAAAGATGGCTTTCGAAAGACGGATAACTCTTGAAGGTAAAGGCTCAAAGATTGATGTTACATTGGAGAACCCGATTCATCTTGTAGGAGCAGAGTTCTTTGAAATAGGACTTGCAGGATTATATACATCTACAGTAATTCTATTCGAAAAGTTACCAACAGGAATAATAAATTTCGCATTCATTTTACTATCTTTTTTATCAATTGATTTAGTGGTAGCACCAGGTATTTATGAATTTTAAGATCTAGCCTCAACATTTGATGATTTACTTAGTTATCATTCATTGTCGAAACTTATAACAAATCATTTACAAAAAACAAATCTTTATTTGGAAGAGGATATAAACGGAAAAGACGCAACCGTCTTGTTTTGTCTTCTCCGTTTAATATTGATTTCGGTGTACCCAACAGTGTAGGAGAGGCTTTAGGTATTGAAAAGAAAGTTTACCCCAAAGAGAATAAAAAAGAAATCGAGATTGATCGAAATAGAATCGAAAGTGAATTAAAAATTAGCGAAAATAATAACGTTTTAGCTATAAAGATGAACGATGTGGTTACAACAATTTTAATAATACCCGCTGCTAGCTATACGTTTCAACAATTAAGTGCAAAGCTGAATGAATTATTACTAGCACAATTATTAGCACTTCTATTGGGTGAAAAAGACAAATTTCCTTCATATATTTATATTAATTATGATAAGGTGTTCTATCATTGTAAACTACATTCGAAAAACTTTGCTATAGATTTTGGTGTTGCAGATTCTATTGCAGATTTGTTAGGATTTTCACATAAAACGTTCGAGGCAAACACAACTCACTATTCGGAATATATGATTAAAATTAACGCTGTTAATAGTATTCGAGTATGTTGCAACCTTGTGCTTGGTACGAGTTCTTATTTGAACCATAAACCAACACACTCTTAATATAATTTTAAAGCTCATGTTCCTGCTGGTTATCCGATTGTTGTACAACCAACAACAATTAATTTTTTGCCTATGAACAGCAAGGTTATTCAACATGTATCTGTGCAGCTGGAAGATCAACTTCAACAGCTCATTGATTTGCAGGATGAAGATTTAACTGTAGAATTAATTATTCGTCCAGCACGATATCTTGCTATATAAAGTAATGAAATACTGTTATATTTTCATTCTACTTGAGTAAGCTTACTAGAAAACATTCACAAATATGGTTATGCTATATAATACTCAAAGTTTGAAAAAAAAAGAAGTCGACTCTGATTCGAAAAAGAAATATAAATCAATCAGCTAAAATTTCTTAAAAAACAAACAAACAACGACATCGCACCTTAAAATCTAAGAAACAGTTATCGAGTAACAACACACATTTCTTACAGTCTTTAGGATATCGCGTACTTTAATTTCAATATAAATATATATGCAATTGTTAACTTTATTCAGTTTCTATCTATATTTGAAGCTGTTAACATGTTTAACATGTTAAACATAACGTATAAAAGAGAGGTTGACAACAGGGTTGTGCGACGAGAAGAAAGAGTTTATCAACCTTATTCAGCTAATAAATTCGAAAATAATGATGAAACTCGAATACCAATTCAAAATGAAGAAAACATAGTTTTATTATCAGAAGGTGTTCTTTACTTAGAAGGACAAATTATTACTTCTAACGTAAATCCAGCTGCTTCTACTACAGAACATCCTGACCAAAAATTTGGGGGTAATCTTTTTAGCGAAATTCGTGTTACGTTAAATGGTATAGAAATTGATCGTACACGCCATCTAGGTATAACAAGTTCTATAAAAACCTTTGCATCATATTCAAAAAACGAATATACAGCTTTACAAAATGTTGGTTATTTGCCCTCTTTAACAACACCAGCATTGAAGCAAATATTGTTGATAGTATCACAAAACGTTTTCATGTAATACTTCCTTTAAGCAACCTGTTAGGTTTAGCAGAGGATTATAGAAAGCCGATTTTAAACTGCAAGCATGAGCTAATACTTCTCCGATCGTCAAGTGACGCACGTGCGTTGCAATCTGCAACCGAAAATGATCTTTCTAAGGTCAAGTTATTTAAAGTTTATCTAAAAATTCCTGTTTTATTATTATCGGAGAAGAACAAATTAAAAGATTAAAACTAATGCAGAAAAATATTCCCATTGAGGTTGGTTTTCGATCATGGGATTTTCTTGTCTTGCCTCCTCTTCCTAGAACAACTAAATATAGTTGGACTGTAATGACAACTTCTGAAACTCAAAAACCACGCCAATTTTTATTAGATTTTCAAACTAAAAGAAATGTACTAAATACATCTTCCTATTTTGACCATTGTAACAATAAATCTATAAGAGTTTTTTAAATTTAATTTTTTATCCTTATGAAATTCCAACTTCTGAAATTGCTATAAATGACTACAGCGAATTGCATGACATGTTTGTTAAATTTCGTAATGTATATTATCAGATCGATGATTTTCGTTCGGAGACTCTAGTTTCTCGAGATGAATTTAAGTCTCATTGTCCGATTATTTTAATTAATTGTCTCGAGTAAGTGGAAGCAGTGAAGACATCTTCAGTTGATGTGCGAATTGAAATCGAGACAAGTGAGAATATACCTGAAGATACAACTCTTTATTGTGTACTTATTCATGATCGTCAAATACCTTTCAGACCATTAACTAATGAAGTAATTATCTAAACCATTATTTGCTAAGTTATAAGCAACCAAGTAAACAAGTATTCTCACTTTAGTTGCAAACATAGAATTGACAACAACAAACTCTCCTTCTACTGATGCCGACATGTGGAATAAGAAGCAGCCAATAGTTGCAGATATTCGCAAGCTACCAAACGGCAGTTTGGAACTTGCTTACTGTATGTTAAATAGCAGCAATATACCTTCATTCAGTCCTGTGTTCACATGGGTCGCAGCGTATTGTGAAAAATCTTTTTCGTCTTTTTCTGACTCTATTAAAAATAAATATGAATATTTAGTTGTATATAATTTGCCACATGAATTTTCTTTGTTTGCACTAAAACACTTTCCCCAGGCTCATTAATCGATCTTAATACGATTGATGGAATGTCAGATCTAATGTTGAAGCATAGCTATCGTTTACCTACAGATTGTCCAAAACATTTACCATCTCTTGCAATGGGAAGCAATACTTGTGCTAAATTTAATGTCAATGCTGTTCAACATTGGTTAAATTCTTCTGATGGCATCATGAAAATCGTGTGTTCGATAATAAACAAGTTTCGAAACAATGGACTTCAAGGTTTTAATAAGTTTGATTGGAACTACTTTCATATAAACGTACTGACTATATATGAGCCACAACGAATTCGTCTGGAGTGGGAACATCTACCAGATCATCTAAAGAGAAAATTTCAACTGTTTCATCTTTGCTGCAAATGCGATAACTGCATTCACTACCCATAAAAGTTAATTAATTAAATCTATTAGTGTTGTTGACACCAATATATATTTTGTTTTTGGTTGCTTTTTAACACAGAGTATATTTTTTTGTCTACAGAAAATAAACATCTGGACAACTAAAAGAACAAGATCATCTCAACACACACTCATCTGGACAAGTAAAAGAATGAGATTACTTCAACACTCATACAAGAGAAATACAATTGTATTAATTGTAATTCTAAATGAATAAAGAAGAAAAGGTCTTTGTACCACTTCATATTAAATTTTTTCATGATCAAATACCTCCTCACTCCACATGTAAATAAAATAATATTGTCAGGTGAGGGATTCGAACCCCCGCTTTCAATTTCTGAAAATTAGAACTTAAGTCTAACGCCTTAGACCGCTCGTCCAACCCAACACACGCAAAACATGCATATTAGCCAGTGTGTTTTGTTGATTCATATCAGTTCACATTTATCTTTGTGTGGTGAACACCTCTTTTGTGAAGTAAAGCAGCATCATGAAGTATTTTAATTGTGTAAAGTATTCCAAAAATTTAATGCAAATGATATTGAGTCAAAAAGAAATAAATTTAAAATCTGAAAGAGATCGGCTAAAAACATTTAAGAAC
The DNA here is from genome assembly GCA_946902985.2 of Meconema thalassinum. NCBI lineage: Eukaryota > Metazoa > Arthropoda > Insecta > Orthoptera > Tettigoniidae > Meconema > Meconema thalassinum. Next base: position 1,326,287,606 of record OX336389.2, read on the forward strand.
TGGTCTTCAGACAGTTTTACGAACACTGCCTGGTTAGCAGCTGCAGGATTTTACTATTATGGATATAAGGATATGGTCAGGTGTTCTTTCTGTAATCTGCAACTTAGTTACTAGGAAGAAGATGATGATCCGTCTGAAGACCATAAGAAATTGGCTCTTTCTTGCCCTTACGTAAACGATTTTCTCCTAGCATGGAATTAAAATTTGAATATGAAAGACTTAAAACTTTTCAAAATTGGCCTCTTCCCTGTCCAAACGAATTTTGTTTAGCATCAACAGGATTTTATTATACTGGTCATGGTGATAAGGTTAAATGTATATTCTGTAAGATTGAAATTGAAAATTGGAAAGAAAACGATATTCCTTTAAATTATCATAAAAATGGGCACCATATTGTCCATATTTAAGAGGGTTTTACGTCGGCAACGTTGATTTAAATCTTGAAAATCCTACTATTATTCCATATAATACAAGTTATGAAACGTGTGGAAACAATATATGTTGATGTGATGTGATTTTTTGTGCAGTGTGCATTCTCAGACGTAAACGTTGACATGCCGAAGTTTGTTAAGCAGTCAAACCCTCTACCAGTAATTTCATTTACAAATGGTGAAAACCAGAGTAAAAGTGAAAAACGAAAGCATAGTATTTTACTACCGAACACTATTCGATGTATCATTTGCGGTCCATCGAACTGTGGCAAAACAAAAGTAATGATAAATTTATTATGTCACAAAAATGGAGTTCGTTTTGCAAACGTTTATATTTATTCTAAATCACTTGCTCAAAGTAAGTATGTTGAATTTAAAAAGTTTTTGGACTCTATAAAAGAAATAAAAAGTGATTTTTTCTGATAATGATGAAGTTATGCCTCCATAAATGGCTAGAAAAAACACTATACTTGTTTTTGATGATGTAGCCAGCAATAAACAACAACACATGAAGGATTATTTCAGTAGAGGTCGTCATCACGATGTTGACGTACTTTATCTTTGTCAAACATATTCTTGTATACCTAAACATCTAATTAGAGATAACGCTAATTTTTAATTCTTTTTAAACAATACGGAACAAACTTGCGTCATATATATAACGATCATGTAAATACAGATATGAGCTATGATCAGTTCTTTGGTTTTTGTTCTTATTGTTGGCAAAACTCTAAGTTTGGCTTTTTGGTTATCGATAAAGATAGCGATTTACAAAATGGTCGATATCGCAATTGATTTGATGTTTATTTTCAGTTATAAATAATAGTTCAAAAGAGCTAAATGCTCATTCGCGTTATACACTTTGTGTGGTTAACAACTTAACTATGACATCGCTTAACAAAATCAATAACGTGTCTATCAGACCACCAACTTCACGCCATGATATTGCAACTGAATGGTATGTTGATGATAAGCTACTGCAATATGGAAATCAAGTAACAACAATAACAAGCGATCGACATCTAAGTATTAACGGCAAACGGTTAAAAAATGTTGGAACACCAATACATGTTGAAGATGCTTGTAACAAAGGTTATGTACTGAAGTTATTGAATGAGCTAAATAAAATTGAGTCTAAAGAAGACATACAACGAAACATTAACGACCTTAAAGGTTTAATTTTTTCAATTTGTAAAATAGAGAAACAAGAACTTGACTTCCAAACAAACGTATCGCGGGCTTAGCTTTACCATCATCTGCAAATGATGCAGTAAACCTTATTGCAATGCAGCAACATACATCGAATATAAAAATATCTAGACAACCGAATAACCGAAGTGTTACAACGAGTAGAATTCATTCATGGTTTATTGCGCGAATTTTCAGAAGATCACTTTCCGTATGATGATGACACTCTCGACTTGGGCAACAAAAGAATAAGAAATGTTAAAGATCCAATTCAAAATCAAGATGCGGTATCGTATTCTTTTCTTAAAACTCATGTAACAAAAGAACTCGATGAAATTAAAAATCTGTTTTGAATATAAACAAAGATGATGAAATTGTAGATATGTTAAATAGAAGAATATCAAACATATCTCAAACAATCGATTCGTTAGATGCAATAAACAAATATTATTTAGAATACTTTGCTGCTTCTCGAAAAGATGTAGAAGACTTAATCACTAAATGGCGGAACTTTAAATATGATGAGTAGTTGAATTACTCACGTAAACAATCCCATATACGATAACGATGTTGCAAATAAGATATTTGTTGAACAATATGCCGCTTCACGACATGAATTTGAACAAATGAAACAGACTGTAAACAATCTACAACATCAAAAACAAAACAAATGGCGAGTTTCCTGTTAACGACCAAGATGTGACAAATAAACGGTTTGTAGAACACTATGCTGCTTCACGAACTGAAGTTAATCAACTAAAAGAAATTTTAAGCAATTTACAAACTCGTATTGAGGGTGTTGCTAACAATCTAAATATTGTTAAAAAAGAAGAACTTGAAAGTTACGCTGCTGCATCCAAAGAGGAATATAACAAGTTAAAAACTGAACTAGAAAATATTGAGCAATTGGTTAACAAAGAACCACTCGAAAGTTTTACCGCATCAAAAGAAGAATATGGTATATTACAAGATGAAGTAAAGAAAAAGAACTTATCGAAATTTATTCTGAAATTCTCCAACACACCATCAATCCATTCACCGGTATACACGCTTCATAATCATAATATACAATACCAACTTCCCTATAAAGGTATATTAAAACCAATTTTTGTTTCACCAAGATCTCCAATTGTGTATGCAATTTTAAATATACGTCAAGAAATTGAACTGGATGGCAGTGACATTGTAGTTGAAGAACAAGATGAAATACAGTTTCGACTTAGAGACCCTGAAAAACATAAAAACCGATGATCTTTCTCTTCAAATTGATTTTGAATATACTATAAATAAGTAAAACAACTACAATTTTAGTTTAGTCATGGAGAAGGGCTTGAAGATTAAAGCTGAAAGTCGAGTAAAGGATAAACTTTCTCGCTTAAAAAAGATGTTAAAGACAAGTATCTTTTAACTTCAAAATGATGTTAGACGAAGAGAATTAGATATAGAGACTAACTTTAAACCACTATCAAATTCATTAAATCAGCTTGTAGCTATTGCTAATACAACGTCAACTCAAAAAAAAAAAGAAAATAAAAAAAAATGATGATTCTGAATCAATAGCTACTTCAGACGAAGAAGATGGAGATAGCATCAAAATAACTACACTAATTAACCGCTACGTTGATCCGTTCATTAAACAAAACGTGGATAGAACATTTGGTATAACGATTAGAAATGGCAAACAATATTTGGGACGTGAACGAGTTTCCTTTGGTAAAAAGTGGATAAAAGTTGGTGGTGAAACATTTCCTATCAGAGAAGGTCTACTTGAATTAATTCAAAGGAAAGTACCAGATCCCACTCTAATAGATAGGATTGATTTAAGTTCTTGTTTGAAATTATTAAATGTTTCAAACGTGCACAAAAGAAATTATGCAAGCAATGCAGATCCAAGAGGAACGCAATCTTATAAGTATAAAAATATAATTGAACCCCTTCTTACTGACGACATAGATAGAATTATAAAAACAGCAGATGAGAATTAAGATGCAAATACTACGATGCATACTGGATATGGCCAAAAGAAACACTTCACACCACAAGCCATTTGGAAATTCGAAGGAGGAAACAATATTGAATTTGTCCATTGGAATGAACCAAACAAATTAGTATCAAGACTTAAAAAATTAATTGCATCGAAAGCTGCAGGTCACACAGGACTCGACAGCAAAATCTTTGCAATTGAAGAAGAACTAAGAAATAACAGGATATATTGAATAATATTCAAACATTTAAAACAATGCACAATATGTTATAAATCTTTGTTTAGAAAATAACTATGAAAGAAATCAGATGAGAAATTGCAAAAGAACTTCACGCACCTCTTAGAAAAAAGTTTAAAAGACGACATGTTATTAGCAAAGGAATTGATGACCTCCATGAAGCAGATCTTGAGGACATGTCAAAACTTGCAAAATAGAATAATGGATTTAAATATTTATTAACCATTATCGACGTTTACTCAAAATATGCATGGGCAATTCCTCTTAAAACCAAAAAAGGAAGTGAGATTGTAAAAAGTTTAAAATTTGTTTATTCTCAAAGTAAATATTACCAAATTATTTTCACACTGATCGAGGAACGGAATTTTATAACAGTGAATTCAAAACATGGTTTCAGAAACAAAATCTAAAGCATTATTCCACTGGGAGCAGCATTAAAGCGAGCGTCGTAGAAAGATGTAATCGAACTCTTATGGAATAGATGTGGAAAGAATTCACAACACAAGGTTCATACCGATGGGTAAATATTTTGCCCAAGTCATTAGTAAAGTATAATCACAAAAAACATCGCAGCATTGGCATGAACCCTATTGATGTAAAAAGAAATAATCAACCCCGCTTGCCAACACAATATAATGAAACTTAAATATATATATATATATATATATAAAATTGGTGATATTGTAAGAATATCGAAAATCAAGAAACATTTCAGCAAAGCCTACGAAGCTAATTGGACTACGGAATTATTTACAATTTATAAAGTTCAAGATACTAATCCACGAACATATCTTTTAAAAGATAATAAAAATTTATCGATATTTGGAGCATTTTATGAACCAGAGTTACAACGAACAAAACATCCTAATATTTACTTGGTCGACAAAGTACTACGTAGAAAAGGAACCCAAGCTTTCGTATCTTGGCTGGGATTCGATTCAACTTACAACTCTTGGATTCCGAACAAAAAAATATTCTAATTACAACAATGTAAGTATTTTTAATTCATCGCAAAAATATTATTATTATTATTAATAATATTATTAATGTGTCTCTATATATTTTCAGCTCACTGAAACCAACACGCTCAAGAAAGAAAAGAATGATTTTACTTACCTCCCACACAAGATCACCAGCATATTCAACTCTGCAGACAGCATCTTCAATTCTCAGCAGCTTGGCGGTAAAAGAACTACTTACCACTTTAAGAACGAAGATCATACCATTTTTTTCACTATTTCGTATTATATAATTAATGTAAACCACAACTATTAAAATAAATATATTTAAAAAAAATATACATTTCAATAAAAACACTGTCCACTGTCCATTTAGTTTATTATTTGCACTTCTTCTTCTTCTTCCTATTCCACATGCTCCCCATCTTCTTCTCTTTCTTGCACAAGAGCACTATGAGTAAAAATATCTTTAAGCCTCACTTGGTATACTCCATTAGGAGGAGGAGTCGCCCTAAATGCTTCCACTCTGCTTATAATAACATCTAGAATGGTTATCGTGAGCCCGTTAAGCACCAATTCTGTGCAGTAGCATTGGTCTCTTATTATCTAGAGAATCTCTACGTCGAAGAGACCCTCCTCAACCGCATGAGAAAGTTCTGAAAAGAATGTCCTCCTCCATTTTGGAGGAGGAAACCATAAAATTACAACCCAACATCCTGGCTTTCTCTGCTAACATCTTAACCTCTCTCAGATGTCGCATCTTCCCAATCAAAGAGTAGCAGAGAGACATGTTGAATAGTAACTACTGATCATAATAATCTTGCTCTTATATACTATGAAGTTAAAGAAGCAAAAAGCTCATTAAACATATCACATGAATGAAGCTCTGTGAACTGACATCTGATCTTGTTCTCTCATTAAAATAATTTCAGAGTTCAATAATAGAGGCTAAGAATTTAAAACAAACAAGCCAATATTCATTTCATGCAGTCAAAGATATATATTTGTGTTATAAAACAGTCTATGCAGAATGAGAGCACAAACCATGCCAGCACACAAAAAATGTTAACTAACAACTGCACGTCACATACGTGATTAGCAAGCCAGTTCCCCGCTCGGCATGCTCGCGCGAGCCAAAAAAAAATATAACAGCTGCGCGGCACACGTGTGGATACCAGGCTGGCTCTCTACGCGCGCCGCGCCCATACACTCTCATTCAAATGTTACTACACCCAAAACTCTCTCTGCTAACTTGACCCCATTTGAACATTTTTTTAATTTTTGTCCCATAGACCTGGAAGTTAGTTTACTGGTAGAGGGGATAGAGAGCTTTCATTTATGATAAACAAACCTTTTTTGTAGAATTCCTAGTTTCCAAAATAGTGACCATTTTTCAAAATTATTTTCTTTTGTCCTAGAGACTTGAAATTTGGTATGGGGCTAGAGGAGGTAAAGACCATTACTTTATACGAAGCAAACTTTTTGTAACATTCCTAATTTTCGAAATATAGTCTATTTTCAAAATTAATTTTGTTTTGTCCTAGAGTGTTGAAATTTGGTATGAGGATAGAGCGGTTCCGGGCCATTCATTTAAGTCAAACAAACTTATTTGTGGAATTCCGAGTTTCCAAAATACCGCACGTGCTCACTCTAAGCAACCATGACGTCGTCAAGCACACCATGACGTCATCAAGCACGCGATTACGCAATATCCCCTCGTGATGATGCAATATCTGGACTGTTTAATCACATACTACTAATAAATAAATACCGCAATTTATTAGTTAATAACTAATAAATAATTATCTGAAAAGCCCGCTATTTAAAAGTTTGGTTGCACGCGGTGGCCAACTTGCGCATTAGCGCCTGGCCCATCTTCGGCCTATCTGCCCTACTTATGCGATCTGATTGGAAAGGAGTCTCGCGGCGACTGTCTTGGTTCGCAGTCCCACGGCATTTCGGACAAAACTGGCTCGGTACGGTAGGGAAGGAATCACCGAGGGGACGAAACGGAAATGGTTTTCGCGTTTACGAGCGGGAAAATTCGACTTGTGTGATGAACCACGTTCTGGAAAACTGCCTAACTCAATTGGTTCACAATAATCCTTGCCAAACAACGCGGAGTTGGTAAAAATTTAGGAATGCGATCACACAACGCTGGCAGGTGGTCATTGACAAAGATGGTGAGTGACTGATTTATTTATTGGTTTATTTATGACGTTGTGTATCAGTCTTGTTATTGTATTGTAATGTAATGTAGGCTGAATTTTATTCTAATAAGAACGGCACGGACTTCTGCACCAACGCAATAATGTGTATGACTTACTTATATACGGTAGTAAATGTTTCAATTAAATAAATTTCAACTATTGTGGGCCGGATACTGCGGGCTGGTATTGGCCGGCGGGCCGTAGTTTGGCGACCCCTAGTTTACAGCATCGAACTATCTGCTGATGTATTATGAAAATCTGGTTATCCTTATCTCGGTAATAGCGATTTCTCTTTGATTAACAGTTGTTTGATGTTGTGACTCATTTAAGGGCTTTGCGACATCGTGGACAGGTAGCCCCGTAAACTCGGGTGTGTGTGAGGGGGCGGGGAGGATATGTGTGATAATCTGTGTTATTGTTAAGGCTGTATTAGTGTGTGTATTTGAAATTCAGATGAAGATTGGGAAGGAGGCAGCCGTGACCTTAAGTTAGAAACAATCCCTGTATACGCCTGGAGTAGAAGTGGGAAACAACGGAGAACCACTTCTCCCCAATCCTCCCCTGAATTACAAATACCTACAATACTACAGAAACCACAAAAATACAGGTTTATAGACAAATTCTACACACACCCAATTACTGTACATGGGGCTAAATGACCACAATCGCCAAACTTCTGAAACAAAACAACATCAAGTATTTTACGTCGGTCTTAAATGCTAAGTCTGAACAGACGACGGGATGTCAGAATTTTGTCCCACTATATTTCTTTAACGTGTCGGAAGCCAAAGACACACCAGGGCTGATTATCGAAATTATGTTATCCTTATCATCAACATCAAACAAAGACTTTCACACTTACAAAGTAGGCTACACAATACTACTGGTCCTAACGTCCAAAGCCATTGTGTGAGATGTCAACAACAACAACAACAACAACAACAGCAATACAAATTTTCTTCGTAGGGTATCTACGAGACAAGTACCGTACCGCTATCCTCATGCCAGTTGATACCACCAGCCCCTCAACGGGTAGGGTAAATGCTCCGATTACGCAAAACTTCCCCTCCTCGCATCGCCCTTTCTCGCCCCTCCTCGTTTCCGCCAGACTCATTTTCCACATTCGGTATGAAGAGTTTCTGAAAATCCTACAAACATTGACTTTTTAATGTTTAATTTTCAATTTAAAGATAGGTGACATATGTTTACCAAGGAAGCTTAGAATAGTCTCTCTACCACCATTGAAACGGACTTCATGTTTATCAATTATACCCTGGGTTAGTCAGGTAAGATGTCCCTCGCCAATATCTTCTAAACCTTCAAATATATCAATATTCTGTTTTCGCTTCTGTGAATGGTGCTACGGGGCATATAAACTAACTTGGATGATTTTTTCCTTTCTCTGTGAATAGCTGAGGTATTGGCACTGTGCCCGATACTCCAACCTAGGATTGATTGGCCCGGCTCATCACCGCAATCCGCAGCGAGAGTAATGAACAACACGTAATAAGAATCATGAATGATAAAAACAAATTCAGGTTCAACGAAATAATAATCCGGGAGGAAGAGATCTAATTGATCTCAGGGCGTGAATTGGAACTGGGCTTCATGGGAAAAATCCTCAAGTTACTCACTCGATCGTTCCTGTAACGTTGCGAAGACCATACAAGATAGCACAAATTAAGATAAAATATTCTGCATTTATTTGTGGATGCACTGGTTACAAAATAATAAAATAATACATATAACTCCTATCCCTACACCCGGAGATTGTCTAAGTTAAGACTTGCATTGCAAAATAAAATCACTTTAATTCCGGAAAATCCTTTAATGGGGGCAAAATCTCCTCGTGCCCTATCCTTTCAGATAATAAAACTTACGGAGAACCATCCTAATGTTACTTCGATTAGTTAAATTTAATGCACACTGGTATTTCAACTCATCTCTTAATATAGAGTTCATGTTTGAGGTGGTTCCATAAAAAGAAATATTCAAAAATCAAAATTAAACCTCACAAAACTTTGTACCATTAGAACTCCTTCTAGTTTATCATTTTTGTTCAATATCGTGGATGTCCCTGCTTAATTTAAACATTCTATACACGCTATTTACATTTTATTCATTTTGAACGTCCTTCCGATTTCACTCACAATGAAATTTTGATCATCAATCACTCTTCAAGAACATGTTATGAGCCGTTGATATCACCTTGGTCCAAGTTTCCTTTCATTAGGTCAAATTGTTTCATTATAGCATCTACTAGAACAATACACAATTACAATATCTCACCTCACAATCTGTTATATGCTTCGTCTGATATAATCGTTATAATACCGACAGTAGTGGCTACGCTGGCTAAAGCGCAGTGTTAGGTCATGGGGCCAAGCCCTCTGCTGACTCGGTAGACGCGTGGGTTCGAGCCCCACCGTCGGCCGTCCTTGAAATGGTTTTCCGTGGTTTTCCATTTTCAATACCAGGCAAATGCTGGGACGGTACCTTCTGACAGGCCACGGCCGCTTCCTTCCACATCCTTCTCCAATTTCATTCACCTTAATCAATTCCATCTCTCATCCCGACGCGCAGGTCGCCCACGGACGTCGAATAGAAAGACCTGCACTAGGTCTCTGAGGAGACCACACGGAAATTTAAAAAAATCGTTATAATTACTTCCAGTGAAAGTCCTTCCTAACAAAATGTTCCTATCAGCTTGTGAAGTTTGCTCAAGTGTTGTTCAAAACTACGTGCTTATAGTGTCACCTCAAAGTTTCCATAACTTTCCTGCATTATTCTTAATTATCTCCTCTAGGCAACTTCTAAGTTGGCAGTCAAAGTGAAAGGTCGTATTTTTTCCCGAGCTCTCAGGTGTGCTGAAATGGGTTGTTCTCTGGAGTGATATCGCGCGAGGATCGGACTGTGGTATGCGAAGGGTAGTCGGGATTTCCGGTGTTAGTGTGTGCGTACGGGACCTAGCAACTTCTGGTTCATAGTCCTAGTGATAGCTGCGTTGTTAGTTATTGGTGGAGTGAAAGGGAATCCAGGCCCAGTTACTCCAAATGTGAATCAGGCAAATGATCCAGTGGCAGCATTAAAGTGTTCGACGTGCAGTAAAACATTGAAGAACGGTGTTCAGTGTCGACTATGTGAGAAATGGTTTCACTTCGGCTGTATTAAGGTCAAGAAGGAGGATTGTGATGTCGGGAATTGGTTTTGTAAAGTATGTGATACGCCGGACTGTTTGAGGGTGCAAATCAAAGCAAGGATCAAATAATACAGGAACTTAGAACAAAGCTTCGTGAATCAGAGGAAACGGTGAAGGATGTGACTGAACGGCTCTCTACAGGGATCAGTGTGGAAGAGGGCGTGCAGGAGCAAACTGAGGATGATGTTATCTTAATGGGTGATTCTATGATACGATGGAGTGCGAATATCTCGAGGAAATCAGGTGCGAAAGTGCGGTGTTATCCGGGGATTAAAATTGACCAGCTTGCCCAACAAGTGGAAGAAGCAAATGTAGAGGACTGTGACAAAGTTAAAGTGTTGTTGCTCCATGTTGGGACGGACGATTTGAAGAAGAGGGCTACAGCTGATTACATCATGGGGGAGTTCTACGAACTAGGCAGAAAAGCTAAAATCAAGTTTAGAAATGCAAAAATTATAATGAGTGGCATTGTTCGGCGGGGAGATGTTCCGTTAAAGCGAGTTAAGACTGTAAATGACCGCATGGACTGGGTTTGTGCACAACTGGGATTAGTGTACGTAGATGCTCACTGCTGGATTGGTGGCCGTGACTTCGCCGGAGACGGGCTGCATTTAATTCGACGGGGCGCTTTCAACCTAGGGAGCCTACATGACCGAGTCATCGGTTCGTGCCGGCCATTGTGAGGAGGAACAGGTCCAGAGGTTGCCAGCGGACGGGAACAGAAGGAGCTACTTCGGGATATTTGTTGCGGAGGTAAGACTCTAAAATTACTGCAGGTTAATTGTCAGAGTTTAGGAAATAAATTAATTGAATTTTGGAATCTTGTAGAGACGTATTATCCGGACATTGTCATTGCTACTGAATCTTGCTTATATGAGGATATAAATAGTAATGAAATAATTCAAGGGACCTACGAAATGCACAGAAGGGATCAGGGGAAGCGAGGTGGTGGGCTACTTATTTTTGTGCGCAAAAATATAGCTAGTTTCTTAAAGTGGGCTGATACGGATCATGAAATGTTATGTGTACACATTTCGGATAAAGGGAATAAATTCCCTCTTCAGGTGATAGGGGTGGATAGAGCACCGAAAGATAACGTTTCGCTTCTCGACACACTGTATGATAAAACTTGTACGGGTAATGCTATGTAAAAGAGCATAATAATTGCCGGAGATTTAAACCTCCCAAAGTAGGCTGGTCTGGTGAGTCAACTAGCTGTGGTCAAGCTCAGAGCGCTGCAAACAAATTCTTAAGGGAGGGGGGGATTCTCCCAAGTAGTTGACTTCCCAACTAGAGGCAATAATACCTTAGATGTTTATCTCGTAAGGCCTGTAGAGCTGTATACGAAGTACGTCCAGAAAGTAAGTTCCGTTTTGTAATAACATTAAATTGTGTACAGATACAGAAAAAATATTTATTGCACAAAATTCTACAGCCCATAAACTACTTTTCCACATAACTGCCGAAATGTTGCAGGCATTTGTCGTAGCGTGGCACGAGTTTTTGTATACCTTCTTCATAGACGTGTGCCGCCTGTGTCTTCAACTAGTTGTACGTTCCGCTGCAGCGCAGTTCCGCATATGCGCGGTAGACGCTCTGTATCAAGGAGAAGAAACGTGCGCCATTTGGAGAGCGCTGTCAGCCACGTACGCGTTGTTGTGCATGTTTACTCGTACAATGTCGGTGTTGATTGAAAATCCCGCCGCTTGTGAAATCAGATCTGTGATTCGTTTTCTGAATGCTAGGAAAGTGAAACCAATAGAAATTTATCGGCAAATTTGCGAAGTGTATGGACAAAATGCGATGAGTGATTCAATGGTGAGAAGATGGGTCCGACAGTTCAATGAAGGACGTAGTGAAGTGCACGATGAAGAACGAAGTGGGCGTCCATCTTTGGTTACAGAAGAACTGGTTCACTCGACTGATGACAAGATCCGGGAAAACCGCAGGTTTACAATTAGTGCTCTCGCTATGGAATTTCCCCAAATCTCACGATCACTAATTCATGAAATTGTTACCGAAAAACTGAACTTTCCTAAACTTTGCCGACGTTGGGTACCAAAGATTCTTACGGAGCAACACAAAACAAAACGGATGGGTAGTGCACTTCAGTTTTTGACCCGTTACAATGCAGGCGGCGAAGAATTTCTGACACAGATAGTCACAGGAGATGAAACTTGGGTTTCTTACGACACCCCTGAAAGTAAGCGGCAATCAATGTAATGGAGGCACACTTCAACCCCAGCAAAGGTTAAGCCGAAACAAATCCTGACACCTTGGAAAATGATGTGCACAGTGTTCTGGGACTGGAAAGGCATCTTACTCATTGATTTCTTACCGCGTGGTCAAACAATCAAACAGTCAGAGTTTAGGAAATAAATTAATTGAATTTTGGAATCTTGTAGAGACGTATTAACCGGACATTGTCATTGCTACTGAATCTTGGTTATATGAGGATATAAATAATAATGAAATAATTCAAGGGACCTACGAAATGCACAGAAGGGATCGGGGGAAGCGAGGTGGTGGGCTATTTATTTGTGTGCGCAAAAATATAGCTAGTTTCTTAAAGTGGGCTGATACGGATCATGAAATGTTTGCGCCTCGCAATACAGAATAAGCGCCGAGGGTTGCTGTCGAAAGGTGTTTTTTTTTCTTCACGACAACGCACGACCGCATACTGCAAATGTGACGAAAAACCTCCTACAGGTATTTGGCTGGGACGTGTTTGACCACCCTCCGGAGAGCCCTGACCTCGCTCCTAGCGACTTTCATCTGTTCACACATCTCAAGTCTTTCCTTGGCGGTCAACACTTCAACAATGACGACGAGTTGAAAGAAGATGTTTCCAACTGGTTGAAGACACAGGCGGCTAACTTCTATGTAGAAGGTATCCAAAAACTTGTGCCACGCTATGACAAATGCCTGCAAAAGTTCGGCAGTTATGTGGAAAAGTAGTTTAGGAGGTGTAGAATGTTGTGCAATAAATATTTTTTCTGTATCTGTACACAATTTAATTTTATTTCCAAACGGAACTTACTTTCTGGACGTGCCTCGTATTAACTGTCTGAAAGTACCAGGAATTAGTGACCATTCTGGGGTTGAATTAAATATTAGATACGGTGGCATTACAAAATTAGACTCAGATGAAGCAAATAAGATCATATTCCAGTATCGCAGGGCGTATCAGGGCAAATTTCAGGGGTATTTGAATGGGCTATTTGTAGGACGGGCATCGGAAGGAAATCACATTAATATCCTGTGGACTAACTTTTTGAAAATTTTAAATAGCGCTATTGATAAATTTGTTCCATTTAAATTACTGAAACAATACCCAGATCCTGAGTATTACACACGGGAAATCAGGAGTCTTAAACGGAAAATTAGGAAATTATACAATAAAAGAAAAGTATATTTTGAAATTAACGTCATTATCAAGAGAGCTCGGCTTAAAAAAGAGGTCTGTTCATGACAATTATATGCAAGGTTTACTTGGTTCGGGAGGCGATGGGTAGAAAAAAAATTCAGTTATGTTAGGAGAAGAAAGGGAAATTCAAATAATTTGTCGATGATAATGTCCGGTGTAGGTAAATTAATTACTGAGAAGCAGGCCATTGCTAATGAATTAAATGTCTTTTATGGTAGTGTGTTCAATAAATCCAATAGCTGTGTGTTGGACCTTAACGGTGAATCAGGGGCTCCACTTCTCCAAATAAACCAGTCAGCAATTGTAAAACTAATACAAAAATTACGTTACAATATATCGAAGGGTCCTGATAATATAGTTAGTGAAGTACTTAAACTAGGAGGTAGGGCCGTGGCACGATACTTAGAGGTGATGTTTAATGTGTCCATAAACAATGCGCAAATCCCGGGTGACTGGAAAAGAGCTACGGTTATCCCAATATTTAAGGGAGGGAGCAGGCTTGAATTGGGCAACTACAGGCTGGTTAGTCTTACGTCCATCGTTTGTAAACAGATGGAACATCTCATTTGCGACTACTTGAGGGAACAGTGGGAAACATTATCATGGTTTAATGATAGGCAACATGGATTTCGGAAAGGTTACTCATGCGAGAGTCAGATGCTATCACATTTTCAAGATATTAGCGAATCGTTAGACGATAGAGTTTTAGTCGACGCCGTAGTTATAGATTTTGCGAAGGCATTTGATGTCGTGCCGCATGACATGCTACTCCATAAATTAGCTTCGACGAAGATTGATTGAAGAGTAATTTTATGGATCCAAGAATTTTTGACGGGTCATTCCCAGAACGTGAAAGTTGAAGGCCGATTCTCGGATGAAATTACCGTAACGTCGGGTATCCCTCAGGGCAGCGTAATCGGAACTTTGTTATTTTTGGCGTTTATAAATGACTTACCAAATGGGATTCGCAGTGACTGCCGATTGTTTGCGGATGATTGTGTAATATATCGAAAGATACATGACTCACAAGACAATGCAGTACTTCAAGATGACCTGAACCTGGTCTATAAGTGGGCGATTGAAAATAAAATGAAAATAAACACAAGAAAATGTAGTCTAATAAAAATAGGGAAAGTGAGAAGGCAAGATTTTCAATATAACATTGGTTCGGAAATACTTGTAGAAGAAGGTTCTTGCAAATATTTGGGCCTTCACGTAAGAAATGATATGAAATGGAGTAGTCATATAGGATGTGTAGTTTCTAAAGCTTACAAATCCCTGCACTTTGTAATGAGGGTATTAAAAGGAAGTAGTACCTCTGCTAAAGAATTAGGATATTTGTTACTTGTAATACCTATTCTGGAATACGCCTCGGCGGTTTGGGATCCATATCAAGTAGGGCTCATAAATGAGTTGGAAATGGTACAAAGAAAGGCCGCTAGATTTGTGTTCAGTGACTTTAATCCCAGGAGCAGTGTGAGCCGTATGTTAAAGAAATTTGGGTGGGAATCACTTGAGGCTAGGAGGATGAAATCTAGACTCTGCGCTATGTACAACACGTATACAAATCAACCAGCATGGGGTGAGCTTAGCAAACGTATGGAAAAGCCTACTTACGTGGGTAGGAACGATCATCCTTTCAAAGTTAAGGGCCGACCACAGCGAACAAATTATGGTAAATATTCTTTCGTAAACCATGCCATTGATAATTGGAACTCTCTACCTGCCGCAGTCTTAAAGCCTTTCCCCAAACATATACCGTAGGTGTGTTAGAGAAAAGACTGACTATTTGTGTAAATACTCCAGTTTAATTGCTAGTGAATTGTTATGTACAGTTATTTATTTGT